>JAUIMM010000904.1:207500-1407500 GCA_031769625.1 Taudactylus pleione
GTAGGGCCTGTGATGGGCACATGTGCAATGCATCTAGTAGGGCCTGTGATGGGCACATGTGCAATACATCTAGTAGGGCCTGTGATGGGCACATGTGCAATGCATCTAGTAAGGCCTGTGATGGGCACATGTGCAATGCATCTAGTAGGGCCTGTGATGGGCACATGTGCAATGCATCTAGTAGGGCCTGTGATGGGCACATGTGCAATGCATCTAGTAGGGCCTGTGATGGGCACATGTGCAATGCATCTAGTAGGGCCTGTGATGGGCACATGTGCAATGTATCTAGTACGGCCTGTGATGGGCACATGTGCAATGCATCTAGTAGGGCCTGTGATGGGCACATGTGCAATGCATCTAGTAGCTCCTGTGATGGGCACATGTGCAATGCATCTAGTAGGGCCTGTGATGGGCACATGTGCAAGTGTATCTAGTAGGGCCTGTGATGGGCACATGTGCAATGCATCTAGTAGGGCCTGTGATGGGCACATGTGCAATGTATCTAGTAGGGCCTGTGATGGGCACATGTGCAATGCATCTAGTAGGGCCTGTGATGGGCACATGTGCAATACATCTAGTAGGGCCTGTGATGGGCACATGTGAAATGCATCTAGTAGGGCCTGTGATGGGCACATGTGCAATACATCTAGTAGGGCCTGTGATGGGCACATGTGCAATGCATCTAGTAGGGCCTGTGATGGGCACATGTGCAATGCATCTAGTAGGGCCTGTGATGGGCACATGTGCAATGCATCTAGTTAGGCCTGTGCTGGGCACATGTGCAATGCATCTAGTAGGGCCTGTGATGGGCACATGTGCAATGCATCTAGTAGGGCCTGTGATGGGCACATGTGCAATACATCTAGTAGGGCCTGTGATGGGCACATGTGCAATGCATCTAGTAGGGCATGTGATGGGCACATGTGCAATGCATCTAGTAGGGCCTGTGATGGGCACATGTGCAATGCATCTAGTATGGCCTGTGATGGGCACATGTGCAATGCATCTAGTAGGGCCTGTGATGGGCACATGTGCAATGCATCTAGTAGGTCCTGTGATGGGCACATGTGCAATGCATCTAATAGGTCCTGTGATGGGCACATGTGCAATGCATCTAGTAGGGCCTGTGATGGGCACAAGTGCAATGTATCTAGTAGGGCCTGTGATGGGCACATGTGCAATGCATCTAGTAGGGCCTGTGATGGGCACTTGTGCAATGTATCTAGTAGGGCCTGTGATGGGCACATGTGCAATGCATCTAGTAGGGCCTGTGATGGGCACATGTGCAATGCATCTAGTAGGGCCTGTGATGGGCACATGTGCAATACATCTAGTAGGGCCTGTGATGGGCACATGTGCAATGCATCTAGTAGGGCCTATGATGGGCACATGTGCAATGTATCTAGTAGGGCCTGTGATTGTCACATGTGCAATGCATCTAGTAGGGCCTGTGATGGGCACATGTGCAATGCATCTAGTAGGGCCTGTGATTGGCACATGTGCAATGCATCTAGTAGGGCCTGTGATGAGCACATGTGCACAAGGGATGTAGGTAGGAGACTGGCGGATGGGAAACCACCAGTCTAAATCCTGACGTCACAAGCCCGACACGGGACTAAAGATATGCGTTGAAATACTGTCACCTATCTTAATTCTGATGCAAGAATTTAGGCAGACGCCATCCCTAACTAGGTAAATTGGGCCACATTAGCTGTTATCTGCAGGTGAGGAGTGTTAGGATTAGGCAGCATATCGTTGTTGTGGTTAGGTTTTGGGAGGGATGTTAGGGACCCCTAGGAGGGTTTGGGTTAGGCACCACTGGGGGCAGTAGGTTTAGGCACAAAGGGGGGAGATTTAGGGTTAGGCACAAATGGGGAGAGTTAGGGTGCGAGTGAGGAGGGTTAAGGTTAGGCTGCAAGAAGGGTGAGTTAGGGGGAGAAGGGAGAGTGTTAGTATACTTACCTGACACCTGTTGGAATACTGACCTTTGGGATGACACAGTCGGTATTCCGACTGCTGGTATTTCATACCCATTCCATGTTACGCTGGCCTCTAGGGACTGCATCAGCTGCTGCCCCTAGAAGCTGGGTAGGGCCCACCAAAAGGCAGAGGAGTAGCTTCCCATTATAAGCACTCTCTCTGCTATTTGCGGTCCAGATTGGCAGTCCCAGTGGGAGAGAGCACCCCCCTCCCCTTGGGCTGCCTGTCTGACTGTGAATAGCAGATAGTGGTTCTAATAGGGAGCCACTGCCAGTAAACTATTTTTCTCACTGGGGTGGCAGATTTTACAGGGAGGGAGCTGCAGCCACTTTTTAAAATGGTCACAGATTATTGATATTGTAATAGTCTGGGATGACCACACCCCTCCAATTGATGGCCACACCTACCCAAGACTGGCCATGCCCCTTCAGAGGGCCACTGCCATTGCATTTCCCTGTGGGCCCTTCATAACCCAGTCCGGCACTGACTGTATGCAAGAGTTCTCCACCCTTTAGACTTCACATTATAATTTTGCTTAGGTACCATTATAAAGTTTAAATACAAGGGAGAAAAAAATAAAATAAATAAAATAGAGGAAGAATTTAGGTTGATAAATGCAAAACAGATTATGTTGATGTTGTAGTGGGAGCAACCTAGGGGAACTCGAGTGTTGCCCTCTTCTATACATCACAATCTGTTTCCACAATTAAACCTTCTTAGCACAATGTAAGCATTCTATGGGGTCTATTTACTAAAGTAAGAGTTTTTAGAAATGGAGATATTGCCCATAGCAACAAATCAGATTCTTCTTAACAATTAACTAGCACTTTCTAGAAGATAATAGCTAGAATCTGATTGGTTGCTATGGGCAACATCTCCACCTCTAAAAACTCTCACTTAAGTAAATATAGACCTATGTATCCAATATGCTTTTCTTAGACACAACCAGAAATATCTATGTCTGCTTTTAGGTGTTGGAGTAATAGCTTCTATACCTATGAGTTTTATGCATTTTAAATTCCCAAGATGTACTTCACACTGACAATGTCTTGACACTGAGTGTTCTATTGATTTATTAAGAATTTTCCTACAAAGTTTTAAAAATCTGTCTCTTAACCTACGGGTGGTGCAACTTATATATTAGCATCCACAGATACAATGTAATATATATATATATATATATATATATATATATATATATATCTTGTATAAATTTCTGTTTAAAGAAATCCAGTACATTCAAATTTATTTCTCCTATATGTACAAATACCCTGTTTGCCAATTACAGAATATAGTAGGTTATGTAAGAAGGCACTGATACACATCCCTGAGGTATTTGTGCCTTATTGGATGAACAAACCTAGTTGACTAGAGAGACTACAACACAGAGTGAGGAAGTTACAGTCTCACCGACAGGAGCTCAGCTGGGGAGATTCTAAGCCCAGGAGAAGAACAATCACAGACAGATAGTGGATCAGACCAGGAGAAGCTGCCTAAAGCATCACACTTGTGTTCATCATTCAGCACAGCTGTTACCCTCTGTGGCAGTAGGAGACGGCAGGCTATATTTCACAACACAAATCCCCGTCCAGATTTAGGACCTCCAGGGTGAAATTCAGAATAGCAACCCCTGCCTTCCCAGCATAACCCCATTTCCAGATAAATACAGGAAAGATAGGAGATGCATGTACCGGCCACAACTAATTTTTACCAAGACTCTCATCATCCACAAAAGGAATATTATAGGTGCTGTAGTGCCTGGAACATCTCCACCCCAGTGTGTTTAGTTTTTTCTCTCACTCTAGAAATATAATGACAATTCTTTTGTGGACATTATGCCTAGTAAAAACAGTATGTTTTTATAATATAAATTTAACCATTAATACAAATCATTATAATGGTTGTTTGCCCACATGGTATACCACTGGGCTCAGTTGAGTCACTGAAAGTATATACTATTGTTTTTTTATAGTAGAGGGTGTTTCATTCTCTATTGGCCCAAATTTGTTTTTATAACTTTTATAATTAATTGGCGTAACTTAGTGAAATGTGACACAGACATATCTTGGTCTTTGAGACACCAGCTGGCTTGGATGCTTTAAAAGTTTTAAGAAAAACTTAGGGCCAATAGCAAGTGAAACACCCTGTATAACTTGTCTTGCTCAATTAAATATAGTATTCCAATACCTAAACCCCTCTCACCCATTTATTAGAGAACTGCTGTTTTTGTGCCAAGGTGCACACACTTCATTTCCATCCTGGGAGCTAGACTTGTGGGAATTCCTTTACTGTATTACAGGTTACTAAAGGAAGATCTACGTGGAAATTGTCCTATAGTATTTTTAGCACAATACAATGGTTTTTTTTCACATATATCGTATATAAATGGAAGCACAATAATAAAAAGATAACTTTAAATTCTTGCCCCAACCTGGAAAAGTGTAAAACTAAAATGTATTTTAACTGAATCTTTACTATTATTGTTTATTTTAATATTATACTTTATTTTTCTATAGAAGATACTCACCATATGCCTTTTCAAGAGGCTCTGATATTGCACCAATTTTGGATAGAATTCCGCCTACTTTTTACATAAATAAAGATATATATTATTATGTGACAAATATAATATGTTACTGTAATAGTGACCTAAAAGCATCGTATCAGTGATTGTACCAGATAAATTAAATTTCCGGAATCTTTACTTCTTGCAGTTTAAGATTATCTTTTTTTTAGTGTCTTCAAATGAACATTTAAATATATAGTCACATAATTCATTTCTCAGATAAAATTCTATAAATACACAACAAATTGATTAAACTTATCATCAGAGCATCTCATTGTAGGATCTCATTATGAGCAAATTATTTGATTCCTATATAATAAGTTTATATTTTATATTTGTCATATATGTACAAATACCCTGCAACCGTATTTGACATGTAAAATGGCACATCACTGTTGTACAGTATAACAGCCTGTATATTTTAGATTCAACTGTTAGGATGCTGAAGAAGGCATGAGGAGGAAGACCCCTAGCTGTTAGAGGAAGGGAAAGTCTGTTTAAACCAGCCTGTTAGATGCACTGTAACAGATGCTTCACCTCTGAGAACCAATGACATCAGCAACAGACATACCTTTTGTCTTGTTTATACTGGGGGGGTATAAGTATGGGTGCACGGACACTATTTGGGAGTCTTTGTGCTGAATGCTGAATGACGAGGGGTCTCTTGCTGAAGCCTATCTCTGGGTCCAGAAGCGCCTGCATACGTATACTGTACTTGTGGTCTGTATGATTTACTTTTGCACCTAAATTGTGTCTTGATCAATTGCGTGTAACTGTCTGAACTTTTACCTGAATATCACTTGTGCTTTGGAACCACAGGTTCTATGTCTAAGTCTTTATTTATGGTGTGACTGCGTATGCAAATTAGCGTCATCCTTAGAGGTTTATAGGAAGGATTTTAGAAGGTACAGGCAGGGGTACATAGAGGTTCTGATCCAATATTGTTAGATGGGGGCTCATCGAGTGAAGTCACTTACCTACTCACACGGTACATACGTCTAGCGATATCTCAGCAAAGGGTGTAGTGGCCACATGCAGGGTTTTCTTGCAACCGCTTTGTGCTGAAAAGTCACTATCCATTTTCGTGTGAGCAAAGGAAGCTGGCTAGAATCCAGGGACAAGAAAGGACAAAGTTTGTTTTCCTTTGTTGGTAGAACCTAGCATTTAAAAGGGGTGCCATAGTATTGAGTATGTGGCTAAGTCGCAGTTTTGTGCACAGAAAAGATGTACTTTTGCATACGCAGTTAAAAAGCCATTATACGGTTGTGTGGTAGTTGCATTATTGTGTATGCGACTGGTTGCACAATAGCGTATACATACTTCCAGTTGTGCTGCCACGTGTTTGAACAAAGCCATTGAGGTTTACATTTTTTTATTTTTATTTTTATTTATTTATTTATTATTTTTTCTATTATCAATATCTGGGTTAACGTGTATTTTTCTGCGCAGGAAAAAGTGTGTAACAGTGAGTATGTGTTGGACAGTTAAGGGTATTGTATGATCCTTAAAGGCTAGGTGCAAGGGTTAGTCTAGCCGCTCGGTAAGCAGCTTACCATTCAGTACACAGAGCAGGTGTATGGTTTGTTATTTTAGTTAGGGACCGGCTCTCAGTGTGACTGCAGTGTTCAATAATATTTGAGCATTGTAGTTGAGCCGCACTAGGTTTGATTGTGAGCTGAGAGATAAAAGGTGAGCGGGGAGCATCTAGAATTTCTTCCGTAGGTGAGCGGGGCATCTAGAATTTCTTCCGTAGGTGAGCGGGGCATCTAGAATTTCTTCCGTAGGTGAGCGGGCGCATCTAGAAATTTCGTCCGTAGGTAAGTGAAAGTATATTGATTGTCTTTCACCAGTTTAAATTTTTATTGAAAAGCGTCGGAGTTGTCTCAGAATGGGAGCCACACAAACAGTAGAAATGTTAGGCAATGATGTGCTGCTAATGGAGACTCCGATTGGATCAGCCCGTCGTATTATGCATACTAAGTACGGTACTTATGCAATAAGGTATTGTGATTTATGGTTTAATATGACGAGGAAGAGTGTTAGACCGTTTCCCAGAATTGGTAGTTTTGATAAAAATGTGTTAGACAATGTCCAGGATCACATCAGTATGGTGCGATCCAGAGAGAAAAATATTAAGTATTTTGAATGTTTAAAACTATGGCAGCATGAAGGCGATGCTTGGCTTAAAAATGTGCAAATGACGCAAAATAGCATTGCGAGCACATTGCCAGAAAATACATCTGCGACGCTGAGTTGCAATACATGCGAGCCGCAAATTGGTGCGCACGTGCGGCAAGGTAGCGTCATGGAGAGTATTGCCAGCAGTTCACGCGCACCTCCCCCGCCCTATGTGGATGGAGGTGTAAGTACAGTAACAAAAAAAAACCATAAAAATTTAACAAGCAACTTGTACCCTCTCTTAAACAATTATAAAGAAAATGTTCATGATACGGATGATGAGCCTATTGTAATGTCTGCCATTTCCAATGCTGTGCAAATGGTAGAAGCTGCAACACCACAATCACGGGTGGTGCCGCCATCTCTATCGGTAACAGCAAGGGAAGTGTTAACACACTCTGCACCCATAGAGGAAGTTGTTAATACCATACATAGCAGCAGCAGATTAAACCCCCAGCCAGGTAACCAGGTCAGAGGTAGCAACGCTGCCGGTCTGCATCCCATTCGGACGATAACTGTTCCGAATGGAAATGCAGATGCAAACGGTGTAGTGCCCACGAGGGAAGTAGTAATGCATTGTCCATGGACAAGAGCAGAACTAATTTCCATCATAAATGATTTCCCCAATCCCAAAAAGGAACTAGCCAAATGTCAAAGATTTTTGAGAAATTTGGGTAGTTCTCATGAGCCCACTAATAAAGATTGGCGTGTGGTGTTAAGGGCCTGTCTACCATGCAATAACGACGTGACAAAATTTATCACCGTCTGTGTATTGGATGGCGACGTTCCCTTAACAGACCAAGTAAACCAAGGTAACATTTCCCGCATTGTAACTCAATTGGGTGTATATTTTCCAGTAGTAGTTAACTGGAACAAAATCTTCACAATCAAACAGAAAGAGAGTGAGACTGCAGAAGATTACTGTGATCGGGCTCTGCAGGCTATCACCCAGTACACTGGGATAGAAGATATTAAAGATAGCACTCACCACAGGGGAATGATAGTCATGGTACTCATGGACAGTCTGAAAGACAATTTAAAGATTCGGGTTCAGACCTCACAACCTGGCTGGAGGGGACTTACAATAGATAACCTCATAGAGTCTGCCATAGAACATGATAAAAACATCTCCAAAAAGAGAGAAGCCCAGAGCGAGAAACTAATGGCTGTCAGTATACAAGCTCTGGAAGGAATGACAATAACATCACAGCCAAACGACACACCTGCACCCACACACACACCTGCACCTGAACAATTACACGTCCTCACCAATCCCACACCACAGCAAACACATCCTTACCCCACATATCATACACAACCACAGGTCCCATACTCATATCCCCCACAATATCCTTACCCTCCCTATCCTTACCCATACCCACCACCTTTCCCTCTTGCTCAAATCCCACAACAATCTTTTCATCCACCCTGTTCAAAATTATGTTTTAACTGTCACCAAGTGGGACACATAAATAAGTACTGCAAAGTGAAGAACACCACACAGGAAGACGAGTTTCCCATGGGTTCATAGGTAACCCCAGTATCTTCTCCCAGGCCTTATATGACTGTTTACAATCTTTTCAACCTGCCAATGTATCTGTTCTAATTTAAAATGTGGATGATTTATTGTTGTATTTTAAGTCATGTTTAAATGATATTAAACTGTTGAGCTTTGTCTCCCACTCACAGGATACAAGGTTGCTAAGGATAAATGGCAGTCATGCCAGGCTAAGGTCAACTACTCAGAATATTATCCAACCCAGTGGCACAGGCATTATTTAGAGCAGTAGCTATTAATAACAAAATTTAATTGCAGGAACCTGTATACAGATACTATATCCCTAGAATTATTAAAAATGATAGGGGGACTTATTTTACAGGTGACGTTTTCAAGAACATGTGTAAGATGATGGGTAACAACACTAAGATTATCCCAGACTGTCTTTTCCTTTATTTGCCCCCCTTTGAGATACTGTCCAAACAGGCAGCCTCATGTGAAAATATGATAATGAGGTTACTGTGCAGGGTCTCACGAAGATGAATGAGAATAACCGAAATTAAAAGTGTTATTAACTAACATGTCTAATGCAACCTGTCATGATGTCAAATCTGGAAGAATTTGTTATGATCCAAAATTTTTTATTAGCTCAGGTTGTTTGACTGATCGGTGGAAAGGTCCGTATCTGACAATACAGCATCCTCAGAGGGTGGCCGGGGATGATACGTGGGTCCATTCCACTCACTATAGGGAGGTTAACCAACCAGTGGAGATACAAGGCAGAGACAAGGCCGATAATGTGGACCTGTCGATTGCGAGCTTGTGCCGGAAGGATTAAAAAGGTGACGGTGAGATATCTGAGCTAAAGAAATGTGTAGATCAGTGCTTCCAGCAATGGAGTAGTCTGCTGTGGTCATCCTAGTTCTTTTTCTTTTCAGAGTTTTTGTCATGATGATCTGTTTGGGGATACTCAGTATCTGTGATGGGGGACCGATAAAGGAGATGTGAGCTGATGGTGGAGCTGATGGAGTGGAGTCAGGAGGAGAAGTGCAAAGCCAATCAGGGGAGTTTCTGACCAATTTTAGTATTGTAATTGTTATGTTATTTGGGAAAAATACTAACAGTGCTCTTGACTCCTAAATGATTTTACTGTAGAAAAATGCTGGACTGGTCTTCTGCTTAACCCAGATTAATTGCACTGTCTACAAATGCAGGGAAATCTTCAAAATAGCAAACCTAATTTGCACAATAGAGGACAGGTAGCAGGTTTTATGCATACCACATGTACAGTTATAGCACTGTAGATACATTTTAGTTAGATCTTCCAACTAGCATAGATGATTAAACTGTAGAGAGATGCTGAGCAGGTCTTCTGAATAACCTAGATTACTTGCACTGTTAGAAATGCTGACAGATCTTCCAAATAGCACAAGCAATTAAGTTCCACTAAGCAGCACATAGCATGTATCCAAGTAAACACTTGTACTGACAGGTTAATACTGAATACAATCCATAAATGCATGTTAGAGAAAAATCTCTAAAAAGGCTGAACAGCCAATCATCACAGGTCCAAACACCAGCAAGTTTCTGAACTCAGTTACAACAATCAACATTCAGAGCACAGTGCAGCATGATTATGTCTGGTGTGCACACCTGGCTGGTTGCCAGGAGACTAATTGAATCCATTAGAGTTTAACTGAAGCTAGGTATGCACTATAAGAATAACTGTCAAATCTGGCTGTTTGGAATTAAATTCTGGTGATGTGTGGAAGCAAATGTCAATTGACCATTTGCTCCCAAACACCAAAAAACAGACAAAAATAGTAGTTCAAACAAACTAGTTTTATCAAATGGATTTAACTAAATTGAATGCATGACCATTTTTGTCTGTTTTCCAGTGTTTGGGAGATAATAATCAATTGTAATTTGCTCCCACAGATTAAAAGATTTTCGATCAAACCAGCCAGATTGGACAGATAATCTTATAGTGAGTACCTAGCTTCAGCAGCAGCTGCTAAAGTGTGCTTTTCCCAGATGCTAACAATTGGTTGCTGTGAACTAATGTAAGCTGACAGAATCTTTAGCTGATGAGTTAAGTGTCTGCCTATGACCCTGGAAGTTTAGAGTTGGACAATAACCTAAATCTTTTTTAGTTTTTTAGTGGCTGAGCTTGTTTTTCCATACCATGTGTTATCAAGCTGTTCTGTCCAATTGTTCCACAATGTGCGAGTTTAAGCAAAGGGAGTTTTAGCAAAACTGTGCATTAGCCAAAAAGTGGGTCCACCCTCATTTTTTAACTACTGCATTACATTACATTACCAGATGCAGTATATATGCAAATCCACATTTTTAAGATGACTCCATAAGAATCCCAGAAACAAAGAAAATAGTAATTGCACCTATAATTAATATTGCATTTTCTCATGGTCTTGTTCTCCAGTAGCCATGAGATGAATCCATGTTAATTACAGTATAGGCACAATTTTAAGAAAGTAGTTCTGGGTGGTCTAACATTATATGGATTGAGTTCAATACACAATGTCTGTGTTGAGAGGGTTTTTGTATTACAACAATGAGTTTGGCTGTACAAACTATTTTCAAAACTAAACCACAGAGCCTGGCTGAGATACTTGGCTGGTCATTGTTTACAGAATTATCCATTAGTGTGTATAATATTCTACTTAACATCAAAGCTGCACACACTTTCCCTACAAGAGATAGAATATGAGAAAGAAAGAAAGAAAGAAAGAAAGAAAGAAAGAAAGAAAGAAAGAAAGAAAGAAAGAAAGAAAGAAAGAAAGAAAGAAAGAAAGAAAGAAAGAAAGATTTTTTTTAATAGATAACAACATAGTATATTGTTTTTTCATATGAAGGATTTTAATCTCTGTCAAGTGAAAACTTTGTTACTATTTTTCTCTAGTACTTAATTTTAGTAAATTAGTCTTACATTACTTTTGGACCAACAATGGATAATCCAGTAAACTATAAACCTCTGTAATTACTGTAATCCAGCTAATGTAATAACCACGTACATGTATAAATGTTATATGGCCAACTGATAAGTGTAAGTAAATATCTAGCAGTAGGTGCACACTGCCTACAGGACTACAAAGCATTCATTTCCCATGGCTGACACCAAGCCCTGACTTCTTATGAATGAGAAATATATACCAATGTTACAGTGGGACTAATGGTACCAGCCGGACCTTATCCTTTTAACTGGCGATGTAGCATGTGACTGCAGCCAGAAGTGCTTCAGCTGTGTGCCCCGGCTTTACAAGAGGAGTTTTATTTTGCACAATTGCACAATGGATCTTTTCTGATTCGCTGGACCCCCAGGAGTTATGTAGTGGTCTGTGACTGCCGACATCACTGCCGGAATTGCACCACAGAGTGCAGTGTAAACAGCATTCCAGAAGACATGCACCAGGGATCAAAATGCAAGGAGGGGAAGTTTTATTTCACTGATCCCTGCAAGTGCAGAAAACAAATGCAGCAGGATGAACTTATCATCAGTCTCCCCTAACACAAGCTCCACTGTGCTCTGCATGTGGGGGAAGGGTGTCTATGCTCATCAGGGTGGGGAATTTAGCAACAGTGGGAAGGGGGAGGGGTAATATAGTGACATATGATGATGGTGGGGGATTGTAAAAATGTTACATTGGTCATAGGATAGGTTAGGAGGAGGGTAGTGCAGAAAAAAAGGGGCTCTTTTAAGGGGGGTTAGATTATTAAACAGGGATTATTTTATTACAAAGAGGGTGGGGGCTACTTTTATAAGGAGTAAAGAACACTGGAGGGTCTATTAATCAGGATAGGAAGTTATTTTATAATGTTGTTTTATAATGTTAATGATATATGTATATGGGAGGGCAAAACAAATAAGCAACATTTTTAAATGTATTATTAAAAATAATTTTTAAACTCTTTTCATTAATAATAGAACCTGACATTTTCTGAGTGAATTTGTGAGAAAAAAAATCAATTAAGCGGTGTATGTCCGGGCATGCTCGCCCTTGTGATTTTCAAAACAGACAGGAAATTTCCCAAATTGACCTTTAGTAAATTTACCTCTAAGAGTCAAGATAGGTTTATTTATTCAGTAATGAAGGTTGGTAAAAATAATCAGTATACATGATATGTTTTGGATCATTTTAATAGAAAAAAAGTTTTATGTTTATTAACACTAAGGACTTACTTTTGGTTAAATCAAGACTTTGTTATTATTTTCATCTAGAACTTCTTCTTTTACCAAGATTGGTCCATTTTAAGAAAATCAGTCTTAAATGTATTTTGATCCAACATAAATAATCCAGTAAACCAGAAAACTCTGAATTTCCTTGTAATCCAGGTAAAATGTAATAACCTCTGCACATGTATAAATGTTACGTGGCCAAATGATGAGTGTACTGTAAGTAAATATATAGCAGGAGCTGGATGTTCCCTATAAGACTACAGAGCTCAAATTCACCTCACACAGCTGGCACTAAGCCCATGCATCTTATTTATTAGAAATATATATCAATGTCAAGCATTTTTTAAATTAAAAAGATGTGTAAAGATAAACAATGGGATACATTAGTGGAGACAAGCAGTCTTACATATCAATTAAATTCATACCTAGAAATTCCAGGTTAAACTACCAGCAGAGGTAACATTCTACACTGTATCATCTTCATATTCATACATCTTCATCTATAATTATTTTTATTTAAGCAAAATCACCTACCAATCTTATAAAATTTTAAATATATTTCCTCTCCAGCACAAGTGCACACTCCTTCCAAATGAATCCATCACACTGCATGTGTTTAAATGGTTTTGGTCATTTTTATAAGGGAGTTGTGATGACTCGGTTGCATGTGATATTTTCAAATAATAGGAATCCTTGTGGAAATAATTTCATAAATCATTCATTTTGCATCAGATTACATTGTTCTCTGCTGAATTGCGTAGTTTGCGTGAAACAACACAACTGAACATGATGTAAATCACACATGGAAGAAATTGCAGAATTGCTTGGTTTGTGAATTCTGTAAAAAACAGAACAATATGATTAACCATGATGCTAACCACACATGGCAGAAATCGCTGTGTATCACAATCTAATGAAATTCAACAGTCAAATACACTGAATAGTACATTTTAGTTTTTGATCGTAAGATGTTTATGGCGATGTCCAGTGATTACAATTCAACTTCAAACATGATTCTGAGTCAATTTACCATTCTGTGTGAAAACTTCAATGAGCCAGACAAGAGCATGGCCCATTTGCTAACAGCGTATTAGGAACATAATTTGTACCAATCCGTAGCAACTCTGCTGACGCTTACATTGTGTAACTTGCACTAGAGAGAAACAAACTAAATGCTGAAACAAAAAAGCGAGATGAGGGCCAAGAAATGCATTTGAACCCCTTATTTCTCTTTTCACCACACGGAGTTCTGACTATGAAGTACTTTGGTCTATCACCAGCTGCCGCTGCCACTCGGATGGAGTAGGAAGCTTAAGAGTGGCCCCAAAACCAGCTAACCACCTGCACGACTATCTCCCTGGTGCCTAAAGACTGGAGGTTTCACTCCAACATTGGAGATCAAATTTTCCTCCACATGGCGAATACTGACCATCGGAGCTGCATTCCGGACATCGCCCTCCATTTCAGCTAGTTGTAATCCGGGAGATACATCAAACAGGTCAGCTCATATTGTGCACAATATTACTGGTGTAACAACATATATAACAGTGCTATCACAAGCAACTTTAATCATTCACACTTTGGATTAAATTGGTACTGTTGATTCATTATCCACATGGAACTATAATATATATTTAAGCTATTGCACATTGGTGCATGGATGTTAATTATTCATACATTGTAAAACAATTCAGACACATTATTTTTTCTTTTTTACCTTTTGGGTTTTTTTTCTCCCCAGATTCTTATTCAATAAGAATAATATGTGATACCCTTTGACATATTATTTATATGTGGTCTGAACTTCAGTTTATCTAATCAGTGTCTTGGACACATGCATATAGTTGCAATGTTTTAATTTGTTTCAATTATGATTCATTGTATACATGTTCTTATTGTCATTAGATATTACTACACTTTTTAATATTTATTAAACAATTTGGTTTATCCGATTGCGCTCTCTTCTGTTGTAAATGCTGAAACAAGTTACTTAATATAACTAAATGTTAGTAGTAAGTAATCCCTATTAATACCTGCCAATGAATTTACTCTTAGAAGGATACAATACAATGTAAGATAAACATACAGCCATACTGGGAAATAAGGCTAGCATTTTAGTGGTCACTGACTGACCAATGGATGTTCCCTGTGCTTTTTTTATTTATAGAAAATGTATTGCTTATAAATCAAAAGTCTGATGTGGAGGGAGCCACAGAATGGATGCAAGTTAAACCTAAAAATAAGTATACATAAAGTGGGCGTTTATTCCCCATATGCTGAGATGATATCCTGTCTGTACAAATAGCAGATGTTCATGAGTAGAGGTCACAGATCCTCATGGCTGAATTGCATTTTTCTTGAGTGTAATCAGGGGCACAGTATGGGCCATAGCAAGGATGGAGCAAATGGAGCTTGTGCCCCAGGTGCATGCTCCTATCCATGTGTGCCTCTGCTCCTATCCATGTGTGCCTCTAGTCCTATCTATGTGTGCCTCTGCTCCTATATATGTGTGCCTCTGCTCCTATCTATGTGTGCCTCTGCTCCTACCCATGTGTGCCTCTGCTCCTATCTATGTGTGCCTCTGCTCCTTTCTATGTGTGCCTCTGACCCTACCCATGTGTGCCTCTGCTCCTACAAATGTGTGCCTCTGCTCCTATCTATGTGTGCCTCTGCTCCTATCTATGTGTGCCTCTGCTCCTATCTATGTGTGCCTCTGCTCCCACCAAAGTGTGCCTCTGCTCCCACCCATGTGTGCCTCTGCTCTTACCCATATGTGCCTCTGCTCCTACCCATGTGTGTCTTTAACTCTACCCATGTGTGTGCATCTGCCAGTACCCATGTGTGCCTCTGGCAGTACCCATGTATTGTGCTCCCCTTTTGTATTTGTGTGTACCCTGTCTGTGTGTCTGCCTCCTCCCTATGTACATACACAGTACATCACCTATTTAAAATTTATTTTTTTAAACTTAAAGTTTTTTCTTGGTACTATTATGTAACAGACACCACTAAAGCTCTACAGCAACATATTACTGCCTTCTCTCATGGCTCCACGATAGAACTCTGCATGTAACACAGTGGCAAATGCAGGATTTCTAGAGGGGGGTTTCCAAATGCATCATGTTAGAGTGAGTGTGGCCAGTCCATGAAGAGGGCAGAATTAGTACTTATCCAGCTTTTTTTAATGTAAATTTTTATTAATATTATAGAATACAATGAAGACCAAAACATTTAGAAAACGTTACATACAAAGTATATTGTGTTGCATAATTCCAGCACATACAGGACCAGTGATCACAGTAAGCCATTATATGTGGCAGTATGTCCATCCTGACTGAGCAGAATGTTTTTCTTCAGATGTAAGCATCATTCCAAAGCATTGGAGCAAGTCCAGGAGTCTGGGGGAGCGGCAGAAGAACCTAGCACTGCCCTGGACATATATATGTACATATTGGTCTCCTTATGTACTGGATAGTGTATTATTATACAGTATTAATAATTAACCCTGTTGATGTTATATAGCAGTGCACCCCTAACATTGCATGTTTTCAATATGTTCTAGTTGGTGCTGTTTAAGTCTACCTTTTATCAGGTGTTCCATTTTTGCATATAGTAATAAAGTCCAATCCAGTATACTTAAGAATTTGTCATTTTATTAATTAAATTAATAAATAGATCTAGCCCTTTTAACTGGGAGAACATGTCTCTCAGGGTTAATGCAGCAATCAACACCCATTGGCATTGTTACAGAGTATTTATACTTTATTACAATCTTCAGGTAAATTCGCCCCCTGTACACCCACTGACATTATCAGATAGACAAAGTTTGCTCTTATGGTCTTATGGTTTCTTCCTGTGCTTGGCAGTTAAAGAGAAAAAGTTTCCTTTATGAGATGATCATGGTGTTCTGCATTTCTATATTTGGTGCGACTCTCTCACTAAATTTCTCTAGCAAACAATTATACATAAATGGACAAGCTCTTGTACACTCTTCAGATAAACAGTTTTCATTGGCAGCAGCCTTAAAGACACCTTAACTAATTTCACCATTTAAATGGTTGTTCAAAAGCCATATTCATTATACAGCATACAACATATGTAAATATGGAATTATGTAAATATGTTTCTTTTAAATTAGTCTTCCACAGTCCACCCTTAGATAAGCACATTATAACATACAAGTGCTATATCTCATCTCCATCTCTTGTATGTTTTCATTCTTAAAATAGCCATCTGAATACAGCATAGGTCAACTCTATAGAATACAGAAAAATCAGGATTAAGATTTCAAGAATAAACTTTGTCTGTACATGAAATATGTTAATAAACTTTTCTAAACCTGAAAATTAAAACAAGTTTCTAATCATGACCATCATAAATCACTTTAGAGTCTTTATCATAATGTATTCATTCATAGAAATTCTTCTTTTATAGTATAAGCCTCATTTATGTAATTGATAATAATGGCTTCTTCATCTGTAATATTATTGGTCAAATAATTTCAACAGTGAATTCCAAGATTTGTATAAAAAGTTCAACAATATCCTCCAGTCTGTACAATTAAGCAATCAATTATGGGCGGTGTTGTTGTAATAGTTCATTTCGGAATATTTTTAATTAATGTCCAACATATATGAATGTCTTATCATATAAAGTCCAGTATCATTGTCAATAAATTTGTCCAGTTCAATAATTTTATTTGATTATCCAAATATTCCCAATTATCATACGTAAGGCTGTCAGCAAAGGTTGTACCAACATGATGTATCACTGAAGTATCAATCAGGGAAATTTATTTTTTTATTCACTGGATCAATAACTCTTGTAAAATGTCTGGCATCCTGCAAAAGAACTAATCATAAATTATTATGAATTATAACATAAAATTGTAGTATCAGTTTGCCTAAAATGGAAATATCTTCTGAATTAATTGGCAATAATTTGTAAGCATACTTTCCTCATAGGTAATAAAGATCATCTGGTAACAAGAAAATAACATCAAACCCAAATGTCATGGTAGTAACTAACATTCCTAACATGTCTGAACTATATGTTCTGTATAACTATTTGGAACACTCACTATTAGAACTAATCCCTAGCAGTGTATAATCAAATGCCTCATTATAAAAATGCATTGTACATTAATAAGCATTTAGTCCTTTTAAAATCTTCCTTACATTGTTCACTATAGCGAGGAATTTATGGTTTGTACACAGTAAAGATTTTATTACAATATTCTGACTCAACATTGGACAAGAAAACAGTCCTGTAGTTATTCAAATCTGAGGTGTAGTCTGCTTCATTTCATATACCTTCTTAATAAAACAAAATGGAATAATTTCACTTACATATGAAAATTACATAATTACTTGTGGTTTTGTCAAGTCATAGTTATCAGTAACCCCATTTCCTTTTCAATTTTTTTAATTCCAGAATTCGTACATGTTTTTATGTTAATTATCTTAGTAATTTCAGTATATTTCAACTCAAGAATGGTTCTGGCACAAATTCAACAATTAGTAGCATTTAATACTTTACCCATCAATGAATATTTTTGTAGAATTGGATATTCTTTTGAATAATATTCATACACCATAGTAAACACCTTTCTTCTGGTTTAGTACAGTAAATGCAAATGCACTTTTCAATAGATGATAAATTAGATTTCTGACACCGATCATTTAACCTGCTTAGAAAAGAGGAAGGAAAGGACTTATTAAAATAACCCCATTATCCACACTACTGAATGTGTAGTCATACCAGACCATGAACCCTCGCTCGCCCTCTCTCCAAAGTAAAAATAAGACTCAATGTTGCAATAAACACGATTGTTTCCATCAAGCAGCTAAGAAAAATTATGGTTCCTTTGTCATCAGTCTATATCATAGTCTATTGTGAGCAATAATCTCCATCTTGATTGAAGAGTTCTCATAGTCTTATATCACAGTCTTTATAGCTCAGTCTCTATATCAGCACTTGAGTCTGAGAATAAGTCCCCTTTAAGCTCAGATCTCTCTCTGACCTTTTTCAATGTGAGCCATGGATCCAGGTGTCCTTCTCAGCAACCTTTATAGCTGTATCTCTTGTCAGCATCACTTTTGCCATGCCAAGGACCATCCCATTGATCTGTAAGGGAACCAGAATGTAACAAACTTCTCATCATTCCATCATAGTCTCTAGACTGTATTTCGTCTTCTGCATCAAATGCTGATGTTGGTTGAATATCCTGTTGAGCTTCCCCAAAAATCTTCTTGTTTTAGCTGCTTAGACAATTGTATAAAATATTGAACAGTCAAATCATGTTGTAATCTCAAATCAGTCTTTGGTTTAGTAACATATCTTGATTGTAGTTCAAAAAAATTAATAATAAGGAGAGATTGAGATAAGGCTCAGGTGTGATTCTATTACTATGAAGCACCAAATGTAGGCCTTCAAACAATGCCATTCCAGTCTCTTTTGTAAGTTTAACTCATTTGTTTTTTTATAAAATCATTGTGTGTAACTTTCATTTTATTCCCATCTTTTCACTTATTTGAAAAACTTCCCCTGTAGCTTTCAATAACACTTACAGTAAACAACCTATACCTTACATACCAATTCCTCCAAAATCTCTTCTCTTAGCATTATGGAGCTATAAATTCAGTAAACTCCAAGAACATGATAACACTATATTTTAAAACATCCTAAAACCTTAACAAGAACATACTTTAATCCTCTTTTCCAACATGCTTCACTCCTTCTTTATTCAACATACTCCAAATCCTTCTCATCGACATACTTTAAATCCTTTTTTTCTTCTTCATTGGTAACTGAATAATATCAATTATCAATAGTACTTTGAAAATGTTTTAGTAGGTATCATTTTTCTTCATTATTTATCATCTGAATTACATAAACATTTACATTTTCACTTTATCTCTGGCTCGAGCATACCAGTAAGATTGTACAATGTGATTCATATTATCTGCTCTTAAATGTACTAACCCATGAACATCTCTATAAGGCTTGTAATAATTAAAATTCTCCTCAAATACCCATTATCATCTTCTCTTGTAACAATGCTTCAATTTCCAGACATTGACCTCATTGTGAGAAGTATTTTCCTGATATTGCCTTAATTGGTCAAATGTGATATCCTTAAACACCATCAACTGAGTTTCTATAACTGGCTCATCATATGTACTTAAAATTACCTTTCATACTATCCTGTCAGCTAATATGTTACCCATGACAATAATATCAATCTCTTTAGTTTGTACCTGACACTTAATTACTACAACTTATTTTTAGTAAACATATCGCTTCTTTCAGTTCTTTAACTGTTTGTACATGTAAAATTGTAGTTCCCAGAAGCTATGCAGTAACACCTATGCTTCCAAATGCTACAATCAATACTGTACATTACATTCAGCTAACTATGTTGAATGTGGTAGTTGCTTTAATGCATTCCCTGTAACCCAAAAAAAACATTATGTATCCGTCTGTAACAGTTATCATCAGTAAAGAGAACTAAGTCAGGATTATCTAATGAAACTTCCCATTACTGAAAAATATTTTTATATTTCATTATTGCAAACATGTTCATTGTCTTCCTTTTTGCTCATCATTAACCATAATCAATCATTTTCCCCCTGTTGTGGATAAAGAAGATCAATGTAGCACAATTGAAATTATGACATATATAAGATTGATATGAGTCTAACATATTATTCCCCCTAAAGAAAAAAAATCTGGCTGTAGGAACATGTTTAAGTTGAGCATTATTAAATATATTAACAACAGTATGTAAAACCAATAGATGCAATTCAACTTTACAATAAATGCCACCCTTTAAGGATATAAATGTCTTCGAGATGGTGGAAAACAATGTCCTGTATATTTAAAATTATCAGTATATAGTTGGATTTTGTCCCATTAAACTTTTAACTTGCTTCTGCAAAAGAACCATAATTGTTTGTTATTATCTCTTATTGAAGTTTAAAATAACTTTGAATATAACCATAGCGCACTGTTAGATAAGGACTGCATCATCTTTAAGAACATAAAAAATTTCAAATTATTCATCAAATATTGTAAACTGTTTGTAAACTTTTTCAGAAGATATCCTTTTGCTTTATTAAAACATTATGTAGATACTGCGTATATTTACTAAAAAGTATGTTTCATAACCTTCTTTTATTAGTACCCTAGCTGAGGTACAAATGAAGCCTATGCTGTAAGAATACAGACACAGTTTCATGCTCTGAGATAGTTAAAGTATTTGTCTTTTATTTTTCTTCTCCGTGCAGCTTCTCGATTTGGGAGGGGTATAGAGAGAGAGAGTGAAACTCACACTGACGCACTAGTTACACAGACAGACAGTTTCTCACTCTGAAAATATTGAAAGAACGAGTTAAACAGTTTGTCATTACAAAAGTTTACAATCCTGCTCTGAACATAGGAAGTATATAGGATCATGTTTATTAGACCCCTGTAATATAGATGAAGTATCTACAGTCTTCTCATCTCATTCCTTATACTCCACAGAAACAGCATTCTCTTCCTTTATAAACACTATAATCCCTAGGTTTTCAAGACATCTCCCTTCTTGATTGACATCCTACTTATATAATCATTCTTATACTGTGCACTTTTCTGATTTTACCTCCATTCTTAGCAAACTAATTTTCTCCTTTGGTTTTCAATATCATCTGTATGCAGACAATACTCAAATTTTCCTATTCTCCCCAGATTTGTCACTAACTGCGCTCATCTGTGTCACTGTATATCTCTCCATCATTACATCTTGGAATGTCATCTCACCACTTAAAAATTACTGTATCCAAAACAGAATTAATTATATATCTACCAGCCAAAAATAGTTACCCTCCTGATATCTCTATAACTATTGACAACTTGATAACTCGACAATCAACCCCACTTCACAAGCTCGCTACCTTGGTGTCATCCTTGACTATAAACTGTCTAATGTTTCTCACATTCAACTGTCTCTAAATCCTGTTACATACATCTAAAAAACATTCGACCATATGTTACGCAAGACAATGCAACAAATCTAACACATGGAGTCATTATTTCCTCATAGACAATTGTAATAGTCTCATTATTGGTTTTCCCCACTATATGACATTTTGAATATAGCGGCGAGGTTGAACTTTCTCACCAAATGTTCAGTGTCTGCTAATCTACTCTGTCAATCTCTATTGGCTGCCGGTCTTCTACCGTATTCAATTTAAAATACTTATACTCACGAATGACGCTATTAACCAAACCAACATACATAATTAGTCTGGTATAACATAGCATTAAACATTTGGCTTATGGTCAGTAATAACATCAACACTATTTATATCAAAAATCACATTTCTCTAAAAAATAGCTGTTTCCAAACTTTCTCTATTGGTTTATGTAACAATGATAATGTAATAAATCTATAAGCCTTTATAGTTCTCTTGCTTTTGTAAACTCTGTCTTTTGTCTGGGACATTCTGAACTTATAAGAAATATTTCTTGGCAGACAATAACGTAAACTCTGCCTGACTGTTTTTGAGATACTGTGACAGCGTTTTGTTTCACAGATACTAAACACTATTTTAAAGATTTTTAAGAATATTTTTAAACAATACTGACACAACTATAGAAATAGCAATAGCAGCTGCAGTCTGCCATTGTGCTCCCAACAACATACATTTGTTTAAGAAATTTGTAGAGTTTAAAGACATAAATTATGAATGTGCGTGGGCTGATCTCTGCATTTAATTTAGAATTACTTATACCAATTACGTAAACATTACAAATTCACAGTTTACACTGCACTTTTTATTTCCATCCACTGGAATACACATTTTATCATGTCTTGTCATTTTAACATTCACCATAGAAATGCACATAGTCAGAACAAGCTTTCTATGATCACCTGTTTTTCTCCAAGCAAATACAAACACATTTGTATTACCTCTTGCGACACGTCTGTCTGTCGAAAAACAGGTACATCTCCACATTTCATACACTCATAATTCATACATTCTTCACTACACAAATATTAAATAAACCAAGAACTGTGAGTGATCAGATCACAGTCTAATATTATTAAAGCACCTTAATACAGTTACCTCTATTTTTAGCAATATTACTTAAATGCAACAACACACAATATAAAATTATCTCTGAGTTCAACTTTAGCTAAACCACCTTCATCACATAGTCACCCATTTCCTCTCATTACATAACATCTCGGAGCACAGAAACATACATATATATACACATAATGTATATATATTATTAATTCTGATACTCACGAAGATTTTGGAGATTAGATGTCCCAGCTGCTGGCCAGACAGCAGGTACAGCCACTCCTCTCTCATTGTTGAGGTAGTGAGGAAACCTGACAGGTGCACAGGTAGATGATGGATGTCATAAAGTCGTAAGCAAGTGCCTCCAAAACTGATTATGTTTCCTTTAACCAGGTGTTGTACCATAATAAGTAATATTCTCCAAACCAGTATACTTAAGAATTTGTCATTTTATTAATTAATTAAATAATTAGATCAAGCCCTTAACTGGGACATATTCTACCAGGGTTAATGCAGCAGTCAACCACGATTGACATTGTCTCACAATATTTATACATTATTACAATATTCAGATTATACGCCCCTTATACTCCCACTAACATTATCAGATAATAGACAAAGCTTGTTCTTGCTAACTCCTCCTTAGCAATCAGACTCGAAACTGAATTCCTTTTGAGTGATACTCATGGCGTGATGCATCCCATATTTAGTCTGAATAGTTTCCTCAGCACAAGGACACATATATGGGCATGATCTCATTCACTTTGTTAGTTAAACAGTTTCCCTAGGGAGCGGCCTTAAAGACACACACTCATTTCCATTTAAATCTGAGTTTGGACAGAGAAACAAAATGGAAGTACCAATGCCCTATTAAATCTCATGTACTGCTTCATTATACAGCATAAAGCATATGTAAATATGGAATTATGTAAATTAGTCTTCAACACGCATTTTTTACACTAGAATTTAATACACCATCAACTCAGATCGGAATTACTTTTCATTTGCTTCAGCATAACACAGGAATTTAAAATAATTTGTTTTGTTCTATTCAGATTTTTTTGCAGGCAAATTGGGGAGTAAATAATAGTTGCAAATAGACCACCTCCTGAGCTGTGAGTTTTCCTGAAACATACACAGATCAGTGTGATTTGTGTATGTTTCAACATGGACACAGTGTTTAAATGGTTAACATCGGACAACACTATTCTGACCAACACGGGAGCTTGGTAAATTCCCGATTTTTTTGTGCAAAAAACAGCAGTTTTTGATAGATCCCATCTGTGTTTAAAAACGGATCAAATCTGGAACAACACGAATCATAGTAAATTTACCTCTAAGAGTCAAAACTGTTTTTTTTTATACAGTAGAAGGATCAGGATAAGGCTTGTATTAGTAATAACACAATTAGAGGGGATGATATAAGCCAATTGATATACTACCACCAAATGGAGACATATGCTGTTGCTTTGTATTGTTTACCAATTCAAAGGACCATTTTGGATTCATCTATATCCCCAGAAAACTAAAGAACTTGATTGTAGGCCCAAAGTAATATATTATAAAACTATCCCAGTTACATAACGCATATTTTAATAGTCCCCACACCCTAACCAGAAAACATTATAGCCCCTACTCATGTCCAAAACTCATATTTCTGAGGAAAAGACTCTGGACTCCCTTTATTCCATGAAAGTGGCTTCTGTCCAAGTACCAATGGTCTCCCTGCTTCTTACTCTAACAAGTTTCCTAGACTCTGGTCTCTAGTTTGAGCAACCTCTTTAACTTATTTTTGATCTTGCCACATTGAGAGCTAGGATCTCTATTATAGCTAAAGTGTCAAAATCCCTCTGTAGCAGCTACTACCCCATCTGGTTGTTGAATGTGGATCTAAAATCTTTTCTGAACCTCATGTAAATAGTCTTTCCTCTCATCCCTGGTCCACATGGTTCAGATAGATATTTTTCCCAGGCCATTAATCTGCAGATCATACATACAGATCTCAGAACTCAGTACATACAGATCTTCCCAGCTGGTTTGTGGTTCATATTGCAGCATCTCGCACCATGCATGGCACAAGACACCCTTAGATGATCGGGGATACACAATAGAGTCTTCATTCAATCCTATGGAGATGCACTCCTATGATCACAAATGCGCAAATCTGTCTCCATAGAACTTAACTGAGACACGATCCTGTGATCGTGGATGCACAATAGCATATCGTGGTGCATGGCATGACTCGCTGTCACTTTTGTACAATGTACTTTGGTGCATCTTTAAATGCCTTTATTCATCATGTTTCAGAGTGCAGGTTGCCATCCCTTTCTTTCACAATATGTGGCAAAATAACTTAATCTAGGTTGGGTGGCCCTTCATGAAGACAACTTTTGCTGTACTGTATATGGCCATTGTGACCTCAGTCTTGATAAATGTGTGTACAGTACTTCTATTCCATTTCATGTGACAAGTGACACAATGCAAGATTGTCCCTTATTCCCTTTAATTTTTGTGCTTACCATTGAACACCTTGCTTTGTAAATTATCTCAAAACCCAATGTCACTGGTACTCATATGTTTTCAAGTGACAGTTAAATAGCGCTATATGCAGATGATATTCTGCTGACTATAACACGCCACTAACTTCTCTTCTGATTCTGTTTGACAAGTTTAAGTAATTCTGGATCTTTTCTAAATTTAAGATAAAACGTAGGAATGATGCTTAGTGTCTAGTCTTAAATATCCACCCCAGGATTTTAAGGCTTGGACACTCTTGTAGAACTTTTGGATTGATGGTATTAACTCAATTAAAATGAATGTCCTTCCTTGCCTCATGAATCATTTCTTCAATTCTCTAATCCCTTTAGAAACTGGTGATGCAGTTTAGGTGGTAGGTGGTCTCCATGTTTCTACTTTTACACACTGCTGCCAGCTCAAACATTTCAATTAGCCACTAGCTAGTGTAGACATAAGTTTACAAGGAACAACTCATGACATCGATTTTCATGGTAAGATGGCTTTTTTTTACTCTTCACATATGTTATCACAGCACATTTGTACAGTACATATGAGATGGTTTCCTGACACAAGCTATGCCCCACTGGCCCTCCTCTTTGTTCTGGATGCAGGTCAGCATCAGAAGCCCCAGCCACTGGGTCCCACAATCCTTTATACCTTCACACACACCAAATCAATCACACCCAGTTAGTACAGCTGTGTGTAAGACCTTTGTTGTAGTAAGCAGCATAATTTTTAGCCCTATATCCCCATTTTCCTAGGGAATGAATTCTGTTCTGGACAGCAGAATGTGGCAAAGTACCCCTTTTGCCACACTGGCCATGTGGATGCACTGCAGCAAGGTGTCCCACAAATATATTTAGGTTACCTTAGAAGCACAGTACATCCCCATCATATCCTATAGACACAGATTTAGTCTTGCATTGTGTATTATTTTCACAGTCTGCATATATTCAAAATTATATTCAAAAATATATAAATTCCATGGATGTACTGTACAGTAAGAAACTTATTGGAAACTCCTTCAAGACACATATTCCAGCAAAATTTCAACCAGTGGCTCATCTAACTCTTACCCTATGGAATTAAATCACTTTTACCACCTGCCTATAAAATTCTACACAAATGAATACAGTAATAATTTTTTCTACCTATTTATGTCAGTGTCTAGTGCCATCTAGTGCTCAACAGACCACATACTAGTTATTACTCTCAGTGCAAAGCTTTTCAACATCATATGCTATGTACACTGGGATAACATATTACCAGCACAGTTTTAGCACATGGGCAATTTAATCGAGTCCACAGAAATTGGGGCCAACTATTACTCTTCCTTGTTAGAGCTTAGTAACCTTGTTCAAAGGGAAGATTTCAATAATGTTCACAAAGCAGAGAAAGACAGCACAGGACAACTGTGTCACTAATGATTAAATAAAATGAATATAAATCCTAGAAAAATGAAATATATCTCAAATTTAAAAATAGACCAATGTGTGAGAAATATGAGATTATGATTACTGGCGCTAATACTGAGTCACATACTGTTGTGATTGCTTTATTGTTTATTGCTGAAGCCATACCTGCAATATATATTGATATGTAAACTCTCACAAGGAGGACCCTCTTCCCTCATTTAATTTTCCCTCCCTTTCTTATGCTATCATTTGCTCCTAACTCCCTACAATGGCACCTAACACTTGGTTTCTGTCACCCAGCTGTGTAGTTGGTTGTTTATAAACCATTTCCATGTCCTGCAGTGTTTAATACTGTAAATCACTTTTTTCCTTGTACTCTGTAAGGCGCTACAGAACCCTTGTGGTGTCATATAAATAATGGATGATAATAATAATACTACTAATAATATTAATAATAATACTCATGTTGGCTGATATATGTCATTAAATGCTTAGAACATATAGTGAAGAGATGGTAAACCATAGGTTGTCTGTGTGATTAGCCTGCAATAGTGACACAATAGACAAAATGAAGTTGTGGGATGACTGCATTTTCCCCACTTCTGGTAAGTGTTGGTAACAGAAGAATTGTCCTCTGTCAAAAAGAAGCTGATTGGATTCATATATTGGACACAGTGATGCCTCATGTTCATAACAAGTCAAATCACCTGAGTACTGTATGTTATTAGGATAAAGCTGCTCTTGTGCATTAGCAGATCTATAGATATACAGCATAAAAGGCTAACACTGCTCCTCACCTCTATGCGGGGGAATTTACTAGAGGGCTTCAGATGGAGCAATTCAATTATTGCTCCATTTGCGTGCGCAAAGCCACTGGTGCTCACATTTCTATATGAAGCCCCCCAAGCTGCCAAGCAGAAATGACTGAAAACTGACCTGTTTGAGAACTCAAACAGGACTTTTCATGGGCGCGACAATGTCCTGTCATTTTGAAGGGCTGCTATCTAGTTTATGAATATATATACACATGTGTACACCCTATTACTGGTTCTCAAGGGCCAAAGCATTCTCACCACAAGTAGATCAAAAAATTGCATATGGGGCCCCTTCAGTTAAAACCAGCACCGGACCCAAAATGACCGGGGTGTAATTCCACAGCCAGGAAACCCTATTACTGGTTCTCCAGGGCCAAAGCATTCTCACCCCCAAGTTGGTCAGGCCAAACCAGGGTTCTCAGGGGAGGTGGGGACCCCCCACCCCAGAACCCCAGGCTTGGTCTAATGCCCAGGACTCTTCCCAGCACCCCTGTAGCAGTGGGTACAGGGGTAATAAAGTTTAAAATAGAAGAAAACTATTGTATTTTACAGTGGAACTACAGGTGCCAGCAGGCAGCCAGCACCTGTACCTCCTCTGTAAAATAAATAGTTAAATAAAGATATGACACACACACCATATTTAGTACAAGTTTAATACACATACACCTCAATCACACATATTTACCTTCTGCCATATGTTTCTGTCCACTTCTCCAAGTAGAAATCCATGTGCATGGCCTTGCATAAAAGATCATATAATCGCCTACATCCTGCTGCTGCTTTCCGTAGCAACCAGGGCAGGGTCTTATAAGAACAAAAAACAACTTACCAGAACCAAGCTGAACAGATGTAAGTTTATGTTGTTACACATGCTTAGACCTTGTGAAATGACAGATGATCTGGCTGGTTCCAGGTGGGTCCCAGCCAATGAGCGGGTGCTACTTGTAAAGTGGCCGCTGATTGGCCAGCGGCCTGTGAGAATTTAGAAATGATCCCGATCATCTGTCATTTTTACAGGGCCATGCACAGGGATTTCTAAATGAAGAAGTGGACAGAAACAACTGGCACAAGGTAAGTATGTGTGATTGAGGTATAAGTATATTAAACTTGTACTAATATAGTGTGCGTGTCATGTCTTTATTTAACTATTTATTTTACAGTTGAGGTATGGGTGCCGGCCACCTGCTGGCACTTGTAGTTCCACAAGTGCCAAAGGGCAAGCATGCTGGCACCTTTAGTTCCACTATAAAATACAATAGTTTTCTTCAATTTTAAACTTTATTACCCCCATACCCAGGGGTGCGAGGAAGAGCCCCAGGCTTCAGACCAAGCCTGGAGTGTCTGGGAGAGTGTGTACCCATTCTTGGGTGGTCCCCACCTCACCTGAGATCCCCGGCTTGGCCTGACTGACTTGGGGTGATAATGCTTTGGCCCTGGAGACCTGGTAGTAGGGTCTCCTGGCTGTGGCATTACACCCCAGTCATATTGGGTCTGGTGCTGATTTTAATTATAGGAAGAGCCCTATGCATTTCCCATCCTATATTTAAAACCAGGACTGGCCCTGCAGCCTGGTGCTGGTTCCTAAATTATAGTGGAACCCTACTCATTTTGTTCCCTGTAATTTTAGATACCAGGACAGGCTGAAAAGCCTGGGCCTGGCTAGGCATTTTGGAGGGGGGCCTACATATTTTTTTTTAAAATAATTTAACCCATTTTTTACAGGTACAAGACACAAACAGCTTACACATATCTCACTGATATATGCAGGCTGCTTGCTCAGGAGAGTTATCTCAGGTGAGTAATCTCCTGCAATACTAGATACTCAGTTGCTGTGCCTCATCCAGAAATATATCATGTTAAGAAGGCTCCAAAGTGTCAAAATTTGATCACATTTCATCTTACTGAGACATCTTCAGGGAAAATGTGTTATCATATGATATAGCTTTATTTAAATTCTATTTTTTTAAATTAAGCATATTACTTGTACATCTGGTATCTGAATCACCTGGGTGATCATTTCTCTAGTTTCTCAATGTCAGATTGTCTTTTCCTTGGAGCTCAGTAATAGAGACACATTCTGTATGTAGCTTTATTGTCATGCTCTATAATTTATGTACAGATTAATATTCCCAAAAATAATCAGCAGAAAAGTAATTTTAGTTATTACCCCTATTCCTTGAAATAAAGATGCATCAAGCATAACCTCAGTTGAATTTGCCTCATATATAAACATCACTTACATCAATCATTTTTAATATTATTTCATTTTAATTATATGATGTGTCAAGCGGTCTGTAACACCATACTTAGTGGATGCTACATACGTTTTCATCTTGAATTATCTTTCAAACTAACATCTGGATATAAAACATTACATTTAAACAGCAATTATCCCTATGGTTATATCTTATTATATCTAGAATTAGGTAAATTTTTAAGGGTATATCCCCTCGATCAGAGTGGGTGTAGATTATACTCAGGTTGGTGGATACTGTAATGAGCATGTTCAGTTCAAAATCCAAATTTTAGCCTTGTATATTTTCAACTGGAACATCCTTTGTTGTCTTCCCATTTTCTGGATGAAATTTTCTTTCCAGTAACATTTCTTGACTTAGTGATTTGCCCTGAATCATAGACAATTGGTTTTACATTCAGGTATTACTGCATTATTTTATAAATGATTTTGCAGTTAGAGATTTTCTAACAAGCACAGGATTTTTTCTATTTCTGACTGTATACTGTCAGATTGTTCTAACTCCATATTAGTGTTTTCACAAGGACATCATTGGATTATTTTTTTGGCTTCTGATAATTATCTGCTAACATAAAGCTGTTCATATCCACCATTTATATGAGTGTTTTACTGCATATTTGTTAATTGACATTATACATTTGTAGATATAAACATTTTAATTCGATTTTGGCTTTAATTGTAGGTGGTCTAAATGGCATTAAGATATGTTAGTGATGATTATAATGAGTACTTTTCTATTCCAGATAAATAAAACATCATCAATATACTGTACCTCCTAGAATCACTTTGTATTCATGCTTGGACCAAATGTATCACATTTTCAAATAACTTATAAAGGGCTTTGTATATCTTGGAGCAAAGCTTGTGCCCATGGCTATACCTTTTTATGTAACAAAAGTGTTTTCCTTTCACTCACAAATACTGTAATTTTGATTAAGAATGAAATAGATGCCACCCAAAATTTAATTTAAATGTATATGGCCAATTATATGACCCTCTTCTGGAAATGACTTGCACTGCAATAGCTACAGTATATCCTTTTTTATTGTGTTATACAATGTTGTGACAGCACAAGACACAAAGCAATACTGTAGCTTGATGACCATGTTAATGTTTTTAATGTTGAAGGTACTTGAGTAGCATTTCCCACACATGATGATGCATGCATTATTATGGCCTATCTTGACTAAATAATGTATTGTAGATATAGAACACTGCAAAGTTTCACACTAAAGATACATGAAACTTTTACATATTAATTTTAGCATTTTAAAGGCTTGATTTAGATGGAACTAAAAAATGCATTTTGTTTATGTTTAAAAATGAACAATGATGCCAAAGGTACTGTGTTGTATTTTTAGTTCCACAAATATCTTGCTACTGTATGTGCAAGTTGATATTTAGCATTACCTATGTTGCAGTTACCTATGTTGACAACTCAGAAAATGTGCACAAGTCCTATCGGATCCAAAAAGTTATGAACCCTAAAATGTGTAAATTAAGGAATTCACATCATTTGGATGTGACTATATAGGATTGGTTTAACTTACTCCTCCATGCTAATATAGTTCATACCTTATACATGAATGACCCTGATTTGAATATTTAATTCAAAATAATTCTCAAGTCTAAAGTTATTCTCAGGTCTAATTATGTATGTACTTTGTGCTCACACACTGTGTAACATATTTGCACTTTTAGGAAGCACTAATGGACTTGCATCAAGTACTGTTACCCCACATTATGCTTAAATCCATGTTTGTTTGTTTTTTATTGCAATTGGATAATACAAGGGCAACCACAAAACATGTATGTGAAAGTTAGCTTTTCCTGCAGGTTAAGCTTCCCTTTAAATTTTGAGTTCTCCATTCTGTTTCAACTTTAATGGAAAGACTGAGCATGAGGCAAATAATCCTCAATAATGAAGAGTAAATCAGAGAAATGTCCATTCACAGGGATTGAATCCAAAACAATGCTTTTATAATGTATATATGTTTAATAACTAAGTACATTAATAATTTTAGAAACATCATAGGCCTTTTTCAACAATGTAAATACATAACATATACTGGAATTGGTGCAAGTATTTGCTATTTAACTTATTTCAGTAGCAGTATGGATTAGTTTTTAATGAACATCTGTAAGAAATATTTTGGAACATTGAAAAAGATAAGTAATTGAATGTACTATATTAATTATTGGTATATGCTTTGTCTCATTTTTCAGTGACACACATACTCTGCTATTGTAGCAGAATGTAGAGGAAGCACATGTTAAAGGAGCACCAGGAGCATTACGCTGCCATTAATGTAATGCACTTAGTTATTTTAAGGAAACATGCTACATTGCACAAAATGTGTACCCTAAATCATGTAGGAGTCTAGTTATTTAAAGGAAAAAAAAGCCCTTACTTCAGTGAAAACATATTTTTGCCAGAAATGGCCATATACAATGAACAACTTAAAAAAATCAGGAGTGCAAATACATTATCTTAAAACGTATGATTATATCTGACTACTTAGTGTTTCTAACAGGTAGACTAAGACATGTTGATAAACTTCTAGCTTTCTAGCAGAATTATTCAATACTGTATAGTCTGTGTGCATCAATACCCCAGATGAGATTCTTTCCATGCAGAAAGTGATCAAAACAAAATTTATGTTGCAAGCCCCTTTTACTGAGTTGTGGGCTCGATAAAGTTGTTAAATCACCATGAAGATCCAAGATCCTGCAGACTTTTTACAACTTAACTGACAAATTTTCTTTTCTAAAAAACTGCTCAGAAATTGTCAGGTTTTTTATGAGTGGATTTGGTGAAGAACATCTATTTCAAACTATCCAAAATGATTTAATTATTTTTTTTAAAATATTTGTATAAAATAGTATTTTGGAACATTAGAACACCACCATCTGAACATCGGTAACATTGGAAACATTGTGACCAACACAACTTTACATTTCACAGTGGCTTCAGGCACCAGGTACACTTGGTGGTGAGGATGGGGGCTTATTGACCTTTTTCCAAGAGCTTGCTAAGCTTTGTAGCCACTGGGTGGGGGGTTCTGTTGTGCTTACCAATCAGCAGACACGGGGGGAGAGTGCAGGGAAGCAGAGGGACCAGAAGGACAGGTAATCTCCATCAGGAAATCTCAGCAGGAAAATTATTTTCCTGCAGCCACCCATACTGTTTATCTGACTTGTTGAAATTTTGCGACCAGATCAGATAAATCACAACCTGGTGGTCTGAAAAATGTGACCATGCCAGACAAGTGGTTAAGGAAAATGTAACCCCTTATCTGATTACAAGCTTCTAACATTTATTTTCTGCCGGAGCAGTCTCTTTAAGTCCACATACAGTACTATAATTGTGTTTCATAAAATGGGTAATCACCCATAAATGTGATCCTTTTCAATCTCTTTGCTTTACCTTGATGCTAAGCTTTTTGCCAAGCTTATAGCAAAATGACTTAAATGTCTAAAGTCACTATCCTTGTTTTTTTAGATGATTTAAGATAAGTAAGATGGAGTATGATCTCTTTTTATTTACCAATGACTTAATGGCTATAATTGCTAACTCAATTGTTTCACTTACAACTTAATGCTACAGTATAATTTGAGAGATTCATGCACATATTCTATTTTTAAAGTAAATTATGCAAAATCTGTGACATTAAATATCACATGGTCAGACCAGGTCATAAGAAGCCTAAGGTACCTTCAGCCATCATTTCCATTAAAATGGCAATTTGTACCCATATGCACTATGTGGTCAAAAGTGATCGGAAACTGGGCCTGATTCATCAGTGCATGATATTGCACTGTTGAATTCAGATTCCTGATGTTTGGGAATCTGTACAGGCACCATATCCATTCTGCACAGGTGCAGAATGGGTCTGCGAGGCCACGTGCAAACTGGCAGCAGACTGAAAATGATTGACAGTCTGCTGACATTTGTGGATGGAGAGGGGGCAGGGATGCCCTCCGTTTCCTGAAACAGGGCCATGTCGCTGCCATTATGGGAGAGAGAAGCCAGAATCTCCTACAGCTGATGGAGATTTCCTGGCCTCTTCCTCTAAACTGCAGCGGCCGGCTGCAGGACCACATGGGTCACTGCAGCCAGCTTATGGTACACAGATTAACTGATGCTGTGTTGGACAATGCAGCTCAGTTATGTAATGCACAGGAGGTATGATGCCTCCTGCTGCATTACCATATCTGCAAGGATCGCAATTGCAAAGTTGCCTGCGTGCAGCTTTGCAATTACGATCCTTAAAGACTTAGGCCCAATGACAGCAAATAGATCAACAAGAGTTTATTTACATCAGTACTTTGTAAGTCCATTACTTGCAGTAATTACTGCAGACACCTTCTTGGCAAACTGTCCATAAGTTCCTGGACAACAGCTGGTGGCATGTTTTTCTGTGACACTGAAAAAGGTTGAGTCATCTTAGAATACACTCATTGCTCCAATTCATCCCAGTGGTTCTCAATGGGCTTAATATCTGTACTCTGAGCTGGCCAGTCCAGCCAGGTTTCTAAATTATCTGTATATAGTACCAGTCCAGCATTGCTCTGGAAACATGACAGATGGCATTATCATCCTGATATAAAACATTTGTTGTTTCCATAAAACTGCCACAGTGTAGGGAACACAGAGTTATCAAAAACTTCACTATAGTTCTCAAAGTTAATGTGACTATGCATTACAATCAGTGAACCCATGCCAAACCAGCTGAAACTGGGGGTGGCCAATGATTTTTGTCTACATAGTGTAAGACATGGAGATCACTCTGGTTGAATGTAATGCCAAGACTTCCATGATGTATCCCAGAAGATTGTCTGTTCCTTTGTCTTGGGATCATGAGGCTGAGGTTCAAACATGAAATACTGTATAGCCACAAACCTCAAGGGGTCTGCAGTTGTCCATGTTGCCACTGTCAAAGGTGGCTTCCAAAACCCCAGAAGCAGACCTTGGCACTTACCTGTGCACTCTCGGTTAGGCCTTTCTCACGGTGTGCTGGGTTTCTGTTGGCTGTCAACTCCCTCTGCCGCTGGCTCTCTGTGGTACCTCCACCAGTCCTGTGGGTATGGTGTTGGGTTCCTGGGCATCTCTCTGATCAAAAGTCCAGCCAGCACCAGGGTATGGGCACTTCCAAATTGCTTCCAATCAGTTGATGGTTTCTCCTCCAATGCAGGTACAGAATCCCTGCACCTGATCTCTTCTGCCAATCAGATAATTATGGTGCTTGTAAACGGTTTACCTGGAACTCACTCTAGTTGCCAATTCAGCTCAGACTACCTGTGCTCATCAGAGAATTATCCATGAGTCCATTGCTGAGAAAGGTATTCCCAGTTCTGGTTCCAGCTCTGTCCAGGGTGTATTCAGTACCTATCCTACTCAGTCCAAGCCCATATTAAGTCCTGTTCAGTCCAAGTCTGGTTCAAACCAAGCCCAGATCCTGTTCGGTTCAGTCCAAATCTAGTACATCTATTTCAGCCCAGGCCTGGATCAATTCTGATTCAGGCAAGTCCAGTACCAGCCTGGTTCAGTCCAAGCCCAGATCAAGTCCGGTTTAAACTGAATCCATTACCAGCCCAGTTCAGACCAAGCCTTGAGCAATCCCAGTACAGTTCAAATCCAACTCAGCCAATTCAGTTAAAGACATGCAACCAAGCCATACAAGTTCTCCTGATTTCAAACCAGGCTTGAAGGTCATGTCAGAACTCTGTTATACTTCTCTACCTCTGTGATAGGAGGTTTTCAGGGCTTCAAGACAAGAACCTTCATACTGTCCACTAGGACCTATTGAGTTGAGTCTCTCTTACTTCTAGATGTATTACCATAATCTGTGGCTTACTCTCACATGCAAAGAAACTTCATAAAGCCAGCAACTTTCCAGCATTCAGTTTCTTCACCACCAGTAACCTCTGACCCAGTTTAAGTTCACAAGTTCTCACAAGCATAAAAACCACCATCCCATTTTGGAGTGCATTGGGAATGATGGATTGAAATAATGGGTGGTGGTGTAATGTACTAATTTATTTTACCCAGCACAAAAAAACAGTGTATGTCACCTAACAATAGGCCCAACTCTTGGAGAAAACTCTGGAGGGGTGAGTCCTCATTTTTCTTGCATTTACTGAAATAATTATAAAGCAGGTTCCCACCAGTATTCATCTAGACACATTTAGGAAGACGAAGAGATGAGAATTGAGACAACTGATGGTCTGTGGAAAACTTGTGTGCTTCCCTGAACTACAAAACATAATCTCTCTACAAACAAAGGATTTGTGACTTTTCACACAACTACTACTAATATTTCATGGCCTAAATGGGAGGACTGAAACTCAACTATATACACTCAATAGTTTCCCCTTGGCATTCATGAAACCTTATGAGAAGAAGTATTACATTTGAAGCCCCACTTTTTAGAGTCATGATGCATTGCCTCATAAGTAGGTCAAATACCTTGGGACAAAGTGTACAAGATAACACATGGTTGCTCCTTGAATGCTTCTGTGGTCGACACCCACTGCACACTCCTGACTTAGTAATGTACTGTAGCTATCCCAATAACATTCATAAACTTTTCTAAACATGCTTCCTCTCCTGTAGTAGTTGTACATTGAAATATAAGATATATTTGCTGAAACATTTACATAACACCACCAGAGCCATGATCTGAGTCCAATTACAACTCCCCTCCTCCCTTCTAACAGATAAAGAATGGTTCCGCCAAATAGATTTCTATATGGCAATGGTCAATATAACAAGTCTGGAATAGACAAACACTCTGACTTTTCTTCAATCTGGTTTAATTGGATGACTTCAGTGATTCCTGTCACTAGTCAGTAGCACTTGCCAATATAACTCCATTCAGTTTATTGCTTAGAAAACAAACCATAAGCATCTATACACACATCATTTATATTGATAAAGATAATTCTGTTTGTAGATAAAAATCCCTGTCTACTTATATCACATCATTACTCTGATACTTGTCTGCAATAAAATTTGTGTTTAAGCTTTTGTAAGTTTGCAGTTGAAGTAAAATGTAATTAGAACTAAAAAGCATCTCAGTAGTGAAAATGTAAATTATAAATCAGTTTTTATATAACACATCACTGATAACAGTTATTTTGCACAGAAATGTCCAGTATATTTGCTATTTGTCTAATTTGTATTTTATGCACATTTTTATTATAAAACATTGAACAGACAAGATATTGTTAGTTAAAAATGATTGTTAGTTTAATTCATTAAAGGAAAAATAAGAACAAGTCTTCAGACTTTATACATTTTATCTCTACTTTCAATGAATTTATCAGTTGTATATTTGCTTCTAGGATTTCCAACAAAAGTGTTTTATTATACAATAGATTTAGAACTTAAACTTGATTCAGTCAATCATTTGTATTTTTCTGTTGTTCTAAAGAAGACAGATTCCCCAAAATATATGATTGGTGGAAAACTGTGGGGAGTGCACTACCCCCAAATTGTGGTTTCCTGATGGTCATATACTGGGAATTAAATCCCTCCACTGTTTTCCCCAGTCACCTTCTGCAGAAACAAAAACACAGACTTTGGCTTAGAAATGGATAAATAATGAATACATTTTTTTAAATGAATTAAAAGAAAATTAACAGATGCCCCTGGTGGAAATTATTATTATTATTATTATTATTATTATTATTATTATTGTTATTGTTATTTTATTTTAGTTATGTGGCGCCACAATGGTTCCACAGCGCCTCACAAAATACTTAAACAAATAAGTGAATAAGAAATCAACAAATTACAGTATAATGCAGGAAAAGGACAAGGTTTATATACATTGCTGCATTAGTGATCATAACACTCAAATTAGAAACCAAGTGATAGGTGCCCTTGTGGGGATAAGGAGTAGATGAAAGTATAAGTATTGCATCTGTATGTTAGTGGTGCTGCCAGAGAGGAGCCAGTGGAGGGAAATGGAGGAAAATGGTAAAAACAAGATACTGGTGCAGGGAGGTGAGGGAGGGGAAAGAGAAAAGAAGACTATATGACTGAGGTGGGTGTAAAACAATCAAATTGGGTTAGAGCATACCCTGGGCACAATGACTCCTTATTATCACTCTTGCTAAGATAACAAGTAATAATAATAATAATAATAATAATAATAATAATAATAATAATAATAATAAAAGCTAGCAAATATTGTCTTCTTACACTTCTTTACTTCCTACAACACCACTGTAATTTTTATAATTATATTCTACTTCCCCGAAGGTTTTGTGTTGAGAATATGAACCAGTTATCAACTGATTACATCCTCTTACTTGCTTGTGCTCTGTACAGTGTATATATGTAGATGAGAAAGAAGAATACAACAGTAAAGGAATTGGATCTTACTCGGGATGTCAATATATAAATAGGAGAACTTATGGTCCATTTTACAGATTGATCATCCTTATTCAGGGGCAAGTGATACGAATTGCACAGTGAATAATAAACTTTCAGTTAGCCATGGCTCATACCATGATGATATTCGGGTAATATTCTATTTACTTTTTCAGAGGACACATAAATCCTAATAGAGGACCCTCTATGAGAATTGATATATAGGATAACAATATATGTGTCATATATACCCTAATGGAGACTTGTTTTCTTGTATAGTGGAATATTGAGGAGTTAAATATATAGTACTTAAGAGTCTGGTAAGCAATAATAGTCTGTTTTATTTAAATTTCACATTTCTGTATCACATTTTGTACAGTTTTTTTTCTTTTTAATATTTTGCTGGCACTATTTTAGTGAATTAATCAATAAAAGTTATATTTTAATATTATGTTATATTCCAAACTGGTTGTAATATTGTTGTCTGATTAAATTATTAAGGTTCATGAGTGCCCCATAATGGAATATCTTTTCTCCTCCCACTTTTTGCTGGTAAATATCTTATTCCAGGGTGCACCTCCCTATCCTGGGAATAGTAACCTTAAATATGCAATAGGGAAGAACCACTTTTTATCTATAATCTGTGTGGATATTTTGTTTTGGTTTGTGCTATGTATAACATAATACTTCTTTCTTTGTGATATATCATCATGGCTTCTATCACTCCTAAAACCACTGAAATTCCAGAAAATTATATGATACATTTTATATTATCCATTTATCATTTTTAAATACTGGATTAGATTCCTCTTGTATAAAGCATTCTATAATACTCAGTAAGTGTCTGGCATAAGCTAAGCACTTAGACATATGAAAGTACTTTAAAGTTTTAAGTGGAAGTGAAAGCCTTGATTTTATTTTATTATGTTTTCTCTCATTATGACACAAGATGATGATTTATTATTAATTGTGAAACTGTTTAGATGCTGTTTTTAGAACTGTTTGAATAACTGTTTGTTCAGCATCCGAGCAATAATGTTTCAGCGCTATGTACTAAGCCCGCGTTCCTGGAGGATATTGTTATATTCTAAGTGCAACTGATTGGGGATTTCCTCTGTATTTATTGCACGTTAAAGGTTGGACATACATAGCAAATATAATTAACTAAATAATACAATCAGATATGTAATTAAAATAGTATAGGACAATAGTAGAGACAAATATGTAGCAACAAGGACTGAACCACAGATTACTTTGTGAAAGGCAGGCAATACATCGGCTGCCACTTTGCTGTTTACTGTGACTCAGATCTGTTCTTGCAGAAGCAGAGTAAATAGCATTAGCTGAACCGTCAGTCAGTGCAAAAATTATCAGCATATGCAGCTTGTTCCAACTACGTTTCCAGGTATAATGGGAATTGCAACCTCTTTACTGGAAGTAAACTACCAGATATATTTTTATTTTATTTGTGTTGTTAACAACACTACGCTATTACTGTATGCTATAAAATATCTTTCTATTTTTAATGTTGAATTATTGGATACAAATGATCCATTGCTATCTAATAGAATTCTGAGTCACTCTGTGAGCTGTGTATGTTTTGCACTTCATTCTTATTGGCTGTCTTTTGTCATATGATATCACTATTAAAGCTATAATCTAAATGATACAATTACAGCCTTATTCAAATTGTCTTTTAACACACCCTCAAGTGAGAGCTGGCTCCACTATGTATATGTGGTACCGTAGAACCTGGGAGTACCCTTATATATGTGTTGCTGGACATTTCAATGCATTCATTGGTTAAAGTGCTTCTGAAATAGAAAGCTTTAGATGACGAGGAAACTGGTATGATGGGAGTTTTAATTTCTTCTATCATCCCGGGCAACGAATTATAAGTCTCAGGGAAAGTTAACAACTGCAAATCCTATCTAGGAATAAAGCTATAAATACAGCAAGTGCACCACCTATAGAAAATCAGCCGTAGGGGTTGCATGCATACAGTCAGAATATGAATATGGAGCCTGAGAGACTGTGTCACTGTGTCTTATATTTTCTGTTGCTCTATTGGTATTATAATACCTTTTAGTGTGCGTACTGATTATGTTCTTTTGTGTTTTTTTGTATTTTCATCTTTAGATATAATATGAATTATAAACACATGGTGCATTTATGCATTGTTTGTCGGTCTTGAAAAAGGTTCCCATCAGAATCGAAACGTCGACAATTATTTATGTGGCAACTTTTAAAAAAAAATAATTTTTTTTTATTAAACTATACCAACTTTGAACTGAATAAAGACTCTTAATTGACTTACTGGAGAGTGCTCTGGATATTGACTGGATATTGTGCAGATAAATAATATAATCAGATATATAATTAGAATAGTATAGCATAATAGTAGAGACTAATACAGAGCAACAAGGACTGAACCACAGATTACTTTGTGAGAGGCAGGCAATACATCAGCTGCCACTTTGCTGTTTACTGTGACTCAGATCTGTTCTGGCAGAAACAGAGTAAATAGCATTAGCTGAACCGTCAGTCAGTGCAAAAATTATCAGCATATGCAGCTTGTTCCAACTACATTTCCAGGTATAATGGGAATTGCAACCTCTTTACTGGAAGTAAACTACCAGATATATTTTTATTTTATTTATGATGTTAACAACACTACGCTATTACTGTATGCTATAAAATCTGTTTCTATTTTTAATGTTGAATTATTGGATACAAATGGTCCATTGCTATCTAATAGAATTCTGAGTCACTCTGTGAGCTGTGTATGTTTTGCACTTCATTCTTATTGGCTGTCTTCTGTCATATGATATCACTATTAAAGCTATAATCAAAATCACAGGTTCTCAAACTCGGTCCTCATGACTCCACACAGTGCATGTTTTGCATGTTTCCTCACAGAATCACAAGTGAGATATTAGCTCCACCTGTGGATCTTTTACAATGTGTCAGTGAGTAATGAGTACACATGTGCACCACCTATAGAAAATCAGCTGTAGGGGTTGCATGTATACAGTCAGAACTTTGAGACTCTAATAAAATTGAATTTAGTTTATCTTTAAAATGGTAATTGGTTTAATGTATTGGTAAACATATTATTGTTTCTTCTTAACTGTGAGGGACTTTAGTATCCAGTATTCTATGTGCAATTAATTTCAAAATGGTATTGTGTTATGTTAAGATGTTGTATTGTGTTATGTTAAGTTGTTTGAAATTCCTTGTAAAGAATAATACGTTGTGAAAAGTGTCTTTCAATAACTTCTTGATTATTATTTGAAGCAATACTGTCGACAACCTTGTCTGCATCTGCTTCCTTACTTCTCTGAAACATACAAAAGGACATACTAGCAGAGTGTCACACATATATCCGTGCAATGAAAGCTTGTGCACACAGCGCACTCTGTGTTATCCTGCGCTGGATTCACAGTATGGTGAGCGCACTATACGCTGGCCTCAGAATAGCGCTGTATTAATCACCACGAGCATCGCTCTATCTATGCTCACTGGATAGACCAAAAATAGAACAGGTTACATTCCGAGTCTGCTCAGTGAATACAGCATCAATAGATCGCTATTTGCAGGGTAGCTTAAGCTACAACACAAGTCAATTGGGCCCATTTATTGATAATATCACCCATGATCACATTGTAACATCTGATCATAGTGCCAGAATGTATTACTCTGCACCCACAGGGACAGGGGCTCCAAAGGGATCCCGTCCCTGTGATATGCCCATAGAGCTGCTCGGGCTACTGTGTATGTACAGTTCTGCTGACTGCCATTGCTGGGGAGGATTCCGGGGGATCCCTCTGCTGGCTAATTATGCATTGTATAGGCCATAGACTACAACAGGCTAACACCATCTTCAGATGGCTATAGCTGTGGAGGCCAATCTCCGGAATGTTCTACCCTATTGTGTTTCTTTCTACTTATACTTTCATCTACTCCTCATACGGGCTCCTAACACCTGGTTGCTGATTCCATGTTACTAATTAGAGTGCTACAATCACTAATGCAGCAATGTATATAAGCCCTGTCCTTGTCCTGCATTGTACTGTACTGTAAGTCACTGGTTTCTTGTTCACTTATTTGTCTATGTACTTTATAAGGTGCTGCAGAACATTTGAGGCACCATATAAATATAATAATAATAATAATAATAATAATAATAATAATAATAATAATAATTATTATTATTATTATTATTATTATTATTATTATTATTGTTAAAGTTGATAAATATGGAGGCTATGCATCCCCCATCTATGGGGAAGTGGCTGCCGGCAGGAATGGAGGGATCACAGCAGGTATTGGAGATATATGCTGCAGTCCCTCCTTCATACATGATACTAAATATTTGCAGTTATCCCCTAAAACGGCTGTTATCAGAGAATAAAGGGCCCCAATGTACCTTAGACACTAATGTGTCCTCATATACTGTCCATTCAGTCACCCCAAACAGCTTCTCTCGGGGAGCTAGGTACCAGGTGACTTGGCCACACCGAGCGTATTTCTCGCTCTAAATGTGCCCATTATTTGTACAAATAAAACAACAGGAGGTGACAAAATGACATTGGTAGATTACACTGATCAATTTGAGGTGCGACTGATTCTGAATCTGTAGGAAGTTCTGCGTTGCTGCGGCCGAGGCTTTTTCCAGAGACTCCGGTCACAGCCCAGTAACTCTAGAACACTGAGCGGTTTTGCTGCATGTGCGATGTGAATAAGACTCAACATTTTTATATGCTAGGTGTATGAGGACACAAATGTATAACTGCCAGTGAGAATGTGCCTTAAGAAACACTTACCTATTGCAAAACATTTCCAGAAGGTAGTTCTTCATCATCATCTAAATATAAATTAAAAAATATTACAAAAATGTTATTTTTTTCTATTTTGCATTATTGAACTCTAAGGTCTCATTCCCAGCAACATTATTTTCATGTGGTTATCCTGATTGAAGGGTATGGAAAAGCCATATACAACCTGCATATAAAATGTTGCCCTCTATGACTCTGTTCCAACCTTCATGTTATAATTAGAAATGAGGGAATTTCTTTGAAGGCGAATCTCACATCAATCTGCAGAATTTTTTTTTTTAACATTTCTGATAAAGTCTCCAACTTTAGATACAGTAGACATAACAAATGTAGCTAAACATTGTAGTACCTGTATATGCCACCCTTAGGTAAGGATGGAGACTTATACTGGCTGTGTACCCACAGATAGGGTCAGTGCAATGTAGTCACCTGGCTCTGTGCAGCAGGGAGGCATAGGGCTGGAGAGGCGCCACCACATTCTCCATTCGCCACATGCCTGCTGAGATTTTGTTACCAGTGGGCACCCGGATGCTGCTTCCCAGCAGCTGGAGTTCACTCCTGATCCCTGCCTTTGGGCTCCTGCAGTGTGTGTACAGAGAGACGTCATAATGTATCTCCCATAGTACTGAGAATGAGGAGCTGTCAGATGGCAGTGGGAGCAGGAGCGGGGCTTCAGGTAAGTACAATATTATTTACCTGTGCGGCATAATGTGTAAGGGGCATTATTACTGTGGGCATAATGTGTAAGGGGCATTATTACTGTGGGCATAATATGTAAGGGGCATTATTACTGTGGGCATTATGTGTAAGGGGCATTATTACTGTGGGCATTATGTGTAAGGGGCATTATTACTGTTGGCATTATGTGTATGGGGCATTATTACTGTGGGCATTATGTGTATGGGGCATTATTACTGTGGGCATTATGTGTAAGGGGCATTATTACCATGGGCATTATGTGTAAGGGGCATTATTACTGTGGGCATTATGTGTAAGGGGCATTATTACTGTCAGCATGATGTGTAAGGGGCATTAATACTATGGGCATTGTGTAAGGGGCATTATTACTGTTGGCATTATGTGTAAGGGGCATTATTACTGTGGGAATTATGTGTAAGGGGCATTATTACTATGGACATTATGTGTAAGGGGCATTATTACTCTGGGCATTATGTGTGAGGGGCATTATTACTGTCAGCATTATGTGTAAGCAGCATTATTACTGTGGGCATTATGTGTAAGGGCAATTATTACTATGGGCATTATATGTAAGGGGCATTATTACTGTGGGCATTATGTGTAAGGGGCATAATTACTGTCAGCATTATGTGTAAGGGGCGTTATTACTGTTGGCATTATGTGTAAGGGGCATTATTACTGTCAGCATGATGTGTAAGGGGCATTAATACTATGGGCATTGTGTAAGGGGCATTATTACTGTGGGCATTATGTGTAAGGGGCATTATTACTGTTGGCATTATGTGTAAAGGGCATTATTACTATGGGCATGATGTGTAAGGGGCATTATTACTGTGGGCATTATGTGTAAGGGGCATTATTACTGTCAGCATTATGTGTAAGGGGCATTATTACTGTGGGCATTATGTGTAAGGGCAATTATTACTATGGGCATTATATGTAAGGGGCATTATTACTGTGGGCATTATGTGTAAGGGCAATTATTACTATGGGCATTATATGTAAGGGGCATTATTACTGTGGGCATTATGTGTAAGGGGCATTATTACTGTCAGCATTATGTGTAAGGGGCATTATTACTGTTGGCATTATGTTTATAAGGGGCATTATTACTATGGGCATTATGTGTATAAGGAGAATTATTTCTGTCGGCATTATGTGTAAGGGGCATTATTACTGTGGGCATTATGTGTAAAGGGCATTATTAATGTGGACATTATGTGTAAGGGGCATTATTACTGTGGGCATTATGTGTAGGGGCATTATTACTGTTGGCATTATGTGTATAAGGGGCACTACTATGTTGTGTAATGTGAATTAGGGGCACTACATGCAGTGCACAGTGAATAAGATTGCTCTACTCTGTGGCATAATGTTAATTGGGGGTATTATTGTGTGGCCATGTCCCTTTTTTGAGACTGTCCCTTTATAGAAATTCAGAGGGAGGGCACAAATTTAAAGTTTTCAGGGTGCTCGAAGACACCGTAGCACTGGCCCTGCACACAGATTTATGTCTATGTGAGAAGATCTCTAGGACTGTGATGAGCTGTGCTGTTATCAGTCTGTGGTGTTCTTGTACTGCAGGTACTCAGAGAGAAAATATACCAGTATTCACCTACAATTATAAGTTGTTCCAACTGACTTAACTCCTGCATACAGTATACTGACTCTGCTTTCTTATCACAGGTCTGTCACAGATCATTGCATTTTGTGACTCTTGTCTGCCTCTGTACAAACACATATACTGTATGTACCATTTATATATTATTACTATAGATATCATGGAGTAGTACAGGCCAAATTCTGTAGAGGCGCGAGGAGAATCTGCTTATAGTAATATCTGGCAAATGTGATTGAATCTGCCTCATAGAATATTCTCTTTGCAGAGAGTGACTGATAGTAGGTATTAAATAGGAGGCATACACATCTGATATATATTATATACATACCACTATACAGTACTTTCATTTACTTTGTGCCCTTTTTTCAATCATAGTACAGATATGTCCACTTCCATCTTTGCTATCTTGGCAAATCATGCCAGGTATGGCTTGAGTTGCATACCCGCAAATGGGTATGCATGCTGCGTCGCACCAGTGACCCACTGGATTGCATGATGTGAAAGCAGTGCATGGCATGGTGTAGTATGGCACATGCAGCCATGCCAAATCGCAATGTGCAATGCATGGGCATGTTTGCAGCCTGAGTGGCAAGGATGCAAGAAGACACATCTGTACAAGCGATACTTGTTGGCTGGTGGAATTAATAATTCGAATTGATATCCTCAGCTCCTAGAAAATGTAAAACATGACCTATTATGTTGATTAATTACAGTTAAGCTACAGATCCTGAACTAAAATAAATTGTATTTTTATTAAGACAACAAAAGATGTTTAATTTACTTTTAAAAGAAGATGCAATGGTTCCATAGGCCATGATCCATGAGTAGTCAATGCTGAGATGTCTAAAGGGATCTGTCGGGTGCTGGACAGCATGAGAGCTGATGCCGCTGCCAAGGTTATACTCTACCCAAGAGTATCCAGATCCAGGGATTGTTTTCCACTCAATGTCTTTTGGAGACTTCCCATCAATAGTAATTCCAGGAACACTCGATGTATCGGCTACTATAACAGCCAAATTAGTATCAAAATTCTCCTGTCCAATGAGGTTATAGGCAAGGTCTAATGAAAAAGTTCTGGGTATGCTACATAGGAATGAACCAGAATTGCTAATGATTTTATTTGCCCCACCAGTGCCAAAGAGCATAACTTCAATTTCACACTCACTTTGTATGGACAGTGGAGCAGAGTGAGAGACATTAAACTGTATCAATTCTCCAGCTTTCACCTGTTCCACTACTTTTTTTTCACCAGATTGGTACTGAATGAAAGTGTTTTCAGTAGCCATAACAAGGACAATGTCATAGTTAGGCTGGAAGGACAATTCTGGAACAAATAATGAGGTTCCCCAACTTTCAACAGGAAGGAGCTGCTCATATACATGGGAACATCCTATGTTATTTTCAGCACACGTGTGCCCTACTATGACAGCAACAGGATGACTAGATATTACCTTAGTGCCCGAGAGATCATCTTTACTCTGAATTTGGATAGCTTGGAATGGCTCAAGGATCACTGTCATCTTGTTGCCCTTTAAGTAATTCTTCCCATTATAAATTATAGAGCCCTTTAGATAGATTTCAACAGGTGTTTGATTTTCATATGAAACCACAAGGAATTCTTTGTATTGATTTTCTGGTCCCTTCTGAGGGGTAATTATATAATATTCATGTCCAAGCTGATTTACTGGGTAAATGAAACTCACATCACCACTATTGTGTCTATAATTACGAGACATCACAGTGACATCGGCATCAGCTGTAATCACCACAGTTTGTGGAGATGTCTCTGTACCTTTCAGCTCTGTAGATAATGTGATTGGAATTCTTACAGTTACCCCTTTCCCAACCATCACAACTTTACTAAAATTAGATTTGGTAACAGTGATAGAAACGGTGGTGATAGGTGAGGTGCCGGTCACCAGAAGCTCTCGCTGTGGAGTCTCGGTAGAGTCACCATTCTGTAGAAGGGCTGTGATAAACATTCTTCCAAGAGAAGTAACTTGGTCTTTAGAGCCTGTAAATAACAATGATATTGACACTGACATTTGTCATCTCTTTAGAATATACTGTACCATTATACAAACTGGCTCAAGAAATGGTAATTATTACTTTCTCTGTGTAATAAAGTGACATTGCTTTTATCAGTTAATTTCATATTTAGTAAAACATTTACATGTAACAGGGAAACATCATTTGGCATGTGATCCACAGTTAGTAGTTGAAGGTCTCCAGGCTTCACATTTAGTTATTAGCTAATCTTACCAAAGCTTCAAATAAGAGCATAACATTTCTACTTGGGGACATTTTGCAAAATGAAGAAAGCAAAACATTGTGGTAAATTGTGATATAAGTGCAAAAAACAGAAACTCACTAAAAATACGGAACTCAATAAAAATAGTGAATTAAGGCCTGGTGCCCGAATTGTTGAATTATTATTATTATTATTATTATTATTATTATTATTATTATGCAAATAAAAAAAAGATGGCACTCAGTAGCAGTTACAATAAACCAAGTGTGTGTATTCTGCAAACTAACAGTAGGGTCCTCTATAAAGCTACTGTATCATAGCTTAATATTCGATAAACAATAATAATAATATTAATAATAATATTAATAATTATAAAAATTATTTATAATTGATAATAAATAAATAATAAAATAAATAATAAAGGATCTGAAACATTGCTAGCTTGCACAATATATACACTTTGTTTATTGCAACTGTTCTAGAGTGCCATATTTTATAGACAGACAGACAGACAGACATTGGATTATTGTAACTGTAACTGAGTGCCATTTTTTTTATTTGCGTAATATAAATAATCCAACAATTCTGGCACCAGGCCTTTATTCACTATTTTTAGCAAGTTCCTGTTTTTTTGTCGTTTTATCACTATTTGCCACAACGTTTTGCTTTTATCACTTTGCAAAATGTCCCCAAGTAGATAGATGTCACACTTGTGTTTGTTTGTGGAGTTGGACTGGGGTCGCTGGTCGGAATGATTTCTGGAGTTTAAAAACTGGATGGTCTTATAGAGTTACAGCTAAGAAGATGTAGTCTGAAGCTGAAGGAAGCTGAACAGTACTGAGGAATTGGCTGAGATCCTGAATAGAAGTACGGAGTCTAACACAATGGTGGTCTTAGTAAAAGGCCCCCGCAAGGGAGTTTGGGCTTAGCTATGTATGAAATGCAGGTTGAGGTCCTCTGCTTGGATTTCCTTGTACTGGCAGCTGATGATTTATTCTCAAGGAAGGAACCAGACTGGATGACGCCAAGATGGATCCAGACTGGATGGCACTGAGATGGAACTGATAGTATAGTACAGTGGTGGCGAACCATGGCACTCCAGCTGCTGTGGGACTACATAACCCAGCATGCACTGCCACAGTTTTAGCATTCCCTAACAGCAAAACTCTGGCAGTGTAGTCCCACAGCATCTGGAGTACCAGGGTTTGCCACCACTGGTATAGGATATGGGACAGGAGACAATAATGCAAGATATCAGACTGGAACCGATGGTCTGATACTTATGTTGAGACATAACTATATTAAAAAACAATCTGTATGCATAAAAATTTATTAAATAATAAACAATAATAAAGACAAAGCCATAAATTAAATAAACTAAAACAATGAATGCATAAATCTAATAATATCACATATAAAATTCTCTATAGTCAGATTCACAATATTATATTCCCATTATATAACAAAATGGTATTCAATGATAAAAAAGAGTTGATCAGACTCTCTGTATATGTTGTTAAATGGGAGTAATAATTCCAATACAAAGCAGCTATATCTTAGCAATCTAAAAGTCAAGTGTTAATGTTGCCAGTAACTAATTCCAGATTGTAGTTTAATTGTATCCACATAACTGATACTGTTTCAATTTAGTATCTGTTACAAGTTGCGGTCACAACTTGTCTCCTTCAAGCTGATTACCCAGTCAGGACGGGGTTACTTCGGTTCCTTCTGTTGCTAGGCGATCGGCACGCCTCAGGAAGTGATGTACAGGGTTGGACTGGCCCACAGGGGTACAGGAGAAATCCCCGGTGGGCCCCACTACCTGAGGGCCCTACGACTTCTCCTAATGCCAAGTTTATGACACTTGAATTATACATTGTTAATCTATTACAGAGTCAGTTACCTGGAAGTGCAAGAACATGGATGTACAAACCATGCACTGTTCTATCGTTGTTGTCTGTAGGCCATGTTCTCTATAATGGTAATTCTCTGTGGTTGCTGGCCAAACATTTTAAGCATGGACGCCTACCAATGCCTTCTGACAGTGGGCCCATCATGTCCCAGTCCGACACTGGTGATGTATCATCCTCAATGCAGCATGATTGGTCAGTCCTCTTATTTGTATACACTGGACTTTTGCCACCTCGCCGACTATAGCATTCCTGTGGGTTTACTTGGCTTAGCATCACGAGCAGTATCCTGTCGTCTCTGCTGGAAGAATCTCTGTCTCTCCAGTTCTATCTATCAGCTGCCTCCAGATCCTGTGGCCTCTGCTATGGCTCCCTAGCCACACCATCAACTCCCGTACTATGCTCCAGCTTCCTTATTACACCTGTGGCTTCATAGCTGCACTGGCAGTAACGGACCTCCAAGAATCAGAATTCTCAGCAAAAACTTGCTCAACTTGTACACAAACTTGCTCAACTTGTACACAAACTTGCACACAAACCGGTACTCTAACTTACGTATTGTCCATCAGGACTTTGGATGCTAATTTGTATCAACCTGTATATAAACTTGTACTCCAATTCCATCAGAACTGTGGATGCCACTTTGTACACTAACCTATACACAAACTTGCACAACTTGTACACAAATTTGCAATAAAATTTATGTACTGACATCAGGACTTTAGACACAAATATTGTACACTACTTTTACACTGCTTGTACACAAACCAGTACTCAAATCTGTGTACTAATTATCAAGACATTGTATCTGGTTCACTGCTAAAGCCACAACATCAACTCTCAAAGCCAAATCAATTGTCAAACTCTTCAGCATCAGCTCCAAGCTGCACCATCGGCTCTCAAAGCCAAATTAATTGTCAAACTCTTCAGCATTGACTCCAAGCCACACCATCGGCTCTCAAAGCCAACTCAATATTTACTTCTCCTCAGCATGGGCTCCAAGCCACAACAACGGCTCTCAAAGCCAAATCAATTATCTAACTCTTCAGCATGGGTCTCAGGCCACCTTTTCTACTTTTATACCCATATTCCATTCCTACTGTTGCTCTCACATCAAATCCTTTTGCTACTCCATGTGAATTGCTACTACCTCAAGCTATAAGCCCAAGCAGCTGCCTAAGTACCAGTGAATGGATCCCAGCTCTAAGGGAACAACGGGTGGTTGTTATTGGCAAAACATCTCGCTAGCCTGGTTCTAGACTTTTCACATGGAGTAAGCATTGGATATCACAACATTATAGTCAGCTCAAAAAATACAGTTTCAGAGTACAGTCATGGAACAAGGGCAGAGCATTACCCAGGCACTTGCAGCTCAAATCCAAACCCTAACCCGGAAGGTCCAGGATCTTTCTCTATGGGTTGAAGAAAGTCAACCTTCTGCAGTATCTTTTTCTCCCAGAGAACCCAAAATTAATTTGCCAGATTGGTTTACCAGAGATCGCTGGCAATTCCTTCATTTCTGCCAAAGCTACAAGTTATATTTCAGGCTCCATCCTGTTTCCTCTGGGACAGAATCACAATGAGTAGGACTGGTTATCTCCTTTCTCCAGGGAGATCCACAAACTTGGGCCTTCGGGTTGCCCTCTACTCATGCAGCACTACAGTCAGTTAATGCCTTTTTCACTGACATTGGTCTAGTATATGATGACCCGATACACCTGCTTTAGCAGAGTCCAAGTTACGTTCCCTTAAACAGGGTCAGGATGGAGCAGAGGACTATTCTTCTGAGTTCTGCAGATGGGCTACTGACTCTAGATGGAATGATCCAGCATTGCGCAGTCAATATTGTTTGGGCCTTTCTGACACCATTAAGGATATCCTCATCCAAAATCCTCCTGCTGACACATTGGATGACCTCATGCAGAAGGCTATTAGGATTGACCAATGTCTCCGGCAACATAGACAGGAACAAAAGCTCCCAACAAGGTCTCCTCACTCTCTTTCATGGGTTCCAACATCTGACCCAGAGGAGCCTATGCAAATTGGGGTGTCACGATTGTCACCTGATGAAAGACGCAGGCGACATTATCTGGGCTTTTGTACTGCATGTACTGTGGAGACAAGGGACATGCGGTAAACAACTGTCTGCTCAGACCAGTAAAAGCCAAGGCCTAAATGTTCAGGAGAAATTACAGTTAGACCTAGTTCCCATTTCCTCAAAAAATTAGTTATTAGTCCCAGTGACTATCCAACTCTTCAAATCTACTCGTGCCACTTCAGCATTTCTGGAAAGTGGGGCATCTAGCAATTTTATGTATTTTCATTTCTTTCAAACCTTGTGTGTTCCTGCCATTCCTTTAGAACAAGAGAACCTGCTCTGTGGACTATATGGGAGTTTGTTTTCATGTGGTCATATCATATTCAAAATACCTCCTCTCCACATGATGGTTGGAGTTCTACACTCAGAAGAACTTTCTTTTTATGTTCTCCAATGTCCTTTGGCCCTGGTAATTCTGGGATTCCCATGGTTAAGGGATCATAATCCCATCATCGACTGGTCCTCCGGAGAGATTATTAAATGGAGTCCGGCTTTCCATGCCCATTGCTTGGCCATTCCAGTACGATCAATTCTTCCTGCAGTTGCTGAACCATCTCCCACCATTCCTCTCCAATACCGTGACTATGCTAACATTTTTTCCAAACAGCTGGCAGATGTTCTTTCGTCTCATTGGTCCTATGATTGTGCAATCAACCTGGTTCCTGGTGCTAAATTGCCTAAAGGTCGGTTGTACTCTTTGTCAATACCTGAGGATAAGGCCATGAGAGAATACATTGATGACACTTTAGCTAAAGCGTTCATTTGCCCCTCAAAATCACCATTGGACACTGGCTTCTTCTTTGTGGAAAAGAAGGATGGGACCCTTCATCCCTGTATTGACTACAGAGGCCTCAATAACATTACCATAAAAAAATTATATCCGCTACCTCTCATTTCCATACTATTTGACCAGCTGCACCAGGCTAACATCTCTTCCAAAATCAACCTTCAAGGAGTTTACAACTGGATTAGTATCAAGGATGGGGACAAATGGAAGACTGACTTCCAGGACCTGATCAATGATGTCCTTCGAGATTTCCTATGGAAGTTTGTCATTGTATACCTGGACGACATCTAATTTTTTCCCAATCGATTGACCAACATCATCAGCACATATGTTTGGTGCCTCAAAAATTGAGAGAAAATCATCTGTATGCCAAACTGGAAAAATTTGATTTTGATGTCACCCAGATCTCTTTTTTTAGGATACGTCATTTCGTCCCAAGGATTTGCAATGGATCCTGGTAAAGCTTAGGCCATACTGAAATGGGTCCAGCCAACCTCTATCAAGGCAATACAACAATTCCTCTGCTTTTCCAATTATTATCATCGATTCATAAAGTCATTTTCAAGCATTGTGGCACCAATTGTGGAACTGACCAAGAAAGGAGTGGATACCTTAAAATGTTCAGTTGAAGTGTTTCAGTCCTTTGAAACATTGAAACCTGCGTTTACTCAGGCACCAGTACTCCAGCACCCAGACCCTTATCATCCAATTGATCTGGAAGTAGACACATCTGAAGTGGGATCTGGAGCCGTTCTTTCGCAGAAAGATGCTGTTGATGACAAATTGCACCCCTGTGCCTACTTTTCTCACAAGTTTACTTCTGCAGAATGTAACTATGACGTCGGAAATCGGGAATTGCTTGCAATAAAATGGGCTGTTGAGGACTGGAGGCACTGGCTGGTGGGGGCCAAACACTGGATCACAGTTCTTACTGACCATAAGATTTTTTCTATATCCATTCTGCTAAAAGGTTAACTCCTGGCAAGCACATTGGGCACTGTTTTTTACCCCGTTTAACTTCAACATTTCCTGCCATCAAGGTTCAAAAAACATCAAAGCAGATGCCCTCTCCAGGAGCTTTGAACCAGTTCAAGTGGTTCCCAATTTTGACAAATCTATTCTTCAGGACACCTTCTTCCACTGTGCTATCACCCAAATTTTGGCCAAACTCATTTGTGACTGTAAGTCAGAGACACCTCTGGAAAGACCTGCTGGTCTTCTTTTTGTTCAAGAGAGGTTCAGAAGATCTATTTTATTGGATTTTCACTCCTGTCGAGCATTTGGTCACCCGGGAATTACAAAAACCTTGGAATTACTTTCCCGCTTGGTTTGATGGCCTTCCTTATCCAAAGATGTGTGAGAGTTCATCCTGGCAGGTGAAGTCTGTGCTCAAAATAAAACTCGTAAAACTGCTCCTGTAGGTCTTCTGCTTCCTCTGTCCATACCAAAGATTCCTTGGTCTCACATCACCATGGACTTCATCGTCGATCTTCCAGTTTCTAATCAATGTTCCGTGATCTGGATGGTGGTTGATCGTTTTAGTAAAATGGCGCACTTTGTACCTTGGCCCACATTACCCTCTGCTAAAGAACATATTTTCCATCTACATGGTTTACCCAGGGATATTGTCTATGATCGTGGGACACAGTTTGTGTCACAATTCTGGAGGACCGTCTGTGCTTCCTTGGGCATTGACATCAGCCTGTCTTCCGGAAACCATCCACAGTCCAATGGGCAAACTGAGTTAGTCAACCAATGTCTGGAACAATACTTACATTGGTACATATCCAAGTGTCATAACTACTGGGTGTCCAATCTGCCATTTGGTGAATTTACGTTTATCAACTCTTGTCATTCTGCATCTTCAGTTACTCCATTCTTCTGCATCAACGCCAAACATCCCAGAGCCAATTCTTTTGATTCCAGATTTACTTTCTTGCCCTCTGTTTCTTGACTCCATCGGATCTGGACCAAGGTCCATCAAAATGTTCGGAAGGTCTCTCTTTGCTCCAAGAAGGCAGTGGACAAATAATGGAGATCATGTAACTTTAAGTAGGTTGATCTGGTATGGCTCTAAACAAAGAATATTAAGCTTTGCCAACCCACTCAGAAGTTGGTCCAAAGGTTCATTGGTCCGTTTCACATAATTTCACAGGTAAATCCAGTAGCCTTTAAATTTCTGTTACCCAAGTCTCTCCGCATCAATAACACCTTCCATTGTTCATTGTTTAAACCATTCTTCATGTCCGACAAGTTTAAGCCTAAGTTTCCATCTAAGCCTGCCTAAGTTCTGGCCCATGGTTAACCGGAGTTCATAGTAGAAAAGATCTTGGTCTATAATATTTCCAGGGGTCGTCTGTATTTCTTGGTCCATTGGAAGGGCTATGGTCCATAGGAATGTTCCTGGGTTCCTGAAAGGGCTCTACATGCTCCCAGGCTGGAAAAACTCTTCTTCCTAGAATTCCTAAGCAAATTTGGTTCTGGGGGGTTCTTCAACCCCACATCAAGGGGGGGTACTGTTGCAAGTCGAGGTCATGACTTGTCTCCTTCAAGCGGATTACCCAGTCAGAACGGGGTTACTCCGGTTTCTATTTTTGCTAGGCAATTGGCATGCCTCAGGAAGTGATGAATCATCCTCAGTGCAGCATGATTGGTCAGTCCTCCTATTTTTACACACTGGACTTTTGACGCCTCGCCGACTATAGCATTCCTGTGGGTTCACTTGGCTCAGCGGCACGAGCAGTATCCTGTCGACTCTGCTGGAAAAATCTCATTCTCTCTGTTTCTATCTCCCAGCTGCCTCCAGTTCCTGTGGCCTCTCCTATGGATCCCTAGCCACACCATCAACACCCATACTGTGGCCTGGCTTTATAATACCACCTGTGGCTTCCTAGCTGCATCGGCAGTAACTGACCTCCAAGCCGAATCAACATTCTCGGCAGGTCAGTGGATAATAATTTGTACACAAACTTGCTCAACTTGTTCAAAAACTTGTACACAAACCTGTACACTAACTTATGTATTGTCAATCAGGACTTTGGATGCTAAGTTGTATCAACCAGTACACAAACTTGTACTCCAATCTATGTAAATTCCATCAGAACTGTGGATGCCCTTTGTACACTAACACAAACTTGCACAACTTGTACACAAACTTGCACTCAAATTTATTTACTGACCGTCAGGACTTTGGACGCTAATATTTTACAATACTTGTACACTACTTGTACACAAACCAGTACTCAAATATTTGTACTACTTATCAGGACATTGTATCTGGTTCACTGCTCAAGCCACAACATTGACTCTCAAAGCCAAATCAATTGTCAAAATCTTCAGCAACGGATATAAGCTACACCATCGGCTCTCAAAGCCAAATCAATTGTCAAACTCTTCAACATCAGCTCCAAACCACACCATTGGCTCTCAAAGCCAAATCCATTGTCAAACTCTTCAGCATCGGCTCCAAGCCGCACCATCGGCTCTCAAAGCCAACTCAAATATTTACTTCTCAGCACGGGCTCCAAACCACAACAATGGCTCTCAAAGCCAAATCAATTATCTAACTCTTCAGTAGGGGCCTCAAGCCGCCTTTTCTACTCTTATAACCATACCACATTTACTACCAACAGCATCTTGAACCAGCTTGATGCCGCATCGATAGTGTACCACCTCCTGTTGTGGATCTATACTCATATCTACTATCCACGATTTAGTCTCCATTCCAACTATTGCTCTCACCATTGAATCCTTTTGTTCCTACATGTCAATTTCTACTACCTCGAGCTATAAGTCCAGGCGGCCGCCTAAGTACCGGTGAACATATCCCAGTTCTAAGGGAACCACAGGTGGTTGTTATTAGCAGAACATCTTGCTAGCCTGGTTATAGACTTTTCACATGGAGTAATCATTGGATTCATAACAGTGTCTCAGTGACGATTCCCTGGAGATTCTTTCTGACAACAATGTAGAGATTGTGACTTAAAACCAGCTCTCCTTTAGTTGTTTTTAATGGAGAAAAAAAGTCTGTCATTATGATATAATGGAGTCACTGTTTTGTTGGCCAGACCCAATAGGTGTATAACAATTTTGCCATCTAAATGACCCAAAGTGCAGTTTATGTCCCCTGAGCTTATCAGCTGTTAATAGTCCCATATATGTGAACATCAATGAATGGGGTCTTATCAGTATCGATAACTGGCAGCCCGTACCTTGCACTGTACCTGTGAGGCAGCTGGGACTTGTCAGAGGAAGATGGCCTGATGTGATGAACCAGGTGGTTTGCAAACTCCCATCTCTTTGTTGTTATGGCAGCGTAGAATATATAATGGGTACAAGCCAGCAAGCAGTGACCATGTGAACCAGCACTGTGGTCAGGGTCAACTCCCATCTCTATAGCAGCCTGACGGTGTGGAGCCTGTGGTATGTATAAAGCTTGCAGTGGAAACTATCCAATTGCTGTGTATTAATCAGTGGCGGGCAGATGGACACAGATGGAAACTCTGGTGTTCCTGTAGGAGAGCAGCAATGCATTTCGGCTACCATGTAGCCTTTTTCAAGCTGGAAAACCAACAAAACATAAAAAACTACTAAAGGAAAGCTGGTTTTAAGCCACAAACATTGTTGTCAGAGAGAATAATGTGAACAAGCAATAAGCAGCGCTGGTAATAAAGATTAAAACAATTTATTATACCAATAAAAGAAATAACACATTAAATATGCAGTAAAAATTAGAGATGAGTGGGATCGGATTCCAGAGTTCGGAACCCACCCAAATTTAGAAAAACCGAGTCGGATCCAAGCAGGCTCGGAGTTTCCCACTTTACCCAGATCTCGAATCTGAGGCAAAATGATAGAGTCTAAAATCTCATGGTTCACGAGCTTTCGCCTCTGTGATCAATGCAGTATATAAGGGACCACGTGACAGATGCCATTTCACTCTGGCTGTAGAGACTGAACAGGGAGGATGGGTAGTGTAGGGCTGGGAGAGGTGCTGGTGCTATCTGCTGTGTCCTGGGATGGTGACTGCTGATCCATTCTGGTCTCTGGTCATGGTGCTGTCACTGTGCTGTCTGCTGATCCATTCTGGTCTCTGGTCATGGTGCTGTCACTGTCACTGTGCTGTCCGCTGATCCATCTCAGCTGTCTGCTGTGTACTGGGCTTGTGCTGTGTCCATCTCTGGGTCCAAGTTCTGGGCTCCAAAAAAAAAGTAAATAAAAAAAATCATAGTGTCTTTTATATTTTTCTGTGTGTGTGCGTTAGGCTTAACCGCAGTAGCGCACAAAATCCAGCCCAACTCCAGTCGTTCTAAAAACAAAAAGAATCAATCAATCAAAGTGTCTTTAATATTTTTCTGTGTGAGCTCATGGGTGATAGGCTTAACCACAGTAGCGCCCAAGATTCAGCCAGCAAGGCACGGTGCAATCTTGTGCTGCACGACTCCAGTCATTCTAAAAAAAAACAATAAAAGTGTGTTATATTTTTTTCTTCTGTGTGTGCTTGTGGGTGTTAGGCTTATCCGCAGTAGCGCACAAGATCCAGCCCATCTCCAGTTGTGCTAAAAACAAAAAAAAACAATCAAAGTGTCTTTTATATTTTTCTGTGTGTGTTTGTGGGTGTTAGGCGCACTCAAGATCCAGCCAGCAATGCACGTTGCAACCTTGTGCTGCCTGACTCCAGTCGTTCTCCCAAAAAAAACAATAAAAGTGTCTTATATGTTTTTCTTTTATGTGTGCTCATGGGTGTTAGGCTTAACCGCAGTAGCGCACAAGATCCAGCCAGCAATTTACATTGCAACCTTGTGCTGCCTGACTCCAGTCGTGCTCAATCGGTGCTCTGGGCCCATGTTCTTCTGGAGCTGAGAAAAAATAAAAATCATCATTTGTCTTTTTTTCTAATATTTTTGTGTGCGCGCACGACTGCACGTGTGTGAATTTTGTAACCGCACCTTGGCTACACTATTGGTGATTGTGACACTGCTTCAAGACAGCAGAAAATATGAAGAGTTGTCACAGGACAGGAGAGCAAGGCCAAGAACCACATGATGTAGCTGCCGCCAGCAGTGCAAGGCCGTCAACTTCCTCATCTTCTATGAAGGCCCATGCCCCAGGGCTTAAGTCATGCCATCGATATGGTAAAGCAAGTTTTACTGACAGTAAGAAAAAAAAAATGAAAGAGTATTAGATAAACCAAAAATTGGCAATATGCCATTCACTACACGAAGTGACAAGGAAAGGATAAGGCCTTGGCCTTTCTTTATGAAGACTGCTGATAGCCCTTCTGCTTGTAGTAGTAGTGGTGGTGGTCCAATTAAAAATGTGAAAGTTGTTAAGACAGCTCTGGGAAAACCAACTGTGTGCCCTGAGAAATCGAAATCACAAATCCCCGAGGAGAGTGCAAGTGTGTCCGCGTTGCTATGTGTGAGCCCGACCTAAATACTAGTGTACTGGAGGATCCTCAAAGTTCCAACATTTGTGTGCCCTCTGTAGATGTGGGGAAGGGCAGTCAACATCTTGAACACGTAGTCATTGAGGATGCATCTGTGTAATTGCACATGGAGAAGGAGGATATTTTGGTAGTTGAAGGCGCTAAGGATGAAGAGGATGTTGATGATGAAGATGTTAGTGATGAGGATGTTGATTCCGAGGATGTACTTTGTGTAAGTAAGGCAACAGCTGTTGCCCATGGTTTGAAAAAGCCAAAGCCCATTGTTGTCATGCCAGGAAAAAAGACAAAAAAATCTACTTCTCACGTTTGGAATTATTTCCATCCCAATCCGGACAACATTTGTAAAGCCATATTTTCCCATTGCCACGCAAGAGTGAGTAGAGGGAGGGACCTGACCTACCTAGGAACCTCCTCCTTGTTACATGTTGGAGTGCATTCATCAAATATCAAAGTGTACGTCGCCAAGTTCCAAAACTCAAAATGTAACAAGTCCAGTGTCACCTACATGCTCCCTCTCTGTGAGATCCAAGCGCCTTCGATCTCCAACACCAACACCTGCATCACCAACATCCTCATTCATCATCGGAAGTAGTCCTGCTGCATCCAATGTTGGTATTTGAAGCATGATTGACTCCTTTCCTATCCGTGATTCATCAGAAGGATGACTATGCCTGTTGCTGCTGCTGTTGCTGTGAGTGGATCTTCATCCCAGAAGGGGACCAGGAAGAAGACTACTTGTAGCATATCCTCCAATAAACAATTAACTGTTAAATAATCATCTGCAAGGGCAAACAAGTATGACAGCAATCACCCATTTGCACAGCAGATTACTGATGCCATAACAGCTTTGCTGGTATTAAATGTACCTCCAGTATCTGCCATTACTGCAGGGGATTTTCAACAGTTAATTATGGTCCTCTGTCCTTGCTACCAGATCCCTTCTAGATTCCACTTCGCTAGAATAGCAATTCCAAGTCTGTACAAGGACATTAAAAAAAACCTTATTAATGTCCTCAGAAATGCCATTGTACCCATTGTCCACTTGACCACTGATATGTGGATAAGTGGGACAGGGCAAACTAAGGATTACATGACTGTGACAGCCCACTGGGTAGGTGTATTGCCTACAACAGCAACAGCAGCAGCAACATCTCCCAAAAGACAGCTGATACAGAGGCAGGCTACTTTTTGTATAACTGGTTTCACTAAGAGGCATACCGCTGAGGACCTCTTAGAAAAACTCAGGGGAAATCATTGCTAAATGGCTTACCCACTTGGACTCTCCGCGAGATTTGTGATTTCGGACATGCCACCAATATTGTTAGAGCATTACATGTGGGCAAATTCCAACATGTCCCATATTTTGCTCACACAATTAATTTGGTGGTGCAATGTTTTTTAAAAAGTGACACAGTTGTGCAGGAGATGCTATCGGTGGCCCGCAAAATATCCGGACATTTTAGACATTCGGCGACCGCTTGTCGAAGATTGCATGACCAGCAGGTACTGTTAAATTTGCCCTTCCATCAGCTGAAGCAAGAGGTAGTAACTCAGTGGAATTCTACCCTCTATATGCTTCAGTGGATAGAGGAACAGCAAAAGGCCATCCTGGCCTATACAAAAGACTATGACATAGGACATGGAGGGGGAATGCACCTTACTCAAGCGCAGTGGAGAATAATTTCCGTGTTGTGCAAGGTTCTCAAGCCCTTTGAACTTGCCACATGTGAAGTTAGTTCAGACACTGCCAGATTGAGTCAGGTCATTCCCCTCATCAGACTTTTGCAAAAACAACTGGAGAAACTAAAGGAGGTGCTGAAACAGAGCGATTGCACAAAGTATGTCGGACTGGTGGATCAAGCCCTTGATTCACTTCACCAGGATCCAAGAGTCATCAATCTATTGAAATCTGAAAAATATATTTTGGCCACCATTCTGGATCCTAGGTTTAAGTCCTACCTTGTGAGTTTTTTCCAACAGACCAGAATCTAAAACAATGCAAAGAGCTGTTGGTCAAAAAATTGTCAGCTGCAGCTGCATGTGAAACACCATCATCTCCTCCTTCAGGTTGCCAGGAAAAAAACTAAAGTTTCCTTACAGATAGCCTGCTGGTTATTCAGATCGTTCACCAAAAAATTATACTTAAGTTGCCCACCCTCCAATGTGTACTCCAAATGAGTTTTCAGTGCAGCTGGCAACCTTGTCAGTGATCGACGTAGGAGGTTACTTCCTCAAAATGTGGAAAAGATGATGTTAATTAAAATGAATTATAAATTCCACGAGGAAGACCTCTACCAACAATTACATAAAAAAATGACATAGGCGCCTATGGTGGATTCCTGTGGGGATGAATTAATATTGTGTGAAGGAGAGGATGTACACACTGATGGGGATGACAAGGACAACTTGTAATGTAAAGCCAGTTTGTGTAAGGGATCAGCTTGTTTTATGGGTGGTCCAAACAAATCAATAATTTCAGCCACAATTGGCAGTCCTTGTCGCTGAAATGATTGGTTTGTTAAATTGTCCTCTTTCGTATACAACATAAGGTTGGGTGGGAGGGCCCAAGGATTATTCCATCTTGCACTTTTTTCCTTTCCATTATGTGCTGGATGGGGCATTGCTGCCTGACATTTTAAATTAATGTTATAGTTGGTTTAGGAACAAATTATTTATTTTTAAATTAATTTATGATCAATTTAACAGCCAGGGGCTGCACCCAATGAATTGTTTTTAAATTAATTTATGATCAATTTAACAGCAAGGGCTGCACTCAATGAATTGTTATGTAATTAATTTATTATCAATTTTACACCAGGCTGTCACTGTCATTGGTGTAGCTGTGCAGGGGTGCTATGCCCCTGTCTATCAAGTGGCTGCTGCCCAAAATTATAAATAAACAATTTTTTGTGTGTGTGTCACCCACACCTGTCATTGGCATAGCTGTGCAGGGGTGCTGTGCTGCTTTCTGTCAAGGGGCTGCTTGAATATTGCAATGAAAACTTTTTTTTAAATTATTGGGTTACAAAAAGTTTTTTTTTATCTTAAACATAGCACAAATGTTATCCTAACAGCTTATAAAGTTTTATATGCTCAAAAAAACTAAAGCCTATAGTTGTAAAAAACTAAAGCCTAATTCTGCCAAAAGAGAGACCGATACCACGGCTAAACATAAAAGTCACGTTCTGGAAGTGAATTGTCTCATTTGCATGGGGAAAACCCAACCCTCAGATGAGATGGATCTCAGCCAGTGGACAACATTGAAATCACCATTAAAAAGTCACAATGAAAGACTACAGTGTGGAGAATCTTTCTTCACAGTCAGGAGAGGCCTCAGAGAACATGAAAAAAGATGCTCTAGGTGCTGAACTTCAATGAATTATTCATAATGTTCTGCAGTGTGGAAAGGTTTCATTCACATGTTTTCTCTAAAGCAGTTCAAAGTTATAGCCTTCAAAGTGTCTGGCTATAACACCGACCTTTGCCAGAAATTACCAAAGATTATTACAAGTAAAGGATTCATCTGTCCCGAATCTGTCTGGGAATGCATGGATCGTATTTGGCCTGAATGCACAAAGACATCCAGTGATTTCATCACTGTGATCTGTAGCCCACTTTATTCCTAACTGAATCGCAAACTAAAATACGGAATAGTAAGCACAGACAACATGGAATCCTTTGTTATTCCGCTGTCTGCATGCCAACCAATATATCCCAGACAACACCCACCAAGGAGACCAGGTCTTGATAATGACCATCCCCATCTGTTGCTAGGCCTTCTACTTCCAAATGATCCATGCTGGACTTCCTGTCCAAAAAGGGTAAGCAGGGTACAGAAAGAGGAGCTAGATGTCCCCAATTACATTTTCTTTCTTCTATCATAGATGATGTGGAGAGATAAGAGCTTCAGCTGTTGGAAGTACAGGGGCTCCCACCTATTTGGCTACCCTCCAGAGAACAGAGCTCTGTTCCTCAGGAAGTGTCTGTGCCTAAGCTGATAGGTAGGTAGTCTCTGTCTGTTGGTAAACACCCTTCAGTAGATGGCAACCCAGAATAACTACTATAATAATGTGTCCACTGATTACCAGCTTGATCCCTTAACAGCAACACACCCCATATGGCCAACTCATCATAACATGACACACAGTTTGCAGCCTCCTTTTCCTTTTGACACTAATCCAGTTGCCATGGTTGATCAATCAGCATGTGTGGTCCACCCAATTTTTGGCCTTCTACATTCTAAGTTTCTAACATTCACATATCTAAGAGAAGTGGACAGTGGGAACAATGGCAATTTGAAGCCCACTAACTAACTCTGTTTTTTTTAATGTCCCTGTACAGGTTTGGAAATTCCATTAAAGAACATAAGGTTTGCAAAGGATTATTTAAGTCAATTGTCTCTTTATCTTTGGAAAGCATGCTACCTGGTCCACTGGGATGAAAAAAATCAACTCCCACCAAGCAGGCATGGCACTTAAGAAATAATTCCCAAGAAAGACACAACATAATACTTAAACCTTAGGTCTGAAATGTTGCATTTGCTGCTCTGTTCTGCTTGTTCACAATATGTCTCATATGGTTAAGTGGACAGTGGGAACAATGGCAGTTTGAAGGCCACTAACTAACTATGGTTTTTTTTATGTCCCACTACAGGTTGGGAAATGCCTTTATAGAAGATTTGCAAAGCATTATTTAAGACAATTATTTATTTATATTTGGAAAGCACATTTCCTGGTCCCCTTGTGAGCTGTGCGGTGGTCAAAATTGACTGGAAACAAGAGGAAATAAAGGTTATTAAGGTTATTAATACTGTAGGAACATAAAAAGGTCAATTTTTTGTGATTTTAGCTGTTTTTTTGCTTTTTAAGAAAAAATCCAAATCTCAAACCAAAACACGAAAACAAAACACGGAGGTGAGGTTTTGGCAAAACCAATCCAGATCCAAAACCAAAGTAGATCCAGATCCAAATCCAATACACGAGGGTTGCACAAATCTCTAATAAAAATAATCAATAAAAAAAAACAATAAAAAAACAATTGTTGAATAGGTTAAACCATAAAGAAATATCAAAAGGTTACATGTGACATCAAATGGTTTAGGTATGTGGAAATCAATCTAAAAGCAAATTCTTGAAATCCCTGTAGGTACTAAATGCTGCAGCATGTGTATTGGATGGACATCGAATAGAAAGTCATTCAAAAAGAAAGGGGGAGGTCTACAGTATATATGGAGGAATTACAAACCAACAGACCTGGGCGGAGTCTTGGAAAGCAGCGTATGATGACGTACAACTATTGAGGAGTGATCACTCTACATAATTGTCTTCCCACAAAGACATGTTAAATAAATGACAGACTCTATACATATTAATCATTATATGATTTTATTTTAGAAGTATAGGAAATAAAGTGCCCATAATTCATGCGGTGTAAGGATAACACAGGGGTAAGTATAACAAAATGAATCAATAATTAGAGATGCTGAGACACTATGAACATTATTTGCTGGATGTCACTTTAGAAAGGACACAGTGATAAGTACATCAAGTTTGCTACATTGTATAATTCTTCTGCAGTGTTTTTCCAGTTGCTAGTTATGAACATAATGTGATGTGATTAGAACACAGAGAAAAAAATTACATTAGCTGAGTGCATACTAATACCAGCACAGGTCACCATTAAAGTATATTCTCCTATTAAATAGTCCCCGACACGGATTTTACATTTTAAAATATTTCACAATTTTTGCATACTGTGTGTCTTGATTGATTTTTAAATAAAACAAATAAAAGATATTTTTTATTTATTAACTTATCCATATGACCTGTGCAGCATATCACTACTGCATCTTCTTTTTGATGTTTGAAAGGTCAGATAGGGCCATGGTTAGAAGAGCAAAGTACAGTAGAACTTGTCAGTTAGTTCTTTTTAACCCCTTTGATGCTAAAGACATGCAGGGTTCATTCTCAGCATACAGTATAGCACAAAAGTGGTAAGGATCATTCCCATTAATGCATAGGACTGAAAGGGGGAACATACTGTACATGCTCACCAGTCCTCTAACTGGTGGGGGCTGGGAGAAGTGGAGGCAGAATGATTGTATCAGTGTGCAATGCCATTACTGTGCCGTTTGGCTTAGTGTATGTATCTGTACTGCACAAAATAGTGTAGACCCATAGGATGGGGTTGGAGCATTGAAAATGCCCCATCTAATAACAATTTTCATAACTTCTCTAATCTTTATATTTGTATCACTCACCACTATCAATTTAATACTAGTATACCCACACTCCACAATAATTATGCATACTTTGAAATCTTAAATCAAATTTGAGATTTCCTCCGTATGAATCATCTCCCCTCCACTGCCCCCTGCCCTTTAGAATAACAGGTGTTTTACAAGATCACCTTATGTTCAAAATAACCACTTTGCAGCACATTGCAATAATGTATTTAGCCCTCAAAAAATTTGCAACAAATATATCTGTAAGAATTTCTGTTTAGAGAAATCCACAACAATCAGGGGGAGATTAAGGTCAGGCACCACCCTAGGAGGGTTAGGTTTAGTGTACGGGAAGGGAGGGTTAGGGTTAGGCACCACCGGGGGTAGGTTAGGGTTAGGTACCCCCCAGGTAAAGTTGGGTTAGGCACCACTAAGGGAGGGTTAGGGGGGGAGAGGGTAGGGTTAGGGTACTTACCTGCCCCTATTGGGATTCTGTACCATTCGGGCTTCCAGCATCGGTATTTGAACTGGCAGCTATTCAGCCTCCGGCATCTTATACTGATTCCTTTCCAAACAGCGGCCCCTGCCTTCCCAGCATAACATCATCTCCAGATACGTACAGGAAAGGTAGGAGGTGCATGAACCGGCCACAACTAATTTTTTCCAAACTACTAAGACTCTCATTATCCACAAGATTAATATAATAGGTACTGTAGTGCCTGAATGACATCTCAACCCCAGTGTTTTTATTGTTTTTTATCTCTCACTCAAGGAACATAAGGACAATATATGGTACAAACAGTATGTTTTTTATACTGTACATTTTACCATCAATACAAATCATTTTAACGGTTGTTTCCCCACCATAAATTGGGCCCTTTTATTTTGAAATATTTGTTGTGTGATACCTATTGTTTTACAACTCCCACTAGACTCAGCTGAGTCACTGAAAGTTTATATTATTGTTTTAAATAGTACAGGGTGTTTCATTCGCTATTGGCCCCAAAGATTTTCTTATAACTTTTAAAGTAACTGACATTATTTAGTGAAATGTGACACAGACATTCCTTGATCTATGAGAAACCCGAGGAAGCCATAGCAAGTGTTGAAAGTGTTCCCCATTAGCATCCAGGCCATTTGTTCATGCATGCATGAAGTGAAGGCAAGCTGTTCACCACCCTAGTCAGCAGCAGAGTCCAAATTTCAATAAGGGAGCCACACCAACTGCCACCCTCAATTGTATCCTCACTGGCAGTTGGTGTGGCTCCCCTATCTGAATTTTGGGCTGTGCTGCTGGCTAAGGAGGTAAACAGCTGGCTTTCACTTCACACATGTGACAACAGCTTTTTTGGATGCTTCAAAAGTTATAAGAAAAACGTTGGGCTAATAGCGAGTGAAACACCCTGTATAACTTCTGTTGCTAAAATAAATATATTATTCCTATACTCAAACCCCTCTCACCCATTTACCAACAATTAGAGAGCTGCTGTTTTTGTGCCTAGGTGCATATTTCCCTCCTGGGTGCTAGACTTGCGGGAATTCCTTTACTGTATTACAGGTTACTAAAAGAAGATATACATGGAAATAGTCCTATAGTATTTTTAGCACAATACAATGTTTTTTTTTTCACATATATCGTATATAAATGGAAGCACAATAATAAAAAGATAACTTTAAATTCATATCCCAACCTGTAACAGTGTAAAAATAAAAATGTCCTTTAACAGAATCTTTACTATTACTGTTTATTTTAATATTATACTTTATTTTTCTATAGAAGATACTCACCAAATGCATTTTCAAGGGGTCCCAATATTGTGTCAATGTTGGAAAGAAGTCGGCCTACTTTTAACATACATAAGGATATATATTATTTTACTGTGACAAATATAATATGTTTACTGTAATAGTGACCTATAGTGTTGTATTATTACATAACAAAATCAAATTTTTTGGAGCAGATAAATTAACTTTACTGAATCTCTACTTCTTGCAGTATAAGATTTTTTTAGAGTCTGCAAATGAACAATTAAATGTATCATCATATAATTAATTTATCAGATAAATCTATATAATTGCAAACAGTGATTATACTTATCATCAGAACTTCTCATTGTAGGATCTCATTATGAGCAACTTATTTAAATCACATATATTAAAATTAGAGATGAGCTGGTCCGGTTCTTTGAGAACCGGACCCACCCAAACTTCCAGTTCCAAGATGAGAACCGAGCTAGGCTAGGTTTTCCCGCCTGACTCTGATCTGAAAACGAGGCAAAACGTGTCATCCTCCCACTCACGGGTTTTGGATTATATAAAGGTCCCCATAATCGGTGACATTTTCACTTCAGCTGTAGAGAGGGAAGCTAGCAGACATAGTCAGTCACTCAGCGTGTGTGTCCAGTCAGGTTCTTGGCCTGAAGACTGCTGCTGTGTTGTCCATAAACGGGCTTAGGCTGCAGTATATAAAGGGGGGCTTCCTTCAGTGGGTGATGCAGCTGCTGTGTCACTCATCCTGTCAATTACCTGTGGCTGCTGCTGCTGTGTTTTTATCCTGTCCATCATGCTAGGGCTGCAGTCCATAATGAGGTGCTGTGTTGTCCAGAGGGGTGCTCTGTCAATTAGGGGTGCTCTTACCCAGTTTAGAAAAAATAAAAGTGTTTTTTTTGTGTGTGTGTGTGTGTGTATGTGTGTTTGTGTGTGCTTTAGCAAATTAGATGCACTATTATTTTTCGGTGACACTGTCACAGTTTTTCGTCCACGTATTTGTGACTCTGCAGTTGGCCTGTCCGCACTCGGCAGGGGTGCTTTTTTGTCCCAAACAAATTAATTCTGTCTGTGTTGTTTATCAAGGGGCTGCAACCTCATTCAGGAGTGCTCTTCCCCAGTGTAAAAAAAAATAAAAATCCTTTTTTTGTATGTGTGAGTTAGCAACTTAGCTGTGCTGGTATTGTACGGTGACACTGCTGCAGTTTATCGTCCATGTATTTGTGACTCTGTAGGTGGTCTGCTCACACTTGGCCGGGGTGCTTTGTAGTCCATCAAAAAGGGGTGCTGTCTGTGTTGTTCATCAAGGGGCTGCAGCCTCATTCAGGGGTGCTCTTCCCCAGTGAAAAAAAAGTGAAATTAAATTAAATTAATAATATCAATAATATTAATCCACAAAAAAAAAAAAAATTGTGTGTGTGCGTTAGCAACTTAGCTGCGCTATTATTGTGTGGTGACACTGCTGCAGTTTATTGTCCACTTATTTGTGATTGTGCAGGTGGTCTGTCCACACTTGGCAGGGGTGCTTTGTTGTCCATCAAAAAGGGGTGCTGTCTGTGTTGTTCATCAAGGGGCTGCTGCCTCATTCAGGGGTGCTCTGCCCCAGTGTAAAAAAAAGTTAAATTAAATTATTAATATCAATATATTAATCCACAAATAAAAGCAAAGACATATTTATGTGTGTGTGTCCATTAGCAACTTAGCTGTGCTATTATTGTACGGAGACACTGCTGCAATTACAGTAAATGTACACTTATTTGTAAAATATACAAATATTAATAAAACTTGTGCTAGACTACACACAGTGCTGCAATGACCGCGAGGATGGTCATCAAGACCCTCAATAAACCAGACAAAAAGCACCGAAATATGAACAACTTGCAGTCAATTGCGCTCCTCCGGGGTACAGGGACTCCCCAAGATACAGGAACATTCCAGGAGCCCTTGTCCTTAATAATATATTTCAAAGTCCTCTTCCAAGACATTCTCAACCTCTTTAAATAAAGTGTTTCTTCAAACTAATAGGTCTTTTTCCTCAAAAAGAAGGTATATTCACAATATAGTGAAGCATAGTTTATTCAAATTTAATACATATATATACAGAAAGACAATCTGATAAAATAGCAGCGTACCAGAATGTGTGGGGTGTAGAATCACACACACCTAAGTAGAAATAAATTTGGGGTACTAACAGTTGCCTTCCAGGTATTAGGTCTCTGTGGTTCCCCCAATTATTTATCCAGAATGATCTGTTCACACACAATATCACCTGGTATAGTCTGCTCTTCTGAATTCACCAACGCGTTTCTGCTCATAGAGCATTTGTCAAGGTGTAATTCCTATGCTAACCTTCTCTTAATATATACCCCATACACATACCTTATTGGTTCTTTACCAACCTTAATTAATTAACATTTAGGACTTCAATAGCCATCTTCTCGTTATGGAATTATAATTTTCCTTCTATTCATTAATGTTTCTATACAGAATTTCATACTAATGTAACCAAAAATGGGCATAATACAGGAAAAACCGGCGTGCATTCCATCTTGTGGAACGCACGCTACTTCCAGTTCCAGGATGTAGGGCGTTAACTCCTATCCATCATCCCTCGGATATGCCTCTTCCGGTTTCGGACTATTTCCGATTCCGGTCTGTGGATACTCAGCTGTCCGGCGTGCGTTCCATCATGTGGGACGCACATTCTACCACGTGGAACGCACGTTTCCAACACGTGGAAAGCATGCACCCTTGTATTTCCGGTAGCCATGTACTCTGTATCCATCCGGAGAACTATCTTAATAATATCTGAATAGAGATACTTCTATAAGTATCAGGTCACGTATTCTGGAGATACTGCAGTAAACGAAAGTACCTTAGCCTCCATCCATACAGTGTAACCCAATCTTGCTCCATAATTTTTTTATACAATCTCCACAGGTTCCTTCTACATTATCTATAGTGGGTGATCTCTCTGATAAAATTAAGAGGTATATCCTCCAATATTAACCCACATACAGTACCAGGATAGTATAAATACAGTTTAAATTACATAAATAAATACATATAAAAAGATCCAGTAAAATATATAAAACATATAAAACCATTAAAAAGGTACCAATAAAACGATATTCATAAAAACCATTTAAGTTCAAAATCCAGATTTAACCCTTTTGGAGCCAACGAACCCATCTCATAGATCCATCTCATCTCTGTTTGGGCTAGGGTTTGGTCAATTCTTTTCTTTCGCCAGTGGTTTTGAACAACTTGTATGCCTATAACATGTTTTAATGCTCTCCAACATCTGTTGTGACTATCCTTAAAATGATTCGATAATGAATGATTTTCTACTCCATTTCGTTCCCCCTAAAAAATCTTGGAGAATTAAAACAAAAGGTTTTTTTTAGATGTGGCTTATGCCTAATGTGTCGTAACCATATTAATCAACCAAGTAAGGTAGAAGAATTCCAATCATCTACAAGCAATAAGGTTTACCGCATAAATGATTTTATTACATGCAATACAAGAAATTGCATCTATTTAATGGAATGTGAATGCGGTTTACAGTATATTGGACGTACGTCCAAACCCTTAAAAGATAGATGGGGTGAACATCTCCGTAATATACGAAATGGAGTAGAAAATCATTCTATATCGAATCATTTTAAGGATAGTCACAACAGATGATGTAGAGCATTAAAACATGTTATAGGCATACAAGTTGTTCAAAACCACTGGCGAAAGAAAAGAATTGACCAAACCCTAGCCCAAACAGAGATTAGATGGATCTATGAGATGGGTTTGTTGGCTCCAAAAGGGTTAAATCTGGATTTTGAACTTAAATGGTTTTTATGAATATCGTTTTATTGGTACCTTTTTAATGGTTTTATATGTTTTATATATTTTACTGGATCTTTTTATATGTATTTATTTATGTAATTTAAACTGTATTTATACTATCCTAGTACTGTATGTGGGTAAATATTGGAGGATATACCTCTTAATTTTATCAGAGAGATCACTCACTATAGATAATGTAGAAGGAACCTGTGGAGATTGTATAAAAAAGTTAGGGAGCAAGATTGGGTTACACTGTATGGATGGAGGCTAAGGTACATCTATTTACTGAAGTATCTCCGGAATACGTGACCTGATACTTATAGAAGTATCTCTATTCGGATATTAATAAAATAGTTTTCCGGATGGATACAGAGTACATGGCTACCGGAAATATGAGGGCGCATGCGTTCCATGTGTCGGAGACGTGCATTCCACGTGGTAGAATGTGCGTCCCACATGATGGAACGCACGCCGGACAGCTGAGTATCCACAGACCGGAATCGGAAATAGTCCGAAACCGGAAGAGGCATATCCGAGGGATGATGGATAGGAGTTAACGCCCTACATCCCGGAACCGGAAGTAGCGTGCGTTCCACGAGATGGAACGCACGCCGGTTTTTCCTATATCATGCCCATTTTTGGTTATATTAGTATGAAATTCTGTATAGAAACATTAATGAATAGAAGGAAAATTATAATTCCATAATGAGAAGATGGCTATTGAAGTCCTAAATGTTAATTAATGAAGGTTGGTAAAGAACCAATAAGGTATGTGTATGGGGTACATATTAAGAGAAGGTTAGCATAGGAATTTCACCTTGACAAAGGCTCTATGAGCAGAAACGCGTTGGTGAATTCAGAAGAGCAGACTACACCAGGTGATATTGTGAGGGAACAGAGCATTCTGGATAAATAATTGGGGGAACCACAGAGACCTAATACCTGGAAGGCAACTGTTAGTACCCCAAATTTATGTCTACTTGGGTGTGTGTGATTGTACACCCCACACATTCTGGTACGCTGCTATTTTATCAGATTGTCTTTCTGTATATATATGTATTAAATTTGAATAAACTATGCTTCACTATATTGTGAATATACCTTCTTTTTGAGGAAAAAGACCTATTAGTTTGAAGAAACACTTTATTTAAAGAGGTTGAGAAGGTCTTTGAAGAGGACTGTGAAATATATTTTTAAGGACAAGGGCTCCTGGAACTTATTTGTGACTCTGCAGATGGTCTGTCTGCAGATGACAGGGGTGCTTTGTTGTCCATCAAAAAGGGGTGCTATCTTTGCTGTTCATCAAGGGGCTGCTGCCTCATTCAGGGGTGCTCTTCCCAGGTGTAAAAAGAATAAAAGTTAAATGAAATTAATAATATCAATAATATTAATCCACAAAAAAATAAAAACAATTGTGTGTGTGTGCGTTAGCAACTTAGCTGCGCTATTATTGTGTGGTGACACTGCTGCAGTTTATCGTCCACTAATTTGTGATTGTGCAGGTGGTCTGGGGCACTTAGCAGGGGTGCTTTGTTGTCCATAAAGAAGGAGTGCTGTCTGTGTTGTTCATCAAAGGGCTGCTGCCTCATTCAGGGGTGCTCTTCCTAAGTGTAAAAAAAATAAAAGTGATTTTTTGTGTGTGGGTGTGTACATTAGCAATTTAGCTGCACTATTATTATACGGTGACACTGCCGCAGTTTATCATCCATGTATTTGTGACTCTGCAGGTGGTCTATCTGCAGATGGCAGGGGTGCTTGGTTGTCCATCAAAAAAGGGTGCTGCTGGTGTTATTCATCAAGGGGCTGCCGCCTCAAGCTGATGTGCTTTTCCCCAATGTAAAAAAAATAAAAGTGAAATTAAATTATTAGTATTAATAATATCTCTCCACAAATAAAAATATATATTTTTTTGTGTGTGTGTGTGTATTAGCAAATTAACAGCGCTATTATTGTTTGGTGACACTGCTGGCCAGACCGCAGTTTATTGTCCTCGTATTGTTATGCTATCAGGGGTATTCAATTTGGAGCGAAAATTTCAAAATCAGCGATAAATTATCGCCGATTATGTCATTTTCGCCAATTTCAATTATCCCCTTATAAATTTCAAAGACTTTTCGCAGGTTCGAAAAGTCTTTGAAAAAAAATGGGGATAACTTTTCACCACTGAATAGGTTGAGAAAAAAAGTGTAGAATTGGGGTTTAGGGGTGCAGGTTTAAAAAAAATAGCCTGCAACCCTGGGAATGTCATTTAAAAATAAACTGTATCAAAAAAAGTAAAAAAAAAATTAGGGACACCCAAAAAAAAATATTCAAAAATTGGGGTGAAAAAAAAAAATGAAAAAAGTGTTTAAAAATAGGGAAATAGGTTCAGGGCTATTCTGCAAATATGCGGCAGGTGTTTTCTAGAACAGGCTATTAGCGGCAGGTGCATTTTTGCAGAATTTTAAAAAAATTACTTTAGGGACATAAAAATATGCTAGTACCCATTTTCATGTACCCCAAATTTGATGGGTCCAATAAAAAAAATAACCTAAGTGCTCTTCTGCATCACTTCTTCAATGTCGGAAAAAACACCTGCTGCGGCTATTTAAAACCCTGACTTTCATTTGTAGGCTAAAACGGGGGTACCCATAGTGATCCCCCATGTTTTGATAGCGCTGAAGCTGCTGCCAGTGCCACCAGTCATGATGATACTAATCCATCTACATCATCTACTAAAGCCGATTCCCAAGGGTATACAGGGCTTAAGTCAGGGCATCTTAAATCAAGAACCAATCTTTTACAGTGGTAAAGAAGATAACATCAAAGGGAAAGTTATCTGCAGAAAGACATAAAATTGGCAATATGCCTTTCACCACACAAAGTGGCAAGTAAAGGCTAAGGCTTTATTTTATGACTGGTGGTTCTGCCTCTTATGAGGATGTAAGCATTAGTGAACATGCTGACATAGAAATTGAGGATACTTCTGTAGAAGTGCACCAGGATGAGCAGGATATTTGTGTAGCTGATGCTAATGAGGATGTTGATGATGAGGATGTTTTTGATGAGGATGTTGTTTGTGTAAATTAGGCACCAGTGGATGAAACAGTTGTTGCCCATGATAAGGAAAAGCCCATTGTCATGCATGGGCACAAGACAAAAAAACTTGGTTTTGTTGACTCATCTGTATCAGTAGTGTTTTTTGGGGGAAAGTTTAGTTTTTTCTCAGAAGATGCACTTGCTGGAGAAACTGAAGGAAAAGCCATTGCAGCAGCCACTTGAGCTGACACTTTTCTTACCAACAGCTCTTTGCATCTCTTCAGATCTGTGTCCATTGGGAATAAAGACACATGAAAATCCACTCCCAGCAGCAGCAAGCATAGCACTCACAGATTCTCAAAGATTCTCAAGAAAGACACAACATAAGACTTAAACCTTAAATCTTAAATATTGTATTTGTTGTGTTCAGCTTGTCCACATATCTGTGGTTAAGTGGACAGTGGGTACAACAGCATTTTGTAGGCCACTAATTAAGTTTCTTTTAATGTCCCTGTACAGGTTGGGAAAAGCTTTTCTAATGAAATGTAATCTTTGCAAAGAATTGTCAATTGATTTTAAAGTACTACTAGTAGTCTTCCTGGTCCACTTCAGGGATGAAAATCCACTCCCAGCAGCAGCAGCAGGCATAGCACGCAAGGATTCTTCTGGGGCAAGGACTGATGTGAATGAGTAAATTATATTTTGCAAATGCCTCCTTTACTCCCTCATAGATTTGCTTCGGAATAAAAAAATAAAATAAAATGTACTACCAATCAACCCTTACTGTCCCTGCCTTCAACTACATACATACTCTCAGGCCTGTTGAATAATAAAAACATTTGTTTCCTGATTCGCCATGTTGGAAGTTGAACTGCCACGTGTATGTGCCGCCCACTGCTGATGCTTATGGTAGTAGAAAGTGCACCTATAGTATCAGAGTCAGAGGATGTATCTTGTAGTGACAATGCCAAAGAAGACAACCAAATTCCCTTCTCTCCACAGCAGCGTCAATGTTGACATCAGAATCAACACCTCCATTGGCCCCAGATGAGAACCATGCTTCATCAGTAAGAAAGCAGCTGGCAAATGGCATAAACTTTGCAGAATGGATGTAATGTGGCACCGCATTATACAGCATCCACTGACTATGTACCTTTTACTGTACCTGTACTTTCCAAAAGTTTAACTCACATTGATAACCACTTGCAGAAGTGTGATATGAGCTGCATTATATGCCTAATAGAGATTGGCTGGAATATTTAATTTCCACATTGCAGGAACATGAGGTATAAGCTTATTGTGCAGTGACCCCAGAGGTTGTGAGGACTCTGATGTAGTATTTTCTCCTAAAAGTTTTTTCTATTATTTCGGAGACTTACAAGCAAAAAGCCTTGAAGTTAGCCAAGGGCAACCTCATGTGGGCAAAATGTCCTGCCAACTATATGTAATTTCAGGACATGAAAGCTTTGCAGGGCCTGGGTGATAGAGTGAGAGGTGGTGCATGCTTGACAAAAAAATCATAGAAAAATATGCATACTGCTAAGGAGTTAGACAATCTTCCTACTGCACAGCTGGGTCCCTTAGACAAGTCTGGGCCTTGTTATATAGCTCTTGATCTTGATCCATTCAATGCCCCTGGGTCATTTCCAACAAACCTTCAAGTTATTGCTGATCCAAGCATACAGAGGACTGTGTGAGACATTACCAGCCCCCTCCAAAGAAGAGATCATTGTCTCCACTGGGGAGGGAATCTGGAGTTTCATAGCTTTGTTGAAGCCTCACTTTTCCCCAAATTCCTAGACTAATCAAAATAAACAGGCAGATGTGTTGGTCTATGAAGGCAAGGGGCATCTAAACAGACGAGCTGAGAAAGGGTCTCATGAGATGGGGTGCATGGATACTCCTGATTGACTCTTCCTCAGAAAAGATGTAGGGGGAGAAGTATCAAACCTTGGAGATAGATAAAGTGGATGGAGATAAATTGTCAACCAATCAGCTATTAACTGTATTTTTTAAACACAGCCTGTAACATGGCACTAGTTCTAATGTCTCTCTAGCTCAAATTTTGCACATATATCAGCAGACAGATGAACACACAGCACAATAGTGTAGCTTAATAGGATATACTCAATCCTTTCCTTAAGATGGTGATGCTCCTCCTTTCACCTTATAAAAAGTGTGATGATTTTTGTATCATATATATGAAAGAGAAAATAAAAAATTATCATAGTGTATCATATAAAAAAACAAATATTTAATATGTTCATCCATGAACCTAATGAATAGCATATAGATAAATGCTTCCTTATAATTGTAAATAAAACAACAAATATAACAGTAACAAACTGCAATCACAATGGTATAGATGGGGACATTTACCATATGCATGTGATTGGTATCACAAGTGGAGAACTTATACCAAGTTGGGGGCTCCGGATCCTCCAAATCTCACTTGCTCTAGTCACATGCAGCAATGATGTCATTCCTCTGTCTCTGTGACAGCCGCAGAGTCTCCACTCATAGGCTAATGCGTATCAAGCTTTACCTCTTCGTCAGGGCAGTTTGACAGGAGAATTGAAATGACTATTTATTTATAAGATGGATGGAAACAACTTCCAGGTCAATGATTGTATGTGCCTCCTTCACTAAATCCCATTTTTTACCAATAGTAACCACCATAGCTTAATGTATATATATTCTCCATTTAACTCACATGAATAACAATAAACATAATCAGAAAACTATTAAATTAATTAAAATTTGTTCTCCGCACAAACCAGAAGTAGATGGTCCATATATTGTTCAAGGGCTCTACCCCCCTTTATGCTCCTGGTCAACTTGTTGTCCAAGATCCTATGATGGGCACTTAGATCCATTACCTTTAAGTCTTTAAATGATCCTTGGGTCTTAGTTTTGTCCTGCATGACATTCTGCATCTCCCTCCTTGACTTCCCGTATTTGGAATGCTTCTAAGCCGCACAGCGCTGAACCGGAAGTGACGCCACGTATATCCTCTTCTAATCCCTGAAGATAACATGATTCCTCAATTCATTCCTCCTTGCTACATACTTAATGTGGCAGGTTTCCTCATGTGATAGTGCGGCATCAGCCTTGCATTCCCATCATTTGAGGAAATGTTTCCCTCCAATGCACTTTTGTACTAGAAAATAGTGTTACAAGTGAGTGAATCATCTGTAATATAATCCTCTACATAAACAAAATAATATCCTTTATTAAAATCTGATTAAAAAAGGGGATAGACATGGTCATCATAGGGCATTGATCTAATAAATTCCAATGGATAGACATATTTAAAAATCTCATATTGATAAGGGTATATTCCTCTATAAGTACCACTTTACTTCAAAATCTAAATTCAATCCATTAGGGTGCAGAGTTTTTAATAAATGGATCCATCGTATTTCTGCCATGGCTATCATACATTCTTCATTTCTATTCCTCCAGTTTCCTTTTACGTTTTCTATTGCCATCCATTTTACAATGGCCCTAGGAGAGCAATCATGCACCTCCTTAAAATGATTTGATAAGGAATGTGTGGTCAAGCCTTTATGGATATTTCTTGTATGCTCTCCAAGGCACATTTTTAATGCTCTACTTGTTCTTCCTATATATACCAATTTGCACTGGCATTCAATCAGATAGACCAAATTGCTTGTTTGACAGGTGGTGAAGTCCTTTATGGTGTGTTTTTTTCCTTTCACTTCAAAATCTGTTATCTTAGTCAATGCAGATTTAACTTCTTTACAGGGTAGACAAGTCCCACATTGATTAAACCCTTTGGTTCTAACTGGATGTGTTTTAGTGGTAGGTAGGACGCTCTTTGTCAGTTTATTTTTTAGATGTAAGGCTTTTATGTATATAAATGTAGGTTTTTCTGGGATGATAGTCTTTAAAATGGGTTCCTTAGTCAGTAGATGCCAGTGTTTTCTCACTATGGCCTCTATTTTCTTGTGTTGTCCTGAATAACCTGAAATGAAGGCATACTGATACATGTCTCTTCTTTGATGTTTCTTATTTACTTTCTGTAAAAGTGGTTCTCTGTCCATCTTCATTATCTGGTCTTTGATCTCCTGCAGTTTATCCTTCTGATATTCCTTATTGATCAGTCTTTCCATCATGGTGTCTATCTGATTTTCACACACTGTATCTTTACTGCAATTTCACCTAAGCATCATGAACTGGCTCTTAGACACACTGTTGAGCCAGTTGACGTGATGTTCACTGTTCTTGGCTATATAGTTATTAGCTTCAGTTGGTTTGCTAAAGCACTTAGTCTTGATTTTTCCCCCTTCCACATAAATGTCCATGTCCAGAAAACTCACTTTCATCTAACTTGCTTCATGAGTTAATCTGATGTTTAAATCATTGTTGTTTAACTGTGTACAGATATCATCCAGCTCTTCCTTGGTTCCTTTCCACGTGAAAAGGATATCATCAATGTAACAATGCCAGGACACCAAGTTCTTACCCCAAGCCACATTCTTCCACACCTGTTCATTTTCCCAATAGGCCAAAAACAGGTTGGCATATCCTGGGGCGAACTTGGTGCCTATGGCTGTTCCTGTTTTCTGAATATAATATTGTCTGTCGAAGAAGAAATAATTGTTATTGAGAATAAAATTGAATCCTTCAAAAATTAATTCTTTCTTTGTATCTGGAATGTCATTTTTCTCCAGTGCCCATTTGATCGCTTCTACTCCCTTATCATGTGGGATACTGGTGTACAATGAAGATACATCAGATGTGATCAGAAACATATTTTCTTCCCACTTCATCATATCTAATTTATTCAACATGTCGGTTGTATCTTTCAAATAGGACTTATTTCCCACAACTATTGATTGGAGCAATCAATCAATTTATTCAGATAAATTTGTGGTAAGGCTCCCCACGCCCGCCACTATTGGTCTACCTGGAGGTTGGGAAACATTCTTGTGAACTTGGGTAGGGTATATATCGTTGGAATTGTGGGGTCCATGATGTTATGATATTCAAATATTTTTTTTTTATGTCATCCCTTTATCTAGATGTTTCCTTAATAATTTCTCAAAGTTTGATTTCATCCTCTGAGTTGGGTCTGCCTTTAATTGGCATGTTTTCCCTTCATTCAGTTGGTGTAGGATCTCCTCTTTATAGTCCTCAACATTCATCACCGCCACTCCTCCTTCCTTGTCACATGGTTTGATGATTAGGCATTTATTCTTACTCAAATTCTTCAATGTCTCACTTTATTTTAACATTAAAAAAATATTTTTGATGCTTTGTCCCTCTAGTTTCTCAACATCATCCAGGACTGATTTCTGAAAACTGTCTAAGAGACTTCCTTTTAGATGCTTAGGATAGAAGGTGGAGTTTCTTTTGAATTCAGGATTTTCCTCCCTATCCTTGTCGATCTGTTCTTTTTTCCTTTTTATCTCAAAGAAAAGAAAGTGAGGCATTGAAGAATTTGAGTAATGATAAATGCCTAATCATCAAACCATGTGACAAGGGAGGAGGAGTGGTGGTAATGAATGTTGAGGATTATAAAGAGGAGATCCTATGCCAACTGAATGATGGGAAAACATATGCCAAATTAAAGGCAGACCCAACTCAGAGGATGAAAACAAACTTTGAGACATTATTAAGGAAACATCTAGATAAAGGGACAATATCAAAAAATCAATTTGAATATCTAAACATCATGGACCCCACAATTCCAATGATATATACCCTACCCAAAGTTCACAAGAATGCTTCCCGACCCCCAGGTAGACCGATAGTGGTGGGCATTGGGAGGTTTACCACAAATTTATCAGAATATATTGATCGATTGCTCCAACCGATAGTTGTGAGAAATAAGCCCTAATTGAAAGATACAACCGACACGTTGAATAAATTAAATATGATGAAGTGGGAAGAAAATATGTTTTTGATCACATCTGATGTATTTTCATTGTACACCAGTATCCCACATGATAAGGGACTAGAAGCGATCAAATGGGTGTAGGAGAATAGTGACATTCCAGATACAAAGAAATAATTAATTTTGGAAGGAATCATTTTATTCTCAATAACAATTATTTCTTCTTAGATGGGCAATATTATCTACAGAAAATAGGTACAGCCATGGGCACCAAGTTTGCCCCAGGATACGCCAACCTGTTTTTGGCCTATTGGGATGTTTATGTGGAATGGGGAAAAATCGAGACTAAGTGCTTTAGCAAACCAACTGAAGCTAATAACTATATAGCCAAAAAACAGTGAACATCACGTCAGCTGGCTCAACAGTGTGCCTAAGAGCCAGTTCATGAGGCTTTGACAAAATTGCAGTAAAGATACGGTGTGTGAAAATCAGATAGACACCATGATGGAAAGACTGATCAATAAGGGATATCAGAAGGAGAAACTGCAGAAGACCAAATGTCAGATAATGAAGATGGACAGAGAACCACTTTTATAGAAAGTAAATAAGAAATATCAAAGAAGAGACATGTATCAGTATGCCTTCATTTCTGGTTATTCAGGACAACACAAGAAAATAGAGGCCATAGTGAGAAAACACTGGCATCTACTGACTAAGGACCCCATTTTAAAGACTATCATCCCAGAAAAACCTACATTTATATACATAAAAGCTTTAAATCTAAAAAATAAACTGACAAAGAGCGCCCTACCTACCACTAAAACACATCCAGTTAAAAACAAAGGGTTCCATTGATGTGGGACTTGTATACCCTGTAAAGAAGTTAAATCTGCATTGACTAAGTTAACAGATTTTGAAGTGAAAGGAAGAAAACACACTATAAAGGACTTCACCACCTGTCATACAAGCAATGTGGTCTATCTTATTGAATGCCAGGGCAAATTGGTATATATAGGAAGAACAAGTAGAGCGTTAAAAACGCGCCTTGGAGAGCATATAAGAAATATCCGTAAAGGCTTGACCACACATTCCTTATCAAATCATTTTAAGGAGGTGCTTGATTGCTCTCCTAGGGCCATTGTAAAATGTATGGCAATAGAAAATGTAAAAGGAAACTGGAGGAATAGAAATGAAGAACGTATGATAGCCATGGCAGAAATGCTATGGATGCATAAATTAAAAACTCTGCACCCTAATGAATTGAAGATAGACTTTGAAGTAAAGTGGTACTTATTGAGGAATATACCCTTATCAATAGGAGATTTTTAATTAGGTCTATCCATTGGAATTTAGTAGATCAATGCCCTATGATGACCATGTCTGTCCCCTTTTTTAGTCAGATTTAAATAAAGGATATTATTTTATTTTTGTAGAGGATCATATTACGGATGATTCACTCACCTGTAACACTTTTTTTCTAGTACAAAAGTGCATTGGAGGGAAACATTTCCTCAAATGATGGGAATGCAAGGCTGATGCCGCATTATCACGTGAGGAAACCTGCCACTTTTAGTATGGAGCAATGAGGAATGAATCAAGGTATTGTGTTATCTTCGGGGAATAAAAGAGGAGACATTCGGCGTCACTTCCGGTTCAGCATTGTGCGGCTCAGAAGCAATCCAAACATGGGAAGTCAAGGTGGGAGATGCAGAACGTCATGCAGGACAAAACTAATAAGCCAAGGATCATTTAAGGACTAAAGGCAAAGAATCTAAGTGCCCATCCTAGGATCTTGGACAACAATTTGGCCGGGAGCATAAAGGGGGGGGCGGAGAGCCCTTGAACAGTAATAAGTACCATCTACTTCCGGTATGCGCGGAGAACAAATTCTAATTAATTTACAAGTTTTCTGATAATGTTTATTGTTATTCATGTGAGTTAAATGGAGAATATATATACATTAAGCTATGGTGGTTACTATTGGTGATAAATGGGATTTTGTGCAGGAGGCACATACAAACTTTGACCTGGAAGTTGTTTCCATCCATCATATAAATAAACAGTCATTTCAATTCTCCTGTCATACTGCCCCAACAAAGAGGTAAATCTTGATACGAGTTGGCCTATGACAGGAGACTCTATGGTTGTCACAGTGATGGAGGAGTGAGGTTATTGCTGCATGCGATGGGGGCAAGTGAGGTTTGGAGGTTCTGGAGCCCGTTCTCCACTTGCAATACCAATCACATGCATCTGGTAAACATCCCCATCTATACCATTGTGATTGCAGTTTTTTACTTTTATATTTGTTGTTTTATTTACAACTTATAAGGAAGAATTTACCTATATGCTATTCATTAGGTTCATGGATGAACATATTAAAAATTTGCTTTTTATATGATACACTATGAGAATTTTTTTTTCTCTTTCATATATATGATACAAAAATCATCACACTGTTATAAGGCAAAAGGAGGAGAATCGCCTTCTTAAGGAAAATATAGAGTATTATTGATTCCTAATAGTCGCTAGTCACTATTTAGTGCTGCATGTCACTTAAGAAATAATTGCTTTCCAGTCCAATCTTGTGGTTCCAAAGCACAAAAAGTTATCTATGTAAATAACTCTGGTTATTAACTATAATGTGTAGGAACCCTTTTATATGTATGCGTTCGCATATGTGCATCTGTGTTTTGAAATAGCAAATGTGCATAGGTATGTATGTGAATACACATATGAGTGTCTATGTGTACGTATACATGTATATGTGTGTGCATTATGTGCATCAGTATGTGTGTCTTGTGGAATCACATATGAGCACATTTGATTGCACCAACGAAAAGTAGCGTTGTGGTAACACATCATCAGATCATAGACAATTAGATCATCAGATAATAATTGCAAGTGATCAAATCCAATTATTTGACTTTGACAGTATATATATCCTATTAAGTTACACTATTCTGCTGTGTGTTCATCTGTCTGCTGATTTATGTGCAACATTTGAGCTAGAGAGACATTAGAACCAGTACCAAGTATCTATACACCTTTCTGTTTATCTGTTGTAATCACGTGTGTTTTAGTGTACCCTAGTCTAGATCCAGGCAGCTACAGTGTTCTATTGCACCCAGAAAGTTCTCTATCTTTGAAATTTATACAGCCGGTAACATGACATTTCGACTCTGATTGGTTGGTACTTTATGTCTCTTCACTTTATCTCTCTCCGAGGCTCAATACATCTCCCCCATAGGAGCAATCATCGTGCATCCAGGTAAGTGCAAGGGAGCATGGGCCTGATTCAGCTTGGATTGCTATTGAAATTGCAGCTGCGATTACACATGAAGTTCAACTGCGATAGTATGCTAATCCTTGCTAATACATTCATTGTGATCACAATGACCTTGCAGCACTGCACAGGGAAGCCCACTTTACCTTACACACATCCATAATACTTCATTTCCATCCTGGAAGCTAGACTTACAGGAATACCTTTACTGTATTATAGGTTACTAAAAGAAGATCTACATGGGAATAGTCCTACAGTATTTTTAGCACAATAAAATGTTTTTATTTTCACATACATCATATATATTAATGGAAACACTATAATAAAAATATAGCTTTAAATTTATGCCCCAACCTGTAACCGTGTAATATTAAAATGTCCTTTACCAGAATCTTTACAATTACTGGTTATTTTAACATTATACTATTCTATATTTTTTATAGAAGATACTCACCAAATGCATTTTCAAGTGGTACTGATATTACACCAATTTTAGAAAGAGGTCCGCCTACTTGTAACATAAATAAAGATATATATTATCTCACTGTGACAAATATAATATATTTACTGTAATAGTGACCTAAAGCATTGTATCAGTTCATAACAAAGTAGCATTTTGTAGCAGATAAATTAACTTTACTGAATCTCTACTTCTTGCAGTTTTAGTGTTTTTAAGAGTCTTCAAATGAACATTTAAATGTATAGTAATATAATTTGTTTATCAGATTTATCTATATAATTGCAAATAGTGATTATAATTATCATTAGAACTTCTCATTGTAGGATCTCATTATGAGCAACTTATTTAATTCCTATATATTAAAAGTAGTATTTTAGATTTGTCATTTGCGTTGTCACGAGCATGTAAAATGTATAACATATATGATCTGCGCAGGAACCTGCAGTTGTTGTGCAGAATTTTCTTTTTCTTGTCTCTTTCTCCTTTTAGATACAACAAAGATATTTCCGCTTGGCACTAATAAACCTGGTGTTTATATAATATACAATAGCTGCATACACCAAAGGGTCTGTATAAACACCAAAAAAGATCACCGAGGCAATCACAAGAACAAAGAAAAGGTGTAGGTGTTGCACTAATATATAAGTAGTTGATTAATGACTGGACATGGCAGAAACCCGAATCAAAACACCAAATGTATAGTAAGAAATAGTTACTTATATAATAAAAATCAAATGCAACAATGTAATATAATAACAACAACACAACAATGGATACTTAAAACTACTTATTTAAAAGAAGTCTATAAAGACAAGTCTGGTTATATTGTAAAATAGAAACTTCTAAATTGCTGATACTTGATTCCCTATTTAGGGACCATATATGTAAAAAGCTACACTTGGATTGTCTGCGGGAAAAGTTGAAGGCGGTCATGAGCTGACTTCATTACAGCCTCCGGACTTGCTTGTCTTTGGATCACTAGTTATCGGTCTCCAGGCGGGAGACACCATAACCGCAGCCTGTTCCATGGAGCCCAGTAAGTGCCAGATCACTATAAGACTTGTATGTCACAAAATCAGTGGCTCCATTTCCCAATATACAGAGATTATTAAATGCCTTAATATTACAAGACCTGGAGGTCAGAGAAGGTGAAATAAGACTTTAACATGTGGATGAATATCCGGTGAGATTGTCATGCTTTTTGGACAGATTGCTTTTTACATATACGGTCCCTAAATAGGGAATCAAGTATCAGCTATTTAGCAGTTTCTTTTTTACAATATAACCAGAGTAGTCTGTATAGACTTCTTTCAAAGAAGTATTTTTAAGTATCCTTTGTTGTGTTATTATTATATTACATTGTTGCATTTGATTTTTTTATATAAATAACTATTTCTTACTAAACATTTGGTGTCTTGATTCGAGTTTCTGCCATGACTAGTCATTTATCAACTACTTTTCTATTAGCGCAACACCTACACCATTTCTTTCTCCTTTTAATCCAGTGTTAATCTCTTCCCCTCATTCTCATATCCAGTGTCTCTCTTTCCCCATCACTCTCTATATCTCTATCTCTCCCTCTCTTACCCTCTCTCATTTGAGACACCTTTGCCTGTTTATGTGATCAGAGGATTAAAGTGCTCACTAATCCATCTTATCTATGTCCTGAGTCCACGCTCTGCCAACTGCTCAGTAGTCTTTACCCGCTGTAATTGATCAAGAAGGACTTAGCTAGAATAACTATCAAAATGTTTTGCAACAGCTACAGTACACATTGCCCAAGCTGGAGCAGTTTAAGATGCTCATGAAGGATCATGTAGCAGTGATGCCATCCAATATTTGGGATCAATTTAACTGTAGGGAGGGAACTACTGCTGACAGTCACAACCCGCAAAAACCTATAAGTGTGGTAGAGTAAGAGGCATCCTGCCACAGAGGTCATTGCCTTGAAAAAGTAATTCTACTTATTCCTGGAATGACAAAAGTGATGATGATTATGGTGCTAGCGAGGTTAGAGAAAGTGCACCTACAGTAACAGAGGCAGAGGATGTATCTTGTAGTGACAATGCCAAAGAAGACAACCAAACAGCCTTCTCTCCAAAGCAGCGTCAATGTTGACATCAGAATCAACACCTCCATTGGTCCCTGATGAGAACCATACTTCATCAGTAAGAAAGCAGCTGGCAGATGGTATAAACTATGCAGAATGGATGTAATGTGGCACCGCATTCTACAGCATTCATTGACTATGTACGTTTTTCTGTACCTGTACTTTCCTAAAGTTTTGCTCACATTGATAACCACTTGTAGAAGTGTGATATAAGATGCATTATATGCCTAAAAAAGATCGGGTGGAATATTTAATTTCCACACTGCAGGAACATGAGGTGAAAGTATATTGTGCAATGTCTCTAGAGGTTGTGAGGACTGATGTAGTATTTTCTCCTAAAAGGTTTTTCTATCACTTGCGTGGGCCAGAATCAGCTTGGATCGCTATTGTGATCGCATCTGTGATTACGCACCAAGTTCAACTGCGATAGTACGCTAATCCTTGCTAATACATTGTGATAACAATGACCTCTCAGCACTGCACAGAGATGCCCACTTTACCTTACACACTTCCGTATCACTTAGCAGAATAGCGAAACCATTGGTAACATGGAGTACCATCACAGCCTCGTGCACAGTTGCACAGGCCCTGACCTTACTCAGAAATTGTTAACAGCCACGCACGCTATGAGACCTGAGGCTGCGTAGGCTGTTGCAGTGGATCATTTATGTATGTCCCTGAAATGGAGTGTGAACGCACTGGTACACCTGCGTTCGGCCGACCACCCTATCACCATTTACAAACTGCACTTCCTGTCAATCACTCTGCGATGTGTCTGCACAGCCTCTGCAATTGCAGTCCTGATCACAGTGGTCAGTACGCGCACATGAACTGAGATGTATTGTATACGCATGCGCAGAATGCAACAATTGGTCGATTGCATGCGTATAAGCAACTGCGATCTTTGCTGAATCAGGCCCATTTCTGTTGTCAGTCCATCTTGGTTGATGCTGTGAACAATGTAATTCTGGGCCTAATTCAGACCCTCTCACGAGCACTGAATGCTCGCAAGCGGGTTGATGGTGCCCAAGTGCACATGCGCACGACGGAGGGAGCTCCATCGTGCGCATGCGCGAGACCCGAATAACGATGACCAAGCCATCACTATGGGTCTCGCACCAAAGGGGGAGTGCTGTAGATGGTGAGTGACAGCATGCCCCCTTTGATGGGCGTGCCAGGGGTGTGGCTGCCCAGACAGAGGCATTCCCATGGCAATGCCTACCGTCTAGGTCCGGCCCCACTGACATCACTAGTGATGTCAGTGGGAGTGTTTTTGGCTCTGATAGAGCCAAAAGCACTCCGGGCTTGCGGCAGACGAGACCCTACCACAAGGGTCTCGTCGCAAGCCCGATGGTCTTGACCATCGTGACCATCTTTTTGGCCCCACGGCTATGTGAGCGGCCAGGAGGCCACTCCAATTTTAGCTAGGATGGCCCTGATTCAGAGCAAGCGCTCTTGTCAGAGCGTTTGGCTCTGAATCAGGCCGTCTGCTCCCTGACTTTCAATCAAGGAGTTTAATTCATTGTAATCTTTCCTGTATGTGTCTAAAGTTTTCCTGTGAAAACAAGTTTTAAAAGTCTTTTGGTGTTTTTCCTGTTAGCACACCCTGGATGTTCTTCTTACATGTTTCCTCACATGCACATGAAAAAGGTAATATTAGAGGTAATAGCAAATTCCAATAATTAATATTAATAGAAAATTTAAACATAATTGTACCTTGATAAAGACTGGTAGTAGGAGTTAAAACACATTTGTGATTCAGCCATAAGAATGGAGAACATCCACCTTATCCAGAGCACAGAATGGCGTTCTATATCACTAAAGGGATGGTTGTTGTTTAGTTTCCAGAGGCCGTATTTTGACTAGGCCTTAAATTCCCCCTAGACACATCTCTCTGGTAAGAAAATAATCTCCACATGTGCTGATCTGTCTTTTTAATGGTACAGCAATTGCTACAGTATTTTATAGTGTTATGTGATGTATTTATCAAATTCATTTCAAATTAAAGCACTATATTATTTTTCTATTTATATCACTTATTGGAATTCACTACTAGGAGGTGATCCTACAAAGTGATTTACACACCTAACACCAGCTTCATTGTGCAAGTATATATCCAAAAGGGGCCCTGTGAGGCATAAAAAAAGAGTATTTATATTTTTTCCTTTTTGGGAATTGGAGAAAACAACTCATATTTTCTTTCTTTATGAAGAGGGTCTGGATTCACCTCAAGGATTCTGTGTGTGATGTATACCAAGAGGTGTTATTCCATCATTTTTCTTTATTATTCTATAATATATTCCTTTTTATTATTCATGGACAGGTGAGGGAACATGTAAGAAGAACCTCCAGGGTTTTAACAAGGCAAAGCACCAAATACTTTAAGATCTTGCTTTTATTTGTGATATTTATACCTTCATATGGTGAGATATATGGTGGGATATATGATGGGATATATGGTGGGATATATGGTGTGATATATGGTGAGATATATGGTGAGATATATAATGAGATATATGGTGGTATATATGGTGGGATATATGGTGGGATATATGGTGGGATATATGGTGAGATATATGGTGAGATATATAGTGAGATATATGGTGGTATATATGGTGGGATATATGGTGAGATATATGGTGAGATATATAATGAGATATATGGTGGTATATATGGTGGGATATATGGTGGGATATATGGTGGGATATATGATGGGATATATGGTGGGATATATGGTGGGATATATGATAGGATTTATGATTGGATATATGGTGAGATATATGGTGGGATACATGGTGGGATTTATGGTGGGATTAATGGTGGGACATATGGTGGGATTTATGGTGAGATATATGGTTGGATATATGGTGGGATATATGATAGGATTTATGATTGGATATATGGTGAGATATATGGTGGGATACATGGTGGGATTTATGGTGGGATTAATAGTGGGATATATGGTGGGATACATGGTGGGATAAATGGTGGGATATATGGTGGGATATATGTGGGATATATGGTGGGATATATGGTGGGATATATGGTGATATATATGGTGATATATATGGTGGGATATATGGTGATATATATGGTGGGATATATGTTTAATCTCTCCTGCTTTCATTAATTGAACTTATGTCTCAGTGCTGTGGCTGCAGCTATTACAATAATTGATCTAGGTGGGGCAGACATAATGTGCCCATGCCCAGACCTGTATGTATGCCTGGCAAGGAGACATAACCACTGTCATGAACTCATCCACACTCAGAGCCTGATTCAGCAAGGAATGCAGTTGCATAAACACACGCAATTGGTCGATTAATTCGCACTGCTCATGTGTATGCATCGCAGTGCACTTGCGTGAGCCAGATGTTGTGGTCAGAACTGCATACACAGAGGCTAAGCAGGTGAATGACAGAGTGATTGACAGGAATGCCGTTTGTGGGTTGTGATGGGGGGTTGGACGAATGCAGGCGTGCCAGTGAGTTTCAATGCTATTGCATGGGCATGCATAACTTATCCACTGCAATACCAGATGTCTCCTGAGTGCTCAAAGTGTGCACTGAAGTTATCTATTCCTGAGTGAGGTCTGATCACTGGACTCAGCTAATATACTGGCTGGACCCTATCCCCTTTCATGTAGGGCAATATTCCCCCCTGTTGTTTGTGAGTATTGGTGGGCAATAGGAGATCTAGGGATTTTTGACATCCTGGCTAAATTGGCACAGCTGAGAGCTTGTTTCACACCTTACTACAATGAAATGTCCCTGTCCACCCTGGATTGCTGGGCTTCTCTAAGGTAGAATTTAGAGTAGCTGTCTCCCAGCCTTTTCGGTTAGCAGCTTACATGGGGGCCTCTGAGCAGGGAATATCTATGACTTTGATCAGCATCTCAAATCAATAAACACACCATTTGTACATGCAACTGCTTGGATGATCATTCCAGATGAAATAACATTTCAGCAGTTAAATTATACATTAATCATCCCTGCAGATTATATTTTAGGTGTGAGTGGGTCTCCATCATCATCACACCTTCCCCCTTTGTTAGACACTAGAGTAGAGGCTGCCTAAAGGTGCAATTCTGGTAGGGTTATGGGCTACTGTAATCTCCCTGTTGGGACCAGCACTACGGGTGCAGCCCATGAACTGCAAGATTTCTGTCTCACCCGTAACATCAGGTTCTCATCCACTTCTTGCTGTATTGCACTCAATATGTCCAATGAAGCTCTGTAAACTGGCTGTATAAGGGGGGGGGGTGGTTGCCTGTGTCTATGTGGTATGTGACTAGGTGCCTTTTCCCTGGCCTTCCTGTAAAGTGGGCCTGGTAGGGACGCATTGTGTCAGACAGCTGACTTCATTACACTCTTGTTAACTCCTCCCCAGTCTGGGCATCTGTCAGGGTCCCACCTGATGCAGCAGTTGCTGCTAGATTGACAAGGGTCCGGTTCCTGTTTCTTTTCTGGGAGGCTGTAAACTGCTAACACACACGTGTCCCTGTCCCGATGCACTTTAAGCATATTTACATGATAGACTCTATGTATTTTCCTGCTGTCCTCTATTTTGGACGTGTTTAAAATACTGATGCACTAATTTAGGTCTTACCACAAAACAATGCAATCCATGCACATAAATGGACAATCTGATGGGCGCCCATCTCTGAGAAGGATACAAACAAAAATAAAAGTTTTATTAGACAGTGAGATGCATTACATGTCTATATATAACTTCAATGTAACTTATTTTTCTGTTAAAACACACATCTAATAAAACATGTGCATTCTGTACAGTAGTTATTTTGTAAGCAGACTTGTACTTATTTGCAGTTACATTTCCTAACACACTAAACACATAGGAACTATGGAGAACAGTGCCTCCAGTGGTCAGTCATTTCACTATAGAAGTTTCCTTGTGTTCACAAGATTGTTAGTTTTAACTTTAATTCTGTTTACCACAGATACTCTTTATAAAGCACAGGTGATGCTGGTGTATGTACAAAGCTCCTAAATATGATTGCAGTGTAAACAGTGATTTTGATGTCATTGCTTATAATCAGTGAGCTCTGATTTCATCATGATTGGTCATTAGGTAAACCTGTGAATTATAAAGTAGGATTCCACTGATATGGTAAATATTAGATGGCACTTCATCAGATCTTTTCATGTAACAGAACTCCTCAGTGACTTATAATTTCCTTATAATTTACAGTATATATATATATATATATAAATATATGTATATATATATGTGAGTGTGTGTGAGTGTGTGTGTGAGTGTCAAGGTTACCTTCCCATGGATCCACAGATGGTTCCCTTCCCACAGATGATAGCTTTCCCATGGTACATTGGGCCTAATTCAGACCCGCTCGCGAGCACTGAGCGCTTGCAAGCGGGTCAATGTTGGCCAAGTGCGCATGTGCACGACGGAGGCGGCTCCATCGTGCGCATGCGCGAGACCCGAATAACGATGGCCAAGCCATCGCTATGGGTCTTGCACCAAAGGGGGCATACTGTCAATGGTGAGTGACAGCACGCCCCCTTTGGTGGGTGTGCCAGGGGTGTGGCTGCCCAGACTGAGGCATTTCCATGGGATCACCTACCGTCTGGGGCCGGCCCCACTGACATCACAAGTGATGTCAGTGGGAGTGCTTTTGGCTCTGATAGAGCCAAAAGCACACCAGGGTTTGCGCCAACGATACCCTACTGCAAGGGTCTCATCACAAGCCCGATGGTCATGATGGTCTTGACCATCGCGACCATCTTTTTGGTCACTTGCTATAGCTGTGGGTGGTCACCCACAGCTATGCGAGCAGCCAGGAGGCCACTCTAAAAACTAAGAGGAATAGCCCTGATTCAGAGCGAGCGCTCTGTCAGAGCATCCGGCTCTGAATCAGGGCCATAGATCTATATCAAGGTTACTTTCCCATGGTACATAGATCTATATCAAGGTTGCTTCCCCATGGTACATAGATCTATATCAAGGTTGCTTCCCCATGGATCTAAAAATGATGACTTGATGACATCATATGTAGAAAATATATAAATATTAGAGCCTTTATGGACTCAGAGGAGACTGAGGATTGAAGTTCTAGTATGTCATGCTGATAAAATTACACATAAATATAAATGTTTTCTTTGTATTATCTTATTTTCTGTTCAAGAACTGTTAAGTATAAGTATTTTTTTATTATTATCTATTTCTTGACTGGACATTGAATAATTTAAGCTACTGTTTTACTGTTTATTTAAAAGACTGTTATAATTATGTTAGCCATCATATGAATGATCAAGTGAATGATGTTGGACCAGCCTTTATTGGGTCTGAATTTGTGATAAGATTCTGACTTTAAGTATTACTTCAGTGAATGTGGAGCTTCTCTGTGTCTCTGGAGTAGCATCTGATAGCACATCATCATATCCTGCATCCTCAATGTCTCTCTTAATTTCAAATGGTTTATCATTATTAGCTGGTGCCACTTTTGTTTACTTAGTGTATGGATCATGTCATGTAGTCCGGCCTCCAATTATTGTTTCCCCTCACCCTGGGTCATCCATGGTTGAACACACCACCTTCAGTGTGGACATCATGGAGGCAGGACCTGATGATGTGCCATGTGATGCATGGAGACTCATTTATCTACTATCACTGAACACTGACATTACAATTGAGGCCACAGGAGTCTTGGAGAAGTGATGAAACCATGAAAACTAGTAATATGTGTAACACATGCTCACCTTATAATGGAGTATGGATGAGAGATCACACCAATATGTAGCCTGTTGTTCTCTGATGGTGCCACAAACCAAGTCCCCTTTGTGTTGATTGAAGTAGGGAATGTTCACCAAAGTTCAGCTTGTGAAAACAGTATGAACCTATTTAAAGGGATAGTGAAAAGATAAATATTCCTTCCCAATATGCTACTACTCAAATTACTTATGAATGTATTTCAAATCAATAATTACCTATTAGATTATATGTTCAGATGATTATTATTATAGACTATTTAGAAATTATTATTATTATTATCAGTGGCGTCACAAGGAGGTTGTGAGCAGTGCAGACTGCAGCCAGGTGTCACCCGCCGAGGGGTGACACCAAAGTGCCGACTCTCCTTCAGTGAAAGGAGTCAGGTGCTGCACTGTAGTATTTTGTGTAGCACTCGGCTCCTGACAAAGCGAGGGAGCCGGTACTACCGGCAGAGTGGTCCCTGGGTGCAGTCTGCAACTCCTGGACCCCCACCACCAGAGCTCCCAAGTTGTTACGGGGTTCAGGCAGTGAGTTGCATAGCTGGAACTGACAGGATTGAGCCAGAGATTGCATGTTTGGGTTGAAGGAGAGGGTGGAGTCAAGGGTGACACTCAAGCATTGGAGTTGGGGAACAGGGAAGATAATGGTATTGTCAGCAGTGATAGAGAGATTGGTATAGGTGGAGAATCTGTTAGGGGGAAGATGATGAATTCACTTTTGCCATGTTGGGCTGAGTGCTTACACATCCAGGAGGTGGTGGCATAGAGACAGCTGGATACCTGAGTGAGGATGGTAGGGGGGAGGTCAGGAGAGGATATGTATAGTTGTGAGTCATCGGCATAGAGGAGGTACAGGAGGCCAAAGGAACTGATGAGTTCTCACAGGGAAGAGGTGTACAGGAAGAAGATCAAAGGGCCAAAGATGGAACCCCGCAGGGCACAAATGGGAAGGATGGAAGAGGGTGAGGTGGAGGTGGAAGCAGACACAGAGAAGGAGTGGTTGATGAGATAAGAGGTGAACCAGGTATGGGCAGTGCTAGCGAGGCCAATGGTCTGAAGGGTGAGGAGGAGAAGAGGATTATCCACAGTGTTGAATGCTGCAGAGAGATTCAGGAGGGTGAGAATAGAAAATTGGACCCTGGAAGAAGCAGGTCACTGGTGACTTTGAAAAGGGAAGTTTCAGTGGAGTAAAGTGGTTGAAAGCCAGATTAGATAGAATCAAGGATGGAGTTGTCAGAGAGCTAACTGGTGAATGGTTTTAGACAAGCAACTCAAGTAGTTTGGCTGTGAAAGGGAGTAGAGAATTTGAACAGTAGTTAGTGGATGAGGAGGGGTTCAGGTTGGGTTTTTTAAGAATAGGTGAGACAAGACTATGTTTGAACATGGAGAGAAAGATGCCAGTAGAGAGAGATAAGTTGAAAAGGGAGCAAGGTGATATCAGGTAGTGGCAGAGAGGGGACAGAGTATACGAGAAGGGAGGGAGTCCAGGAGGCAGGTGGAGAGGGAGAATGTGATTTGTGCTGAATCGCGTCATCATGGCCCCGCCCCCTGCCTCACAATGCCTTTAAAAACAGCATTTTGAAGAGGGGGCGGAGCCGTGATGATGCAATCACAATGCCACTCCCCCATGCTCTGCCTCAAAATGCTCATCACTTCTGGGCCTCACCCCCTTTTTGCCATGACCCGCCCTCAGCTGAGAAAGCCTGACAGCTCCCTCCCAGAGCAGGGAGTGAAATGTCGGCATGTATGTGTTATGGTGGCTGGGGCGAGCTGATGGTGAGGGCAGTGGGGCTGCTGAAGGAAGATGGGTTGAGATTTTGTGATAGGATGGGAGGGGATATGGGTGGCAAAGGAGAGTGTTGATAGTACCAAAGGAGGTGGCAGGGATTGGAAGACTGAGAGGAGATGAGTCACTGGAAGAAGAATTACTTGGTGACAGAGAGGGCCGAGCAGTAAGAAAAGAGGACAAACTTGAAGTGGAGGAAGTCCACCAGAGAGCAAGATTTATCCTAGAGGTGTTCAGTGGTGTGCAATCATTTTTGTAGGAACCGGGTCAGTTTAGATTGCCAGGGTTTGGGTTTGGAAAAGTGGAAGGGGACAGAGTAGATGGAGGCAACAGAATTGAGTGTGGAGGTGAGGTTGATGTTGAAGAAGGAGGCCACTTATTCAGGGCAGGCCATGGTTGAGTGCATCGAGTGAGGAAATCAGGACATCAGGGTTGAGAGTCTCAAGATTGTGTTTGGTGATGATGGCTTTAAGTGAGGGAAGGAGCAGAAGAAATTATATTGGGGAGGTTAGTAAAGAGGAATTGGGAAAGTCAGGCAGCAAAGTTGGCAAGAAATTGGGAGGAGGAGCCTGGGGGATGTTAGATGGCCGCAACATGGAGATTATTATTATTAACATTTATTTATTTGGTGCCACAAGTGTTCCACAGTGCCTTACAAAATATATAAACAAATAGGTTTGTAAGTCTTTGGAGATGAAAGTGGTCAAAGAGACAGATAAAGTGGACCTCAAAGGTGGAGAAAGAATGGGAGGGTTCAGGTGGGATGATGTAAAAGGTGCAGTTGGGGGATAATAGGATGACCACTCCAGCACCTTGGCTGTTGTCATATCTAACAGAATGGGTGAAGGAGAGGCCCCCATAGGAGAGGAAAACAGGGGAAGTGGTGTCAGCCAGGTTTTAGTGATTGTGAGAAGGTTAAGAGAGTTGGAAATAAAGAGGTCATGGATAGCTGGCAATTTATTGCAGTTTATTGCAGATGTATTTGGTATTCCACAGGGGACAGAAGAATGGGATGGAGGAAGGTAGGGGATGGGGGAAATGAGATGAGATTGGCTGGGTTGTGGGTGAGGGGAGTGAGGGTGGTTGGACCAGATCTGGGGGAAAGGTGTGAGCCGGCAGAGAGAATAGATGTAGGACAGGGGCGAGGAGTCATAGTCACAGGGAGAGGGGGTAGAAAGGGGATGGAGCAGGATGGAGTTGTGCAAATGGATGGTGGGCAGGAAAGCATGGCAGATAATATAGGTATTTACAGGGGAAGCAAATAGAAGGCAAATACAGTCAGACAATGAGTCAGTTCAGGTAGTGGAAGAGAGTAGGTAGCTAATGTAGGAAGTTTAACATAAAAATGAAGAGTAGTCAAAATAAAAGGGTAAGTGGTAAAATCAGACAGCACTACCAAGTGTATAGAAGGAAAAATTACATTGAAAGTACAGTAGTTTCTGGTGAAGTAGAATGTTTTTGCAGTGTCCAAAATAAGGAGTTCAGTGTAGAATGGCCAGGTTACTGTATGCGGGCAGCAGGTTTTTGTTGTTCAGATTTTGTGAACTCACTTCTGTGGATTTAGGTCCTGATTCAGTAAGGATCGCTATTGTGATTGCAACTGTGATTCCGCACGCAGTCTCACTGTGAAAATATGTTAATGATTGCAATCGCAATGCTGTCGCAGTCAAACATAAGTTTGCCCACTTTACCTTACTCACATCCATAATACTTAGCAAGTCTGTGAAACAATTGGTAAGATCGAGTACAGAAGTCTCACGCACACTTGCACAAGGAATTCCTCACCTCATCGCATGCACTGGAAGCCCAAGATGCATATGGCATCGCAATCGTTAATTTATGAATGCCCTTGTAACGACGTTCAAACGCACTGGCACACCTGCGTTTCACCGACCACACTCCCCGTCACCACCCCCAAACAGTCACTTCCTTTCAATTCCTGTCATGCATACGAATGCGCAGAACGCAGCAGGTATAACACTTTAGAACTATATACTTTAGATGCTAAACACCCCAGAAGCTACATGGCCTAGCAGCCTAAACTAAATGAAATACTTTAAGACTACAGACATGTGTACGTCCTGATTCAATTCCCAGCCCCACACAAACAACCCTCTACCCACAGCAAGAGGTGCAAATCAAATTTAAACATTGCAAGGTCAGTATGCTACACTTAGGGGTGAATTTACTAAGATTCATGTTTGGTCGAGTGTGAAATCTTGGGTGAGTTTAGGCATTTCCACCAACTCGGAAATTTACTAAAGGCAAACTCGGGATAGATTTCTCTGTTGAAGTCTTAAATTCTCGGGTGAGAATGCAAACTCAATTCAATACACCATCAGCCAAACTGGCAAGTACTTTCCATGGAAAATATACAACTCTGGAATTTACCAAGAATCGTGATTATAGTCAATGGTGTAATTTTAGCGAACTCTGTCCTAATAGATGTTTTAAATAGACTACCCCTAATCTGTGAGTTTGGCAGAAACATACACAGATCAACATGATCTGTGTATGTTTCTGCCTGTAATTACTGTCTAAAGAGTAAATTACATAGTATTTCCACCCCCCCCCCACCAAAAACATAATGAGCCCTGGGCTCCTGAGTCAGTCCTGGTTCAAAAAATACAGAGGAAAAAAAGTGTAGGTTTGACTGTCATGGGTCACAGCCAATCAGCAGCCACTAACTGTAGAGTGGTCTCTGATTGGCTGGCAGGCCCGGAGAATGACAGAAACCTGCCAGTCTCTGTCATTTACTGGGTAGAGATGTATGTGTTATCAATCACATACATCTCTACAGTCCGAAATGGAATGGGTAGCTCTTTTTTTTTTGCTCAAGTCCCGGGGAGCCTACTGGAAAAAAGAACAGATGTGATGCCAGGAGATAGGTGAGTATTGGATCTTTTTGTTCACAGGTACACCTTTGGATTTCTACTGGAGAAGGGGATGGAACATCTGGCAGAAAGTATGTATGTGTGAGTGTGTTAGGTATGTAATAAACTTTCACTTTCTACAGTGTGTGTGTTTCATGTCCTTATTTTACTATTTTTTTACAGTGGGGGTGCAGGTGCCAGTTGCAGTTCCACAAGTGCCAAAGGGCAGGCACACCACTGTAAAAAACAATAGAATACTGTACTTCTATTTTTGACTGTATTACTCTTGCATCCACTGGCTTTGTACATTGTAAAGCACTGCGGACCCCTTGTAGCCCCATATAAATTAAGGATAATAAAAATAATTAATAATTTATCTTACCCAAATTCTTACTATCTGCACAAGACAACTCCAACTATAGGATACTTATAAAATGCTAATACATGGCATTATGCTTTCCCCACTGTTTAATGTCTCCTGGGTATATTTGGATCCATTGCACTAAATTATATCCTTGAACAGCCTGATATAGGTCCAGATGGACCAAAATGTTACAGCAGAGTTCTACAGGCATCAAGTTGGCAATTAAAACGCCTCTTGATATATTTAAAGATAGATAGACATACATACAGGGCTGTAACTAGCGGTGCGTGAGCGGTGCCACTGCACAGAGCTCTGTTGGTGGCACCTCTGCTTATCCGCAGCCCCTGCATCTGGCTAGCAGGGAGCCTGGAGAGGCAGTCTGCAGCCAGAATGTCTGCAGCATAGCCACCTGGATCATCCTTAGGATGCTTCAGGCATGCACAATGCTGTCCTTATAGCCCCCCAGAGCATCCTGAGAATGGAATTTCTGCACCGGGTACCGGAACACCTATGTACGGTGCTGCATACAATCATATATAATGCAGATACAGACATGCTCTGAGACACAGAGTCATACAGACGTGCAGACATAGCATGAACAGAGACACACAGACACACAGTCACACGGACACACAGAGTCACAGACACACAGAGTCACATGGACACACAGAGTCATACAGACATGCAGACACAGCATGAACAGAGTCACACAGACACACAGAGTCACACAGATACACAGAGTCACACGGACACACAGAGTCACATAGACACACAGTGTCACACGGCCACACAGAGTCAAACAGACACACATACATAGCATGAACAGAGTCACACAGACACACAGAGTCACACGGACACACAGAGTCAAACAGACGCGCAGACGTAGCATGAACAGAGTCACACAGACACACAGAGTCACTCACAGACACACAAACTGACATGCTCAGAGTCACACACAAACATACAGACACAGACATAAATGGAACCACAGAGTCACACAGACACACAGAGTCACACACAGACACGCAAACTGACATGCCCAGAGTCACACACAAACATAAAGACAAAGACATAAATGGAACCACAGAGTCACACAAACACACAGTAACACAGTAACAGACATGTGCAAGTTGACATATACTGTACTGTACAGGGTCAGACAGAGATAGGGGCTAAGGACTGCAGCAGCTTCACACTCAACTATCTCTCATGGTGCCTGCAGGAGCCTCCCTACAACTTGGACTCCAATCTCTCCCACACCAGCCTACTTACATTTCTACAGCTGTACTTTAAAGATACAGGGACACCATGAAAAAGAGGATCCATGGCATTTGCTCCCCCGTAATCTGGCTCTGCTTAGTCTCCTATAGATCCTATGCAGACTATTAGGTGACAAGCATGTTGACATTGTGAATGTGTTGCCTAATAGAACATATTTGTGTGTGTGTGTGTGTGTGTGCCTGCATGTGTGTGTGAGTACGCACACCCATTTGATGTGGTTGGTTGTCTTCTTTTACCAGTATATAATGCCTATATATGTATTTTATTCAAACTAGCAAAATCAAAGCAGATTTTATTTTGGAAACCAATTTGAAGAATCCTGTAGAATGTATTTAATTATTTGCAGAATTTATGATGTATCTAGAACAACAAGCATTTCTCGCTGATGCTTATAGACATAATACATATATTTGCTTTTAGTTATCTCTTTTGTAATTCATTTAAAAAAAAAATCCAGCCATTGTAGGGTAGATTGTATTTTCTGTGTCAGTGTCAATAAGCAAACTAATGGTATTTCCTGAAAATTCTAACTCTTCTGATAAAAATAGGGTGTACTGTAGTTTGTGTCTGTGCTGCATACAGAATGGCTGATACTGCTGCACTGTGACCAGGTAACAAATGGCAAAATAGACACTGCACAACCCCTTCATCATACATATTCATGTATTTATAAATTCACAGAAAGGCTATTCTATTGCTATACAAGAAACAGCATTTATATACATATCTAGATTTTGCAGAGCATGTGCATAATTACAGGTATTTAAGGAGCGGTGCAGGGATGGAGACAACCGGCATTCCTGGGATATGGGGGTGTGTCTACCCCATTTTCCAGAATTGGCAAGGCCGGTGCCTGCATCCATGTTTCCTGGCTTCGCAAGCTGGCCAGCATGCATACACTGTGGTCTACTCAGCTGGTCAGTGGCCTGGCACCATCCACCATACCCACAAATGGTCAATATGGTGATCCCAATATGTAATGAAAGAACAAAAAAAACAGAGCTCACCAAGTGCGACACATACAGTATAAAGACAATTTATTTGAAATGTAATAAACATATTACTATATCTATGCATGATATAAATAAATATACAATAAAAGGTTTTATATATACTTCTAAAATGAATAAAGATTGTAAAAAAGCATGGTGTTCTATAGTCTTGCCTATAAATAAAAGGATAGCAACAATGTGTCTGACAAGTAAAATTAAACAATACACAGACAACGCAAACAATAAGGTATTGACATATTAGGTTATATACTAATCCATTAGCTAGTCCTTTTGGAAGTCAATAGTGTGTGCACCATGCTATAGAGAACATTTAAATAGAACAGGATGCACGAAACTCCTTGTTTTATGTCTCACTGTACCAGCGTTTGAACGGGTCAGGATGTATGGATCTCCTTGTTTGGTTGCAAATTTAAAGCCCGGTTGGGGATCTTGTGTGTCCCACTAATTAGGACTAATATCTGTATAAATCCAGAGGAATAAAGTCTCACAGTACAAAATTAAATGTAAAAAGGCAGGGCTACCAGTTTCACCTATCACAGCAGGCTTCGTCAGGGTCAAAGGAATATGGTGATACCAGTCTGCAACCTCAGTCACAGTGCTGGTATCACAAATGCAGAAGGGGATGTCATACAGAGAACATCATACAGGAAAAGTCATACAGGGAATGACATACAGGAAGTGTCAGACATGGGGTGTCATAGAGAAGGAGTCATACAGAGGGTGTCATATAGGGGGTGTCATACAGAGGGTGTCATATAGGGGATGTCATACAGGGGATGTCATACAGGGGATGTCATACAGGGGGTGTCAAACAGGGGATGTCATACAGGGAATGTCATACAGGGGGTGTCATATAGGGTGTGTCTTACAGCGGATGTCATACAGGTGATATCATACAGGGTAAGTCAAACAGGGGGTGTCATATAGGAGGTGTCATACAAGTGTGTCATACAGGGGGTGTCATACAGGGGATGTAAAACAAGGGAATTTCATACAAAGGGTGTCATACAGGGGATATCATGCAGGGGGTGGCATTCAGGAGGTGCCATACAAGGGAATGTCACACAGGGGATGTCATACAGGGGATGTCATAAAGGAGGTGTCATAAAGAAGGTGTCATGCAAGGGGGGTAATACATGGGATGTCATGCAGGGGATGTCATACAGGAGGTGTCATACAAGGGATCTCAAACAGGAGATGTCATGAAGAGTGTTTCATACAGGGAATGTCATACAGGGCATGTCATACAAGGGGTGTCATACAGGGGGTGTCATACAGGGGAATTCATACAGGGAATGTCATACAGGGGTTTGTCATTCTAGGGGTATCATACAGGGGATGTCATACTGGGGGTGTTATACTGGGGGTGTCATGCAGGGGATGTCATAACGGGTGTATCATACAGGAGATGTCATAAGGGGATGTCATATAGTGGATGTCACACATGGGATATCATACATAGGGAGTCATACAAAGGATTTCATACAGTGAGTGTCATACAGGTGATGTCATACAGTGGGTTCATACAGGTGATGTCACACAGGGATTGTCATACAGGGAATGTCATACAGGGTATGTTATAAAAGAGATGTCATACAGGGGGTGTCATAGAGGAGGTGTCATAAAGGGTGTGTAATACAGGGAATGTCATACATGTTATGTTATAAAAGGGATGTCATACAGGGGGTGTCATACAGGGGAAGTAATAAAGGGGATTATATACAGGAGATTTAATATAGGGGATGTCATACAGGGGATGTCATAAAGGGGGTGTTAAACAGGGGGTCTCATAAAGGGGATGTCATAAAGCGGATGTTATATAGGGGTTGACCTACAGGGGGTGTCATACAACGGATGTCATAGAGGGGGTGTCAAACAGGGGATGTCATACAGTGGGTGTCAAACAGGGGGTGTCATACAGGGTGTGTCATACAGTGTATATAAAACAGGGAATATCATACAGGGGATGTCATACAGGGGTGTCATACAGGGGGTGTAATACAGGGGATGTCATACAGGGGATGTCAAACAGGGGATATAATACAGGGGTCACCACACAGAGGATGTCATACAGGGAATGTCATACACGGGGTGTCATATAGAGTGTGTCTTGCAGCGGATGTCATACAGATGATATCATACAGGGTATGTCAAACAGGGGATGTCGTTCAGAGGGTGCCATAAAGGGGATGTTATACAGGGGATGTCATACAGAGGGTGTCATACAGGGGGTTACAAACAGGGGATGTCATACATGGTGTTTCATACAGGCAATATCATTCAAGGGATGACATACAGGGGGTCTCAAACAGGGGATGTCATACAGTGGATTTCATAAAGTGGGAGTCATACAAGAGGTGTCATACAGGGGATGTCTTAGAGGGTGTTATCATACAGGAGGTGTCATACAGGGGATGTCATACAGGGGGTGTCATACAGGGGGTGTCATACAAGGGGTCTCATAAAGGGGATGTCATAAAGGGGATGTTATATAGGGGTTGTCCTACATGGGATGTCATACAGGGTATGTCATACATGGGATGTCATACCAGGGATGTCATACAGGGGATTTCAAACAGGGGATGTCATACAGGGTGTTTTCATAAAGGCAATATCATACAAGGGATGACACACATGGGGTGTCATACAGGGGATGTCTTATAGGGGATTTCATACAGGAGGTGTCATACAAGAGGTGTCATACAGGGGATGTCAAACAGAGGGTTTCAAAAAGGGGATGTCATACCGGGTGTTTCATAAATGCAATATCATACAGAGGATGTCATACATGGGATTTCATACAGGTTTTGTCATACAGGGGGTGTCATACAGGAGAAGTCATACGGGGCTGTCATACAGCGAATGCCATACAGTGTCTGCCATACAGGGGGTGTCATTAAGGGGGTGTCATACAGGGGATGTCATACAGGGATGTCTTATAGAGGATGTCAAACATAGGATGTCATACAGGAGATGTCATACATGGGGTCTCTTATATTGTATGTCATACAGGGGATATAATGCAGGGAATATCATACAGGGGGTGTCATACAGGATATGTTATACAGGGGATTTCATAGAGGGGATGTCAAACAGGGGGTGTCATACAGGGAATGTCATGCAGGGGATGACATACAGGCAATGTCATACAGGGGGTCTCATAGAGAGGATTTCATACAGGAGATGTCAAACAGTGGATGTCATACAGGGGGTGTCATACAAGGGATGCCATACAGGTGGTGTCATACAGGGGATGTCATATAGGGGATGTCATACAGGGGGTATCATACAAGGGATGTCATACAGGGGGTGTTATACAAGGGATGTCATACAGGTGGTGTTATGCATGGTGTCATAAAGGGGGTATCATACAGGAGATGTCATACACGGGGTATCATACAGGGGGTATCAGTAAGGGGGTGTCATACAAAGGAAATCATTCAGGGAGTGTCGTACAAGAGGTGTTATACATGGGTGTCATATAGGGGATGTCATACAGAGCATGTCCTACAGGGGGTGTCACACAGGGGATGTCATACAGAGAATGTCATACAGGGGATTTCATACAGAGAATGTCATACAGGGGATGTCATACATGGGTTCTCATACATTGGATGTCATACAGGAGGTGTCATACAGAATGTGTCATACAGGGGATGTCAAACAGAAGGTGTCATACAGGGGGTGTCATACAGGGGATGTCAAACAGTAGGTGTCATACAGGGAGTGTCATACAGGGGATGTCATACAGGTGGTGCCGTACAGGGGGTGTCATTCAGGGGCTGTCATACAGGGGATGTTATACAGGGGGTGTCATACAGTGTGTGTCATACAGGAGGTGTCATACAGTGGATGTCATATAGGGGATTTCATACATGGGGTGTTATATAGGGGGTGTCATAAAGGGGGTATCATACAAGGGATGTCATACTTGGGGTGTCATACAGGGTATGTTATACAGGGGATTTCATACAGGGGATGTCAAACAGGGAGTGTCATACAGGGAATGTCATACAGGGGATGTCATACAGGCGATGTCATACAGGGGGTCTCATACAGGGGGTGTCATACAGGGGGTGTTATACAGAGGATTTCATACTGGGTCTGTCATACAGGGGAAGTCATACAGGAGGTGTCATACAGGGGATATCATGCAGGGGGTGTCATACAGGGGGTGTTATACAGAGGATGTCATACAGGCAGTGTCATACAGGGGGTCTCCTATAGTGTGTGTGATAAGGGGGTTTCACACTTGGGATGTCATACACTTCCTGCTGCATTTGCATATTAGCAAGAATGGAATTGCAAAGCTGCCTGCGTGCATTTGTGCAATTCCGTCCACTACTGAAATATTGAAGTATTTATACTGTAAGTACACAGAGGATATTCTATTTCCATTTAAGGAGCAGCATATGTATACATTTCTATAGTCTGCAGAGCATTTTAATAATTACTGTGTATTTTGACACTTTCTAATTTTTTTAGTCACTGAGCTATTCTTGACCCGGAATTCAAAGTGTTGCAATGTAATATAAATAAAATACTGACAGAGACATTAACTCACTGCTCCAGTTCCTAATTGACATTTCCTTATAATATAAGTTGTACTGGATGAATCAGTTGAGTACCAGAGATGGGGATCGGTGGACACTTTGTATCCGTACAGGGGTTAAGGGGCCTATCCATTAGCAGATGTATTTCTAAGCGATGAAAGACAAAAGGTATCCCTTGAAAATTCCGGTTGCTGTCTTGAACGACATCTGTCATGTACATGACAGATTTTAGCAAACGACGAACGATGAACGATATCGCATGCCATCATTCAGGGTGTGGATTTTTTCCTCTGCAGTGCTCTGTCGCTGCTGCTAATATTTTTCGTCGTTCGTCGTTCCTTGTTTACCGCATATAGGCCCTCATTCAGAGCCGTTCGCTATTTGCGGTCGTTCGTTTAAAAACAAGGGGTGGCTATTCAAATGATCCGTACGCACATTGCAGTCTGTTCACACCTCTAAGTCTGAACGAACGAGCAAAACATACGCTCGTTTATTTGTTAAAAACGCCCCCTGGCCGCTCGCACCATACGTCATGTCCGCTATTTATTAGATTAATCGAGTACATCGACCAGCGTATGAACTGCTCGCTATTCTTGTGGTTGGTGTTTGCTACCACAAATTTGCGAGCAGTTCTGGCTATAAAATAACCCAGTGACGTGGTCATTGACGCTGCTGTTTTAAATATACACACCCATAAAACGCCCGTTTTGACCTTTAAGCACGCCTGCGTTCGGATCTCCACTCCCCATTTTCAAGCACCTTCCCCTGTTACCACCCACATACGCCTCATTCTGTCACTCAAAATAGCAGGCACTCGCTATATAGCGTACAAACGATTTTCGGCCGCACTGACTGGTTCGCGCATGCGTACTAAAAAGCGTACGCATGTGCAGATGTGCAAACATCGCTCGGAACGAGCGTACTGCCGCTAACGAGCGGCTCTGAATGAGGGCCATAAACTGCACAATATTGCTAATATCGTACAGCTATATGTGATAATTGACCATAATTGACCAACATGTTGGAGAGATGAGAGATTCGATTTATCGGCCGTGGGAGTGCGCATCTGTCGTCCTTCAGGGCCTATCCATTAGCAGATATAGGCCCTCATTCAGAGCCGTACGCTCTGAGCAGAGCGCACGCTCTGAATGAGGGCCGGGCTCCATTTTCATGGAGCGTCCTCCTGGACGCTCGTATAGCTGTGGGTCACCACCCACAGGCTATACGAGCGTGCATTTTGATGGCCGCGATGGTCGTGACCTTCGCGACCATCGAAATTGCGAGCCGGAGCCTGCGGTTGAGGTTTTCAACCGCAAGCTCCGGAGTGATTTTGGCTCTAACAGAGCCAAAATCACTCCCACTGACATCACTAGTGATGTCAGTGGGCCGGCTTCTGACGGGAGGCGTTCCCGTGGGAATGCCTCCGTCAGGGAGGCACGCCCCCGGCACGCCCACCAAAGGGGGCGTGCTGTCAATCAACATTGACAGCACGCCCCCTTTGATCGGACACAACGAGCGAAGGACTTTCCTTCGCTCGTCGCGTCTGGCGCATGCGCACGACGGAGCTCCCTCCGTCGTGCGCATGCTCAGTGCCTAACATCGACCCACTTGCTAGCGGACAGCCGCTCGCGAGTGGGTCTGAATCAGGCCCATAATGAACAATTGAACGATATATCGTTCAATCGTTCATTTTATCTGCTAATGGATAGGCACCTTTAAAGTGTTTCACAAAGTCCAAGGAACATAGAAGGAGATGTGATTGGCTGTCACCGAGAAAACCTTTATGTGGGTCAGTTATAGAGTGGTAACTGACAGACAAATAGATTTATTACTGTAGCTGCTGGCAGATGTTGCTTTCTGCATTCTGTTCAAGCAAACATCTATTTGGAAGCAAGGGATGACAGACAATGAGCTATGCTCATGCAAAATTATTTTCTTTGAGCCATAAAGTAAAACTGCTAAAGTTACCAGCAAACTCTTAATATGATTCTCACTGTAAAACGTGGGTAGGGGAACTGATGGCTGATTACTCTGGTTATAGTAAGGATACAGGTGAGTATTACCACCAGACAGGGGAAGACAAGACTTTTCTATGCAAGAGGGTCTGATCCAATATAAGTACTGCCCAGTGACCCAGCTATACTGCAGCCTTGGATAAAGAACACTGTATAGGATTCTTATAGTAAAGGACTCCATTCCTGTAGGCCAGTCCACCAGCTTAGGTAACCCTGATAGTAATGCCAAGTACACATTAAATGACCTGGCAATCTTGATGGTAGTCGGAGCGATTACCCCGGACCATGCAAGATTGCCGGTACATATAACCTGATGTAATGAATGACGGAATGATACCTCGTTCCACCCTTTATTACACTGCACAGCTTCACATACGATATTGTATGATTGGTCATGCAGCAAAGTCAGTCATATGATGTTGCTTATGACCCACGGGAGTGCACAATCGGGGGTATACCTTAGATGATGTGTTCGATATATTGCTCCAGTCCACCAGATCAAACGATTTATCTTCTAATGTGTACCAAGCTCATACTGTACTTGCCTGCGTTTTGCTTCTCCTCCCCGGGAGAAGTCTGGGGAGGACAAGCAGGTGGGCTGTGGTGGGGGTGGGGCCTGATGGGTGACATCATTAAGCCCTGCCCCTCCTTGGCAAATTTCCGCTATTGGATTAAACTTAAATAGGGGTGAGGCTAAATAAAGCGATTCATGGAGAATCGCATCATTAAGCTCTGCCCCCTACACAGGGAACCGCGATCACCGAGCAAATTCTCCCCATTCTTCCCACTTCACAAGGAAGTAGGCAGAATGACGGAGAAGTTACTACCCTTCCGGGGGTGCTGGGCTTATCCAAAAAAATTGGGAGCCTCCCCCAAGAAACAGGAGGATAGGCATGTATGACCCAGCTTTAGGCTGTGTTTGGGATTGTCACCTTTTTAAATTGTAGGACTTAATATAGAATGACTCAGATAAAGAAAAATTTCATACTATATAATAATCTCATACTATATAATAATCTCATACTATATAATAGTGCAATGAGCAGAACACATTTCATTTTTGTATGTATTCTAGATTAACCCCTCCCTTACACAGACCTATGAAGGGGTCAATAACTTGATTCAGCAACTATCATTATGTGTATCAATGTTCTAAGTTGCATGGATATAATCAGTAGCTGGAAGGTATGCTGATCATTGTAGTGCCATTTTGGAGGATCCTGGGGTGTGTACAGGTAAGTTGGCACTCAATTTATAAATACATAAATGTACGACCCAAAGTAGGCATTATGATTAAGTACTGTAGCGTAGGATCACCAGAGCAGAGACACCTTGCCAGGGATAGTGGCTTACCATATTTATGCAAATGTATGTAACTGAGATCTCTGCTAGTATCATGTAGTGTAGAACCACCAGAGCAGAGACACCTTGTCGTGGCTGGTGGCTTACCATATTTATGCAAATGTATGTAACTGAGATCTCTGATATCATCATGTAGTGTAGGACCACCAGAGGAGAGACACCTTGCCATGGCTGGTGGCTTATCATATGTAAGCAAATGTATGTAACTGAGATCTCTATTATTATCATGTAGAGTAGGAGCACCAGAACAGATATGCCTTGCTGGAGCTGGTGGATTAACATATGTATGCAAATGTACAGATCTTGCCACCCATGTCATTGTCACGATGCACGTGCACAGCATCATGCATCACAGCATAGCGAAGCTCTGGCCGGGCTGCGAGAAATCGCACCCAGCGTTCTTCCCATTAAATTCTATGGCGTGCGCTTACCATATGTATGCAAATGTCTGTAACTGAGATATCTGCTATTATCATGAAGTGTAGGACCACCAGAGCCGAGATGTTTTGCCATTGCTGGAGGCTTACCATATGTATGCAAATGTATGCAACTGAGATCCATGCATTATTATTATCATGTAGGATGTAAGTCTAATTTTCTGGCACATTGCATTGTGATGGGGAGATTTGTTTTTTGTAATCTGCTGACAAATCCTGTAGTAGCTGTGAGTAGAGTTATTGTACTTGCACATCCCATCCTTATGTCTGGTAAATGGTGATTGCTAACTTAAAAGGCATCTCAACACAATGAGGCTAATGTTTATCATTGCTGTACAATTAGACAATCACATTATGCAAAAACCAAAAGCCTGAAAAACATTATAGGGCAAATGTAATAGGGTGCAAGTTGTTTTGCAAGTTCAAACTTGCAACTACTCACACATTTTAGGGTATGAGTTTAACATGGGGTGCCCCTCTAAAAGCACAACCAGCACTGGGCTTTCCTGAGCAGGTCCTAGTTGTGAAAATATAGGGGGGAAAATGATGCAGGGGTCCCCCCGTATTTTCATCAACCAGCACCATGCTATGTGAGCCAATCCTGGTTGTGGAAATACAGGGGATAAAATAAGTAGGGTTCCCCATGTATTAGCAACAACATTCTTGCGGGGGTATATTGACACAGCTATAGGAACTGCTACACGACGTCCCCCCACCAAAGCATAATCACCCCATGCTAGTCATCCCAACCCGGGTATCCCTGGGGAGATGGAGACCTCTATTACAGGGGTTACACCCTCCATGGCAGTCCAGGCCTGTGCTGATAGCCCAGGGCTATCCCATCACCCCTGGAAGGTGGGTGCCTTTACAGGACAACTAGCGATCCCAGCAAGCCTCACACTTTATTAAACCTAGTGGTCTTCACTATTGCAGTCAATGGTGGGAAACATTCATTGGCTAAGATATGGAGGCTCACCTCTCTCAGCTAATGAATGATCATCCAATGCATTTCTTCGTGGAATGCAGTGGCTGTCATGTCTTTCACAAAGTACTTCCCATAGAGGATTGTACTATGGAGCTCATTCAGACCCGCTTGCTAGATGCATTCTTTTGCACCCAGCATATGCAAATTTGGCTAAGTGCCGGCACGGCAGGTGATCGCAAGGCATTAGCATGCCCACTATGTCTTGGCATGTGATCACTTAGTATATGCAGATGCCCATCAGCCTGTCTTAAGATGCTGACTTGTGCATGTCATCTCTAGGAAGTGTATGTAACCATAAGTAAATCAGACACCATCGGAATTGAATGCAGTGCTTGAGGTTGTCTATATCCTACCTCAAGCACTGCAATCACATTCAGCCAAGCACCCACCTCCCAGTGGTGCTATCAGCCCAGGCCTGGAGTGCCCTGGAGAGGGGGAACCCTTTATTGGGGGGGTCACTATCTCTAACTGGATCACCGGCCAGGGCTGATTAGTATTGGATGATAATGCTTTAGCTGGGGGACAACAGTTTTGGCATTATACTCCCACTAGAAAGAGCCTGGTGCTGTTTGTGACTAATACAGGGGACTCCTACTCAGTTTGATTTCTGTATTTCCAAAACCAGCACTGAGCCTGGTGCTTGTTGATGAATATATGGGGGACACTTACATCTATTCTCCACCATATTTTCATTACCAGGATTGGCTCTGAAAAGCCTGGTGCTGGTTGTGCTTTTAGGAAGGGACCCTACATTGTTTTGTTTTACTTTTACACTTTGAGATCTTTTTTCACATAAAGGCATGCACGGATCTCACTGATCTGTGCATGCTTCTATGTAACTCACACCTGCTCAGGCTATACCCGCTAGCCTGAAGCAAGTAATTTTTTTTGCAATTTTTAAGCAAATAAAATTGTGCAAGTTAAAAACTCGCACTCTATGAGGTTGGCCGAGTTGAATGTTTTTGGATGCATGTTTTCTCAGTGCCAGTTGTGGGAGTGTGAGAAACAGGCAAATATGTAGGTTCCCGCACTTTATTACATAGGGTGAGATCTAAGAATGTGCTATACTTTCAAATTTCCCAAACTCTGACCTTATTACATTTACCCCTGTATATTACAGTTGCATTACACTACGATGTTTATTCTATTTTTTTTTAATGCTATTTTTTTTTTTTTTTATTTGGATGCTTTGGGGAGATTTATCAAAGCTTTAATAGAGATGAATTATCAAATAGTCAGCTACCGCATTTTTCAAACTCATCCTGTGACATGACAGTTAGGGACTGATTGTTTGGTACTTTATCTCTTTCCATTTTATCTTTCTCCAAATTTAGAAAAGTTGACCCCTATGTCTTTAAATATATAACCACTTTTATACACCTGTTATACATTGTTGCATAAAAAATAAGGTACAGTAAGACTAAAATATATAGAATTTTTTTAATTTATACTAAGAGTGAGCTCTGCTCTTTCTCTGAAATACTGATTTATCAGACATATCTATCAGCGCAGAGCCCCTCGGAGTATTGTGTCTAACCACAGCAGGCAGCATAGTTACCTACATGTTAGCATATTTTCCTTGGTCACTTTGTAGTTGAGCCGGGCAGCAAAGCTCATCTCTATAGTCTATACAATCTTGCCTGTCCTAGAATAGCTACAATCTCTCATCATTTCATGTTCTCTATATTTCATTCTAACATTTGTGTTTGCAGTTCAAGTATCATCTTTTACTAAATAGCAACTTACAAAGCTCAGTAAAAAAAAGAAACATGTTAAGAATTCTATGGAGAAGGCAGAAAAGGAGAAAGTTTATTGTGTATTAGATGACAAATCAGGAGATACCTATGGGAAACATCTCCAGGGACAAAGCTCTGCAACCTGGGACTGTTCCTGGTAGTTAGGGGCAGTTGGCAGCTATATACTGTATACAGTATACAGCAGGGCTGCAACTAGGGTAGCGAGACTGTGCCATGGCACAGGGCACCGCAGGGCGGGGGTGCTGTTTGGGTATGTTAATTTTCCTGTTTATTATCATTCTCACTTGTAGCTCCCTCATCTTTTATCCCCAGCATCTCCTGGCCTCCTATATCTCTTCCCTGGCCCTTCCCCATGAGACCATGGCCCTCTCTCAGGTGCACTATATAATGTCCCTATTTATCCCCAGCATCTCCTGGCCTCTTCCCTGGCCCTTCCCCATGAGGCCATGGCCCTCTCTCAGGTGCACTATATTATGTCTCTATTTATCCCCAGCATCTCCTGGCCTCTCCTATCTCTTCCCTGGCCCTTCCCCATGAGGCCATGGTCCTCTCTCAGGTGCACTATATTATGACCCTATTTATCCCCAGCATCTCCTGGCCTCCCCTATCTCTTCCCTGGCCCTTCCCCATGAGGCCATGGCCCTTTTTCAGATGAACTATCTTAAAAAATGTGTGGGTTCGGCGCCGATGCTCTCTCTGGAACAGGGCACCAAAATGTCTAGTTATGGCTCTGGTATACAGTATAATGTACATGTCTGCAAGTTACTGTGTATCAGGAACAACCACAACTAGATAAACAGGTGTCACAGAGAGGACATATCAGATTTGATAAATGACACATCCTACACCTGTACATTAACATTCTGCAGACTATGTGCAGACCTTACATTTACATCACTAACATAGTAATACTATGTGGTACATAAGGGGACTGTTTATTATTAGTATTTTGCAGGAAACATTCCAATACAAATGTTTTTGAATGATTACTGCAAAAATAAATTATCTCTATAATTTATAAAGAGGTGACACAGGAGATATCGAAGATATATTCGATGATACGTATGTTTTTATCACTAAAATAGCCCCATTGGTTTCTATGACTGCTGCTAAATTAGAAAATGTACCAACTTTCTCCCAGTAGCTAATGACATCTATAAATGGAGCTGCCCATTTTACACTTTGTAGGACAAGAGTTTCTTTATACATTATCCCAATACTTAATTTCTTATTGCCACAATAATGTGGGTTATACTTGAGACACTGCTCCACTACATATTGATAATATTCATAGATTACTAAATTAAAAATAAAAAAATCATAGTATTTTGCAGTAATTAAATTTATTGTTGTACTATTTACTATTTTTGTTGTGTTTTATGTACATATTAATAAGGACACATCATGAACATATATTAACAAATAGCATAAATATCATGAAAATACTTCTTATAAAATTAATTTCTTTAATTTAAAAAAAAATCTAATAACTTATTATATTTGGATTATCTACTAAAATAACTTCATGTAGGTAGTTTATTTTACTTTTGTATGTATTATATAAATAATGTATCATTGTCCTAGTTAATGCAATTGCTCTAATTGTCAGTAAGAATGTTGCCAGTTATTCTGATGAGTGTAACATAACGGCTGCCCTGAGTCACACACGCTGGAGATGCTTACCTGCTGCTCTCCTGCCCAGATCTGTGACCTTATTGGTGCTGGGCTCCCTTTATAAGGCTACAAGTGCGCACCTGGCACCGTACATTGGACAATTAGGATTATTAAATTTGGATTATTAAAAAAAGCAATCACAGTGATCCACCCTTCATAAATTACAGATGTGTCCTTAGTTAGCTCTCAGTGTGACATTTATACCATGTAGTGGCACGAGATGTTTTGCTCCATTAAGGAAACCTTCTCACACAAAGATTTTCTAAGTCAATATCAAATGTTTGCAAGAGCAATACAGGTATAAAGGTGGAAGGTGGCCCTTTGGTTAGATTCTACTGCATTTTAGCAAGAGCAATACAGGTATTCAGGGGGCAGGTTGGTTGAATTGCCATGGTGGTGATTCAGATGAATATGGGCCCATGCCCTAGGTGGTCTCAGCCCAATATGTGTGCAGTCTGTAGCTTCCATTAGGCACACTTGAGATGCCATTAAAAGTTATCCTGACTTCATACCACTGTGACTCATGACTAGGGAAGCAGATACAGGTGTAGGAAAGGGTCTTGAGTGCAGCTAGGACTTACCCCAGGTGTTTGGAAAAAGTGGCTTAGGAAAACCCAACCACATGGCACCATGAATGACTGAAAGTTCTCAGCAGCAAAGAAGTGAAGAACAGCCAGCAGCTTATGTAGGCCTGATATGGCTCCTGACTGTGTATGGCTCAAGCTGAGTTTAAACAAGGTCATACAGTACATTCAGTTGCTGTGGATGAGGCAGAATATCTGCATGCATGGGCGTGCAGAGATGCCAGCACAGGGGGTGCCGCTTTGACACTTCCTCCTCTTCCAGGTAATAGACAACCCCATCCACATCTCCCAATGGGACATAGAATACTCACCTGGATGGCAAGGTGAGCACAGGTGAGAAGTGTATATCCCAGAGTGAGGGGGATAGGGTAGTCCATGACCCGGCAGAGGAAGAAGTGCTGAAGTGGTACCACCTGTGCCGACAACTGTGCATGCCTATGCCTGTGTGACTTCACACTTGAAGACTGTATTTAGGTTTAACCACCCATGGAAGAATCTGTGTAGCCTTTGTGGCACCTTCACCTGCTTGTGGTATTATTCTGGGTCCTTCCAGTCAGCTGGGAGTATCCAAAAGAAGAACAGCTTTGCCCCAACACTACAAAAAAACAATTTCCACCATGTTGTAATCAGACATAGTGCTGCAGCTGTATTTTTATAAGAATCATGATTGAGCCTGGATGAATAGAAACAGTTTTCACATCCAAACATGACACTGATTAGGTGGTATATTGATTTTGTGCATTGAGCTGCAATTTGGGTGCAAATTCAATCTATTTGACAAACACGACTCTTAGTAAATATACCCCTTGGTGTCACAGTGGGTTTATTTGCTAATTGAGGGCTTGGGATAGATGTAGGTTATGAACATGTTTAATTCTAATACTTTGTTTAATATGACAATGCTTTTAAAGGCAAAACGTTATTTTAAGCATTGCTCATTTAAATTTTGTGCTTAGACATGCCAGGGAGCAGCAGCTATCACAAACTGCTACATAGTTAATAAGTCTCTCACACTGAGGAATCATCTCTTCACCTTCTCAATGGCATACAGAAACCCTGCCTGATTAACCAAAGATCTAATCTGCCAATAAGACCTTCAGTAGCCCACTGGCGATGCTTCAAGATTAAGCAAGCCTCTTTTTTTATTGCTGCAGGACAGCTGTACATTCTTAACCCATTACTTGTTCTATGTAAAATGCTTTGCTTGCAACCTTGAAAAGTACATTTATTTTCAGTTTAATTTTTTTTTAACCCCTAGCAGTTTACCGAATATCTTTGTTCCACTTCAGGTTATTCACAGTATCTGTATTGCTAAAAATTTCAATAAAAACTGGAAAAATTGGGGTGTTTGAAAACCTGTGACTGATAGTACAGATCTGCCCAGCTATTTTGTTGCTCATGGCGTGGCGTGAGTCGCGCCACGGACTTGTGGCATGGCGTGCAGGCCTCTGAGTCGTGCCATTGACTTGTGGAATACCGTGGTATTCTTCAACGAAGGATATGGTACGGCATGTAATACAGTGCTTAACCGCTGGGTGGCGAGTGCTCCACTTTTGTAATTGCATGTAATATAGTGCTTAACGGCTGGGTGGTGAGTGCTCCACTGTACTGAATGTCTATCATATTCACAGCATTTGCATGAACGCACAACCCATACTGTATTTTTAATGTTGCATAATATACTGTACAAATCACTGCACATACTGTATTGTACATACGGTACGGTGCAGTAACTGAATAGTAGAGAAGTTGCCGGAGTTGTTGACATATGGTATAACCGATACTGTAGAATAATTAGATGCATGCACAGCTTTCACTGATATGGGATGCATTACAGTATGCCATTTTTTTTTTTTAATTAAAAACAGCAGCGGGAGGAGTGCACAAGGATGAGGCCACTCTCTGTGGTTCACTGTAGCTGTCGTGTGGGCTAGTGGTTAGGTGATCACTTTGGTAGAACTATGGTCTGGGGTTCGATCCCTGGAAAAGAATATACTGTACTGTACTGTATATATTTTTTTGTCACTGTCTGCTCTGGACACTGTATTGCCCAGAGAGGGCTCTGTACTGTACTGTATTTCACTGAATAGTGATATCATACTGTGGCTATGGTGCGCCCAGAAACCGCAAAATGCAAACATGCGACAACGCATATGCGGGTACAAAATAGCGTTGCATCCCAAACTGATGACATTGGTGATGCTGTTCCAACCTTGCACACTAAGTATGGTAGTAGTGGGATCTGTAGGAGAGAGAGCTCTCTGTATTACACGGTTGGTGCTACGGTGGCTGTCAGCCATCTGCGATGGATTAGAAATGGAGGGGGTTACAATGGGATCTGTGGCACCAAGCCATATGCCATGTAGCGCTATGCTATCACTGAGCATGCGCAGTTGGCTGTATTACTGCAGTTGGTACAGTATTGTATTCTGTAGCATTTCCATCTCTGGCGGGCGCATGCCCAGTAGGAGAGTTGCGATGGGATTTCTGGCGCATGCCCAGTGGGCCGAGAGTCATACACAGTGCATCAGGTCCCTTCCCCCAAAGCAAGCCAAGAGCCTCACATTACCATAATAAAGGAAGCTTTGTTAATCCATTTACTGTAAGCAGTCAGCTCTGCCCTAGTGTCCTGAAAAATGCTACGAATTGCCACCATTGCCAAAGACACCATCCCCCGTCTGCTAGGACAACTAGTGTGCCGCTATGAATGTGCCTGTACTGAATATTCAAAAGTGACGGTGCCCTACAATTTAGCACCACAGAATAGTGATTTCATAACTGCAGGAACTGTTAGTGAAACTACTGTCTAGAATGTGAGACAGGCCTCTGCATCACAAACTGTGCGCCCAGAAACCGCAAAACTCAAACATGCGACAACGCATATGCGGTCTCAGCCTCGCGCACTATGGCTACGTCCCTTGGACTGTGTCTGAGAGTGCTTTCCATCTGTGAGAGAGCGCTCTGTGTTCAAAGCTGACTGTGCATTTGATGCGCAAAATAGCGTTGCATCCCAAACTGATGACATTGGTGATGCTGCTCCAACCTTGCACACTAAGTACGGTAGTAGTGGGATCTGTAGGAGAGAGAGCTCTCTGTATTACACAGTTGGCGCTACGGTGGCTGTCAGCCATCTGCGATGGATTAGAAATGGAGGGGGTACAATGGGATCTGTGGCGCCAAGCCATACACCATGTAGCGCTATGCTATCACTGAGCATGCGCAGTTGGCTGTATTACTGCAGTCGGTACAGTATTGTATTCTGTTGCATTTCCATCTCTGGCGGGCGCATGCCCAGTAGGAGGGTTGCATTGGGATTTCTGGCGCATGCCCAGTGGGCCGAGAGTCATACACAGTGCATCAGGTCCCTTCCCCCAAAGCAAGCCAAGTACCTCACATTACCATAATAAAGGAAGCTTTGTTAATCCATTTACTGTAAGCAGTCAGCTCTGCCCTAGTGTCCTGAAAAATGCTACGAATTGTCACCATTGCCAAAGACACCATCCCCCGTCTGCTAGGACAACTAGTGTGCCGCTATGAATGTGCCTGTACTGAATATTCAAAACTTACTTTTCCACTACAGTTATGACTACATTACAGTGCACCACAGACGCCTGCCGTAACAAGAGAATTAGTGTCGGCGTGCGTCGTGCGTCATGCGATGTACGACATGCATCACTGGCTAGTCAAAATGTCTTCTGTCAGGGCAAGACGCTACTCATCCGGTGAGCTCTTTGTCTTGGTTAAGTGGCGGGACCAAGCGTTCGCCACTAACCAAGACAAAGTGCTCGCCTACAGAGCCGCGAGTAATGAAATATACAGCCAATATGGCATTCGCCGCTCAGGTCGCTCACTGCAGCACAGGTGGAGTGACCTGCTTCGGAGGGACAGGCCTCGTCTACAGCGAATTCGGAGGCGAATAATTCGTAGTAAGTACAGCATTGCTGTATAATCACATGAATTACAGTATACTGTACAATAATGAATACAGTACAATGCACGACTCAGACATACTGTACATTACTGTACACTGCACTGTAGGGTGTTGGATAGTACAGTATCTGATGATGATTGACAGTTGTTAACACATACTGACATGACTGGCAGACATTTGATTGACAGGCTGATTAAATCTACAGTACTGTACATGGACTAAAGGGTTACACACTATTGGTCGACATGGCTTGTTTGATTAATAAATTAGTAACAAAAGGCAAGTTGATTGATCCACCATTCTAATGTCTGTCGACCAAATCTGTTAACCTACAGTACTGTACACACTATTTTTCTGTGCTGGGCCTGCCCCCTTTAAGTCTGACATTATTACTGTACATCATGGACAGATTCAGGGGTCTCCAATCAGCTCCCAACTGTAATCTCACAGGCTGTGTTTGAAAAAATGATATTTGGGAGCTGATTGGCTGGTAACTTATCACTACTCACTCTGTGCCCCATTTACAGTACAGTACAAAAGAAGGGAAATACCAGGGCGAATTTTCATTTGGTATCACTGTGATACAAACGAAAATTCCACCGGTACATACAGTACTTACCCCTCCGGCGAGGTCTCGCAAAGTCCTCAGTGGGGTCCTCCACTGGGTTCAGGCTCCAGTGTCATGCGCATGTGCCATCTTGTAAAGCTCGTGGGGTGGCGACAGTGCCTCCCACATAGCCTATGTGTAACGTTGCACCACTTGGTCATACAGTACTTTACTGGACTGTATATTTTTTTATATACAGTACAGTACAGTACAGTACCATACTGTTTTATTTTGGCCCTAATGCCAGCTTTACAGACTACAGTAGTTTATGTACTACAGTATACTGTATTGGTTTGTATTTTAAACAATAGCTAATTCCCTAAGGCCATCTACCATAATGACGACATGTATTTTTCCCCACAGGTCGAGCAGCCCCCCCTGCCCTGGCAGCGCCACCACCGCCGCCACCACCACCACCATCACTGCCACCACCCCCATCACTGCCAGCAGCCGAGCCCAGTTGGCTGAATTTTCAGAGTAAGTACAGTACACACTACTGAGGCCATCTACAGTACTGTACCGTAATCCCTCTCCAATTTGGAATAGAGGTCTGAACTCTTGTTTTCAAATGCTCCTTAATGACGACATGTATTTTTCCCCACAGGGCCAGCAGCCCCCCCTGCCCCGGCAGCGCCACCACCGCCGCCACCACCGCCGCCACCACCATCACTTCCACCACCCCCATCACTGCCAGCATTTTATGCAGCCTCCTCAAATGACAGTGGTAATGATTACAACAGTTACAGTATGGACACAATAGTGTCATGCTACTACCTTCTTGATTTTTTGTACTGTATAATATATTTTTTTCTTATACTGTGCACACAGACAGACTCGTCATTGATGAGGAGGCTGCAGGAAGCCCCCTGCCCTGTAAGTAAAGTACACCTCCCTCTCCCTCTTTCTTTCTCTTTATCTTTCTCTCTCTTTCATTTTCCTCTCTCTCTCTTTTTCGCTCTTTCCCTGTTTTTCTCTCTTTCTTTTTCTCTATCTCTCTATCTCTCTCTCTCCCTGTCTCCCTCTGTTTCTCTCTCTGTTAAAACATCTCCAACGTCTTCTCCTTACACAATAATTGTTTCTGTCCTTGTGTATTTTAGTTGAAGACATTGAAGTGCCTCAGCCCTCCCCAGGGCAAGAGGAGGACCCAGACTCCCCTCCCCAGCCAAGTAAGTACTGTATACAGTTTAATACTGTAGGACAATTTGTATTAATACTGTACTGTAATACAGTACAGTATACTGTATACTGTAGTAATGTTACAGTTGAGTATGTTTACCCTCTACTTTCCCACTGAGTACTGTACAATTGTGTATTATTATTTTTTTTATGCAGAATACCTCCATATAGAGATTCTGGAGCTGGACAGCAGCAAATCCAGTAAACCTTTCTTTGCTTTTCTCTCTCTCTCTCTCTCTCTCACTCTCTCTCTCTCTCCCTCTTTCTTTCTCTCCTTCCCTCTCCCCCCTCTCTCTCTCTCCCTCTGTCTTTCTCTCTCGCCCTCTCCCCCTCTCCCTCTTTCTCTCTCTCCTTCCCTTTCCCCCCTCTCTCTCTCTTGCTCTCTCTCTCTCTCTCTCTCTTTCTATCTCTCTCTTTCTCTCTCCCTGTCTTTCTCTCTCGCCCTCTCCCCCTATCTCTCTCTCTTTCTCTCTCTCTCCCTGTCTCCCTGTGTTTCTCTCTGTCTCTCTTAAACCATCTCCAATGTCTTCTCTCTTTTCTGTAACATAATGTACTGTCATTTTTTTCAACAGCATCACCAGAGACCATACCCCCACCCAGCCCCAGCGACAGTTTGCATAAGTACAGTGCATTGCTCTCTCTCTCTCTCTTTTCATTCTGTCTCTCTCTCTGTCTCTCTCTCTCTCTCTCTCTCTCTCTCTGTCTTTCTCTCTTCTTCTCCCCCTCCCTCTCTCTTTTTCTCCCTCTGTCTGTGTTTGTTTTTTGTTGTTATAGAGGCTCTGTTCAAGATTTATGGTGCGTACACACTAGGCGATAAAGTGGACGACTCAGGGAGCATATCGTGTAGTGTGTACGCACCATTACAGTTTACTGTATGTGTTTCCAAATGGTTTTGATGGAAACTGTTCTTTGTCCACAGTCATACCACTTACAACGGTGGCGACACCACCACCACCACCAACCCCAAACACTGGCATCTCCGTGCCGCGTAAGTAAAGTACACCACATTGTTTTGTACAGCACTGTATTGCTCTCCTTTTTTACCCTTGTCAGTCTCTCTCTCTCTCTCTCTGTCTTTCTCTCTTCCTCTCCCCCTCCCTCTCTCTTTTTCTCCCTCTGTCTGTGTTTGTTTTTTGTTGTTATAGAGGCTCTGTTCAAGATTTATGGTGCGTACACACTAGGCGATAAAGTGGACGACTCAGGGAGCATACCGTGTAGTGTGTACGCACCATTACAGTTTACTGTATGTGTTTCCAAATGGTTTTGATGGAAACTGTTCTTTGTCCACAGTCATACCACTTACAACGGTGGCGACACCACCACCACCACCACCAACCCCAAACACTGGCATCTCCGTGCCGCGTAAGTAAAGTACACCACATTGTTTTGTACAGCACTGTAGTGCTCTCCTTTTTTACCCTTGTCAGTCTCTCTCTCTGTCTTTCTCTCTTCCTCTCCCCCTCCCTCTCTCTTTTTCTCCCTCTGTCTGTGTTTGTTTTTTGTTGTTATAGAGGCTCTGTTCAAGATTTATGGTGCGTACACACTAGGCGATAAAGTGGACGACTCAGGGAGCATATCGTGTAGTGTGTACGCACCATTACAGTTTACTGTATGTGTTTCCAAATGGTTTTGATGGAAACTGTTCTTTTTCCACAGTCATACCACTTACAACGGTGGCGACACCACCACCACCACCACCAACCCCAAACACTGGCATCTCCATGCGGCATAAGTAAAGTACACCACATTGTTTTGTACAGCACTGTATCGCTCTCCTTTTTTACCCTTGTCAGTCTCTCTCTCTCTCTCTGTCTTTCTCTCTTCCTCTCCCCCTCCCTCTCTATTTTTCTCCCTCTGTCTGTGTTTGTTTTTTGTTGTTATAGAGGCTCTGTTCAAGATTTATGGTGCGTACACACTAGGCGATAAAGTGGACGACTCAGGGAGCATATCGTGTAGTGTGTACGCCCCATTACAGTTTACTGTATGTGTTTCCAAATGGTTTTGATGGAAACTGTTCTTTGTCCACAGTCATACCACTTACAATGAGGCGACACCACCAGCACCAACTCGTGGCTCCTTTCGGAATTTTCAAACACGGCTTGCCACCCTGAGTAAGTACCGTGCACTACTGTACATTTTGCTCTCCTTTTTACAGTGCCTCTCTCCTCCTCCTGTACTCCAAATTGTTTCTGTACTTGTGTAACAGGAAATAAAAAAATTTTGCCACAGTGCAGGAACGTGGAAGACCCCTGCCACACACCCAGCCCCCCACTGGCCAGTTGCCAGAACCTGGGCCAAGCAGGGCTCACAGGCCGTGTAAGTACTGTACCCTACACAACTGTACATTGTCTTCTTCTGTACTGTCTCTCTCCTTTTTTGTTTTCATAGCGTCTCTTTCTCTCTCTTCTGTACTACAAAGATGCATCTCCAACCTCTTTTCCTTACACACTTTGTGTATTCATTTTTTTATAAAGGACATCACTCGAAAGGTGGCCATCCACTTAAAGATACCGGTATGACAACCACTACATGATTAGGACATTGTAATAATGCAGTTGTTTGTCAGTACAGTAAGTGATGAGCCTACTCCAAACAAGCAGTTGTTCAGTGCAGGGTCATCAATCATTTGCAAACATGCTTTGCAGATACTGTACAGTAATAGTCATTAACTTGTGGGAGTTTACTGTACTGTATCTACACCGCACCAAAAGTATCCCTCTGTCTGCCAGCTTCAGTCAGTATAATCACCTTTGGTGTAGCAATGTTTAAACTGTATAGTACTTTTCTTGCATTGTAACATACTGTAGCCATTGTATTGTTCTGTTTGTTTATGTACTGTACAGTACTTTGTTAGGAGCTACAGTAGCCAAACCATTTACAGTAGCACCTTACCAAATAAAGGTAAATACAGCACTGTTAATGTGAATATATTTTTTTCCAATACAGTCTACAGTCATGGACCCACAGGGAGGCAGGGACCACACCTGACTCGAGGTAGAGTACAGTATTTACGTTAGTGTCGAGATTGTACAATATTGTGTATTAGTGTTGTAATACTGTACCCTTTTTTTTCTCTCCACAGAACAAATTCTTTTTTTTTATGCCTGTACAGGCAGATGGCCCACCACTTAGTGGATCTTTTTTTTATTTTTTGTTAACTTTATTTTTGTTTATTTATGATTTTTATTAAAATTTGTGTTATTTGGTAAAACGTTTTCTGTCTTTACAGTACAGTAAGTCACCCATTCCGTACTTTTATTAATTGCACTCCACTCTTAAGGGGTGATTTAATAAAGGCAACAGGGATACTGTACAGTATATGACTGTGTGCGGCAACCCCCATTGGCCGGCACGCCTCTGGTGATTGAAATCCTGTCCAGTAGTATGATACACCCCTGCATCTGTGTGTTATTGACTTTTTGTACCTTTTTAATGACAGATGCACGTGTTGGGTCTCAGGCGCACTTAAAGACTGAATTACATACAGTACAAACACCAATTGTATAAATTAATGACAATTTTTATTTAACCTACAGTTACAGTCTTTACAGAGGGGGGGGGACTTCTTTAGCTTTCCACCCCTGTAGTCCTCTACAGTACCCTGCTTCTTTCTTCTGCCGCTGGCATGTCCTGGAGTTCGAAGCTGGACACGGACATGACAACTGTACAGTACCTAGGAGGAAAGATATGATGTGAGAACAGTCCTTACTCAATGCTGACCGATACGCCCTACTGGACCGAAGACTACACAAAAAGAGTTGGCTTTTAAGTTAAAATCATCACTGGCACTTTTGGCCTCAGATGCAGAGTTTCACCTATACCAGGTGTAGACTCTACCTTGCATCAGAGTGCAAGGTCCACTGTACGCCCTGAAGAAAGGAGGATAGGCAGAGACAAACAGACAGTAAAAGACAGACACACAGGTATGGTACGGTACATACATTGCTCACCGGAGATATTCTTCTTCTTTGTCCCGCTCAATCCCACACAGAGGTCCCTGTAGGAGAGAGAATATGCCATGCAAGGCCCTTTCCTGCTCTAATAGTGTCACACTAATACTACTGTATCTCACCAGCCTAACAAACTACAATATAAATTAATGTACAGAGGGCCTACCGGTACCTGTTATGGTGGAAGATGCTTTGAGGGGGGAACTGGTTTAGCTCTTTTGCTTTCCACCCCTGTAGTCCTCTCCTGTCCTCCACTTTTCTCTTCACATTGGTCTTCCTCTCTTCAGACCTGTTGGTTTACTGTAGGTTGGTTTAATGTTCCATTGGCCTCACATAGGGCCTATCTGCTATGGTGGAAGAGGCTTTGAGGGGGGGAACTTCTTTAGCTCTTTTGCTTTCCACCCCTCTAGTCCTCTCCTGTCCTCAGCTTCTTTCTTCTGCCGCTGCCATGTCCAGGACAGTGGCGGCGCCGGGTCTTCCTGTCTTCTGAGAAATCCCTTCAAGTCGTGTTTGTTGATTGCAGATCTGTACTTGTATGTGTGACTGTCCTCCATGCATGTTTCCTTGGCATGCGCAGCATCCCATTCAGCGTGTCCTTTATCCGAGTAAGTTCTTCTTTTCCAATCCTGAATCTTGTCCGGCATCTTGAGAGGATATCTTCTCTTAAATTGTTGGGGATTGGCACTTTCTTCCGACTTCCATCAAAGTTCACCCGCTTCGTCCAATTGCAATACAGGTCGTAGGGCACGTGTTCCTGAAATATTGCTTGCGCATATCGATGCATCTCACAATTCACAGCTCTGTAAATTTCATTGTCCTTCTCAACGTTGATCACAGCCAGTGGTATATCCGGTAAGGGTGCTCCAAATACAGTCAGTGGTGCTGGCGTGCTCGACATGACAGGCGTTCCTGGTGAAAGTACAGGCATGCTGGCATTGTTGATCCTTGATTCTTCAACTGACCGTTCAGGCAGGCGATGTGATGCCACTGGTGTACTCTCCCACTGAGGCAGGCTGCATGATGGCACTGGTGTCATGTCCAAGTGCTCTGATGCCACTGTATTGTCCATATGTAGCAAGTGAAAGGATGGGTCAGTCTCCAAGCTGAAATCGTTGTCATTCTCCTCAGGCTCAAATTCATCCGGTGTGACCATTTCATACTGGATTGCCTGGTCATGTCTCTTCCTGGTACTCTGGGCAGCGGCCTCTTGCCATTCTTCTTTACTTTGCCAGATTGCTTCTTTCATTGCTTCTGCAATGGTGTCCTTCAGCCCTTCCTTCAGCTCTTCTTTCAAGTTGTCAATTTTCGCTTCCAGTTGACCAACTTTTCCGACGAGGTCTCTCACCATCCTGGCACAGCTACATGTGCATGCGTTATCTTCTTGGAATGACAGTTTTCGCCTAGTTGGTGAGCAGGATACATCTTCAACAAGAGGCTCAAAGGTGTCCAATTATTCTGGTCCATAAATGACTGGTGTTTCCTCCTGGTTCGGGATGTTCATGGGTTGCTGAATGTTCCCTGGTCCATTTTCTCCGGATGTCCACTTGCAAAGCGTTTTTCTTCGCCTTTGCATTCTTCCTTGCCTTGACTAGAAGAGGTACCTGTAAATTTTCCTTACCTGTTTTCTTCTTGGAAGGTTTGCTTGTAGACCGTTGTGGGACTAGTGCACTCAGCCTTTTGGTCAGTGGAAGTGGGCAAGATTCGTTTCCGTTGTAAAAAACCTTTGCTCTTCACCATGTTGACAGTTCGGTACACTCTGAAATACACAAGTACAGTATAAAGACACTAAATACAATGTTAAGTAAAATAGTGGAAATACTGTACATGTACTGTATACAGTAAATGTTTCACATTACAACACTGTAAACAATTACAGTACTCTTTCTGTCTCCTAAGACTGTGTGTGTGTTATACAGTATATACAGGTAAATATAGGAGATTACACAGCGCTAAAACTGTTAAAGCACTAACCACTATTGTGAGATTGTATAGAGGCACAAGATAATAAATTATGATAAATACAGGGATATAAAAAACACTCCCTAATTATATACTGTACGGTAAGGTACAGTAGGTGTCAGCTCAACAATAATAAAATGTGTGAATATCTCAACTGATATACAGTACAGTACTGTAAAGTACAGCGCCAAATTAGCTATTTTTATTACATAAATCAAAACTTAGTGTGTACATGACCATTAAAACCTTTAGTCTCAAAGTTAATTGTGCAAACTGGTGCAATAATGCAAACACACATTAAACACAGCAATATTGGGACAGAAAAAGCAAATGGCCACCGAGCAAAACAAGATGGCGGCGGTCAGTCACGGGAAACTATGAGGGGCAACGGGAGGCTAGGAACGATCGGTATGTATGTGTGATAGTTACTTGATTCACAAGTAAGCCTCTACGGGGATGGGTGAAGGACGGGGCATACCGAGGCAGCGGGACGATAAATACAGCATTATTGCGACTGAAAAAACAAATGGCCGCCGAGCAAAACAAGATGGCGCTGGTCAGTCACGGGAAACTATGAGGGGCAACGGGAGGCTAGGAACGATCGGTATGTGTGTGTGATAGTTACTGGATTCACAAGTAAGCCTCTACGGGGATGGGTGAAGGACGGGGCATACCGAGGCAGCGGGACGATAAACACAGAAAATATTGCGACTGAAAAAACAAATGGCCACCGAGCAAAACAAGATGGTGATGGTCAGTCACGGGAAACGCAAATCAGCGTCTAACACAGCAAACTGCAAAAACATAGCAGAGCTACCGTACTTACAGTACCAGTGAGTTGATACTGTAGGAAACAGCTGTAGAAGCTCACGGTACAGTAACAAAGGTGATTCGGAAGTCAGGTAGAGTTGCAGAGGTAGATCACGGTAATGAGCAGCAACAACAGCGACTTAGAAGTCAGGCAGCGTTGCAGGTAGTAGTACAGTATCTCAAGGGTTCGTACTGTTGATACGTGCCGATGAGACAATCCGAGCAGCAAGTCCGTACAGTTAAGTAGCAGATTCACAGTGTGGATAGCTAGTGCAGTCTGAGACGCTCTTTTATGCTACCAGAGACAAAGAAAACCTTGCCGCCGAAACTCTGCCATGCCATTGGACCACAAGGAAGTGCATATTTCAAATACACCAATCAGCGGCCAGATTTTCTGCGGGAAGGAATTCTTTTGTATCTGGTAGCATAAAAGAGCGTCTCAGACTGCACTAGCTATCCACACTGTGAATCTGCTACTTAACTGTACGGACTTGCTGCTCGAATTGTCTCATCAGCACGTATCAACAGTACGAACCCTTGAGATACTGTACTACTACCTGCAACGCTGCCTGACTTCTAATGCACTGTTGTTGCTGCTCATTACCGTGATCTACCTCTGCAACTCTGCCTGACTTCCGAGTCACCTTTGTTGCTGTACTGTGAGCTTCTACAGCTGTTTCCTACAGTATCAACCCGCTGGTACTGTAAGTATGGGAGCTTGCTAGGTTCACGGTCATTTTGCAGTTTGCTGTGTTAGACGCTGATTTGCGCAGCGACTTTTCAATGCATATACGGTACCGTTTTGTTTTGCTCGGTGACCATTTTTGTTTCAGTCGCAATATTGCTGTGTTTTATTGTCCTGTTTGTCTCCTTCATACGGTACTGTAGATGCATATTTGCGTATTTAGGGGCATACTGTATGAAAGCTTGATGTGAGATTAAATTGGGAAATATATATCACAAATTAGCTCAAAACTATCATTTATTAAACAGCCTGCAAATGAAATTTACTAGCTGGTTATACTGTACATGTTATGGCTGATGTACAGTAAGAATGTAATAACCCCCCTGTGTTTAAGATACTGAACATTACATTACTGTATGTACTGTATACTGTACTCAGTCTGTATACTCAGCAACAGTACTGTAACGTATTTCTCTTGTTCTTTACACAGATTTTGTCGTCAAACATGGCAAAAATCAGCAAAGCCATCAGCAAGATAATTGCAAGCATGAAAAAAGAACACAAAACAACACGACAGATCCAGGCCTGGCTGAAAGAGTATGGTGTTCTTGTTAGTTTACAGACTGTGCGCTATCATGCATTTGAGAGAACGCGGACCAGATATAGATTTCCTTCTAAATGCACATGGTAGGTACTTTACGTAAACCTTTTTTTATTACAGTATACTGTAGGTTGCTAGATTGGTACTGTATTGTGTTCCAATTTCAACACTAACTGTCCAATAATTGCTATATGCTCTGTGTGTGTTCTACCGTAGGAGCGTCAAAAAGATTGTGCACAAATTGACTTGTGAGGATGATGAGCGTACAGCTTTACAAATCAAACATATTCTAAAAGCAGAATGTGACCTGGACATCTCCTGTTCCAGCATCAAATGGATGCGTAAGGAACTGGGATGGACTTTTGGCCCTACAAGGTACTGTACATACTGTAAAATATATATACTGTATATTAATAATGCACTGATTTTACATGACAGTAAACTAAAACTTGTTTTTATTTCACAGGATAAATCCCATGATAAGGGATGTTAATAAAGTAAAGAGAGTTGAACAAGCACGACGGTGGATAGAGAGTGGAGAGAATTTTAATGACGTCATTTTCACAGATGAAACTTCGGTTTCTCTCGAGAGGTTCTCAAGACTGTCCTTCCGACACCGTGCACATCTCTCACTTAAACCACGTCCGAAGCATCCGTTAAAAGTCCATGTATGGGGAGGTATATCTCGTTGGGGTGCAGGACCGATCTATATTTTTGAAGGTGCAGTACAGTAATGCTTGTTTTAAAAATGATTTACAGTCCTGTACAGTGTATGCTTGTTACTGACAATTTCTCATCTCTTTAGGCATCATGGATAAGACCTTCTTCCAAGAAAAAATAGTAGATTGCTGTATGTTGCCATTTGTGAGAAAATGCTTCCCATCAGGACATCGATTATTCCAGGATAATGATCCCAAACATTCGGCTTCAGCAAAATTCATGGAAGAGAGAGGGATAAATTGGGAACGCACACCACCAGAGTGAGTATTGTCCTATAGTACTGTATTAACTGTTTATTGTACCAAAAAGTATGTACAGTACCAAGCAGCAATTATTCTAGTACACTTTATACTAAAGTACAGTACTGTGACTGAATTTTTTTTTTATTTTTACTTACCTATAGGTCACCGGACATGAATCCCATTGAAATGGTCTGGGCCCAGTTGAAGAGGTTCATCAGGTCTGATGTGAAACCAACAACTAAACAGGAACTTTTGGATGGGATAGTGAAGTTTTGGAGAACAGTATTGACACGTGCCCAGTGTAACAATTATATTGATCATCTCCATAGAGTCTTACCAGTTGTCATCGAAAGAAATGGTCAAGCAACTGCTATGTAGCTTATACAGCACTGTACTGTATATAATTAGTAATGTGGAGGAGGGGTTTAACTTCCTTGATGTTGCCATTTGTAATGCAGATGTTTCAAGTTTTCAGGTTCCTTTAGTTCATATACACTACAATAGTAGTGGCTGCTTCAACATCCACATCCATAGTTGCAGACATACAGTAGTGGGTGCACCGTGAATTGAGAGACAGGCTTCTACTGTATGGTTCTACTGTCGACATCAGGATAAGGTGAGATTTTTGGTAATGTTAGTGCTCTGTTATCGTATTCATACAGCTGGTGTTCACCTCCATCTGGGGCACCCAAATACTGTCTTGTTTCATGTATTTTTTTTTTATGTTATATTATGGTGCACTCTGATGCACGGTAGAGTCTGCACCTGGTATAGGTGAAACTCTGAATCTGAGGCCTAAAGTGCCAGTGATGATTTTAAATTAAAAGCCAACTCTTTTTGTGTAGTCCTCGGTCCCCCAGTTGGGCTAAAGAAGTCCCCCCCCTCTGTAAAGCATGTTACTGTAGGTTAAATAAAAATTGTCATTAATTTATACAATTGGTGTTTGTACTGTATGATTACGTCATTTTGCCAGGCGTGAAATTATCGCTGTATTCAATTTGAAAGCATTTCTGCCTACTGTAGGCGGGAAGTCAATGCAATGTACAGTAAGATAGTATGTAAAAAAGTTTCGCCTACTGTATGAATAGCAGGTGGAAAAATTTTGTGAATTGGGGTGCAATGTTGCAGGAAGCCTTCAACGTCCCCTAAAGGTACTGTAAACTGCGTACGTTTAAAAAAAAAAAAAAGTCAGAACACACTAAAAATTCACTTTCATTTTGGGGGGGTGGAAGAAAAAAAATTGGGGGGGAAAAAGTGAAACTTGTAGGGGTAAATTTACTAAGATGGGAGTTCTATTTAAGAAGTTACTGTACTGTATGTTGCCCATAGCATCCAATCAGATTCTACTGTACTTATCATTTATCTACAGTAGCACCTTCTAGAAGATACTGTACAGTAATACCTGGAATCAGATTGGTTGCTATGGGCAAAATCACTTAATAGCACTACCATCTTAGTACATTTACCCCCTAATATATAAAATGTACAGAGTTTAGTAAAAAAAAATTGTGCTAAATGGGTATACAGTAGATCAGGGCATGCGCCTGAGATACGATGCTGTACAGTATTGTAGGAAACACTCAAGCCAGGTTCAAACTTGGCATTGCAGGCGGCTGTAGTGTAATGGTAAATAATCAAACCAATACATTACGCTGCCTGTACAACCCTTTTGCGGGTTCGAAGCTTGAAAGGTTACACTTTTTATTTTTTATTAACAAGGTTAGACTTTTGGTCAAAGTACTGTGGCATAGAAATACCAGAATTTCTGGATAATGTACTGTATTAGTGAAGATTTAAAACAAAATAAAATTACCGTATAAAGTATGTACTTTAAAGGTCTCGAACCAGCGGGACAAGAAAATGGTAGATGCAGTAGGGCTAGGCATTAGCCCCCTAGACTACTGCATCTACTGTACTGTAGTTCCTAGAGTCAGGGAATCACTACAATGTCTACCGTATTGTACTTACAACTACAGTTATAAGTACCATATAATACAGACAACTGGGCATGCGCAGTGCTATGAGACTCAATACGCCACAGTGTAGTGCGCAACAATGCGGTATACTGTATGGCATACCGAATGGAGCAACAAACTACAGTACTGTAGCTGGGCACATATACAGTACAATAGATTGATTTTTGTAAGGGTTGGATAACAAGACTGAACTACAGTACTATAGTGAACATTAAAAAAATCCATTAAATTATAAAGGTCTCGAACATAAGGAGAGAAGTGTAAGCAAGACGGATCACCTAAGCCCTTGCTCACAAGTCTCTCCTAGTCCTCTACAGTACTTTATGTGACATCTACAGTACCATACGATGACGTACAGTACTCAGGCGTCTGTAGCGTAGGGGAAAGAAATCATACTTCTACATTGCAGACGTCTGTACAACCCGGGTCCGAAACCAGGAACTTAATAATGAAGCTTTTTATTATTATTAGACAGTCAAGGTTACACTTTTTATTTTTAATATTATTATTACACAGTCAGTGTAATAATAACACACTTTCACTGTGTGTGAATCATGACCTGGTACTGTACAGTATGATATTCCATACTGTACACCATGGCGTACAGTACATAGCCATAGCGCTACAAGGGTATGGCTATGGCGCAGCACCACTGGCAATGCATTGCAACCCCGCCACTGGGCACGCGCCAGAGATCCTATTTGTACCGTAACCCATCAGAACTGGCTATAAGTTACCAAAACGCAAACTGTGCTGACAGTTGACGCAATTTTGCGGTTTAAACGCCAAGTCAGTTTCTACTAGAGAGACCCCTCTCTTATACACAGTCAACTATCAGTTACTAAACATATTAAATTAATAATGTTACCAAGTCTAAGACAGCATTTTCATTGACGCAAGTTTGCGCACTGCATCTGCCCTACAAACTGCTGTTAGTCCACTACAGTAGCACCTTATGTACTGTAGTAATGAATTTACTATTGTGTATACTGTGCGGTACTGTAAGTCTCGGACAGTGCAGAATGGCACTAGTGTGAAAATTCAACAGTACTTTTAGCAATACAGACAACTGGGTATGCGCCATAAAATAGCGCTACTTAATGTTTGGCTTGGCTCCACTGGACATGGGGCACACATTCCATTGTGATTAAAATCCGACCACTGGGCACGCGCAGACATTGATGCAATTTTGCGGTTTAAACGCAGAGTCAGTTTGTACTATAGAGACACGTCTCTTATACACAGTCAACTATCAGTTACTAAACATATTAAATTAATAATGTTACCAAGTCTAAGACAGCATTTTCATTGACGCAAGTTTGCGCACTGCATCTGCCCTACAAACTGCTGTTAGTCCACTACTGTAGCACCTTATGTACTGTAGTAATGAATTTACTATTGTGTATACTGTGCGGTACTGTAAGTCTCGGACAGTGCAGAATGGCACTAGTGTGAAAATTCAACAGTACTGTTGGCAATACAGACAACTGGGTATGCGCCATAAAATAGCGCTACTTAATGTTTGGCTTGGCTCCACTGGACATGGGGCACACATTCCATTGTGATTAAAATCCGACCACTGGGCATGTGCAGACATTGACACAATTTTGCGGTTTAAACGCGGTGTCAGTTTGATATACAGAAACCAGTTTCTTTAACAGGGCCCATTGCCACTTGATGGTCATAATAAATAACTATAATGTCCGCGTTCATTTCAGCGCCGGCATTGACGCAAGTTTGCATTCTAAGGTACAGTACTGTATGTACAATAATAAAAATCCTAGTTTCGCTGTTTGACTCCCGAAGCACTGGGCAGACATGCGCTCCACATGTACTGTATTGATTACTGAATATTTTAAGAGAAGATTTTAAAAATAAATTTAAAAAAACATACTGTATTTTCAAGGTCTCGAACCCACGGAACAAGAAGAGAGGAGAAGCAGTGAGACTAGGCATTAGACCGCTTGGCCACACGCTTCACCCATTAATAGAGTTCTGTAGTTTGTAAAGTCTAATGTCTAAGCTTCTGTCAAACAATCATCGGCCGGTGATACAGAACATACCGTACGGTACATTGGAAAGTGACACCTGGTGGGCAAAATGTTGTATTACACATCATGAAATCACACGCATGCGCTATGTAGTTTAGGAAAAGTGACACCTGGTGGGCAAAAAGTTGTATTACACTTAATGAAATCTGACGCATGCGCTATGTAGTTTAGGAAAAGTGACATCTGGTGGGCAAAATGATGTATTACACGTAATGACTTTTTTCACTAATAAACTTTCTTTGTGGCGTGACTCATGGCGTGGTGTGCGGCGCGCCATACGTGGCGTGAGAGATAGCGCTGTGATGCCACGTTATAGCTGGGCACATCAGTATATGCAGGAGCGTATCTACCCTTTGGCAAGGATGGCACTCGCCCGGGGTGCTGGCAGAGAGGGACAGCTCTGTGGGCTCACCAATAGTGGCTCCTCACATCCTCCCTCTCAGCTGGCCTTAATGACAGCAGTGACAGCTATTCAGCAGCCAACAAATCCAGCCCCCTCACTTATTGATGACTGATGGCAGTGCAAACCAATTAGCCGGCTCTGTCAGTGGTTGCAGCCAGGACCAGATTAAAGGGGGTGACAGGGGTGGTCCCCACCCCACACAGGTTTGATGTGACCCTGTCGTGAACAGGTGCCAGACGCACCTGTTACCAGGAGGAGGCTCTGCAGCCATGGCTATTCTGCATGCAGCAGCACAGTCAGTACTGCTACATCAGCTTTCTAAGGGGGAGAGGGGCTGGATTCACACTAGCGCATGACCCCTTGACACACTGATTCCTGCATGCGCAGTAGGAAATCACTGGGAAAATGGCTGCTGAGCCATTTTTCTGGTGAACTGCGCATGCTCATGGCCCAATAGTAATGTTTACTAGGAGGAATTGATATGTAGGAATAGGAAAGAGAGGAACAGAAAATGAAAACTAGAACTCACCATCAGAGTCTTTTCAAAACAGGTCTAGTTATTCAGGGATGAGGGCTAATTAAAGAATCATAGAGCCTGATAAGATTTGAAGCTTTTTATTAGATAACACAGTTTAATTGTTTAAACTGTTGTTTATACAAATGATTTTACTTTTAGTCATGTCAACACTTTGTTATTATGGGCTCTATTTATTACAGTCCGCATTAAAATGCAGATCATAGTGTGATGTGTCTGACTGAAATTGCACTGCGAATTCAGGCAAAATCACAAGGATTTATTAAAAATCCCCTGCAGGGACAGTTTGCAATAAAGTTCTGTTCCTGTAAATCCCCTCCGCAGTCATATCACTGTATTTTTCATAATAAATACAGTGGCAAGGTTCTGCACATGTGCCAGGCAGCCGCCGCAAACCACCCTCCCCCCTGTGGCCGACCTCCCCCCTCCCATGACTTTTACTTACCTCTGTTCAAGTCATCACTGCTCTGGAGATGTTCTCCCTCTGGGGATCCAGTCAGCTTTTCTCCCATCCTGCACTGTGACCCAGTCAGCTGTTTAATGCAGCAGCTGACCAGGGTCATAGTGCAGGATCTGGAAGACCAACTGACTGGAGGCTAGGACATCAGCGGAGCACCGATCACCAGCCCTGGACTCAGCTAAGTTTTTATGGGGTTTTTTTATGAACTTTTTTTTATTGTGATCAGCTTGTTGTCTGTTTAGATCAACAGCTGATCACTGGGGCCGGCTCCGGGCTCTGCTATACCTGTTAGAGCAGAGCAGGAGTCTGGTAACTGGGAAATAGCCTGGATAATGCTACCTTCAGGTGGCATTATTATCACAGGGCTTCCCCAGTATTTTTTCATGTTTAATTTTAGTAAATCTCAGGCAGATCACATTTTCTATTACAATTATAAGAAATGTGATTTGTTTACTAAAAATATGTGATAAATAGGGCTTGGAGTAGAATTTTATGAATTCTACTCCAATTACCCTTTAGCAAATTTAGATGAAACTAAAATAATGTGAAAAGGGTGTGAAAACGGAATCAGTATGAAATACCGCTGGCAGCGCCTGGCCGACAACAGCAGAGTTCCCGGCAGCGGAAGCCTGACAGCACTGGAAATCCTGATCGTGGATAGGTAAGTACTAACTAACCTAACCTAGCCCCATAACCCTAACCTCCCTCCAAGTGCCTAACCCTAATCCCCCCTTCCCTGCTGCCTAAACCTAAGTCCCCCAGGGGGTGCCTAACCCTAAGTCCCCCCTGGGTACCCTAAACCTAACCCTACCCCCTGTGGCTGTCCACTCTCGGCGCCGGTATCCCGGCATCTGGGAAATGTCAGGCATCTACATCTAGATGCCCGGCATTTCATCCCTCACCTGGATATGACAGTCGGGAAGTCGGCTGCCGGTATTAAGGCAGCTCGCTTCCCGATTGTATACCGTGAAAACACCCTTTTTCACTTTATTTTAGTAAAAATAATTTTAATAAATAGAGCCCTATGTCTTTCTAGGACTTCTGTTCCCGAGTTTGGTTCCATTTTAATACATCAGGCTTCATTGACATTTAGTCCAACAATGAATAATCTAGTAAACCATAAACCTCTGTATTTTCTTGTAATCCTGTAAAGTAATAATCGTTGTACTTGTATAAATGGTACATACTGTAGCTAACTGATGAGTGTAAGCAAATATCTAATAGAAAATGTTGCCTACAAGACTACAGAGCATACAGTTCCCCTCACATGGCTGGCACCAAGCCCAGCATTCTTATTAATGAGAAATATATTTAAATGTCAAGTGTCTTAAATATAAAAAAAGTTGTGTAAATATAAGTAATGGGATTCATTAATACAGACAAGCAGCAATTGCAATAAATTAAATACATTCCTGGAGCTACTGTACAGATACTGTATGTCCTTAGTTACCTTTGCTGAAAGAAAACCACAGTCCCCTCTGTTTTATTCAAAAACACAAAAAGAGTCACAAATAGGAAAAAGGAGCGCTAAATATTGAAACTTCCCTTTCATATATCAGGAGAAATGTATCTTGCATTAAACCTCAGTATGTTCAATCTTCATCATTTGTTTCTCTGGTACAGAGAAAACAATGAAATAATAATAGTGCAATATTGTTTTTAAAAATCCCCACAATTTCCACATGGAGATTTAAACTCCTACCCAATGTTGTGTCTTCTATTAAGTAGACAAACAGCGCATAAGCTAGGAAAAGGATAGGCCACTTAAGATCAAACTCCACACGTTGATCAGACACTGTAAAAAGGGAACTTCCTCAAATTTAAGAATGGGTAAGGAAACTTACAACAGTGTAATACTGATTTTATTCAGATTATACAGATAACATAAAAAACATACAATGAGAGTGAAGATGGACTCCTACCAGATGTATCAGTCTACTATCAAATGGTAGACATAAAGGCATGAATCACAGATAACCAGGTGTCCTCGGAACTTTCCTTTGCTCCAGCCAAGTAAATCAAGTCTGTCCACACACCTCTTCACGAAGGTACTTCCCACCTTCTGTGTCTTTTTCAAGTTATGGGGAAGTGCCTCCTCTACTGGGTATTTAAACCCCAAAGCATTAATACAGATTGTAATTCCTAATGCCAGTCAAAGTTCAACTAACATATAATCCTGATCCTAAAATCCTTTAATCAATCTGCCCCCATATTCATTCCCTCTCCTCTTAGAAAGTACTGCTCATATTTCCCTCCAAAATCTCAGACGGGCAATATATCCTTTGTTTGTGAGGGTTCATCTAGGAATTCCCTCCCCATTGTGCTTTAACATTCTGGTCCTCTTCCAATTAGTTCTTAAGGGCCAGAAACATTCGCGAGGGAACTCCATTATTTTCAACCAGAAGTGACTTCACTCACAGCATCATCCTCTCTGTTCCTCCGTACAATAGAGTTTCAATGTCAGGTTAAAACTTAGATGCACTTTAGGAAGCCATTAGGACATAGTGAACTTCCAATGTAAATAGCTGCAGCCATTTTGTGAAGTCCTTATTCCATTTTATAATGCTGGGAGCCATTTTCATGTGGATATTTTCTGAAAACTGAAATATAAATAAATCAATATCATGCAAATATACAATTCTCTACAAATATATAAAATTAATAAAAAACTTTAAAAATATTGAAATAATTAAAAGTATTAAAATATTGCAACTTTATAAAAAACATTTAATTTCGAAATCTTTGTTTAGTCCATTGGGTTGTAAGGTCTCATAGTCAAAAATCATTTTCATCTCTGTTTTGGCTAGTTTAATGGATGTATCTTTTGTCCTACTATCCCCTATAATTTTTCTCCACCCATAAAAATTCCTAATGTATTTAGGATCACAAAAATGTTTTCCTTTACAGTGCCATGCCAAAGCATGTGTTTCTAAACCCTTTCTTATATTATACAGATGTTCCATAATCCTGACCTTTAGAGGTCTACTAGTCCTTCCAATAAAGAACATTTTGCAGCAACATTCTATGGCATATATAATATTAGGCATGTGACCTGTTATAAAATATGTTATATTACATTTCTTTTAATTTATATTCACTTCTGGTATTTTTAGGCCAAAGGTATTTACATCCTTTACAGTATCCATATCTATAAAAACTGGTGGATTTGTTAATGGTTGTTTTAGGGGATGTTGGACATAGACTTTTTACAAGTTTTGATATTAAGTTTGGGGCTTTTCTATAAATACACACTGGAATATCCGCAACATCTCTCCCTATGACCGGATCTTTTACAATAAAATTCCAGTGCTTTTTAAGAATTTTTTCCACTTTAATATGTTGGGAAAAAAAATTGGTAATAAATGCCCATTGAAAATGCCAATCTTTATCCCTTTTTAACCCCTTCTCTTTCCCTTTAATCAATTTCTTCTGATCTAATTGGATAACTTTTTCTATAGCATTTTCAATATCCTCTTTCTTATAGCCAGAAGCTTCAAAGTTTTTCTTCATCTCCTGAGCTTGATCAAGAAAACCATTATGGTCCATACAGGTCCTCATTAATCTGTCCAGAAGGAATTGTATCAAGCCAATTATTGTGATAACAAATAGTTTTTTTGATATAGGCCCAAGAATTCATAGGTTTTGTAAAAGTTTTGGTTTAAAATTTTCCCTCTTCTATATAAATACTAATATCAAGGAAATGTACACTCACTTCACTTCTATCAAAATAAAAAACAATATTTCTATCATTACTGTTTAAATACTTATAAAAATATTCCAATAAAACTTGATCTTCTCATTAAATAAAAAGCACATCATCTATATACCTCTGCCAGGACACTAGGTGCGCTCCAAATGGATTGTTGTTCCATATTGCCTCTGCTACTCATGCCCCCATAAATAGGTTTGTGTAACTTGGAGCGAACTAAGTGCCCATCACAGTAACTCTCTGTTGTATAAAAAATTTGTCCTTAAAAATAAAATAATTATTCAAAAGTAAAAAAGTTATTCCATCTATTAAAATTTCTTGCATGTTTCTCTTTAAAATTGAATTTGAAAGTGCCAATTTAGTTGCCTCAATCCCATGGCTTTGGTCGATAATTGTGTATAGAGTGCACACATCTGCTGTAATCAGCGAAAATGTACTCTCCCACTGTACAATATCTAAAATTTCAATCACATCCCTAGTGTCCTTTATATGCAAACGAGTATTAACCACAAGGGGTTGAAGATAGGTATCTATAAACTCAGAAAGATTTGATATAGCTGAGTTTATCCCCGAACTGTAGGTCTCCCCAGAGGTACACTTGGAATCTTGTACATCTTTGGGAGCACATATATAGTTGGTATTACAGGTGATTCATTTAAAATGTACTTGCTTTCTTTTTTTGTTAAAGTTTTATTTTTAACATAGACATCTAAAATCTTTTTTAACTCAGCTACTACTTTGGGCATAGGGTCTCCCCTTAATTTCTGATATGTATTGCAGTCCTCAATTTGGTGGTAAATCTCTTTTCCATAATCTTTTTGATCCATACCACAATGCCCCCCCTTTATCAGTTGGTTTCACAATTGGGTCCTTTTTTGATTTTTTAAGTGCTTTTCTTTCCTTAGAAGTGAGGTTGGTTCTAATTTTCTCTGAATCCAAATTTTTCAATTCTTCTGTGACTAAGGCACCAAATGTTTCTAAAATGTTACCTTTTGCGTAAGTTGGAAAGAAAATTGATTTTGGTTTAAATGGTGTTTCCATATTCACCATATCAGAATCTTGATCAATTGTGTTTTCAGTATTTTTAAATTTATGAATTTTTTTTTAAAGTAAGTTTCCTATAAACTATTTCCGCATGGCTTCTTAAAGTGTATCTAAGTTTTCCCCTTGACATTGAAACTCTATTGTATGGAGGTACAGAGATGATGACACAATGAGTAAAGTCACTTCCAGTTGAAAATAACGGAGTTCCCCCGCGAATGTTTCCGGCCTGTGACAACTAATCGGACCAGAATGTTAAAGCACAACGGGGAGGGAATTCCTAGATGAACCCTCACAAACAAAGGATATCCTTTCCATCTAAGATTTTGGAGAGAAATACGAGCTGCATTTTCTAAAATATGGAGTGGGAATGAGTACAGGGGCATATTGAATGAAGGAATTTAGGAACAGGATAATATGTTTGTTGATCTTTGTCTGGCATTAGGTATTACAATCTGTATTAATGCTTTGGGGTATAAATACCCAGTAGAGGAGGAACTTCACCATACCTTGAAAAAGACACAGAATGTGTTGAAACTTGTTGGTGGGGAAGTGAATTGGTGAAGAGATGTGTGGATGGACTCTATCTACTTGGCTGGAGCAAAAGAACATTCTGGGGACATTGTATGTTTTTTATGTTATCTGTATAATTTGAATATGATCAGTATTACACTATTGGAAGTTTATTTTACCCATTCTTAAATTTGGGGAAGTTTCCTTTGTTACAGTGTCTGAAGAACGTGTGGAGTTTGATCTTAAGTGGGTCTATCCCTCTCCTGGCTTATAAAGATGGGCCCAGATAGTTTGTTGCTCAAAGCACACCATTCAGGCCTCTGTGTAGCACCAACAAACATTATGTGATGGCTGGACTTTGGCATACCATGGTATTCTTCAATGAAAGATATGTTACGGCATGTAATACAGCGCTCAACCGCTGGGTGGTGAGTGCTCCACTGTTGTAATTTGTACTGAATACCATACTGTTAAATTGGATGGATATCACATTCACGCACTGTAATTGCATGTTCACACAACAAATATTTTTAAAATCACATTCAGTACATACAGTAAGCTCTTAGAACAGGACGCAAATCAGTACACATTCTGTACATAACTATACAGTAGTGTAGTTGCCATGTTGTTATGATGGTATAAACAATACACTAGATTAATGAGATGCATGCACAGCTTTCAAAAAGATGGGATGAATTATTCTCTAATGATGGGGTACTGTGTATACTGTATATGTACTAGTATAATATTTTGAAAAGAAAACACATTTTTTATTATTAAAAACAGCAGTGGGTGGGTGGAGTGCACTAGGATGAGCCTGCTATGTGTGGGTCTTGATATAGCTGGCATGTGGGATTTAGATTAGGTGTTCGCTTTGCAACAGTGCTTGGCCCAGGTTCGAGCCCTGGTAAAGAATAATTGTTTTTGGCACTGTCCAAGACTGTAGTGAATCGTAGTGGGCTGTTTAAAAGTGAGGTATTACAAACTGATTGTGCATTTTGAAACGCACACTTTTGGCACTGTCGTCATGTTAGTGCTATGGTGGCTGCCAGCTCTCGGGTTTGCAATGAGATCTCTGGCACATACCCAGTGGAGCCAGCACATACCCAGTGGAGCTGCTTCATACACCAGTTGTGCTATGCTGTGGTGTAAAGACAATTATAGTACTATGTATGCCCAGTGGGTCGGGAGTCACACACAGTGCATCTGAGACTTAAACAATATAGTAATTTCATGACTTTAGGAACTAGTAGTGGGCTGTTTGAAATAGGGATCTCTGTTTTATAAACTGATTGTGCATTTTAAAATGCCCACTTGCGGCACTGTCGGCATGTCGGTACTGTGGTGGCTGCCAGCTCTGGGGGTTGCAATGGGATCTCTAGTGCATGCCCAGTGGAGCTGCTCCATATGCCAGTCGCACTATGCTGTGACGTATGGAGGATCACAGCACTACACATGCCCAGTGGGTCGGGAGTCACACGCAACTAAAGTGGGGTATCTGTATTACAAACTGACTTTGCATTTTAGGATGCACACTTGCGGCACTGTCGTCACTATTGGCGCTGTCCCAGACTTGGAAACTATAGTGATTTCATGACTTTAGAAAGTAGTACTGGTCTCTTTCTAAAAGTGAGGTTATTGTATTACAAACTAACTGTGCGGTTGAAGTCAGTGTCGGCACAGTTGGCGCTGTCCCAAACTTGGACAGTATAATGATCTCTTGACTTTAGAAACTAATAGTGGGCCATTTGAAAGTGGGGTCTCTGTATTACAAACTGACAGTGCAGTTTAAGATGCACACTTATGACACTGAATGGCACTGTGGTGGCTAGCAGCTCCAGGGGTTGCAATAGGATCCCTGGTGCATGCCTAGTGGAGCTGCTCCATATGCCAGTCACACTATGCCATGGCGTATGGAGGATCATAGTACTGAACATGCCCAGTGTGTTGGGAGTTATACACAGTGCATCCCAGACTTAAACACTATAGTGATTTTATGACTTTAGGAACTAGTAGTGGGCTGTTTGAAAGTGGGAGTTCAGTATTACAAACTGACCGTGCTTTTTAAGATGCACACTTGTGGCACTGTTGGCACTGTCAGCGCTTTCCCAGACTAGGACATTATAGTGTTTCATGACTTTAGAAATCAGTAGTGGGCTCTGTTTAAAAGTGAGGTCAATGTATTACAAACTGACTGTGTGGTTGAAGCCAATGATGTCTTGACTTTAGAAACTTTAGAAACTTTAGAAACTAGTAATGTGCCATTTGACAGTGGGGTCTCTGTATTACAAACTGACAGTGCATTTTAAGATGCACACTTGCAGCACTGTCGGCACTTCAGCGCTGTGGTAGCTGCCAGCTCTGGGGGTTGCAATGGGATCTCTGGTGCATGCCCAGTGGAGCCATTCATACGCCAGTCATGCTATGCTGTGGTGTATGGAGGATGATAGTCCCTTCCCACAAAGCAAGCAAGAGCCTTTCATTACCATAATAATGGACGCTCTATTAGCCATATAAGCAGTCATCTCAAGGTCTGTCCTTGTGTCCTGAAAAGGCAAGGAATGGTGAACATTGCCAAGGAAACCATCCACCATCTGTTTTTTTTTCACAGATCACCACCACCACTACCGCCCTTCCAGGCCTCAGCCTTCCACCTGCCCAGGATCCTACTGCCAGGCCCAGCCACCTTTCGGGGTCACATAAGTACTGTACACTACATTGTTTTCTATCTTTCTCCTTTTTTTTTCCTTTTCACAGTGCCTCTCTTTTCCTACTATACTCCAAAGACCCATTTACAACCTCTTCTCCTTATCCACTAATTCTTTCTGTACGGTACTCATGTTTTCTTTTTTATTTCCAGTACTGTACAGCATGTTTCAGTGACCTGTCTAAAGGAGCTTACACACCAGATGATTTGCTTGAACGATGACAATATGGTTCAATGATATATTGTTCATATCATCTAGTGTGTATGCAGTAAATCACCAACAATGCCTGCGCGCACTGGCTCCCTCGAGTCGCCAATGATATCCCCAGTGCACTGTACATGCAGCCCAATCTGGGGATATTGTTACTGATGCCATGCTGGTGAATGCGGCATGGCCTCCCCTCCCGCCCGCTCATCTTTGAGTCTGGTCTAGTGTCCATGAGCCATACTGTACAGTAAGTAAGTGGATACTGTCAGTAAAGTGTACTGTAATAATAGTAATACTGTCAGTCTGAATTTATTGACCTTTTTCCACATTGTTTTGAGGCAAAATGATATGTTGTTTTTTTTCCAAAGTACCACAAACTGAAGGGCCTCAGCCCTTCCCCTTGCCCAGGACCCTGCAGCCGGGCCCAGCCACCTTTCAAGGCCACAGCCCTCCCCTCATCAGTCAGTAGATAGTTGTAATGATTAGTACTGTTAGGGACACAGTACTGTAGTTACTGTAATTTGTGGACTAGACAACATTTTTTTTGACACACAGAATGCATAATAATAGAAGACCTCAGCCCTCCCTGAGTCATAAGTACTGTAATGTACAGCACATTATATTCTACCACTTTGTACATACTGTATGTTCTGTTTCAGTGTGTCTCTCCCCCTCCTGTACTGGACCTTATTGAATGCCTTGATACAGCACTGTATACAGTAGTTGATAGTTCCCATCATGCTCCCCCCTTCAGACTTTCACCTATAGATATATCTGTCCAATTCATGCAGTGGGACAGAAAATCTGGGAATATATAGGAGCAAATAACAATAGAAATTTGCTCCCAGATGCTGGAAAATGGACCAGATTTTCTTTCCCACCAGACATATTGGACAGATATCTATAGGTAAAGCTGGCACATCACTGATGTAGGTCATACACAAAGAAAGGGGATGGCATTTTCCCAGGCCCTAGTTTAGCAACTGTAGAAAATTAGATAGTGTTCACTGTAGGACTTTTTACGGCAGGGGTGCTGAATGCAGAGGACACATCTGTGCACACCAAAGCAGAGCCACAACTACACATTTTGACAAAATAGCATGCGTGCCACCATCCATAGGGGAAGCACAGAGAGCTCATGCCCTAAGACACGCACAAAAAAATTCAGGTGTGGTCTTGCTGGGAAGAGGTGTAGCCACCTAATTTTTCACATTATGTCACACAGTAGTGTCTTTTTTTCACATTATGTCACACAGTAGTGTCCCTTTTTCACATTACATCACATGTAGTACCCCATAGTCACGTTATGTCACACAGTTGTGTCCCTTGGTCACATTACACCACATGGCAGTATCCCTTCATCATACCACACTGCACAGTAGTGTCCCTTATTCATGTTACATAACACAGTAGTGCCCTTTTTCACCTTTTGTCAGACAGTAGTGTCCCTTTTTCATGTTATGACACAAAGTAGTGTCCCTTTTTCACATTATGTCAGTGTCCCTTTTTCATGTTATGTCACACAATAGTGTCCATTATTTACATACACAAACATGAATATTTGCCCATAACAAATATTATAAAATAGAAATATTATAAACAATATATTGTATACAATTAATATTAATACTACATGGATCTGCAGGTTTGAAATAGCTAAATACTAAAAAGGATTAGAGGGAGACAGGATAAAAAGGAGGAAAGGGGGTAGCCAGGAGAAAAAAAGGAGACATTTGGGCAGCTGGGGAGAGAGAAGGAAAGAGAGGACCCAACATAGGAGAATTAGGGAGAGCCAGGTGAGCGAGAGGAGGAATAGGGGGAACTGTGGTAGAGAGAGAATATGGGGAGCCAGGAGAGACATAGGAGAAATATGGGGAGTGGGAAGAGAGTGAGAAGAAATAGGGAGAGCCAGGAGAGAAAGAGAAGGTTTAGGTTGAACTGAGAGAGAGCACAGATAGGGAGGAGTTCATCAAGAGAGTGAAGGAACAGGTTGAGCCGAGAGAAAGAGAGGAAGAATTGTGGAAGCTAGAGAGACATAGGAGAAATAGGGTGAGTTGGGAGAGAGAGAAGGAATAGGGGAAGCCAGGAGAGAGAGAAGGAATTGGGGAGGCTGGGAAAGACATAGAAGAAGGGAGCTGGGAGTAAATGGGAAGGAATTGGGAAAGACTAGAGAGAGAAAGGAGGAGTAGGGGAAGCCGAGAGAGACATAGGAGAAAGAGGGGAAGCTGGGAGAGAGAGAAGGAAGAGGGGAAGCCAGGAGAGACATAGGAAAAAGAGGGGAAGCTGGCAGAGAGAGGAGGAATAGGGGGAAATGGGAGAGACATAGAAGAAAGAGGGGAATCTGGAAGAGGAGAAGAAATAGCGGGAGATGGGAGAGAGACCAGTAATAGGGGAGACATAGGAGAAAGAGGAGAAGCTGGGAGAGAGAGGAGGAATAGGGGAAGCTGGATGAGACATAGGAGAAAGAGGGGAAGCTGGGAGAGAGAGAGAAGCAAAAGTGGAAGCAGGAGAGACATATGAGAAAGAGAGGAAGCTGTGAAATAGAGGATAGGAATAGGGAAAGCAGGGAGAGACATAGGAGAAAAAGGGGGAGCTGGGAGCAAAAGAAGGAATAGGGGAAGCTGGGAGATAGTCAAGGAATTGGGGAGGCTGGGAAAGACATAGGAGACGAGATCTAGGAGAGAGTAGGAAGGAATTGGGAAAGACGAGAGAGAGACAGAGAGAGAGAGAGAGGAGGAATAGGGGAAGCCGAGAGAGACATAGGAGAAAGAGGGGAAGATGGGAGAGAGAGGATAAGAATAGGGGAATCGGGAGAGACATAGGAGAAAAAGAGGAACCTAGGAAAGAGAGAGAAGCAATAGGTAAAGACGAGAGAGAGAGGAATAGGGGAAGCGGTGAGAGACATAAGAGAAATAGGGGAAGCCGGGAGAGACATAGGAGATAAAGGGGAACCTGGGAGAGAGAAGGAATAGGGGGAGATGGGAGAGAGAGGAGAAATAGGGGGAGACATAGTAGAAAGAGGGGAAGCTGGGAGAGAGAGGAGTAACAGGGGAAGCCGGGAAAGACATAGGAGAAAGAGGGGAAGCTGGGAGAGAGAGAGAAGCAAGACTGAAAGCCAGGAGACACATATGTGAAAGAGGGGAAGCTGGGAGAGAGAGAGGAGGAATATGGGGAGATGGGAGAGACATAGGAGAAAGAGGGGAAGCTGGGAGAGAGAGGGGGGACACAGGAGAGGCATAGGAGAGAGAGTGAAAGCTGTGAGAAAGAGGGAAAGCTAGGGGGAGAGAGAGAGAGAGAGAATAGGGCAAGCCGGGAAAGACATTGGGCTCGATTAAATTCAATGTGAATTGAATAACCAGTGATGAGCTCCCGGAGCTATTCAATTCAGAATACTACTAAGCCTGACTAAGGATTTCTTCTTGCATCTCTCCTGAGATGCAAGCAAAAATCCGGCAAAAGCCCTGACGCAATGCTGTTTTCTGCCCTTAGCGCAGCAAAAATAGCATCGCACTGGGAAGTTTAGTCAGGGATTGCCTGTTCTCACGACTAAACACCCTATTTAAGGCGCAAGGGGTGAGAGAAGGGCATTCTCCGACCTAACAACTCACAGAATTTAAAAGCTTCGGGAGCTCATTCCTAGCGCTATTCAATATGTGTTGCATTGAATCGAACTAATAGGAGATAGAGGGGGAGCTGGGAGAGAGAGGAGGAATATGGGGAGATGGGAGATAGAGGGCAGGAATAGGGGAAATATGGAGTCAGTAGGAATAAGGGCAGGCAGCAGAGTTTAGGAATAGGGGGAGATAAGACAGGAATAGGGGGAAACAGAAATAGAGAGAGAGAAAAAAATTGGTGGAGATGGAAGAGAGAGTAAGAGGAGGAGGAATAAGGTGAGATCAGAGAAAGAAGAAAATTAATGGCGGAGATGGCAGAGAGAAATACCTCAAGTAGTTTTGGAGTGTACAGCATCATGCTCACTGTAGCTGATGTCCAGGTTTCATTAACAGCATGGAACCCGGAAGTGTGCCTCCTCTGAATGATGTGTACTGTGCCTCAGCTCCTCTTATGGCTCCGCCTCCTGGGCAGCAGACTGTCTCCATAGCGGGGGGGGCAGATTCCCAACGAATAGTACAGGACAGTTTTTATGGATAAGGAATTTGATAATCAAAATATAACACAAAACCAGGTTCTCTTTAGGATATTGTATTTATTGCCAGTAGATAATATTCATGATCCGGTAAATCAGATACTGTACAATAAAGACAGTACAAGATCATCCATGGCTGTCTGCTTTGAATTCTTAGTAGGCCATTAAACTTTATTACAATACAGTACTCTGCAAAATATACTGTAATCAGCCACATGGTTCTTCAATTTACAGTATTGATAAAAATACAGAAAATAAATCACTTAAAACATACAATACATGAAACTTTAGAACAATAAGGTACTCTCCTTTGCAAAGGTAAACACATTTTCCTGAATTATTGATACTGTAGCACCAATATGGTATGAAAATACTGTACAGTACTTAATGAATACATCCAGCAGTACATTACAGTGTAACAGCTTTAATACTGTAAGTCACCCATAGTTTTATTCTTTTCACACCACTCTTAAGCTTTAACTAAATAATAAATTAAGAATGTAAGTCTAGTACAGAGCTGGCAGTGCCGCAAGTGTGCAAATTCAAAAACACAATCAGTTTGTAATACAGAGATCCCTCTTACAAACAGCCCACTACTACAGTAGTTCCTAAAGCCATGAAATCACTAGAGTGTTTACTGTAAGTCTGGGATGCACTGTGTGTGATTCCTAACACACTGGGCATGCACAGTACTATGATCCTCCATATGCCATTGCATAGCACTACTGGCATATGGAGCAGCTCCACTGGGCATGCGCCAGAGATCCCATTGTGTCGCACATTGCAACCCACAGATCTGATAGCCACAACAGCACCGACAGTACTGCAAGTGTGCACCTTAAAATGCACAATCAGTTTGTATTACGGAGACCTCACTTTTACATAGATCCTGCTACTAGTTTCTAAAATTATGAAATAACTATAGTGTCTGGGACAGCGATGACAGTGCCACAAGTGTGCATTTTAAAACACACGTTCAGTCTGTAACACGGGGTTCCCTCTTTCAAACAGCCTGCAACTAGTCCCTAAAGTCATGACATCTCTAGTCTGGGACAGCGCCGACATTGAAGCAAGTGTGCAACTTCAAATGCACAGTAAGTGTGTAATACAGAGCTGTGCATGTGTGTGAAATATTTTTATATAATAGTACAGGAGCCACACACTTAATGATTTAAAACTTTATTAGACATTCTTCTACAGCCCTGATTCTATGAGGAAGATGCTGCACTATATTGTACAAAATCACTTCTTCTGTCAGCCAATCATCGGTCAAGGATACAGAAAATGCATTGGAAATCAGAAGCATGTGCTGTGTAGTTTAGGAAAAGTGACACCTGGTGGACAAATAGTTATATTACACATTATGACTTTTTTCCCAGTTCGGCGCTATGTTACGTTATGTAACATTCTCTGTGGCATAACTCATGGTGTAGTGTGTGGTGCAAGATGCATGGCACGCTACATGGCATATGAAGCAACAAACTAACTGGGCACATCTCTATGCTGTTTGTCTACCTAATAGTAGATACAACATTGGGTGGAGTTTAAATGTACATGTGGAAATTGTGGGGATTTTTTAAAACAATTGCACTATTATTATTTAATTGTTTTCTATGAACCAGAGAAACAACTCATGAAGATTGAACATGCTGAGGTTTAATGCAAGATACATTTCTCCTGATATATAAAAGGGAAGTTTCAATATTTAGCATTCATTTTTCCTTTTTGTGACTCTTTTTGTGTTTTTTAACTGTATTTCAAAGTATGGGTGACATTTTGTTCACCTACTGGTGTTTGGAGCAGCTGTTCTTCTGCACACTGTTTTTTGTCTATACTTTTTTATTGTATACCCTCTATATCATTCCACTGCAATAGATGCAATGATGGACCTTGTTATCAGCAGTTTTCCAAACTGAAATACATAGAGCAAATGCAGGGTGATCACAGTGTATCACTGAGCTCAGTCAAGGGCAAGCACGGAGTGAAGATGAATCTCCAAGGGCCTAGTTTGCCCATGCAGTGATACAGACAGAACAATTCAATGTCATATATTTTTTTTAAAATTGTTGCAATCTGCAAGTTCCTTAGGTGATTTAGATGTACAATGCTGCTCTTGAATAATAGGGGAATATTAGCAACGCTACTGCAGTGTTTGCATAAACCTAACAGGGAGTCCTCCATCACATTTATTACTGTAGGTATTTTGGTTGCTGTGAAGTAATATAAGCTGGCAGAAATTTTAGCTTGCGAGTTTAGTGTCTGCCTATGATGAATGAAGTATTGAGTTGGAATCTACTCTGATTCTTTTTTGATACAAAATTAAATTGTTAGTATTTTTTAAAATGTAACTTGATTTTTATACAGTGGAGGAGTTTGCTTCTCCTTCAATGCTATGTGGTTATACAAACACAACATTCTTTTTAAACTGAAAGCAAAAATTTTTCTGTACAATTTCCTCAATGTGAAAGTTTTAGCAAAACTCTGCAAAAAGTCAAATAAAGGGATCTCCCTCAAACCTTTACTACTGTAGTACTAGAAGCATTACAAATACAAATCTAGCTCAAGATGACTCCTTAAGAGGTGCCAAAATAATGAAAATAGTCTATGCACCTCTATTTAACATAGCACTTTCCCATGGTCTTGTCCACCTATAACTCTGAGAAGGATTCATAGTAATTATTAATTACAATATAGTAGAGATGTTCCCAGACCCTTGTGTTTTGGTGTAAGGTCTTCATCATAGAATTGTTCACATTTATGAACACCAGTTTTTCCAAATTTGAAGGAATTAGCATCCTTTGCCAATCACTGACAAGATTTCCAACTGTGCTAAACACTTTTTCCAAGCACACAATGTAGACTGGTTTGTTTAAGTACACCAAAGCTAGTTTGTACAAGGAAATTCAAATTGCCTTTTTGCACTCCCAGTAATCAAAAGAAATGTGTGATATGTTAATTTGTATATTATTATTAAAATAATCCTCCACCATTCTATTGATGTTTTGAACATCAGATTTAATCACAGTAGAGTTGTCAATAATTGTGGGCAAACACTTTAAGCCTGAAAAGATTCCAAAATGTTGTTTTACTTTGGTGCACTAAGATCTGTGTCAGTTGCAAAGAAAGACATTATATATGACTTCAATTTAGGATCATGCATGTTTGCCAAAATGTAGTGATCCAAATGCAAGATCTTGACAACCCTTTGGTCCCGGCAAAGTTAATGAACTTAATCTACAAGACCATTATAATGAGTGGAATCACTTTATTTTATCTCCTTCTTCAGTTTCTCTAGCTGCTATTTCAGTAGTTTTATTAAGGGAATCACCTGACTCAGACTAGCATTGTCTGATATCACTTCATTAGTTACTACTTCAAATGGTTTGAGTAGTGTGCATAAAAAAGAGAGCCTTCTCCAGTATACTGGAATAAGCTATGTTATGGCTTATTGTGTAGGTTTGGATTGGTTGTTGCTGTTTTTCCATTCACTGAAACATATATGTATGGAATTCCACTTACTGTACTTCAATTGGTGCCATGGAAAATTTGAACTGTTCTTGCAGCTACTGCAATCTTGTAAATATGGTTGCTAAATGCCAAAAATGTCTAGAAATGTTTTGAGCCACAGACACCAATGACATTTTTAAAAAAAATTCTGAACCATGAAGTTTACTGTGTGGGCAAAATATGGCATATGTTTAGAATAACCCAGTTATATTGTTCCTACAGTGTTACTTGTGTTATTGGAAAGTACAAATCCTGAGCAGAGTCCTAGCGGGGAAAGCCATTTTGCTATAACATCTCTGAGTTTTTCTAACAGGTTCACACTGGTATGCCTCTTAGTAAAGCTGGTGATACAGATAGTAGACTGTCTGTGAATGAGCTGGAATTGTGCATTAGATATTGCTGCCTGCTCCTGCTTAAGATGATACACTCACCCAGTGGGCTGTCAAATTAATGTAATCTTTAGTTTTACCAGTAGTGCTCATCCACATATATGTGGTTAGGTGGATAGTGGGTACAATGGTATATTCTAGGCCAATAACTATTTTGTTTAACATTCCAGAAAAGTTGAGGAATCTCTGTTCTGGTAAAATGGAGTTGAGATGGAATTTGGTAGTGGGTTCAGAGGAGCTCAACTGACTTTGTAAAACCAAATACATTGATGATGGATAATGGATGCAGAGCTAATGCAACTGGATGGCAGCTTTCATCCTTGATTCAATTTATAAAGGATAGTTTCATTCAGTTATTGTTTGAAACTAGGGGGTAAATTTACTAAGAATCGAGTTTGGGTGAGTTTGCAAACTCTGGATAGTTTGGGCTTCTTTTCCCACTCACAAATTTACTGATGTAAAACTCGGGAGAGATATCTCCTTTGCTATGGGAAAATACTAAAGAGTTAGCAAACTCTCTTCAATTCACCATCGGCTAATCTCAAGAACCTTTTCACTAGTGAAAATAGGATTCAGGAATTTACCAAGCAGAGAGTTTCTAAACTCTCATGAGAAGGGAACACTCTCCTATAAAAACTCGGGAAAAAAAATTCACCTGCCTGTAATCTGCAAGTTTGGCAGAAAAATACACAGATCACTGTGATCCATGGATGTTTCTGCCTGTAAATAGAAAAATATGGGTTAAATGTAAAAAAAATGACATAGGATCCCCCCTAAAGCTTAACCAGCCCCACACTTTCCAGCCAGTCCTGATACCTAAAATTACAGTAAACAATATGAGTAGAGTTCCACCTTAATTTAGGTAACAGCAGAAGGCTGAAGGGCCAGTCCTGGTTTTAATTATAGTGGGGGAAATTGTGTAGAGGTCCCCCTATAATTAAAAGCAGCACCAGACCCTTTCTAGCAGAAGGTTGATGCCACAGTCAGGGGGCCCTTTCAGCGGGCACCCCAGCCGCAGCATCAGTCCTGACTGGTAGTCAGCCCAAGCCAGGGATCCCTGGGGAGCTTGGGACCCCTCCAATAAAGAAGTCCACTTCTCCAGGGCACCCCTGGCATAGGATGATAGTCCAGGGCTATCCCCGCCACCACTGGGCAGTGGGTGGTGCGTTGATAGAGTATGTGGTGTGTAAAATATAGAAGTATCAACATTGTCTTTACAGTCAAACTGCAAGTCCAAGAAAGGCTCCCATTGCATGCTGGTACTTGGAGAACCACAAGTACCAGCATGTGGGACATTAAGGGCCAGCTGATACCTGTAGTTCATCCTTAAAGAAATGTTTAAAAAAACACAAAACATACATATTGTGAAAGTACAGTTTTATTACATACATAAAAACATACATACATACACACACATACTCACCTACATCATCAGGAGTGGTTCCCTTGTCCAAAGCAGGCATCCAAGGTCTTCTTAAAACAATAAAATGAAAATCCCAAACCACACAACTTTTACCAACCAGGTTGGTTGATATCTCTTGAATTAAATGCTCAGACATTGCTTCTGCCTTTATAAAGATGTGTTTGAGCATTCATTGGCTGAGAGAGGTGAGCCCCTGCCTTTCTCAGCCAATGAACAGCTCCTCCATTGAAGTCAATGGAGAGCTGCAGGTTACTAAAGTTTATTCTGCGGTTCCCCAACACCCCAGGGATCTCTGGCCTGACTCACAGTCAGGACTGATGCTGAGGCTGGGGGGCTCGGTGAAAGTGCTCCCCTGGCTGTGGCATCAATTCCCTGCTAGAAGGGTCCAGTCCTGGTTATAATTACAAAGGGACCCCTACACATTTTCACCCCTATAATTAAAACCAGGACTGGCCCTACAGCCTGGTGCTGGTACCAAAATTATGGTGGAACCCTACTCATTTTGTTCCCCATATAGTTAGGTACCAGAACAGGCTGACAAGTCTGGGTTTGGTTAGGCTTTTGGGGTGGACCTCATGTCAGTTTTTTTATAAAAATGAAAGCTTTTTTTCTATTTAAAGGCAGACACATACATGGATCACAATGATCTGTGTATGTTTCTGCCAAACTTGCAGATTACGGGCAGGTGACTTTTTCCCCTGAGTTTTTATAGTAGAGTTGTCCCTTCTCATGAGAGTTTAGAAACTCCCTGCTTGGTAAATTCCACCACAACACCACAGAACACAAGCAGAATTCACATACTGTATCTTAGTCATATGTGCAGGCTGCTTGCACGGGAGAGTTTTACATTGAAAAGACAATGCAATCTTGGGTGAGTAATCTCCTGCAAAATGTGCTATGCAAGGGGATATCTCATTCTGCTTCACCATCGGCCATCTCACTCTCAGCTGAACTCACTTCATGGCAAATTTTAGAGTTTTAGGAGCCTCAAATCACCCGAGTTTTGGCGAAGCTAATCGAGTTTAAAAAGAAGCAAACTCTCCCAGACTCAATTCTTAGTAAATTTACCCCTAGTAGTCTTCTTGTTCCCTTTGAAGAATACTAACCCCCTGCAGCAGCAACATGAGCGGCATCCCTAGTGCTCAAGAACTCTTCTGGGTAGAATAGGAGTCAGGACCTGATTCAAAGCCGGACGCTCTGACAGAGCACTCACTCTGAATCAAGGCTATCCCTGCTCCTTTTTGGAGCGGCCTCCTGGCCGCTCGCATAGCTGTAGGTGACCACCTACAGCTATAGCGAGCGGCCAAAATGATGGTCGCGATGGTCAAGACCATCACGACCATCGGGCTTGCGACGAGACTCTGCAGTAGGGTCTCGCTGCCACAAGCCCTGGAGTGCTTTTGGCTCTATCAGAGCCAAAAGCACTCCCACTGACATCACTAGTGATGTCAGTGGGACCAGCCCCAGATGGTTGGTGTTCCCATGGGAACGCCTCCATCTGGGCAGCCATGCCCCCAGCACAACCACCAAAGGGGGTGTGCTGTCAATCACCATCGACAGCATGCCCCCTTTGGTGCGAGACCCATAATGACAGCTTGGCCATCGTTATTCGGGTCTCGTGCATGCGCACAATGGAGCCACCTCCGTTGTGCGCATGCGCACTTGGGCAACATCGACCCGCTTGCGAGCGCTCACGAGCAGGTTTGAGTGTACAGCATCATGCTGCACTGTAGCTGATGTCCAGGTTTCATTAACAGCATGGAACCCGGAAGTGTGCCTCCTCTGAATGATGTGTACTGTGCCTCAGCTCCTCTTATGGCTCCGCCTCCTGGGCAGCAGACTGTCTCCATAGCGGGGGGGGCAGATTCCCAACGAATAGTACAGGACAGTTTTTATGGATAAGGAATTTGATAATCAAAATATAACACAAAACCAGGTTCTCTTTAGGATATTGTATTTATTGCCAGTAGATAATATTCATGATCCGGTAAATCAGATACTGTACAATAAAGACAGTACAAGATCATCCATGGCTGTCTGCTTTGAATTCTTAGTAGGCCATTAAACTTTATTACAATACAGTACTCTGCAAAATATACTGTAATCAGCCACATGGTTCTTCAATTTACAGTATTGATAAAAATACAGAAAATAAATCACTTAAAACATACAATACATGAAACTTTAGAACAATAAGGTACTCTCCTTTGCAAAGGTAAACACATTTTCCTGAATTATTGATACTGTAGCACCAATATGGTATGAAAATACTGTACAGTACTTAATGAATACATCCAGCAGTACATTACAGTGTAACAGCTTTAATACTGTAAGTCACCCATAGTTTTATTCTTTTCACACCACTCTTAAGCTTTAACTAAATAATAAATTAAGAATGTAAGTCTAGTACAGAGCTGGCAGTGCCGCAAGTGTGCAAATTCAAAAACACAATCAGTTTGTAATACAGAGATCCCTCTTACAAACAGCCCACTACTACAGTAGTTCCTAAAGCCATGAAATCACTAGAGTGTTTACTGTAAGTCTGGGATGCACTGTGTGTGATTCCTAACACACTGGGCATGCACAGTACTATGATCCTCCATATGCCATTGCATAGCACTACTGGCATATGGAGCAGCTCCACTGGGCATGCGCCAGAGATCCCATTGTGTCGCACATTGCAACCCACAGATCTGATAGCCACAACAGCACCGACAGTACTGCAAGTGTGCACCTTAAAATGCACAATCAGTTTGTATTACGGAGACCTCACTTTTACATAGATCCTGCTACTAGTTTCTAAAATTATGAAATAACTATAGTGTCTGGGACAGCGATGACAGTGCCACAAGTGTGCATTTTAAAACACACGTTCAGTCTGTAACACGGGGTTCCCTCTTTCAAACAGCCTGCAACTAGTCCCTAAAGTCATGACATCTCTAGTCTGGGACAGCGCCGACATTGAAGCAAGTGTGCAACTTCAAATGCACAGTAAGTGTGTAATACAGAGCTGTGCATGTGTGTGAAATATTTTTATATAATAGTACAGGAGCCACACACTTAATGATTTAAAACTTTATTAGACATTCTTCTACAGCCCTGATTCTATGAGGAAGATGCTGCACTATATTGTACAAAATCACTTCTTCTGTCAGCCAATCATCGGTCAAGGATACAGAAAATGCATTGGAAATCAGAAGCATGTGCTGTGTAGTTTAGGAAAAGTGACACCTGGTGGACAAATAGTTATATTACACATTATGACTTTTTTCCAGTTCGGCGCTATGTTACGTTATGTAACATTCTCTGTGGCATAACTCATGGTGTAGTGTGTGGTGCAAGATGCATGGCACGCTACATGGCATATGAAGCAACAAACTAACTGGGCACATCTCTATGCTGTTTGTCTACCTAATAGTAGATACAACATTGGGTGGGAGTTTAAATGTACATGTGGAAATTGTGGGGATTTTTTAAAACAATTGCACTATTATTATTTAATTGTTTTCTATGAACCAGAGAAACAACTCATGAAGATTGAACATGCTGAGGTTTAATGCAAGATACATTTCTCCTGATATATAAAAGGGAAGTTTCAATATTTAGCATTCATTTTTCCTTTTTGTGACTCTTTTTGTGTTTTTTAACTGTATTTCAAAGTATGGGTGACATTTTGTTCACCTACTGGTGTTTGGAGCAGCTGTTCTTCTGCACACTGTTTTTTGTCTATACTTTTTTATTGTATACCCTCTATATCATTCCACTGCAATAGATGCAATGATGGACCTTGTTATCAGCAGTTTTCCAAACTGAAATACATAGAGCAAATGCAGGGTGATCACAGTGTATCACTGAGCTCAGTCAAGGGCAAGCACGGAGTGAAGATGAATCTCCAAGGGCCTAGTTTGCCCATGCAGTGATACAGACAGAACAATTCAATGTCATATATTTTTTTTAAAATTGTTGCAATCTGCAAGTTCCTTAGGTGATTTAGATGTACAATGCTGCTCTTGAATAATAGGGGAATATTAGCAACGCTACTGCAGTGTTTGCATAAACCTAACAGGGAGTCCTCCATCACATTTATTACTGTAGGTATTTTGGTTGCTGTGAAGTAATATAAGCTGGCAGAAATTTTAGCTTGCGAGTTTAGTGTCTGCCTATGATGCATGAAGTATTGAGTTGGAATCTACTCTGATTCTTTTTTGATACAAAATTAAATTGTTAGTATTTTTTAAAATGTAACTTGATTTTTATACAGTGGAGGAGTTTGCTTCTCCTTCAATGCTATGTGGTTATACAAACACAACATTCTTTTTAAACTGAAAGCAAAAATTTTTCTGTACAATTTCCTCAATGTGAAAGTTTTAGCAAAACTCTGCAAAAAGTCAAATAAAGGGATCTCCCTCAAACCTTTACTACTGTAGTACTAGAAGCATTACAAATACAAATCTAGCTCAAGATGACTCCTTAAGAGGTGCCAAAATAATGAAAATAGTCTATGCACCTCTATTTAACATAGCACTTTCCCATGGTCTTGTCCACCTATAACTCTGAGAAGGATTCATAGTAATTATTAATTACAATATAGTAGAGATGTTCCCAGACCCTTGTGTTTTGGTGTAAGGTCTTCATCATAGAATTGTTCACATTTATGAACACCAGTTTTTCCAAATTTGAAGGAATTAGCATCCTTTGCCAATCACTGACAAGATTTCCAACTGTGCTAAACACTTTTTCCAAGCACACAATGTAGACTGGTTTGTTTAAGTACACCAAAGCTAGTTTGTACAAGGAAATTCAAATTGCCTTTTTGCACTCCCAGTAATCAAAAGAAATGTGTGATATGTTAATTTGTATATTATTATTAAAATAATCCTCCACCATTCTATTGATGTTTTGAACATCAGATTTAATCACAGTAGAGTTGTCAATAATTGTGGGCAAACACTTTAAGCCTGAAAAGATTCCAAAATGTTGTTTTACTTTGGTGCACTAAGATCTGTGTCAGTTGCAAAGAAAGACATTATATATGACTTCAATTTAGGATCATGCATGTTTGCCAAAATGTAGTGATCCAAATGCAAGATCTTGACAACCCTTTGGTCCCGGCAAAGTTAATGAACTTAATCTACAAGACCATTATAATGAGTGGAATCACTTTATTTTATCTCCTTCTTCAGTTTCTCTAGCTGCTATTTCAGTAGTTTTATTAAGGGAATCACCTGACTCAGACTAGCATTGTCTGATATCACTTCATTAGTTACTACTTCAAATGGTTTGAGTAGTGTGCATAAAAAAGAGAGCCTTCTCCAGTATACTGGAATAAGCTATGTTATGGCTTATTGTGTAGGTTTGGATTGGTTGTTGCTGTTTTTCCATTCACTGAAACATATATGTATGGAATTCCACTTACTGTACTTCAATTGGTGCCATGGAAAATTTGAACTGTTCTTGCAGCTACTGCAATCTTGTAAATATGGTTGCTAAATGCCAAAAATGTCTAGAAATGTTTTGAGCCACAGACACCAATGACATTTTTAAAAAAAATTCTGAACCATGAAGTTTACTGTGTGGGCAAAATATGGCATATGTTTAGAATAACCCAGTTATATTGTTCCTACAGTGTTACTTGTGTTATTGGAAAGTACAAATCCTGAGCAGAGTCCTAGCGGGGAAAGCCATTTTGCTATAACATCTCTGAGTTTTTCTAACAGGTTCACACTGGTATGCCTCTTAGTAAAGCTGGTGATACAGATAGTAGACTGTCTGTGAATGAGCTGGAATTGTGCATTAGATATTGCTGCCTGCTCCTGCTTAAGATGATACACTCACCCAGTGGGCTGTCAAATTAATGTAATCTTTAGTTTTACCAGTAGTGCTCATCCACATATATGTGGTTAGGTGGATAGTGGGTACAATGGTATATTCTAGGCCAATAACTATTTTGTTTAACATTCCAGAAAAGTTGAGGAATCTCTGTTCTGGTAAAATGGAGTTGAGATGGAATTTGGTAGTGGGTTCAGAGGAGCTCAACTGACTTTGTAAAACCAAATACATTGATGATGGATAATGGATGCAGAGCTAATGCAACTGGATGGCAGCTTTCATCCTTGATTCAATTTATAAAGGATAGTTTCATTCAGTTATTGTTTGAAACTAGGGGGTAAATTTACTAAGAATCGAGTTTGGGTGAGTTTGCAAACTCTGGATAGTTTGGGCTTCTTTTCCCACTCACAAATTTACTGATGTAAAACTCGGGAGAGATATCTCCTTTGCTATGGGAAAATACTAAAGAGTTAGCAAACTCTCTTCAATTCACCATCGGCTAATCTCAAGAACCTTTTCACTAGTGAAAATAGGATTCAGGAATTTACCAAGCAGAGAGTTTCTAAACTCTCATGAGAAGGGAACACTCTCCTATAAAAACTCGGGAAAAAAAATTCACCTGCCTGTAATCTGCAAGTTTGGCAGAAAAATACACAGATCACTGTGATCCATGGATGTTTCTGCCTGTAAATAGAAAAATATGGGTTAAATGTAAAAAAAATGACATAGGATCCCCCCTAAAGCTTAACCAGCCCCACACTTTCCAGCCAGTCCTGATACCTAAAATTACAGTAAACAATATGAGTAGAGTTCCACCTTAATTTAGGTAACAGCAGAAGGCTGAAGGGCCAGTCCTGGTTTTAATTATAGTGGGGGAAATTGTGTAGAGGTCCCCCTATAATTAAAAGCAGCACCAGACCCTTTCTAGCAGAAGGTTGATGCCACAGTCAGGGGGCCCTTTCAGCGGGCACCCCAGCCGCAGCATCAGTCCTGACTGGTAGTCAGCCCAAGCCAGGGATCCCTGGGGAGCTTGGGACCCCTCCAATAAAGAAGTCCACTTCTCCAGGGCACCCCTGGCATAGGATGATAGTCCAGGGCTATCCCCGCCACCACTGGGCAGTGGGTGGTGCGTTGATAGAGTATGTGGTGTGTAAAATATAGAAGTATCAACATTGTCTTTACAGTCAAACTGCAAGTCCAAGAAAGGCTCCCATTGCATGCTGGTACTTGGAGAACCACAAGTACCAGCATGTGGGACATTAAGGGCCAGCTGATACCTGTAGTTCATCCTTAAAGAAATGTTTAAAAAAACACAAAACATACATATTGTGAAAGTACAGTTTTATTACATACATAAAAACATACATACATACACACACATACTCACCTACATCATCAGGAGTGGTTCCCTTGTCCAAAGCAGGCATCCAAGGTCTTCTTAAAACAATAAAATGAAAATCCCAAACCACACAACTTTTACCAACCAGGTTGGTTGATATCTCTTGAATTAAATGCTCAGACATTGCTTCTGCCTTTATAAAGATGTGTTTGAGCATTCATTGGCTGAGAGAGGTGAGCCCCTGCCTTTCTCAGCCAATGAACAGCTCCTCCATTGAAGTCAATGGAGAGCTGCAGGTTACTAAAGTTTATTCTGCGGTTCCCCAACACCCCAGGGATCTCTGGCCTGACTCACAGTCAGGACTGATGCTGAGGCTGGGGGGCTCGGTGAAAGTGCTCCCCTGGCTGTGGCATCAATTCCCTGCTAGAAGGGTCCAGTCCTGGTTATAATTACAAAGGGACCCCTACACATTTTCACCCCTATAATTAAAACCAGGACTGGCCCTACAGCCTGGTGCTGGTACCAAAATTATGGTGGAACCCTACTCATTTTGTTCCCCATATAGTTAGGTACCAGAACAGGCTGACAAGTCTGGGTTTGGTTAGGCTTTTGGGGTGGACCTCATGTCAGTTTTTTTATAAAAATGAAAGCTTTTTTTCTATTTAAAGGCAGACACATACATGGATCACAATGATCTGTGTATGTTTCTGCCAAACTTGCAGATTACGGGCAGGTGACTTTTTCCCCTGAGTTTTTATAGTAGAGTTGTCCCTTCTCATGAGAGTTTAGAAACTCCCTGCTTGGTAAATTCCACCACAACACCACAGAACACAAGCAGAATTCACATACTGTATCTTAGTCATATGTGCAGGCTGCTTGCACGGGAGAGTTTTACATTGAAAAGACAATGCAATCTTGGGTGAGTAATCTCCTGCAAAATGTGCTATGCAAGGGGATATCTCATTCTGCTTCACCATCGGCCATCTCACTCTCAGCTGAACTCACTTCATGGCAAATTTTAGAGTTTTAGGAGCCTCAAATCACCCGAGTTTTGGCGAAGCTAATCGAGTTTAAAAAGAAGCAAACTCTCCCAGACTCAATTCTTAGTAAATTTACCCCTAGTAGTCTTCTTGTTCCCTTTGAAGAATACTAACCCCCTGCAGCAGCAACATGAGCGGCATCCCTAGTGCTCAAGAACTCTTCTGGGTAGAATAGGAGTCAGGACCTGATTCAAAGCCGGACGCTCTGACAGAGCACTCACTCTGAATCAAGGCTATCCCTGCTCCTTTTTGGAGCGGCCTCCTGGCCGCTCGCATAGCTGTAGGTGACCACCTACAGCTATAGCGAGCGGCCAAAATGATGGTCGCGATGGTCAAGACCATCACGACCATCGGGCTTGCGACGAGACTCTGCAGTAGGGTCTCGCTGCCACAAGCCCTGGAGTGCTTTTGGCTCTATCAGAGCCAAAAGCACTCCCACTGACATCACTAGTGATGTCAGTGGGACCAGCCCCAGATGGTTGGTGTTCCCATGGGAACGCCTCCATCTGGGCAGCCATGCCCCCAGCACAACCACCAAAGGGGGTGTGCTGTCAATCACCATCGACAGCATGCCCCCTTTGGTGCGAGACCCATAATGACAGCTTGGCCATCGTTATTCGGGTCTCGTGCATGCGCACAATGGAGCCACCTCCGTTGTGCGCATGCGCACTTGGGCAACATCGACCCGCTTGCGAGCGCTCACGAGCAGGTTTGAGTGTACAGCATCATGCTGCACTGTAGCTGATGTCCAGGTTTCATTAACAGCATGGAACCCGGAAGTGTGCCTCCTCTGAATGATGTGTACTGTGCCTCAGCTCCTCTTATGGCTCCGCCTCCTGGGCAGCAGACTGTCTCCATAGCGGGGGGGGCAGATTCCCAACGAATAGTACAGGACAGTTTTTATGGATAAGGAATTTGATAATCAAAATATAACACAAAACCAGGTTCTCTTTAGGATATTGTATTTATTGCCAGTAGATAATATTCATGATCCGGTAAATCAGATACTGTACAATAAAGACAGTACAAGATCATCCATGGCTGTCTGCTTTGAATTCTTAGTAGGCCATTAAACTTTATTACAATACAGTACTCTGCAAAATATACTGTAATCAGCCACATGGTTCTTCAATTTACAGTATTGATAAAAATACAGAAAATAAATCACTTAAAACATACAATACATGAAACTTTAGAACAATAAGGTACTCTCCTTTGCAAAGGTAAACACATTTTCCTGAATTATTGATACTGTAGCACCAATATGGTATGAAAATACTGTACAGTACTTAATGAATACATCCAGCAGTACATTACAGTGTAACAGCTTTAATACTGTAAGTCACCCATAGTTTTATTCTTTTCACACCACTCTTAAGCTTTAACTAAATAATAAATTAAGAATGTAAGTCTAGTACAGAGCTGGCAGTGCCGCAAGTGTGCAAATTCAAAAACACAATCAGTTTGTAATACAGAGATCCCTCTTACAAACAGCCCACTACTACAGTAGTTCCTAAAGCCATGAAATCACTAGAGTGTTTACTGTAAGTCTGGGATGCACTGTGTGTGATTCCTAACACACTGGGCATGCACAGTACTATGATCCTCCATATGCCATTGCATAGCACTACTGGCATATGGAGCAGCTCCACTGGGCATGCGCCAGAGATCCCATTGTGTCGCACATTGCAACCCACAGATCTGATAGCCACAACAGCACCGACAGTACTGCAAGTGTGCACCTTAAAATGCACAATCAGTTTGTATTACGGAGACCTCACTTTTACATAGATCCTGCTACTAGTTTCTAAAATTATGAAATAACTATAGTGTCTGGGACAGCGATGACAGTGCCACAAGTGTGCATTTTAAAACACACGTTCAGTCTGTAACACGGGGTTCCCTCTTTCAAACAGCCTGCAACTAGTCCCTAAAGTCATGACATCTCTAGTCTGGGACAGCGCCGACATTGAAGCAAGTGTGCAACTTCAAATGCACAGTAAGTGTGTAATACAGAGCTGTGCATGTGTGTGAAATATTTTTATATAATAGTACAGGAGCCACACACTTAATGATTTAAAACTTTATTAGACATTCTTCTACAGCCCTGATTCTATGAGGAAGATGCTGCACTATATTGTACAAAATCACTTCTTCTGTCAGCCAATCATCGGTCAAGGATACAGAAAATGCATTGGAAATCAGAAGCATGTGCTGTGTAGTTTAGGAAAAGTGACACCTGGTGGACAAATAGTTATATTACACATTATGACTTTTTTCCAGTTCGGCGCTATGTTACGTTATGTAACATTCTCTGTGGCATAACTCATGGTGTAGTGTGTGGTGCAAGATGCATGGCACGCTACATGGCATATGAAGCAACAAACTAACTGGGCACATCTCTATGCTGTTTGTCTACCTAATAGTAGATACAACATTGGGTGGGAGTTTAAATGTACATGTGGAAATTGTGGGGATTTTTTAAAACAATTGCACTATTATTATTTAATTGTTTTCTATGAACCAGAGAAACAACTCATGAAGATTGAACATGCTGAGGTTTAATGCAAGATACATTTCTCCTGATATATAAAAGGGAAGTTTCAATATTTAGCATTCATTTTTCCTTTTTGTGACTCTTTTTGTGTTTTTTAACTGTATTTCAAAGTATGGGTGACATTTTGTTCACCTACTGGTGTTTGGAGCAGCTGTTCTTCTGCACACTGTTTTTTGTCTATACTTTTTTATTGTATACCCTCTATATCATTCCACTGCAATAGATGCAATGATGGACCTTGTTATCAGCAGTTTTCCAAACTGAAATACATAGAGCAAATGCAGGGTGATCACAGTGTATCACTGAGCTCAGTCAAGGGCAAGCACGGAGTGAAGATGAATCTCCAAGGGCCTAGTTTGCCCATGCAGTGATACAGACAGAACAATTCAATGTCATATATTTTTTTTAAAATTGTTGCAATCTGCAAGTTCCTTAGGTGATTTAGATGTACAATGCTGCTCTTGAATAATAGGGGAATATTAGCAACGCTACTGCAGTGTTTGCATAAACCTAACAGGGAGTCCTCCATCACATTTATTACTGTAGGTATTTTGGTTGCTGTGAAGTAATATAAGCTGGCAGAAATTTTAGCTTGCGAGTTTAGTGTCTGCCTATGATGCATGAAGTATTGAGTTGGAATCTACTCTGATTCTTTTTTGATACAAAATTAAATTGTTAGTATTTTTTAAAATGTAACTTGATTTTTATACAGTGGAGGAGTTTGCTTCTCCTTCAATGCTATGTGGTTATACAAACACAACATTCTTTTTAAACTGAAAGCAAAAATTTTTCTGTACAATTTCCTCAATGTGAAAGTTTTAGCAAAACTCTGCAAAAAGTCAAATAAAGGGATCTCCCTCAAACCTTTACTACTGTAGTACTAGAAGCATTACAAATACAAATCTAGCTCAAGATGACTCCTTAAGAGGTGCCAAAATAATGAAAATAGTCTATGCACCTCTATTTAACATAGCACTTTCCCATGGTCTTGTCCACCTATAACTCTGAGAAGGATTCATAGTAATTATTAATTACAATATAGTAGAGATGTTCCCAGACCCTTGTGTTTTGGTGTAAGGTCTTCATCATAGAATTGTTCACATTTATGAACACCAGTTTTTCCAAATTTGAAGGAATTAGCATCCTTTGCCAATCACTGACAAGATTTCCAACTGTGCTAAACACTTTTTCCAAGCACACAATGTAGACTGGTTTGTTTAAGTACACCAAAGCTAGTTTGTACAAGGAAATTCAAATTGCCTTTTTGCACTCCCAGTAATCAAAAGAAATGTGTGATATGTTAATTTGTATATTATTATTAAAATAATCCTCCACCATTCTATTGATGTTTTGAACATCAGATTTAATCACAGTAGAGTTGTCAATAATTGTGGGCAAACACTTTAAGCCTGAAAAGATTCCAAAATGTTGTTTTACTTTGGTGCACTAAGATCTGTGTCAGTTGCAAAGAAAGACATTATATATGACTTCAATTTAGGATCATGCATGTTTGCCAAAATGTAGTGATCCAAATGCAAGATCTTGACAACCCTTTGGTCCCGGCAAAGTTAATGAACTTAATCTACAAGACCATTATAATGAGTGGAATCACTTTATTTTATCTCCTTCTTCAGTTTCTCTAGCTGCTATTTCAGTAGTTTTATTAAGGGAATCACCTGACTCAGACTAGCATTGTCTGATATCACTTCATTAGTTACTACTTCAAATGGTTTGAGTAGTGTGCATAAAAAAGAGAGCCTTCTCCAGTATACTGGAATAAGCTATGTTATGGCTTATTGTGTAGGTTTGGATTGGTTGTTGCTGTTTTTCCATTCACTGAAACATATATGTATGGAATTCCACTTACTGTACTTCAATTGGTGCCATGGAAAATTTGAACTGTTCTTGCAGCTACTGCAATCTTGTAAATATGGTTGCTAAATGCCAAAAATGTCTAGAAATGTTTTGAGCCACAGACACCAATGACATTTTTAAAAAAAATTCTGAACCATGAAGTTTACTGTGTGGGCAAAATATGGCATATGTTTAGAATAACCCAGTTATATTGTTCCTACAGTGTTACTTGTGTTATTGGAAAGTACAAATCCTGAGCAGAGTCCTAGCGGGGAAAGCCATTTTGCTATAACATCTCTGAGTTTTTCTAACAGGTTCACACTGGTATGCCTCTTAGTAAAGCTGGTGATACAGATAGTAGACTGTCTGTGAATGAGCTGGAATTGTGCATTAGATATTGCTGCCTGCTCCTGCTTAAGATGATACACTCACCCAGTGGGCTGTCAAATTAATGTAATCTTTAGTTTTACCAGTAGTGCTCATCCACATATATGTGGTTAGGTGGATAGTGGGTACAATGGTATATTCTAGGCCAATAACTATTTTGTTTAACATTCCAGAAAAGTTGAGGAATCTCTGTTCTGGTAAAATGGAGTTGAGATGGAATTTGGTAGTGGGTTCAGAGGAGCTTAACTGACTTTGTAAAACCAAATACATTGATGATGGATAATGGATGCAGAGCTAATGCAACTGGATGGCAGCTTTCATCCTTGATTCAATTTATAAAGGATAGTTTCATTCAGTTATTGTTTGAAACTAGGGGGTAAATTTACTAAGAATCGAGTTTGGGTGAGTTTGCAAACTCTGGATAGTTTGGGCTTCTTTTCCCACTCACAAATTTACTGATGTAAAACTCGGGAGAGATATCTCCTTTGCTATGGGAAAATACTAAAGAGTTAGCAAACTCTCTTCAATTCACCATCGGCTAATCTCAAGAACCTTTTCACTAGTGAAGATAGGATTCAGGAATTTACCAAGCAGAGAGTTTCTAAACTCTCATGAGAAGGGAACACTCTCCTATAAAAACTCGGGAAAAAAAATTCACCTGCCTGTAATCTGCAAGTTTGGCAGAAAAATACACAGATCACTGTGATCCATGGATGTTTCTGCCTGTAAATAGAAAAATATGGGTTAAATGTAAAAAAAATGACATAGGATCCCCCCTAAAGCTTAACCAGACCCACACTTTCCAGCCAGTCCTGATACCTAAAATTACAGTAAACAATATGAGTAGAGTTCCACCTTAATTTAGGTAACAGCAGAAGGCTGAAGGGCCAGTCCTGGTTTTAATTATAGTGGGGGAAATTGTGTAGAGGTCCCCCTATAATTAAAAGCAGCACCAGACCCTTTCTAGCAGAAGGTTGATGCCACAGTCAGGGGGCCCTTTCAGCGGGCACCCCAGCCGCAGCATCAGTCCTGACTGGTAGTCAGCCCAAGCCAGGGATCCCTGGGGAGCTTGGGACCCCTCCAATAAAGAAGTCCACTTCTCCAGGGCACCCCTGGCATAGGATGATAGTCCAGGGCTATCCCCGCCACCACTGGGCAGTGGGTGGTGCGTTGATAGAGTATGTGGTGTGTAAAATATAGAAGTATCAACATTGTCTTTACAGTCAAACTGCAAGTCCAAGAAAGGCTCCCATTGCATGCTGGTACTTGGAGAACCACAAGTACCAGCATGTGGGACATTAAGGGCCAGCTGATACCTGTAGTTCATCCTTAAAGAAATGTTTAAAAAAACACAAAACATACATATTGTGAAAGTACAGTTTTATTACATACATAAAAACATACATACATACACACACATACTCACCTACATCATCAGGAGTGGTTCCCTTGTCCAAAGCAGGCATCCAAGGTCTTCTTAAAACAATAAAATGAAAATCCCAAACCACACAACTTTTACCAACCAGGTTGGTTGATATCTCTTGAATTAAATGCTCAGACATTGCTTCTGCCTTTATAAAGATGTGTTTGAGCATTCATTGGCTGAGAGAGGTGAGCCCCTGCCTTTCTCAGCCAATGAACAGCTCCTCCATTGAAGTCAATGGAGAGCTGCAGGTTACTAAAGTTTATTCTGCGGTTCCCCAACACCCCAGGGATCTCTGGCCTGACTCACAGTCAGGACTGATGCTGAGGCTGGGGGGCTCGGTGAAAGTGCTCCCCTGGCTGTGGCATCAATTCCCTGCTAGAAGGGTCCAGTCCTGGTTATAATTACAGAGGGACCCCTACACATTTTCACCCCTATAATTAAAACCAGGACTGGCCCTACAGCCTGGTGCTGGTACCAAAATTATGGTGGAACCCTACTCATTTTGTTCCCCATATAGTTAGGTACCAGAACAGGCTGACAAGTCTGGGTTTGGTTAGGCTTTTGGGGTGGACCTCATGTCAGTTTTTTTATAAAAATGAAAGCTTTTTTTCTATTTAAAGGCAGACACATACATGGATCACAATGATCTGTGTATGTTTCTGCCAAACTTGCAGATTACGGGCAGGTGACTTTTTCCCCTGAGTTTTTATAGTAGAGTTGTCCCTTCTCATGAGAGTTTAGAAACTCCCTGCTTGGTAAATTCCACCACAACACCACAGAACACAAGCAGAATTCACATACTGTATCTTAGTCATATGTGCAGGCTGCTTGCACGGGAGAGTTTTACATTGAAAAGACAATGCAATCTTGGGTGAGTAATCTCCTGCAAAATGTGCTATGCAAGGGGATATCTCATTCTGCTTCACCATCGGCCATCTCACTCTCAGCTGAACTCACTTCATGGCAAATTTTAGAGTTTTAGGAGCCTCAAATCACCCGAGTTTTGGCGAAGCTAATCGAGTTTAAAAAGAAGCAAACTCTCCCAGACTCAATTCTTAGTAAATTTACCCCTAGTAGTCTTCTTGTTCCCTTTGAAGAATACTAACCCCCTGCAGCAGCAACATGAGCGGCATCCCTAGTGCTCAAGAACTCTTCTGGGTAGAATAGGAGTCAGGACCTGATTCAAAGCCGGACGCTCTGACAGAGCACTCACTCTGAATCAAGGCTATCCCTGCTCCTTTTTGGAGCGGCCTCCTGGCCGCTCGCATAGCTGTAGGTGACCACCTACAGCTATAGCGAGCGGCCAAAATGATGGTCGCGATGGTCAAGACCATCACGACCATCGGGCTTGCGACGAGACTCTGCAGTAGGGTCTCGCTGCCACAAGCCCTGGAGTGCTTTTGGCTCTATCAGAGCCAAAAGCACTCCCACTGACATCACTAGTGATGTCAGTGGGACCAGCCCCAGATGGTTGGTGTTCCCATGGGAACGCCTCCATCTGGGCAGCCATGCCCCCAGCACAACCACCAAAGGGGGTGTGCTGTCAATCACCATCGACAGCATGCCCCCTTTGGTGCGAGACCCATAATGACAGCTTGGCCATCGTTATTCGGGTCTCGTGCATGCGCACAATGGAGCCACCTCCGTTGTGCGCATGCGCACTTGGGCAACATCGACCCGCTTGCGAGCGCTCACGAGCAGGTTTGAATTAGGCCCTCAGTTCACCTTTGCAAATTGGATGCCGATGGACTACCCCCATCATGAGGAGCTTGATGATGAAGGTGTTAGTGGGGGAGATTGCAGGTACTATGATCTCTCAATGCTACTGCTACCTGATGCTGGACTGCTTGGTATTATTTTATAGGATTTTTTAGATCTTCTTAAATAATTTCCTTAAACTCTCTGCAAATGACATAACAGGGAGGTGGTGGATTGCTCAGAATAACCAGCTGTGTTGCAGTTTGCATGGGTCAATAATAGTGAGCCTTCCAGGGCTTGCACACTCTGGTGCATGCTAGTACACAAGGGGAAGGCTGTAACTAGCATTTGTGCATTATCACAGTTGTGGCTCCAAAAAAGATGCAGTCATGGTGGTGAGTATGTGCTCCCCTGTATCAGGCACTTGGGTCCTGATTCAGAATGGATTACTAATACAAATGTGGTAACAATCGCGCATGCAGTTCTGCTGCAAAAATATGCTAATGTCTGCAATCGCAAAGCTGTCAAAGGAAAACATAAAGATGCCCACTTCCACTTTCTCACATCCGTAATACATTGCAATCCAGTGAAAACATCGGTAACATCGAATACCATCAGAGCCTCAGGTACAATTACAGCAGGTCAGACCTTACTCAGAAATTGCTAACCTTTCTGCACACAGTAAGTACACAAGCTGCGTATGCTGTTGAAGTGGCTAATTTATGCATACCCCTGTAACAGCATTCATATGGACAGTCACACCTGCATTTCGCCAATAATCACCCTTTCGACACCCCCAAAACTCTTACTCCTTGTCAATCACTCTGCGATGGGCCTCCGTAGTCTGCGTGAGCGCAGTGCGATCACAGAGCTGCCTACACGCACACTGCGATGCATACACATGCGTAATACACAACAATCGACCATCTGCATGTGCTTTTGCAGTTGTGATCGGTGCTGGATCAGGCCCTTGGTCCAATCCTTGTCCTCCTGGTAATGTACTAACCTCTGTGTAAGTATAAATGTTATGTGGTCAACTGATGTATCTATCAGATCTATCAGACAATGTTGCCTACAAGACTACAGAGCTCACATTTCACCTCCCATGGCTGGCACCCAGCCCAGAATTCTTATTAATGAGAAATATATATCACTGTCTGTGTTTTTATAATGAAAAAGCTGTGTAACTATAAGCAAAGGGGTAAAATATTGGGGACAAGCAGTCTTTATTATTTATGAATAAAGACACTTCTGGTTACCTTGATTTCTTTAAAAATTGATAAAGAAAACAGCTAAAACCATATAGCTTGGACCTGTTATTGTTCCTACAGTATTATTGAAATCAATTTCCAGTCATTTCCATATAATTTTGACCTATTCACAGCATCTAAGATCACAAGGGAAGGACTTACAGTACATGCAATAAACATCATACAAGATCCAGGTTTTAGACCCAAATTTCAAATGTTGCCAGAAGAACTGATTAGGGATTGATTCGGCTGGGAACCCCAAATTTTGGGTTTGTTCATTTTTCAATAAAACCAAACCGCTTAATTCTAGTTGTTTGTTAGTGATGAGTTTTAATATGGACAGTCCCAAGCACACACTTCAAAGCCTTGTGCCGGAAGTGCAATATTTACTTTATAGGAACATGTTGTGACATTCTGTGTGAGGGCTGCATGAGCCAGAACAGAGCACAACTCATTTGCTAACATTGTATTAGGTGCATAATAATTTGTACCAATCTGTGGCAATTCTGCAGACACTTCCATTGTGTAACTAGATAGATACAAACTAATTGCTGATACAAGCTAATTGCTAGTACTAAATGTTAGTAGTAAGTAAGCCATATTGATGTTTGCAAATTAGATAACTCCTAAGAGAATGAAAAATAGGGCATTATTCTGATTCATACACTGCTGTGACTGCAATAGCGCACCTTCGACTTTATACTGTTGCTAGAACAAGTCCTTACTCGGGTGTACAAGCGTGCATATGGATGTGCAAGGACTGAGATGCCCAATTTGAGCATTGTCAGATGCTGTAATCATTGATGGTGCATCTTAATGTAACCATTGGTCGTACCATGAAACTATGGGGGTCATTCAGACCTGCTCGCGAGCGGCAGTACGCTCGCAAGCGGGTCGATGTTCCCCACTGTGCATGCGCACAATGGAGGGAGCTCCGTAATGCGCATGCGCGAGACCCAGGGAGCGACGGGCTTTCCATCGCTCCGGGTCTCGCACCAAAGGGGGCGTGCTGTCAATGTTGATTGACAGCACGCCCCCTTTGGTGGGTGTGCCGGGGGCGTGCCTGCCAGACAGAGGCATTCCCATGGGAACGCCTACCGTCTGAAGCCGGCCCCACTGACATCACTAGTGATGTCAGTGGGAGTGATTTTGGCTCTGATAGAGCCAAAATCACTCTAGGGCTTGTGGCAGGTAGACCCTAACGCAGGGTCTCCGTCGCAAGTCCAATGGTCATGATGGTCAAGACCATCGCGACCATCTTTTTGGCCGCTCACATATGCTGTGGGTGGTCACCCACAGCTATACGAGCGGCCAGAAGGCCGCTCCATTTTCATGGAGGAGGGCCCTGATTCAGAGCGAGCGCTCTGGTGAGAGTGTTCAGCTCTGAATCAGGCCCAATGTTAGGTGCACTCTCTCCATCTATGTACAGCCTCCTATGTGACCATCTGTATACAGCCTTCTATGTGACCATCTGTGTACAGCATCCTATTTGATCATCTGTGTACAGCCTCCTATGTGATCATCTGTGTACAGCCTCCTATGTGACCATCTATGTACAGCCTTCTATGTGGCCATCTGTGTACAGCCTCTTATGTGAACATCTTTGTACAGCCTCCTATGTGATCATCTGTGTACAGCCTCTTATGTGAACATCTGTGTACAGCCTCCTTTGTGACTATCTGTGTACAGTGTCCTATGTGACCATCTGTGTACAGCCACCTATGTGACCATCTGTGTACAGCCTCCTATGTGATTATCTGTGTACAGCCCCCTATGTGATCATCTGTGTACAGCCTCCTATGTGACCATCTGTGTACAGCCTCCTATGTGAGAATCTGTGTACAGCCTCCTATGTGACCATCTGTGTACAGCCTCCTATGTGATCATCTGTGTACAGCCTCCTATGTGACCATCTGTGTACAGCCTCCTATGTGAGAATCTGTGTACAGCCTCCTATGTGACCATCTGTGTACAGCCTCCTATGTGATCATCTGTGTACAGCCTCCTATGTGATCATCTGTGTATAGCCTCCTATGTGACCATCTGTGTACAGCCTCCTTTGTGATCATCTGTATACAGCCTCCTATGTACACAATCTCTCTCCTCACCATGCCAGCGACACTCACATAATACGCAGCATCAGCATTATTACTGGCCACCACCATTGCCTCCCAGTCACAGCCCAGTAATGCCCCATACTCTGCCTATACATGTGTTTGTGCATATTGCCAGGATCTATACGCTAACAATCAGGAGACAAGTGCAGTGTGAATTATACACTTCCTTAGACATAAAAATCAGCACCCACTATAAATATCACATGCAGATCTGGCCCATGGAAGAGACACCTGCAGCCAGCACTCAGCGCACTGAGCACAGCATGGCCAGTGCCGCAGTTATACACTCTGGGTACTAGAGTGTGCCCAGAGTCTATAGCGCATGTGCATGTCACCGGCAAAATGGCTGCAGTGGATATTTTCCAGACATATTACAGCTCTGAAACTGGCAATGATGTGGGACTCCGGAGAGATAAGTACAATGTGGTGCAGGGTGCGCTGTGCAGGCCCCCCCTGGACTCAGGGGCTCATGTGCACCACAAACCCTGCACCCATTATAAATACACCCCCGCCAGCAGCTGTGCTTAGCAAAGACTAGCATTGTAGTGCTCACTGGTTCATCAATGCGGATTATTGTGTATATTTGTTTATGTAAAATATATTATTATTATTATTATTATTATTAATATTATTAAATAATCATAATGCTGATGTGGAGGGAGCCACAAAATGGATGTTTGCTATGCCCAAAAATAAGTGGACACACCCATATGCTGAGATACCGTCCTCTCGGCAAACATAGGGGATGTTCAAACTTTGGGGCTGATTCTGAGTTGGACCCATGTCGATGTCAGCTGACTACGCATGTGCTAAAGATTCATTCAGCAACTGCTCATGCGCCAAAATCAGCTTAAGCACATGGACAGCAGGGTTGATTTAGAGATGGACACTAATGCGTTTGCAGTTGTTAAATATAATATATTTTTCACATTTTTACCAATTTATTAATTTGCATTTCTTCCTGTCCAGTGCACATGTGTGACCCAGCAAAATCAGATCACGCATGTGCAGAATCTCCCTGCACTGTCCTGGTAAGAAGTACTCAGGTCATAATAACACTGCAATTAGGTCCCAATGTGTGTTAATATTATTTTAGTTTAGAGGGACATTGCAGGAAAACAATACATACTGCAGAATGATTCAGTAACAATTCCCTGTGCATCTGGCCTCTCATAAGAGACAGTCACAGCTCCTGCAGTTCCTCTCCAGGCCCAGTGACAGCGGGAGACAAAGGGGATACATGTACCTGGCCCCGAGATTGTGAGCAGGAATCTCAGGAGCCCAGCTAATGTGTCTCTCTCAGTGGCAAATGCAGGCATTTTAGGGGAGTTACAAACATCTCTCTTTACAGTATACACACACACATATATACTGTACAAACATGTGTATATATATATATATATATATATATATATATATATATATGAGATACACCCCAATTTTTAGTTATGTGTATCTGTATTGTGACTCTTATGCAGTGCCCCTAATGCAGTGCCCCCAGTATTTTTACCCCATATGCAGGTCCCCTTAAAGTAGTGTCCCTTATGCAGTGCCATATATGCAGGGCCCTTAATAGTTCTGACCCATATGCAGTGTCCCCTGTAGTTTTAACCACATGCAGGTCCCGCTAAAGTAGTGCCCCTTATGCAGGGCCCATAAGTAGTTTTGCCCCATATGCAGCACCAGTTATGCAGTGCCCCTTATGCATGGCCCCCTAAAGAAGTGGCACTTATGCATGGCCCCCTAAAGTAGTGCCCCTTATGCATGGCCCCCTAAAGTTGTGCCTGTTATGCAGTGCCCCCCCGCACCCAGTACTAACCTCACCACCACGCTGGCTCCAACTCTGGCTGGCTCCCACTTCACTGCTGCCTTTGACTAGATCTGTCTAGATCCAGCAGGGTGGGCTCCTCACATCGCACGGGTGAAGTCATCACGTCATTAGCACAATGCGAATGCTGGCCTCCGGAGCGATCAGAGGCTTCTTCAGCCTCTGATCACTTCAGAGGCCAGTGTTCACAGTGCAATGGAGCCGCAGATGTCAGAGACGGAGCGCTGTCTCCATCTCTGAAAAAATATTTTTGATCATCAGGGGAGGTTTTCTGGGTACTAAAAAATGCCTCCCAGTGTGTGCGAGTGCCTTTGCCTTAGCTGTATTCAGATGTGCACAGAAAGCAGAGGGAGAGGCAGGTCAATCGCAGCCCTGCCAGAGCAATTACGTTTTTTTTGTCTCGGTGCAGTGCATGGTCCTCTCCACTGGGTCAGAGAGTACCCAGGTCTGAGACACTAGGGAACAGGAGCAGGCTGCAGGTAAGTGGTGACTGGGAAAGAAAGACATGGGTCAGGCAGTGGTTGTGGGGGCTGGAGAGACATGGTTCAGGTGATGGTTGTGGAAGCTGGAGATGAAGTAGCAAGTGGAATGGAGAAGAGAAAACCACAGGGTTGGAGAGGTGCAGGAGCTAGGGCTGTGAGACACTGGGGCTGTGAAACATAGGGGTTGGGTCTATGAGACACAAGGGCTGGGGCTGTGAGACACTGGGGATGGAGCTGTGAGACACTGGGGCTGGGGCTGAGACACTGGAGCTGGGGCTGTGAGACACTGGGACTGGGGCTGTGAGACACTAGGGCTGGGGCTGACAGACACAGTGGCCAACCTGTATGTTCTGTACCTACTATGAGGGGATGGGGGGCCCCAAAAACATGAGTGCACCAGGCCCCAAGATTTCTGTTGCTGACATTGTTCCTTTCTCACCTTCTCATAAAAGCCTGGAGAACTGAGCATACTCATGACTCAATAGAGATGTTTACTAGGAAGAAACGAAGGTTAGGAAGAAGCAGAAAATTTTATATGATAGGAAAAAACATCCAAAAGTTCTTCTCACTACGGAGAATATTTACTAAAGTGCGGGTTTTTAGAAGTAAAGATGTTGCAACCAATCAGATTCTAGGTATTATCATCTAGTAGGTGCTAGATAAATGTTAAGTAGAATCTAATTGGTTGCTTTAGGCAACATCTCCACTTCTTAAAACATGCACTTTAGTAAATATACCCCTATGAGTATCAGAAGTTGGCTGTTACTAATAATTTGTGGACTCTAAAACTATCAGAGTGGCAATCACTTGTTCCATGCAGGGTCTTTACAAAACAAGTCTAGTTATTCAGGGATGAGGGTTCATGAAAGAATCAGTTACTTGATAAGGTTGGAAGCTGTTTAATAGAAAACACAGTTTAATGGTTGTTCATAAAAAAGATTTTAATTCTGGTCATGTCATTGTTATTTTTCTCCAACACTTCTTGTTTTATAAAGTTGGGTCCATTTAAGTAAATCAGTCTTAAATGACATTTGGTCCAACAATGGATAATCCAGTAAACCATAAAACTCTGTATTTCCCTGTAATCCTGGTAATGTAACAACATCTGTACAGGATGTAGTCAGCATCCCGGCATGCAGGTTGCCGACGGATGAAACATTGGCATTGAAATTCAGATAGCGTTGGGTTCCCAGCTCCAGAATCCTGACTGCTGGCATCCTGAAGGTAAATATCAGGGGTTAGAGGGAATGTTAGGGTTAGGTTGCAGGGTTAGGCATTAGGGGGAGAGTTAGGCACTAGGGGGAGGGTTCAGTTTAATGTACGGGGAGGGGGAGGGTAGGTTTAGGCACCAGGGAGGGAGGGTTAGGTTTAGGCACCGGGGAGGAATGGGTAGGGGTAAGGGTTAGACTTATCTTGTTCCTAATAGGTGCCGGGATTCTGACTGTCGGGATGCTGCTGTTGGTATTCTGACCAGCGGAATCCCGACAGCTGGGTCTCATACCCAACCCATCTATACATGTATAAAAGCTACATGGGCAAGTGATAATGTAAGTAAATGTCTAACAGGCAATATTGCCTACAAGACAACAGAGCATACATTTCCCCTCACATGACTGGCATGAAGCCCAGACTTCTTATTAATGAGAAATACAGTATATACTTATGTCAAGAGTCTTTAAAATTAAAATGTTGTGTAAATATAAACAATAGAGAATTAATGAAGACAATAAGTCTTTTCACTGTGTGGATATATGTCATGCTACGAGCAAAGTTAACTAAGGATACACCTGAATCCCTACACCAGTCAGAATCTGGACACCAGCATAGCATCTGCTGACATCCCAATGGTAACTATGTGTGTTAGGGTTAGGTATAGGATTAAGGGTTAGGGTTAGGCACTAGGGGCAGGTTTAGGCTGCAGGGGGAGGGTTAGGAATAGGCTGCTGGAGGGGAGGGTTAGGTTTAGGCTGCAGGAAGAGGGTTTGGTTTAGGGTAGGTTTAGGGTTAGCATTAGGATACTTACCTGCAGGTGTCAGCAATCTCACCTAGTTGGGATTCTGGGGTCAGGATTCTAAGTATTGGGATCCTAAGCACTGGCTTCTCGTACCCACCCATAGCAGGCTACACTATCAGCACTGAGGTGAAAATCTAAACTGTATCATCTTCACATAACAATTCCTGCATTGTTTGTTAGTGGTGAGTTTCTATATGGACAATGCAGGACACACTTAAATTTCTTATCCCACAACTATGTACTTTAAGGGAATTGTTGTGAGATACTGTGTGAAGAGTCAGAATACCCTCAGGTCTCATTAATAAATACTGAAGTAGAATTTCACAGGGGGACCAAAGATATTTTTGTGTTTTGTGTAAACAAAAAATTAGGAGGGGTTAGCACATCATTATCTCTAGTCTCAGTAGTGCTTAGTAATATCATTGCAACATGCAATTATCAATGGCACTTAGGGACCTATGTACAATACAGAGATAATCCCAAAGACTAAAATACAATGCTGAGTCAGTTCCAAAGACCACATAAAGTGCAGGGAGCCACTGTTATTGCCATACAATAGAAAGAGCATTTGAGAGACAAATATACAATACATAGCTCATCCCAGAGATCCATATACAATACAAAAAACATGTCAGAGACTGCCATACAATACATGGATAATTCCATAAAGTTCTATATAATATAGAGAACATTCCAAAGACCTCCATAAAATACAGAGAGTTTGCCAGAGACTGTCAAACATTATGAGGCTCTCTATCATTCCATAGAGCAATATAAAAAAAGTATTCTAGAGACCACTACAAAATACAGAAAGCTTTCCAGAGACCAATGTTTAATACAAAAAGTATTTCATAGACTGCAATACAACAGAGAGTGAATAACATAAACCAGTATATAATTAGGAAATTATATATTATAGATTATTCTGGACATTATTCACTTTATATTTTATACGTTATTTTATCTAGTTTTCCTTTTTAACTTTTTGATTTTATGGCTATACTGTACCATCATTACCAAACTTGGAAATAAATCTGTCATTACAGACAGTCCAGGGACACCTGAGTGGACTTTCATTTAACATTGGACTGTGCTGTGGAACGGTTTTCTGCTTTAATTTCACATCCTCAGATGTACGTTCCTGAGCTGTGACTGTGAACATGAGGAAAATAACAGTTACAGTTATTAAAAGTACTTACCAGACATAGGAGCCGGAATCAGTATGAAATACTGACAGTCGGGATCCTGGCGGTCATAATCTTGGTGCTGGCATCCTGACAGGGTTAACATACTGACACTTGGGGGTTGGTATGCCATCCCTCTCCCCTCCCTACCCTAACCCTAACTCTTCCTCTTTGGAGCCTATCCCTTACTTGCACTTAGTGCCTAAACCTAATGTCCCCCTCCCCGCACCATAAACCTAACCCCCCCCCTTTTTGCATAACCATAACCCTCCACCTAGTGCCTAACCCTTACCCCTAAACCTAACTCTCCCTCCAACCCCATTACTTACCTTTTGCATCCCGGCGGTTGGGATGCCAGAGCCGGGATTCTGACCAGCATCGTTATTCTGATCAGCATTGGTATTCTGATTGGCATAGGTATTCTGGCACCGGTAGTGTAAGCATCTGTATCCTGACCACCAGGATGCTGAACGCATACCGTAGGGGCCAGATTACTTCTCCACACAGATGAGCTGCTATGACATGAGTGAACACACATTTGAGCTGGGGGGTAAAATGGGACACACAGGTGTGCTGGTGTGAGGGGAGCACACAGGTGATTTGGGAGAGTGAGAGGGAAACACAGGTAAGCTAGGGGGTGATGGGATAAATAGGTGAGCTAGGGGGTGTGAGGACACACAGATGAGATGTAGTGTTATGGAGACACATGAATGAGCTAGGGGCAAGTGGACACAAATGTGAGCTAGAGGGTGAGGAGACACATAGGTGAGCTAGGGGGTGAGAGGACACACAGGTGAGCTAGGGGGTGTGAGGACACACAGATGAGATGTAGTGTGAGGGAGACACATGAATGAGCTAGGGGTGAGTGGACAAAAATGTGTGCTAGAGGGAGAGGGGACACACAGCTGAGCTAGGGGGTGAGGGGACACACAGATGAGATGTAGTGTGAGGGAGTCACATGAATGAGCTAGGGGTGAGTGGACACAAATGTGTGCTAGAGGGAGAGGGGACACACAGCTGAGCTAGGGGGTGAGGGGACACACAGGTGAGCTAGGGGCTGAGGGGACACACAGGTGAGCTAAGGGGTGAGGGGACACAGGTGAGCTAGGGGTCAATGGACATATAGATGAGCTAGGAAGTGAGAAGACAAACAGGTGAGCTGGTGGGTGTTAGCTAGTGGGGAGAGGAAGATACACAAGTGAGCTAGGGATTGAGTGGACATACAGATGAACTGGATGGTGAGGGTGGGACACAGGGGAACTATTTTGTGAGTTTGACACACAGGTAAGATGAGGGCAACATGCACACAACTGCCAGGTCAATTAAGATGGGGCCAGGTCTGACAGACTTCTCAAACAGGATAAGTGTTGGAAATGATGTGTGTGCAGGAGATCATATTTCAGTTATGTAGGCACACACCAGTGGATTGCTTAAACTATGAACAGCCCAGTTACTTAACCAGTGGTGTTAGTTTACTTTAGTAGGTACAGCCATACTCACTGTTACATGTACACTGGTAATAGAGCTGAGTGGGTTTCTGTACAGCTTACCAGCTGGTGAGTGTATGCTGCAAACAGGTAGTTTTGCAGATAAACAGAAAAAGCTTTATATTCAGGTATTAACCAGGTTCTATATACTGTAGAAGCTAATAAGAAGACTACTATCTCCCACCATGTCACTCTACACAGTATAGAAAAGATGACCCCTGCACATTCTCAGTAGTAAGCTAGGTGGCCATTTTGAGACAGGGCATGAAGCCTACCCGAAGAACAGGAAGACTGGAGTCTGTGTAGTTGTGCACTCCTTTTTCAACAGCACCCCATCCCCCCAATAAAGTCAAATGGGTTAAACACATGAAAAGGCATCAACATATCACATGACTTCAACTTCGCCTTCTCAGAATATAAAATAACAACTTTATTGAATATACATTAAAATTTTGTAGAGGTGTCAGATAATATAAAATACATACTTTTTAAGCAAACAAAATATAACATGATGGATAAGAATGCAAAATAAATGAAAGTAAGTAATTAATAATTGCTGTGCACTACTATTTTACTTGATTCAAATACTGTACTGGAGGCTGTCAGCTGTTGCTTCCCGGTCCATGGGACAGAGTGGGCATGGCCTACATGTTTTACCCTACAATCGGCACTGTGGTGCGGCCGAAGTCCAGTGCCATTTGCAAGGTGAAACACTTATGCCATGCTCCCCTCCATCTCATGGACTTAGAAGCAACAGCTAACAGCTTCAAGTCTAGGAAGATCGCGGAGAGCCTATACCTCCCTCCGCCGCACTACAAGAGCTCTGCTAGTTGTGAGTGGGAGAGAGCAGGCTGAAGGAGTCAGCACAAGTCCACGGAGACCAGGAGATTGGATTGGGTAACTGCACATAAGCACAGCCACCACAGCAGCTACTTGGAGCAAGGAAGAAGGGAGAGAAGCCAGCACCAACCAGGAATAACATCTAAAAGCAGAAGAAGATTAATAGAGGTATGAGTTGCATGACCAGGATTTCTCCCCAATGTACATTATTTTTTTTACCTTGCCTCCATACAGAAGGTTCAGAACAACCAATAACATTCTAACAGCAACATTTCAGGTACTTCTCCAAAGGAACTTTTAGCATAACAGTTATATAATACTGTACACTTGCACTGTGCACTAAACCAAGCTACAGTTTAAACTACATAACTGTATTACAATCTACTTATTGTAGGGTCTTATGAACTTTTAACCTATTTATCTGTCAATTTATTCTTTGTTTTTATATTTGCACCTGATATGATAGCAAAAGGTTATTATTATTTTTAATCTCATTGTGCTAAGAAACTTTGTAATATTCATGCACAATATGATGTTAAATATTTTGTATTTGTATATTTCTTTAAGAATTGCTGAAATCATATTCTCATTTCAAATACACAATAAAACTATTTATTATTATTATTATTATTATTAATACTGCATTTATTTAACATATAGGATTAGCACCTAAAACCTACAATTTACTACTGTACATATAACTAGCCAATTGTTCAGGGACTGTGATTAGGCCATATAGGTCTAAGGTAGCACTCCAATTACATACCAATCAGAATACACCAGATACTTTGAAACATCCCAGAGGAGTGCAAAACCCCATTATTGATACACTTCTTGCAATGCTGTCAACATGTATTTTGCTGACTCTTGCCCATGTATTATAAGGTAAATGTGTTGCTCTACACTTAAGCTTATGGTCCCCATCAACTTCTCTATATCATCTGGGCATGAATCTGCATCTGGTTCTACAGTGACCTTCCACAACATTTTATGCTTTAATTGCATTTCCATAGCAAACTTCCAGGTGTATACTTTTCTGTACTTTTAGCTTGATAAACCCCATTATGGGTGTAGCTCTTGTACTCATGGATCTTACTTGACTGTACAGTTTCTGCATTTTATTCAACTTTACTGCTGCTATACTGTGCAGGAAACACTCTGTGCTGTTTTCCTCTCTGTCCCTACGCCGTCTGCACTACACATGTGCCACACATGGCACCTGTATGTTGCTCTGGATGTCTCTAATAGTTTGTATGTCTGGGTCTGGGTGTCTAGGTACTTTACTCCAGTGTGTCTGGGCCCATAACCTGTTGGAAATGATGTGTGGGCAGGTGTTGATATTGCAGATTTATGTAGGCACACACAAGTGGATGACTCAAACTATGAACAGCCCAGTTACTTAACCAGTGGTGTTGATTTATTAAATTATAACAGGTTCAGTTGTACTCACTGTTACATGTAACTTGTAATGGAGCAGAGCAGGGTCCTTTACAGTTCAACAGCCAGTGAATGTATGCTGCAAATGGGTAGAGATGCAGGGATGAGGGAACAGCTTTATATTCAGGTATTAACCAGGTTATCTTTAGAAACTAAAGATGAGACTTAAATTTCCCACCATGTCACTTTACACAGCACAGACAAGATGGCCACTGCACATGCTCAGTAGTGTTCTTAGCGCCCATCTGTGGACATGGCATTTAGCTTCCCTGGAGAACAGGAAGAGTGGAGTCTGCAGAGTAGCATACTCCTATTTTAACAAGGAGAACCTTCAGTCAGTATGGTAAGCAATTAGTCTCATCTCATTAAACTGAAAGATGAGAGTCCCTTTGGGCCAATCTGCAGTGTCAGACAGCCAGACTTCCTTTCACACAATCCATACACAGCCCCCACTGCCACAACCAGACCATGATGAGCTCTGAACTTTACCTTCAGACTGCAAAAGCAGGTCCATGCCTGCCTGTCCCTGAGACAATTTACCTCACCACTCCCTGCTTTGTAAAGTCAGACGGTCAGGCTGCCTGTTACACTGCTGAATCACACTTCTCACTGTTGGGGCTGGACCCCGATGTATGCAGACTGCCAAAACATTCCCAGCTCTTTCCCCTCATACCTCCAGTTAGAGGAAAAATATGGTGTGGCAAAAACAGCATAAAAACACACTGCCCTGTTAGACCAATGGCCGACAAAGAAATGTCAGCCAATGACAAATCTCCTCTACTTGCACTAGACATATTCAATCTAATTGCTGATTTAACTGATGTGGTTCTGTGCATATATTAGTAATAGTAAGTAAGCCCTATTGATGCACACCAATTCACTGACTATCTAACAGCATGATGTATAATTTAGGAGAAACATGCAAATGTGCTTTGAAATTAGACTTGCATCTTTGTGCTCACTGATTTATCAATGAATGTTCCCTGTGCTTATCTTTTTTTTTAGAAATGAGTGGGTACAGTTCTCAGAGAACTGGACCTGTCCAAACTTCATAGATTTTGGAAACTATAATGGTCTTCAGTCATCGGCGCCATTTTACTCCAGCCATGGAGAATGCAGTGAACATATGTGCTGTGCTCTGTCTGTCCATCAAGTGGCTGCTGTGTCTTCCAGGGGTGCTCTGTCAGTCTAGGGATGATCTGGATGCTCTTTTCATCCATCAAGGGACTGCTGTGTCTTTCAGGGATGCTCTGTCAGTCAAAGGGTGCTCTGTCCATCCATCAAGGGACTGCTGTGTCTTCCAGGGGTACTCTGTCAGTCTAGGGATGCTCTGGGTGCTCTGTTCATCCATCAAGGGACTGCTGTGTCTTTCAGGTGTGCTCTGTAGGTCTAGGGGTGCTCTGTCCATCCATCAATGGGCATCTGCATCTTCCAGGGGTGCTCTGTCCATCCATCAATCGGCATCTGCATCTTCCACGGGTGCTCTGTCCATCCATCAAGGGACTGCTGTGTCTTCCAGGGGGTGCTCTTTCCATCTAGGGGTGCTTTTTCTATCCATAAAAGTGCTGCCGTGTCCTCCAGGGATGCTATGTCAGTCTAGAGGTGCTCTGGGTGCTCCCTCCATCCAAGGGTGCACAGTTTAAAAAAAATAAAAGCTAAAAATAAACTTAAAAAATAATATATTTTTTTGTGCTATTACTCAGTGTACTCTAATATTTTTTTACTCTAACACTGCTGGCCAGATGGCATTGTAATATTCATATATAAAATTCATACATGTATTGTGACACTATAAGTGGTACCCCAATTTCATCCAAATATTGTGACACTGTAAGAGGTAGCGCAGTGTAATGTTCATACACGTATTGTGACACTGTATGTGTTACTGCAGTGTAATATTCATACACAAATTGTGACACTGTAGGTGGTAACCCAGTTTCATCCAAGTATTGGGACACTATAAGTGATAGCGCAGTGTAATATTCATATACAGTATGTATTGTGACACTTTAGGTGGTATCTCAATTTTATCCAAGTATTGTGACACTGTAGGTGGTACTGCAGTATAATATCCATACACATTTTGTGACACTGTAGGTGGTACCCCAATTTCATCCAAGTATTGTGACACTGTAGGTGGAACCACAGTGATTGGCGTAGGAGGAAAAGACGATGTTCAACAAAATTAACTACAAATCCACAAGGAAGACCATTACCAACAATTACGTCCAAACATTACAAAGGCACCTAAGGCTGTAATGGTGGATTCCAATGGGGACAAAGTAATATTGTGTGAAGATGATGTACACACTGATAAGGGTGAGGAATTGGTTGATGATGGCGACAACAACTTGCCTCTATAAAGCCAGTTTGTGCATGGAGAGATAATTGCCAACAATATCAGCTGGCCATTGGTAGCTTGTTTTGTGGGGGTCCAAACAAACCAATGACTTCAGCCACAATTGGCAGCCCCTGTTGCTGAAGTGATTGGTTTGCTAAACTAGGTATATCCTGTTTAATATATGCAACATAAGGGTGGCTGGAAGGGCCCAAGGACAATTCCATTGTGTACCTTTTTTCTTATTTATGTGCTATTTGGGGCATTGCTGTCTGACATTTTTAATTTTATAGTTTATTAAACTGCCATCCTGACTGCCACTGCTGTGTGGCAAATGTTTCGTACAGTAGATGTCCTATATTTTTTAAACTGCTGTGCTTTTTTGCCACTGCTCTGATGCTTACTTATTTTTTGTTTCATTATGTATTTATTTCAAGTAATATCACAAATAGGCATACTAGCAAAATACTCTTATGCCATTTTTCAATCTCGATTTGCAGATACCAACCTGGTGGGCTTGGCTTTCCTTGATCATAACAGCAATGTTTGGTCAGATGCAGCTCAAACACCAAATGGTGAGGCTATTTTGTGATGGTATCTGGAGATGTCCTCTCTCCTGCCTTCCCATAATAAGAGATGTTTATTACCAGACTTTAAAATCCCTCTGCCCCATTCCAGTTCAGAGCTTCCATTTTGTGTACCGCCACATTAATAGTTCATCCACTACTTCAAGAATCGAAATGGGCAAGTGCAACACCAACATTACTCCCATTGGTGGGAGGACCCAGGGAATTTAATCTTGTACCTCTTTTATTTGCATTATGCAAAGTTTGGGGCATTGTAGACTGTCTTTTTGTGTAGTTGACAAAGATTATTGTTATAGTATATTATACTGCCACTGCAGAGCCATTTTCTTTCCTAGGATGTGCCATGTTGGTAATTGAACTGCCACAGCTGCTGAAGTCTTCTACATGCATTTTCTGTATGCCAAAGATGTCCAGAAATTTTTATGGCCACATAAAGCATTTCCCGCATTCCCCTCTCATTATTTTAAAAAACATGCAGAACCACCAAAGAGTTCAACTGGGGCAAGGACTGATGTGAATGAGTCAAATTTCTTTGTAAATGACTCCCATCCTCCCTACTTTATTAATTTTCTTTGGAACCCAAAACTTAAATTAAATTCTCTACGAATTAACCCATCCTTTTCCTGCCTTCAACTGTATACATACACCAACTCCCTCAGGCCTCAGTCTTGATTAATAAAAAAGCAAATATTTCCTGATCTGCTGTGTTGGAAATTGAACTGCCACAGCTGCTGAAATATTCTACATGCAGTTGCTGAATGCCAAAAATGTCAAGATTTTTTATGACCACAGACAGCTTCCCTTGTATGCCACTTTAATTTTTTTATAGAAAACTCTGAACCACCAAGTGGATTGGGTGGGCAAAACATGGTAGATTTTCAAATGTACCCAGATTTTTTCATTGCTCCTTACCCCAACTGATTGCACAGGACCCTTTTGAATTGATAGGCTGTTATAAATAAAGGTTCAGCTCAATAAATGCCTGCCTCCTTTGTATGTAGGTTAATAACTGGATAAAGTAGATGGTGAGTGTCATGAGTGTCACTATAAGTATGAGCGGCAGCACAGAGTATCTTACTGCCAGGATGTGTACAATAAAGTGCAAAAAAACGTTTAATACAAAAAATAAGTTGTGTATATTGGTCACATTACATACATATTTACATATTACATAAAGTGCGAAAAGCAGGCTAAGGTAACCTGAGGCATGCCTCCCAAATTCCAATAGGCCCGGCAAACAGCATGGATGCTGGTAGTTGTAGTTTTGCCAGAGAGCTACAGGCTGCTTTCCTCTGATGTAAATAGCAAGACTTGGTCCCATTATCCCTAACAACTTCCCTAAACACAAATTAAATGTCTGTTTACAGTGAGTATTATTTAGCAGCACCTCCACAAACAGGGCAACCACATTTTGATAAGATGTATAAAAAAACTTCCTCCAGATAAAATATATATTTCAGGAACTGAAGAACTTGATCTTACATTGTTCCTCCCTCATAAATTTTCTTCAGAATCAAAACATTAGAATAATTAAATATACAAACTAATCAATCATTCCATCCATTCCATGTCTTTAGTCCATAAACATATTCCAACTCCCTCGGTCCTCTGACCTTGTTCTTGATTAATGAAAAATGAAAACATTCTTGGCTTTTAAATGTCCTATAGGGTCATATAGTTTATTAAACTGCCATACTGTGTACCACTACAGTGCCACTATATGCCATGTTGGAAGCTGAACTGTCAGATGTTCGTACTGCCGACTGCTGTCGCATAGCTTAGTTAGCCACCTAGCTCGATCCAACCTCTTTGCCTAAATTGGATGAAATCAATATTGCTAGCTATGAGGTGATCAAAATTGCCTGGAAATGACTGGAGATAAATTTTATTAAGGTTAATAATACTGTAGTAACAAATATAGGCCCAAATTATGTGATTTCAGCTGTTTTTAAGATTTTTTAGAAAAAATACAGATCCAAAACCAAAACACACAAGGAGTTACAGATCCAAAACATGAAGGAGATACAGATCCAACACCAAAACACATGGGTTGGTGCACATCCCTTCTTATTCATGTGAAATGCACTGCATAAAATCAAAGGGCTGATGTGGAGGAGCAACAAAAAGGACGGTCATGACACCTAAAATAATAATAAATAGGCCCATATACAGTATCTGTAACTATAACTTTATAGGGACATTGCAGGAAACCAGTACATGCATATAGAATAAAGCACTAATGGTTCCCTATGTATCTTGTCTCTGGTAGGAGACAATAACTGCTCCTGCAGATCCTCTCTCACCTTCACATAACAGCCTAAAAGTGCCTACAGCCTGGACATAGGCAAAACTAGAGATCTGGCAGTGGTTGGTCCCAGTTTTAGCACCGTCAGATAAAAAACACCAGTGGCGTCCTTCCCCATGGTGTCACCCGGTGTAGGAAGGTATGTTGTGTGCCACCAAAAAAGGGGTGTGGCCTCATGATCAGGGGGCATGGTAACTTGAGAAGGGGCAATGGCCTCTGAGCCCGAACCCCAGTGGTCTGATATGTGGAAGATGTCTGGGTGAGCACTGTGCAGTACTGGCTCCCTCACACTGTCAGAAAGCTGAGTGCTGCATTTAATGCTACAGTGCAGTGCCCAGCTCCTGTCACCTTGGTGTCACCCCTATGTGTGGTTTTTGGGACCCCAGTCAGTTTAAATGTGTTTTTTTACCTATATGGTGGTTTCTCTGCAATGGATAACCTCTGAGGAATTTGAGCCTCACTGGGCAGCATCTTCAGCCAGTATTCACTATTCATTTATGTTTATATGTCTGGAAGATGCCTGTTTACATAGAAATATAACCCATATCAACATCATAACCAGGTAATATATACTGTAGTAACAGAGACTTTTGTGCAGGAAAAATGTGAATTTCCCTTAACAAACATCTGTGTCTCTCCAGGCTCCCCTGTGTTACTCCAGACCCCCCAATGTCTCCATCCCCAGGCCCCTCTGTGGTTCTTCAGGCTCTTTATCTCCAGGCCTCCATGTCTCTCCATCCTCAGGCCCACCTGTGTCTCTCAGCCATATTCCACCTGCCCCAGTGTGTGTCTCTCTTCCCCATTCCCCCAGTCCCAGTGTGCATCTCTCAGCCCCAGTGTGTGTCTCTCAGAGCCCCATTACCCCGGCCCCATTGTGCATCTCTCTGCCCCATTGCCCCAGCACCAGTGTGCATCTCTCAGCCCCATTCCCCCAGTCCCAGTGTGTCTCTAAGCCCAATTTCCCCAACAACAGTGTGTGTATCTCAGATCCAGTGTGCATCTCTCTGCCCAAGTGCATCTCTCAGCCCCATACCCCTGGTCCCAGTTTGTGTCACTCAGCCCCATTACCCAGCCACAGTGTGCATCAGCATCATTCCCCAGCATGTGTCACCCCAGCCCTGTGTTAACTCCACCCCCCCCTGCCCTTTGCAGTCATTGCCAACCTTCCCCAGCCCCATGTGCAGTCAGCTCCAATCCCCACAGCCCTGAGCAGTTAGATCCAACCTTCCTCCCCAGCCCCCTTTGCAATAAGTTCCAATCCCCCCCTCAGCACTGTGCACATGGAAGTAGTCAGGCCTACAGGGCACTATAAACTGAGGTGGTTTTAGGATTGACCTTTTCATGGAATCTCAGTAACACGGAATAAAAGTAAATAGAATTTATTCACAAGGAAAATATATAGCAACATTTCACATAAAGGGTCTCATCGCAACTGGGTCGATAGTTAGCACTGCACGTGCGCAAGCCCCGGAGTGATAGAGACACTCTATTGCTACGGATCTCTCTACAAAAGGGGTGGCTGTCGATGTTGATCATCAGCTTGCCCCGTTTTGAAGGTGGGCCGGGGCGGGGTGGTGTCCAACATGGAGGCATTCATTAAGGAATGCCTACCATTTTGTGGGCTGCTGCACTGACATCATCAGTCAGTGGGGATTTTCCTTTCAGAGCAGGAAGCTCCCTGGGTCTTGTGGCTCCTGAGACCCAAACTTGCAAGCGCCTCATTATGAGGGCCAAAGTCTCAACAACACAGAAGTTCAAATATGCAGTAGTCAATACAGGAGTAAACCCCATATGTAAATAAAGTCTCTGATACTAATGTGGTAGGGAACCCTGAGTCCAACACAAGGCTAAGACCTCAGGATGGTATAAAAGACATTACTAGGGTTGAGCCCTGTAGTGTTATGAAAATCTGGAACAGGGTTGAGTCCTTCAATGTAGTGAAGATCCAGAACAGGGTTGAGCCCTGAGACATGATGAAAATCCGAGGCAGGGTTGAGCCCTGTGATGTGAAGCAGGGTTGAGGCCTGTGATGCAGTGAAGATCCAGAGCAAGATTAAGCCCTGTGGTGTAGTAAAGATCCAGAGCAGGGTTGAGTCCCATGATGCATGAAGGGTCCAGAGCAGGGTTGAGCCCCGAGATGCATGAAGGGTCCGGCGACAATCACTGTAACGGTGCAGTTAACAACTGTAGTACAAGTGAGTTCAATGTCCATGGAAGTAGAAGACAACAAGGAGAAGCAAATAATACAGCAGGGAATGCAACCACAGCAATGGAGCAGGATAACAATACTTTTTCAATGGCAATGCTGAGCTCTGTAGTGTGGCTGGTAAACAGTATCAGAAGTTTAAATGGAACATGGGCAGAGATATAGCAAAGTCCACAGCAAACCACAGGCACAGCGGGGATCTGGCAGGAATCCAAGAAAGACCTGAAAGTAATGTTGCACAGATACTGAGACACAGTTAGTGACAGGCTTTATACTGTGTGTCTGTGATCCATAGGACATTCAGAACATGTGACCCAAATGGAATCAGGTTTGAAATAGTAAGCAATCAGAAATCCCACAACCTGACTACACCCTTGAGACAGATGATCATTTTAACTCTCTATCCTCTTTATGTGGGGAATGCCAGCAACCAGGACAGCTCCTCTAATGACCACAATAGAACTTTGGCAAATGTAGTTTATCTTTATGTACTGAGATAGTCACAGTCCTAGCAGCACAGCTCCAACCCCCCCTCAGCACTGTGCACAGCTCCAATCCCCCTTCCCCCCTTCAGAACTGTGCAGAGCTCCAATCACACCTCCCCCACAGAACTGTGCACAGCTCCAATCCCGCCTCAGCACTGTGCACAACTCCAATCCCCCTCCCCCCTCAGCACTGTGCACAGCTCCAATCCCCCTTAACTTGTCAGCACTGTGCACATCTCCAATCCACCCCACCCCACCCCCCTCCCTGCAGTTGCCACCAGCACTTACCTTCTGCTTCTTTGCTTTGCTGCTTGTGAGAAGTGTTGCTGCTGGTCATGCTGGTCGCGATGGTGATTCCAGCCTGTAAGTTCAGTCACAGATTGCAGCAAGAAGGTGTCTGACATCTCCTTCTGCATTTGCATCTGAGATGGACAGAATTGCACAGCCTCTTGTGTGCAGCTCTGCAAATTCATCCATCTTTGAATCAGGCTATTTAGCTATATCATACTTTCTTTACAACTTCCTCTTTTACCATGTTTGGTCCATTTCAGTAAATCTGTGTTTTGGTCAAAAACAATGGATGATCCAGTATGACATAATCCTGTGTATTTCCTTGTAATCCAGGCAATGTAATAGCTTCCGTACTTGTATAAATATTATGTGGGCAACTGATGACTGTAAGTAAATATCTAACAGACAATGCATGTTGCCTACAAGACTACAGAGCATATGTTTCATCTCATACAGTAGGTCTGGCACCAAGCCCAGACTTCATAATAATGAGAAACATACATCACTGTCAGCGTCTTTGTGTAAATATAAACATTGGCATAAATTAATGCAAACAAGTAATTAAATACATTTCTGGAGCTTCAGACTTGTCCTTAGTTAGCATTGCTGAGATTGTACCAAGGCCTCTCTATCTCATACCATGGTGCTGGATACAGTGATGCAAGGGCAGAATTTTGAGAGACAAAGGAGGTGCCTGCAGCTGGGCGCCAGCACTGAAGGGGCACCTCCTCCATTGCCCACAATATATTTACCCCAGTTAGGCTGTAAATATGTATCCGAAAATTACCGTCACGGCTGCCTGATACATGGCACCTCTTCCCAGCAACAGTGAAGCTACCATAACTATATACTTGCGGAGGACTCCATGTCAGACCATTATATGCCACTTCCATCTATCTATAGCCTGTCCCTGCTCATTGATGTCACTGCTCCTCAGCTGTTTCTCATGCCAGTGTGACTCTGGCCCCTGCTCACCCACAACTCCCTGTCCCACTCCTCACTGGTGGCCTCCCTAGCCGTTGACCTGTCTGGCGGCCCAAGCATAAGCGCAGATGCAGATCTACCAGGAGCTGGAAGTCAACAAGGATGCACCAGATGTAGTTGCAGGTTAGAGGGCACGGCAGGAGAGGGCCCGAGGCACCAGCAACTGAGTCTGGGTGCAAATCTTTGGTGGAGCAACTTCCTGGCATGTGAAGCAGTCAGCAGTAGAATGGGCATTTTTGGATTTGTAGTTCCACCACAGTAGCAGTCTTACAGTATCTTGACTCAAACTCAGTCCTCAAAGCCCCCACATGAGGCGGTTTTCCCCTCTGTCTGGGGTATCAGGAGGGCTCGCCACTCACATCAGATGGCTTTTGCCTTCATCAGGAGGACTCTGAGCCTCATGCCAATTGCACTATTCAGGTCATTATCATTGACTAATGCATAGCTGAAAGAAAAGATGGAATCTGTTGTTGGAGGGACCCTCGACTTCACCTATGATAGGGAACCCAGTGCAGGGGCAGTCAAGTCATACTAACTCGCTTCCTATCTGCATCTAGTTTTAATGGAACTCTCATTGCGATCCCTGAGTTGACTGCCCCTGCACTGTGCCCTCCAACAGCAGATTCCATCTATTCTTTTTCTATCTGAGCTGAGATACTAATACACTCTCTCACTCAAAGGTGTTCACTGCATAAGGCACACATCTGAGCAGCAGAAGTGGAACAGTGTCTCACATAGCCCAGGCGAACCTTTCTCTATGAGATAATGACATGTGATTAAGTATATGGGTATAATAATAACCTCTCTCAAAAAGGCTATGGCACAGGTTTCTCTGCTGATTGTATTTGCTATGATGATCAAATTGTGCATTATAATAATAAGTTCTTGAGATTAACTCTTGAAAGTATATAATTAGAATGATTACCAAGGATGACATATTCAATTTAAAAAAAAAATGTGATATCTATATCATGATGAGATTAAGATTGTGATTTTAATATTTTCACTGGTTTTGTTACTATCTTACGTTTTTATGCTTATGGTTATTTGCATATGACATTATTACCTCCCAATCACGTTCGTGGATAGAATAGGTCATGGATACGCACCCGATAAGTTTCCGCGGCTAAAATATGTGTTGTAGGCGAAAAGTCCGGCAGATGAAAAAGTATTGTGGGTGCAAAACTAATTTAATACGGGCCTAAGTCTTGATTTGAAATCTATCCTAATTTTTTTTTGTTTATTTATTTAATTAAATTATTTTATCTTTTTATTTCTTTTACTTGTTTTTTTTTTACAGTGAATGAAATTACTTCTTCCCATGCCATGTGGTTAATTCCAAAAATCATTAATTAAATTTTAAAATTAGTATATTTAGAAATATTCCTCAAGTTGTTCTGTACATTTTCTCACAATGGGCCTGATTCAGAGATGGATGGTAATGCGTACTCTCACAGAGAGCAGTAGCTAAAATATGCTAATGCAACAGGTGGAAGATTTTGTATTGAACCAGTTATAGCTGCCCATAACTGCATACACAAACTCATCATTGTACAAAGATTTTCAAAACATCAACAGCTCCAGTAAGTCTATGGTCACTTAGAATAGCTGTGGTAATTGAGATGTTGAAGGTTCATTCTGTGCATGTGCGATCACAGACGCTTACTAGTACATGCCCAGGAAACGGCCCAGATGCACAAAACTCTGCATAACCACCCACATAACAGTCTTTTCCTCTCAATCAATGTGTGTGTGCATTAAACTTTTACTATATATAGTGTGTGTGTACTGTCTTTATTTAACTATTTATTTTACAGTGGAGGTATGGGTGCCGGCCGCATGCTGGCACTTGTAGTTCCACAAGCTCCCCACCTCCCCTGAGATCCCCGGCTTGGAATGAGCGGCTTGGGGTTATAATGCTTTCACCCTGGAGACCCAGTAATAGGGTCTCCGGGCTGTGGCATTAAACCCTGGCCGTTTTGGGTCTGGTGCTGGTCTAAAATATAGGGGGACACCTACACAATTTTTCCCCCCTATATTTAAAACCAGGACTGACCCTGCAGCCTGATGCTGGTTATTAAATTATGGTGGAACCCTACTTATTTTGCTCCCCATAATTTTAGGAACCAGGACTTGCTGGCAAGTCTGGGGCTGCTCATGCTTTTGGGAGGGGGGGACCTTTCATAATTTTTTTATAGGTACAAGACAAGAAGCTTACACATATATCACTGATATGTGCAAGCTGCTTACTAGGGAGAGTTGTGCAGAGAGAAATCAGATGAGATAACTCACTCGAGCTTGGTTTAAAATCACCCGAGAAACTCAACCTACATCACAATTGGCAAACTTGTTTAACCTCAAATTGCCTGTATATAAATTTGAGAGCTAAAAAGTGATTAAATCACCTGAGTTCAGGTGATCTGGAGCAAGTTGAATCTCATTGCGAATCAGGAACATCTCAAATCTTAGTAAATTTACCCCCTAGTGAGAAATTATACTGCAGAAATCATCACTGGTAGAGCGCCACCATAGGAGAAATAGTGGTACTGCTGTGGATCATAACAGGAGTGCATCCAGCTCCTCTTAAAAGTGCCCTTCCATTTTCAAAATTTCTACGTGCATTGAGAACTGCCAAAGATCGTGAAGAGGGCATTAGGCAATTGGATTTGATGCTTTACAAATTTAGACAGAGAGGGTATAATATTGCAGATATGGAACGTGACAGAAATAAAGCATTAGCTATCTCCCCAGATGCACTGTTGTCTAACAATATTAGCAAACCTAAGAAAACAGCCAATAGAGACATCTGGATGAAAAAATGTAATCATATGAGCACGATTATCAATCGTGAGGCTAAGTCTCTGTGGCCCATTATTACCTCTGATAAAGAGTTAAAATCATTACAGAACACTTCTCTTTTGTCATGTTACTGAAGGAGTAAGAACCTCAAAGATTATGTAGTATGCAATGATATTTCACAATTCGGTAAAACTAAGAAAACAACTTTTCTGGGGAGCCCTAATTTGGGTTGTTTTAAATGTACCAATTGCACCACTTGTTGCTTTACAAACAGGGTCTGCATTCTTCCACCCATATACAGGTGTTAAATACAATATATGGTATCATTTATCTTGCACCACCAACTTTATTGTATATGCTATTTCTTGCCCATGTTCCAAACTATACATTGGGAAAACAGAGTGTATCTTAAGGATTTGTATGGCCCAACACAGGTCAGCAATATGGTCAGCACCATTGAGCAATCAGTGGCTAGGCTGTCGGATAATTGGCTGAGACCTAAATTGTAAAATTAATATCTGCACGATTCCATTTTGTGTTGTCTGCCCGACGCCATATTGGGGCGCCAACACAATACCTTTGTGTATGGTACTACACTGTTATGATTACTATCGTCGTACGGCTACCACTGTCCCAGGCTAAAAGTCTTCATTATATAAATACATACATTTACTAAAACATATAATATGAACAACCCCACAAAACATGTACCATGGTGTACTCCACAAACCCGTAGATGCACAACGCATACTAGCGTCTTTTTTTAATATCCCTACACTTACACATTGCACGCTTACACAGAAAGGTTCCCTAGCATTAAGGTTAATATCCAAGGTTTTATTCATTATTAATTATGTTGTGAAATGACTGTATTTGAGATCTAAGGTTTAGTACATGATAAGCAGACCATGTTTGGTGCTATTCTAAACCACTGTTTATTTGCAGATCTCCGGTTCCATCGGCAAGGAGATCGCAATATGTGTCTGTAAATTATGAATCATAGAGATTTAAGCATTGAAATGTACTCTGTAATGTAATGTTTGCTAGCCAGTTTAGACTTGTTCTTCAGCGGGAAAACACAAACAAAGAGCCATTGGACGGCTGAACCCATACTGTACAAACTGGCCTATGAAGTGCATCGTTACAGAAGAACCAAGAGGAAGAACCAATGGGATTATGCCAACTCGTTCTATTGTATTGCTTATCTCTGTAAGTGTATATATGCAAGCGTTCTATATCTGGTAGTTAGTAATCTCTTTCTTTCTATTGGCAGAGGTTTCATAGTTGATGCCGGGAAATATGGATCCAGAGTGCATGCGTATGTATCGACTGTACCTTGTGATTGTATAATCTGTTTGCGCTAATTGTATTTAGATCAATATATGCTTTTTGGTGAATAATATCTTTTTGTGCTTTGGAACCACAATCAAAGTATGGAAAGCAATTATTTCTTGTGCGACCTTCAATGCTAAATAGCAACATTTGGGTATAGAGATCATTAGGTATTCATAAGGCATTTTGCCGAAGCCAAGCATAGTATATTGGCCCTTCGGTAGAGAATCATCAACCATGTACCTCTACAGATTACAGGGGGGTGATCGTGCTATAAAGCTTCATCAATGTAAGACAAATTGGATCATTAGATTGAACACTTTGGTCCTGATTCAGACACATTCACTAAGGTGCGATTGCTCGATGCCGGGTGATTGTTGCTCAGTGCGCATGTGTACAAGTCGCATTGTGCATGCGTAAGCAAGTTGCTGTGATGGGGATTTGTGTGCTTGTAGCACAATGACAGCTTGTTAGTTTGAGTGACAGATAGCGCTGTTTGTGGGTGGTTACAGGGGAAGCTGCTTGTAAACGGGGGAGTGGTGTTGCCTACGCAGGCGTGTCAGGCCGACAAAATGCTGTTTAAAGGGTGTGCAAAATTAGCAAAGTAGTGTCATTGTACACGTCACCTGCATGTATTTCAGCTAGCACTGATCGCAGTGCTTGCAACGGAGTAAGGCTACCTCAAGGGCTGTGAGCAGCTCCGATGTATCTCGATGTTACCGATTAATCCAACAATTCCTGGAGATGACATGTGTTGCAAGTAGAAAGGGGGCATCTTTAAACACTAGTGAGCGCTCAGTGACGTAGCTCGCTAAGACATAGAGGGCATCCTTGCTCCACGCACTACGAGCATGGATTTAGAATATCCTGCCCCTTTTTGCCAGGCAAGTGGCTGCATCTTGCGAGCAGGTCTGAATGAGCTACTTTGTCCCCACGTGGGCTCAATGAGATGCTGGGGTTACAGAGTTTTGTCTAAAAATGTTGGTTCATGTAGTATTCTGCGTGACGATACTCTACTGTAACCACAGGGGCTTGTAGACTTGGGGGGTCATTCAGACTCACTCGCGAGCGGCTGTACACTTGCAAGTGGGTCGATGTTCCCCACTGCACATGCGCACGATGGAGGGAGCTCCGTCATGTGCATTCGCGAGACCCGGCGAGCGAAATGCTTTCCATCGCTCGGGGTCTCTCACCAAAGGGGGCGTGCTGTCGATGTTGATAGACAGCATGCCCCCTTTGGTGGGCATGCCGGGGGCGTGCCTGCCAGATGGAGGCGTTCCCATGGGAACGCCTACCGTCTGAAGCCGGCCCCACTGACATCACTAGTGATGTCAGTGGGAGTGATTTTGGCTCTGATAGAAACCGGACCGCAGGGTTTCCCTCACAAGTCCGATGGTCGAGATGGTCAAGACCATCGCGACCATCTTTTTGCATGCTCGTATATGCTGTGGGTGGTGACCCACAGCTATTCGAGCATCCAGGAGGACGCTCCATTTTAATGGAGGAGGGCCCTGATTAAGAGCGGGCGCTCTGGTCTGAGCGTCCGGCTCTGAATCAGGGCCTTGGATCTATCAGAGTTCTGGTTTTGTTACTTTATATGTAATGTGACCGCTGTGAGTTATGTGACCTGGACTAATTTTATATGTGGGTTTAAAAATTGTTGATGTGATCAATAATTTATGATGCCTTTAGTATAGCTTAACACTGTTTGTGTACCACAATATCTTTTTCATTGATTGATGTTTGTTTGTTCAGATTAGTATTTCGGTAGGTGAGCATTATTTACTGTTTGTATATTAGTCTCATATTGTTTGAGATCTTCTTTTACACTGTACACTATTGTTTCAAGTCATCACTTTATAGTGTCATCTAAGTGCGATTCTATATTTATTGATCACAGTTTGAAGTTTATCATCAGTACACTTTGTATTTGCATAGTCATGTTTTTATCACCATGGCAGCACGGGAGACATGGTGACGCAACTTCCGGTGTGACAGCATGTGGGCACCGCACACGAGGAGGAGCTGATAGCTGTTGAGAGGGAGTCTTGTTATAAAGGTTAGTCATGTTTCACGTTGTTTGTACTTAGAGTGACAAAAGCGCTAATAAATGCGCTGAAACGTTACTTCATACAGCTTTGGATCATTGAGTGATTTTTTTGTCCGGATTGCAGCCTTTTGTTCTATTTATTACAGAGTCTTGTGACTACAAGTCTTTTGCTGGAAGGCACTCAGGACAGTATCTACTTCACCCTTTGAGTGCCAGAACATGGGGCCTGATTCAGACCTGGTTGCAAGCACTGAGTGGTCGCAACCGCGTCAAAGGAGGCCCAGAGCCCATGCGCACGACGGAGCCGTGTCCGTAGTGCGCATGCACGAGACCCGGATAGCAACGGGCAATCCATCACTCTGGGTCTCATACCAAAGGGGGCGTGCTGTCGATGTTGAGTGACAGCATGCCCCCTTTGGTGGGCAGGCCAAGGGAGTGGCTGCCCAAACGGAGGTGTTCCCATGTGAACACTTCCATTTTGGGGCGGCCCCACTTACTTCAAGAGTTATGTCAGTGGGAGAGATTTCGGCTCTGTTAGAGCTGAAATCTCTCTGGAGCTTGCGGCAACGAGACCCTACCACAAGGGTCTTGTCGCAAGCCTGATGGTTGCGATGGTCTTGACAATGACGACCATCTTCCTTGCCGCTCGCTATAGCTGTGGGTGGTCACCCACAGCTATGCGAGTGGCCAGGAGACGGTTCTAAAAAAAAATAGCCCGGTCCTGATTCAGAGTGTCTGGCTCTGAATCAATGCCATGCTTTTGTATATATATTGATGTGTAAACTCTCACTAGGAGGGCCCTCTTCCCTCATATGATTTTACCTTCTTTTTCTTATACTCTCATTTACTCCTAACTCCCTACAACGACACCTAACTCTTGGTTTCTGTCACCCAGCTGTGTATTTGGTTGTTTATAAACCATTTCCATGTCCCGCAATGTTTTGTAGTGTACATCACTTTTTTCTTTGTACTCTGTAAGGCACTACAGAACCCTTGTGGTGTCATATAAATAATGGATGACAATAATAATAATAATAATAATAATAATAATAATAATAATAATAATAATAATAATAATAATAATAATAATATTGGCTGATGTATGTCATTAAATTGCTTAGAAGATTTTTGTTTAGGGATGGTAAACCATAGGTTTTCTATGTGATTAGCCTGCAATAGTGACAGGACAGACAAACCTACAGTATGCTAAACATTTATTGTTCACAAAATGAAGTTCTGGGAGGACTGTATTTGCCCAATCTCTGGTAAGTGGTGGCAATAGAGGACTTGTCCTCTGTAAAATAGAAGCTGATTGGATTCATATGATGGACACAGTGATGCCTCATGGGCTTAACAAATCAAATCACCTGAGTATTGTATGTTATTAGGATAAAGCTGCTCTTTTGCATTAGCAGATCTATATGTATAAAAGGATAACACTGCTCCTCACCACTATGGGGGTAATATTGTGCGTTGGCGGCCACTAGAGGGCACCGGATGGAACAATTCAATTGTTGCTCCATTTGGGCGCACACAGCCGCTGGCGCTGACATTTCCACTTGCAGCCTCCCAAGCTGCCAAGCAGAAATGACCTGTTTGAGCACTCAATGGGACTTTCAGAGATGTGACAATGTCCCATCATTTTGACTGGCTGCTAACTAGTTTATGAATATATATATACATATGTGTTCACATACACCTACTGTATCCTGAAATATTTCCAAATAACCCAGTTTAGAGCACCACAGACTCTGCTAATCTGCTGTGTCAAAACACTAATTCTAACTTTCTAAGTACCTAGTACACAACCTAAGACGCAGTATTGAAGAAAGAGTACACAATACAGGTCTGATACAAGTGACTTGTGCGATGGTTCCTTAAGCTAATCTGTGATTTTATACCAATTCCTCTGTGATATAAAACTAATCCTATGTACATAGTCACTGGCGTATCTACAATCAGTGCAGAGTGTGTAGTGCACAACGCACACCCTGCGTCCATTTCTTTATTACTTTCCTCTTCGGAGTCGGAGTCCTGCATCCGCAACAGCAGCGCTGCACAAATCACTGGGAAGTGGTGTGGTGGCCATTTTCCCAGGTGCATAAGGAAATTCACAAGGAAAATGGCTGCTGTGCCATTTCCCAGGGACCGGCGCAGTAGGCTCTGGCACAGTACTTATATTTTAGTAGTTCTCAGAGTATAGTGTCTACTGTGCTGCCAGGTAGAAAGGAGGATGCCCTTGATGGAGACTGCTCAAGGGTCCCCTCCTCTATTAATGTGCCCCTGTACCTAGTATACTATTTGCATACTAAGATGCAATATTGAGGAAATAATACCAACATTAAGGAAAAAGTAGCAAAACTGAGGGACAAGTGTCATAATTATGGAAAAAAGTAGCAAAACAGGAAAAAGTACAGAATTAGGGAAAGACTAGCAAAATTGAAGAAAAAAATACATAGTATGGAAATTGCACAGGGCATCTCATGCCATATAGGGCAACAATTATATGTGTATGATGACAAATCTCTATACCACACAATTTATATCAAGTGTTACTTACAGTACAGTAGGTAACCAATATTCTAGTTGTACATAAATTTTAATTGGAGGCGGTCATAATCCCAACTGCAGGGATCCGGCACTCAGAATGCTGGGCCCCCGGAATCCTGAAACCTTTCAGAATCCCCATGTCGGCATCCTGTCTTTCCAAAATCTCGAAGGTGCAGTAAGTAAAGGGTTAGGGGGAGAGTTAGGTTTAGACACTAGTGAGCGGGTTAGGGTTAGGCCTTATAGAGGGATGGTTAGGGTGGTGGGAGGTGGAGGGTAGGTTTAGGCACTAGTGGGGAGGTCAGGTTCAGGCACTGGGGAGGGAGAATTAGGGGTAGGGAGAGGGGGAGGGGGTGGGATAGTATACCGACAACGAGTGTCTGTATTTTAACACTGTCGGGATGCTGGCATTGGGAATCTGACCGCAGGGATCCTGTACCCATCCTATTTTAATATATGCTTATATCAATTCAGAAGTAATTTTTTACTTTGTTTTATTGTGGTCTGTGCGTGCATGCGTGCGTGTGTGTGTGAAGAATGAACACAGTGCCCTTTAGTGTTGTATTTTACAAAGAAGTGAATATAAAAAATTAATTCATACACTTAATAAAAATACAAATCTTGTGTAGACGTATTTTTGTGAGTGTGTGTGTGTGTATGGTGTGTGTGTGTGAGTGTGTGTATGTGTGAGTGAGTGAGTGTGTATGTAAGTCTGTGTGTGTGTTTGTGAGTGTGTGTATGACTGTATTTGTCTTCCTTTATCTTTGATTTCATCTTCATATAAGCTGATATTTCAACCCGGATTTACAGTAGGACAAGGAGAAATACATATACAGTGGTCTGTTTTACATTCAGAAACATGTAGTATTCAAACTGTCAAAATCCATGTCATAGTACAGTTCATAAAATAGCCTCATAGTGAGTGTTACAAAAACACAGTTATCTACAATATAAGTACTGACAACTTTCCTCCTAGGAGACATAGCAAGATCAATTTATCACATACTGTAAATAGATAATCAGCTTACAGTATATGGCTTACTTTTTGCTAATTATCATGAAGGTTTTCCCTTTATAATTTGACAAGTGGTGTAAAGAGAGTGTAACATGTCATCAGGGGGATAAATGTATAATATAACTAGAGGGATAATTATAGTGATGGTGATTCAGGTCTCTGCCTATGACTATACATGTGTCACTTTCTTAAACTTGCACGTGGTGTATTCTTCTATCTATTGTGGAATTTTGGACTGGAATACAGGTATATACCTCTGGTCTGGCCGTGGCACTTCTGCCTCATATTATTAAAGGTTATATATTCCGCACATGCATAGCCAGTACTATATTACACATTCATCTTGATGTGGAATTTGCCATTATCCTTCATAGATTTAAACATAGCGCCAATTTAGTAAATATATAATACTTTCATATCATATATAGCAATACATAGTTGCTATTTTGTAGTAACTAGTCAATAGAAGTGACCATTTTATTGTAGTCTCATACTCATGAACTAGGAACAAACAATTTTGGTGGCCTCTTTTTTAGGACATATAATGGCCTTTTTCATGCTCTAAAAAAGGGAAATAATCACCTCTTTCAAGTTTAGGGAAGTGATGCGAGTACAACTCATGCACTGCTATACACACAGAGATTGCCAATTAATTAATTATCCATTTATTTTCCATGATATCTCCCTCCAGTGTTATTATACAATAATCCCCCTGATCAAGTCTGTCTGACAGGTGAAAAATGTTGGTGCACTTTATATTCTGTAGGCACAACTCTGGATATTAAAAATGGAAGATTTCTATGTATCTGTGCCAAAAGGAAACTGGGTAAGATGTTTATTATAGGATACAGAACATTAATTTTTTTTTTTAAAATAACAAATATATTTACACATATGCTTCTATGTACATATATATTTTCTTGTCACTGCCACTTAGAATAAATTTGCTGATTGGTATTGCTAGTCACCAATCTGTTAGGAAAGTTTTTTTTTACTTTTTTGTATTTGGGATGCTACACATTTCTAAATGTACTACACTATATTCTGTATATGTCCCACTTTCCTATGCTATCTGATGCAAGTCGGATATCAACTAATATAATGGAAGGAGAAACAAAGACATGTGATCCAACATACAGTGAATTTTTCATTTTTTATTAATATATTTTATAATTAATTGTTTATATTCATTATAAAAATAAAATACTACACCAGTAACAACTGTCTTAATTTTTTTCACAGAGATTGATGTTCCTGAAGTGCAAACTACATCATTCAGATTATTGCTGCCACCATATAATCACTATAGAAGTGCATAGGCAAAAGCAGGGGAGGTTTCCATCTGCCTGGAAACCCCCCTCCCTAGCACACACATGAACACAGTAGAAATAGTAATGTAATAGAATTTTGCTAGTGTTGCATGTTCTTCTCAGTATCACAAATGAAATAATTAACACCACCTGTGGCTCTTTTAATATGTATCAGAAAGTAATAAATAACCTGTGCACCAACTAGGAGATCTGGAAAACATGCACTATTAGGGATGCACTGCTATAGAGCCCAATATGTATATATATATATATATATATATATATATGTCCAGGGCAGTGTTAGGTTCTTTTGCTGCTCCTCCAGGCTCTCGGTCTTGCTCCAATAGTATGGAATGGTGCCCACATCTAAAATTAAAACATTCAGCTCAGGCAGGATGGCCTACTGCTGCATCTAATGGCTTACTGTGATCACTGGTCCTGTATATGCTGGAATTATGATAAACAATATACTTTGTATGATGCATATTAAAACTGGTTGAGCACTAATTCTGCCCTATTCATGGACTGGCCACACTTGCTCTAAAATCAAGCATTTGGAAACCCTCCTCTAGAAATCCTGCATTTGCCACTGAAGTGTTTGTATTAACTAATACCTATCCACTCTGTCTATCTATCTATCTATCTATCTATCTATCTATCTATCTACCTATCTATCTCATATCTATCTATCTCATATCTACAGTATCTATCAATCTACCTATCTATCTTTCTATCTATCTATCTCATATCTATTTATTTATTATTTATTAACAGTTTCTTAGCACAGCATATTCCGTTGTGCTTTACAATTGTAAACATGAATAGAACAAAGCTGGGTAACAACAGACAGATATATAGATAGGAAGGCCCTGCTTGCAAGCTTACAATATATAGGGAAATAGGCATTGATACACAAGGATAGGTGCTATAAATTGCATTTTGGTCCAGCCAGAATGCACAGTTTCTTGGTAGGCTGCATGATCCATTCACATTGGAATGTCGGCCAAATGTCATGATGATGTGAGAGTAAGACGATGTGTGAGGTTGTGTGTGGACTGTGAAAAGGGATGTAATTAGATATGGAAGCTATGAAGGTTATGTGGGCGGTTCTAGAATCTGATAAGTTTGCCTGAAGAGGTGAGTTTTCAGGGACCGCTTGAAAGATTGGAGACTAGAGGAAAGTCGTATTGTGCATGGTATGGCATTCTATAGAGTGGGTGCAGCCCAAAGATCTATCTATCCATCTATCTATCTATCTATCTATCTATCTATCTATCTATCTATCTATCTACTGTATCTATCTCATATCTAAAATTCTCTCTCTCTCTATCTAAATATCTCATATTTATCTATCTATCTATCTTACATCTATCTATCTGTCTATCTATCTATCTGTCTATCTATTTATCTATCTTTCTATTTATATGTCTCATATCTATCTATCTAAATATATCATGTCTATCTATCTATCTATCTATCTATCTATCTATCTATATATCTATCAATCTATCCATCTTTCTATCTACTGTATCTATCTCATATATATATATATATATATATATATATATATATATATGTGTATATATATATATATATATATATATCTTTCTCTCTCTCCTCTTTCTCTCTCTCTCTCTCTCTCTCTCTCTCTCTCTCTCACTAGCTCATATCTATCTATCTATCTACATATCTCATATCTATCTATCTATCTATCTATCTATCTATCTATCTAGTTATATATCTATTATATCTATATATATATATCTATCTATCTGTCTATCTATCTGGGGCAGCACAGATGGTGTAATGGTTAGCGTTACTGCCTCACAGCAATGAAGTAATGGGTTCAATACCCACCATGGCCCTAACTGTGTGGAGTTTGTATATTCTCCCTGTGCTTGCGTGGGTTTCCTCCTGGTACTCCGGTTTCCTCCCACACTCCAAAAATATACTGGTAGGTTAATTGGCTCCCAACACAAATTGACCTGTGTGATTGTGTGTGTACATGTGGTAAGGAATATAGATTGTAAGCTCCACTAGTGCAGGGACTGATGTAAATGGTCAAATATTCTCTCTGTAAAAGCTCTGTGGAATATTTTTACGCTATATAAATAAATAAATCTATCTACATATCTCATATCTATCTATCTATCTATCTATCTATCTATCTATCTATCTATCTATCTATCTATCTATCTATCTATCTATCTATCTATCTATCTGTCTAGTTATATATTGATGATGCAATGTGTTTTGGATATTATTCATAAACCTTACTTATTATAAGACGAAATGAAATAATTCACACCAATACCAACTCTAAAATAAATGACAATGTGTTTTACTTAAAAGCAAATTAATTATACATGTATTATTGTATTATTGTCAAAGCAGACTTACAACATAAAAAACGTAAGGTCAGCAGCAGTGACAAAATGATTATTTGCAATGCCTAGCATAGACTCACAAGGTGGCAGTCAGCCAAGTTTATACCTACGCACCAGCGCCCCGGGACTCTCTCGACCTACGATCAAAACTGCTTAACCCGACTGACCATCCCCTCCCCTCTTTGATCAATCTTTTATACTTTTTCTTTTGCTCAAACTACTGACATATTCTAAAATGGTGAATAATAATTTATTAATTAAATGTTCATGTGCACTAAACAATTCACTGATAATATGTTCTAAACAAAACAAAACCTATAATCTGCTTTCTATGTTCTGAAATTTCTGTTCACTGCTTCTGGTAGACCAAGGCTATCTTGGTTAGCTCCCTTCTTGTTTATACAGATTTGAGACCTACTGTCTCCTAGTTTGTTCATATTAAACTAAACCATTATTCTGTCTTTCTAAAAATAGTTTCCATCAGTAGTTTCTGTAGTTAATAACATCTATATAAACCTAAACACTACATCATTTATTATACCTTGAAATTATACAATATTAAACAATAATAACTGCTGCTTCAGACACACACCTGCCTACGTTAGAGAGAGGGTAGACCTCATCTCTAGGGCTGAGGCCATTCAACAAATGTTGTCCTCTGCAATTTACAACTAAAATATATTCTAAATCATTTCTATATGTAGTCTTAATTGCAATGAAAATAATAATGCAAGACATAAGCATGCATATATTTGTGAATTGCTGAAGGAATATGTATGGTCATATATTCCAGCGTTATCAGTTCCATCCTCATGAAATTTGAGGGGTCATAACTCCGAAAAAAGTTCATAACGTCTGATTTCTTCTTAATGCGCTGGAACATCTTCTTGAAGCATTTCACTAATATATAGAAAATCAACAACATTATCATGACAAAAAATATAAATCTTCCCATTGCGTGGATAATGTCGCCAAACCAATTTCCAAACCATACAAACCACGTGCTGGAGTTCAACCAGGTGAACCAACTGTCGGGAATCATCCCATCTTGTTTATTTGTTAAGCAAATTAATTTTTAACCCGAGTAACTTCATTTAACCTTTATTTTATTTATTCTGCATCAGAAGAATTTGTGATGTATGTATGACACTTTAACTCATATACTGTTTGTAATGTGACACAATATCCAAAGTTACAGCTGTAAGGTAGTGTGTGTTACATTTTAATTCAGTGTTTTATTGCATGAAACTCTCTTACCACAATGTCTGCGATATTGTTTATTAATTCCCTATGTACCAAATGTTATTATGTTACCAAATTCTAAACCAACCTTATAACTTTGGGACAGTGTAAAGAGGTGCTTGTACTTTTCCATATACCATTTATATTTCTAGTTACTGTTCTTACACAGTAATTATTTCATATGTTTCTTTTAGATTTTCTTCTGTTGTATTACCTTTGCATCAGGTAGCAATGTTCTTATAAGTCCCATTTCAAAAGAATTCACTGGTAACCATTTATAAGCCCTGTGTCCACACATATATAATATAACCCATGTGGTAGTGTCATGGATTACTACACAATGTGTTAGAAAAACAATATAAGGAACATTTCTATGGGCACTCTTTTCATCCACAGTTTCTTCTTGCTTGTTATATTCTGCGATACGATGACTGTATGTTTTATTGTACCCCGACATTCCTTCTGTTATTACACAGTTTATTAATGCACTCATGCATTCTTATTTATTAGGTTTTGTGTATTTAATAATTTCTAAAAGATCCCCAAACAAGTTTAATTCTGTAAGATTGTGTTGAAAACACTCGTTCTCAAATAAGTACCTTCAACTCATGTACCTTTGTATTAATACACATGATATTGTCCTGATCATACCTTGGATACCTTGTTAATTTTAAATGTGGGGAACCTGTGACATTATAAGGTTCAAGTGTTAGAGTTCCACATAGTGAGTGAAGTGTTGTTTGATTTAAGTGCAATGATATAAACATTAGCAAAACATTTCCTGAATGACATGGTGACAACATACCCAACAATCAACTTTATTGTTCTTTCTATAAGCTCATGATTAGTGTCCAGGGAAGAAGTGTCAGTTTGTATATGGGTGCTGTCTTTACACCATTGTGTACCCATTTTCTCTGAATTTAAACCAAAGTATTTACATATACACCTTAGAATTGTGAGGCAAACCTTCACACCTTTAGCTTACTGTAATAGCTCTTCTTTTCCTGAAACTTCTTAAGATGTATCTTGTACCTAGTACCAGTATGAGTCCTTATTTACCTGTATTTTGTTTTGTTTATATAATTTCTTTTCAAACATTTTAAGAATTTAACCTTGGTCTTTTGCCAAACCTCTGATCCGTACCTATACCTGGGAGTATCAGTAGTAAAATGAGTGTGTGCATCTTTTATGACTCTTAATGTGATTAAAACCATATCCATTATTATCATGAGTTTTAAAATAGTAGTGGAGTCTACCAATATCACCCCAGCAGTAACCCTAGGATAACTCTCCACACCGTCCTCATAAGTCACCAGTCCTTGTCAGCTCTTAATCACTATAAAAAAATTAAAAACAAAAATAACTGTCCCAATTAATGGATATACAGAGGCTTGTTCACACCTAGCCATCTTTCTTTTTATTTGTCCACAATCTGCAGAAAACTACTAATAATGTCCCCGATTCTGTGAACCTTATCTTGGTCTGAACTGTGGCTCTGATCAGGCCCATCATCAAATAAGTTTATTAGATTTAAATCACAGTCAATGTATTTATCTGCATCTTCTTTGGCTTTAACTGACCTCACCGCTGGGTTTGAAACCTTCTTGCAGTGAGATTTTGTGAATCCAATTGTCCTTTTCAGCCACATCGAGGTTGTTAGCAGGACCTGGAGCGGGCCTTGCCATCGATCTATGAGACAACCAGAACATAAGAAATGTCTCACCATTACATAGTCTCTAAGCTGGATTCCATGACAAAGACCCTCTGGGAGTCTCTTCATAAGCTTTCCTTGCTTTTCTTCAGATGCTGTGAGAATTGTATAACATAGTCCGTAGTTAAATCATATAACAGTGACAAGTCTGTTGCTGGACTTGCAATAAGGATAGGCAGTTTTCAAAAAAATTGCTCATAGGGCACAGGTTAAGTGATCACTTTGGAGTGGTGTGGATGCTATACAATACCAGAGGTAAAAGCCTCCAGCCAACTCATTGCAGTCTCCATACCCACCTTAGCTAACTTGTACTTAATGTTAGTGTTTACACATTCAATTTTGCTTTTCATAAACCAATATATTGACATAAATTATTGCTTGTAATACCTTCCCTGTACAATGTGTACCTCTGTCACCTTCAAAAACTCATGGGATACTATATCTGGGCTCAAATTCCTGCACAATTTCTTTGCTGTGAATAATGCTGCACATGATGACAGATTTCTGTGGCAACATCTGGAAACTGTGAAGTACTCATAAACAATAAATGGTTAGATAAATGTAAAGTATCCAGGACACAGTGAACCTGCTAATGATAGTGAGATTAGTTGCAGGAGGGACACGAACATCAGTAATAATCATCAATTGAAACAGCTGAATCAGATCTAACAGTTCACTTCAGGGGAATAGTCATAAAATTGTTGATTAGAATAAACAGGCATAATATAGCAGTATAAACATATAAACAGTATAGCAGCGCTAAAAAATATGTAGATTAATTAAAATTGTTTAATAGACATACATTAAACCATGATTAATAACACAAATCACATTTATATTCAACAATTATGAGAAATAAAAATTAAAATTAACCTTAGTGGGTGAGCAATGAATAAGCATTAATCCTCTTCCAATAGTTAGTATAGTATGTGCATGTTCCTGTATAAGCCTCCAGATGGTACATACCAGATTTTGGCAGTCTCAATTGTAATGAAATATAGTGGGTAATTCCTGCAAAACTTACCAAGTCCTATCACCAATAGAGGGATGGTCCTAATGACATATTGTCCATATGCTGCACTCGGAACCCTCAGAAGTTCATGGTGTGGATTGGATGGTTGGATCCAAGATGTAAACACAGGATAAGTCCCAAATGTAATTCCAAAAAGTACCAGGAAGCTGGTCCAGGCTTGTATATAATATCCAGTATGAACACTTGTTGGATAGAGGCAGGCATCTGACATGTTTCACTGCACCTGTAGCAGCTTTTTCATAGGTAAAATTGTAATATCCTGGAGGGTCTTTTTTATACCCTTCCAATCAATTGCTCCGATACACATGATTCCAATTAATCCATCAACCAGCTCATATATTTTTAAAAACAGTACCAAACAAATTCAGAGGCAAACCTATATACATATTATACTTAATTATATGAAAGAACTTTCTTTTAAATGTTCCATTAAGCTTAAACCTTGTTCTTACCTCATCTTTCTACGGAACCTGCTCCGGTCACGTGATGTCAATTAACATCACGTGTTTCCAGGAGTGGGTCCTTCTGAAGATTTGCATCAATACGTTGCCTTGGAATTTTGTCTCTCCGCCATCTGATTCGATAGCGGGAACCCGTGACCAGTGACACATCATTATAACCACATGATATGCGATGCATCACATACATCACATGACACCCGGCATTTCATTAGAATCCGCATGGATTTAGGATAATATTGTTCCGATCATGTATTATTAGCCACATGATCAGATCACATGAGATCAATCACATGATCGGACTCAAGCACTGGTCAAATTGATCAAGGAATCCTGATTTGTAGTTTATGTATCCGTTCACTATCCCTAATATTTATGAATATTGTTTTTATATTTACATAGAAATATTTAATTACAACAACCTTATCTTAACCTATACTAGTAATGAAAACATAATATAAGGCTAAATAGGTATAGATAGTTATAATTGACATGTAAAAGGATAGTAAAAACTAGACTTAATTAGTACCACACTGAAATGTAATTGGGGTTTTAATCTTGTAAGTTTAACCACAATGTCATGCTTGTAGGCTTGTCATTATGTCAAAAGGTTTATATTGATATTCCAAAATAGCATCAACTATATAAACTCAATAATTATTAGTAGGTTATATAACAATCTTATCTCAGCATTGGGACTATATCGTGACATCTATATAAGATAAACTGAAGAAATGCACCATGCATCTATCCAATTTTATATATAAAGAAGGGAACAATGACTACCACTTCAACCCTAATTGTAACAGTACTTGTATACTCTACATACATACCAAATAAAGAACTATAAACAACTATAAACAAGCTTAATTCCAGAAAAAACATGATCTCCATCATATCCCACTTGGATCATATGGAGATCCAAGTTGTCTCAAACTGGTAGGGATTGAGTATATTCCATCAACTAAAGGAGGGGGCTATAGATATAGATATTTATTCAAACAGGAAGTCTTTTGGATGTTCCAAATGAATTCTATATATCCAGAGGGACTCAACAAAGCAGTAGAACTAAACATGGTTATGTAATAGCTGCCCTTTCATCCCATAAGAACATCCTACTGTCTCCTCAATCTGTTTGTATATGTGTATAAGTGTGTATATACATGTTTGTATGTTCATCACTATTTCTGTGATTTTGCTCATAGAGTATTAATTTCAACACTAGTGTAACAAACAATTTGATATGAAGATAAAGTTAGAAGAGAAAGAGGGATATGATGGAGATCATGTTTTTCTGGAATTAAGCTTGTTTATAGTTGTTTATAGTTCTTTATTTGGTATGTATGTAGAGTATACAAGTACTGTTACAATTAAGGTTGAAGTGGTTGTCATTGTTTCCTTCTCCTTTATATATAACATTGGTTAGATGCATGGTGCATTTCTCTGCAGTTTATCTTATGTAGATGTCACGATATAGTCCCAATACTGCGATAGGGTTGTTATATAACCTACTAATAATTATTGAGTTTATATAGTTGATGCTATTTTGGAATATCAATATAAACCTTTTGACATAATGACAAGCCTATAAGCATGACATATTGTTCAAATTTACAAGATTGAAACCCCAATTACATTTTCAGTGTGGTACTAATTAAGTCTAGTTTTTACTATCCTTTTGCATGTCAATTATAACTATATATTCCTATTTAGCCTTAAATTATGTTTTCATTACTAGTATAGGTTAAGATAAGGTTGTCGTAATTAAATATTTCTATGTAAATACAAAAACAATATTCATAAATATTAGGGATAGTGAACGGATACATAAACTACAAATCCCAGGATTCCTTGATCAATTTGACCAGTGCTTGCGTCTGATCATGTGATTGATCTCACGTGATCTGATCATGTGGCTAATAATACATGATCAGAACAATATTATCCTAAATCCATGCGGATGCTTAGGAAATGCCGGGTGTCATGTGATGTATGTGATGCATCGCATATCACGTGGTTATTATGACGTGTCACTGGACACAGGTTCCCGCTATCGAATCAGATGGTGGAGAGAGGAAATACCATGGCAATGTATTGATGCAAATCTTCAGAAGGACCCACTCCTGGAAACACGTGATGTTTATTGACATCACGTGATCGGAGCGTGTTCCGTAGAAAGTTGAGTTAAGAACAAGGTTTAAGCTTAATGGAACATTAAAAAGAAAGCTCTTTCATATAATTAAGTATAATATGTATATAGGTCTGTTTCTGAATTTGTTTGGTACTGTTTTTAAAAATATATGAGCTGATTGATGGTTTAATTGGAATCATGTGTATATGAGCAATTGATTGGAAGGGTATAAAAAGACCCTCCAGGACATTACAATTTTACCTTGGAAAAAGCTGCTACAGGTGCAGCAAAATGCGTCAGTTGCCTGCCTCTATCCAACAAGTGTTCCTACTGGATATTATATACAAGCCAGGACCAGCTTCCTGGTACATTTTGGAATTACATTTGGGACTTATCCTGTGTTTACATCTTGGATTCAACCATCCAATATACACCATGAACTTCTGAGGGTTCCCAGTGCAGCGTATGGACAATATGCCATTAGGACCATCCCTCTATTGGTGATAGGACTTGGTAAATATCACAGGTATTACTTACCCACTATATTTCATTACAATTGAGACTGCCAATATCTGGAATCTACCATCTGGAGGCTTATACAGGAACAGGCACATACTATACTAACTGTTGGAAGATGCTTAATGCTTAGTCATTGCTCACCCACTACAGTTAATTTTAATTTTTGTTGCGCATAATTGTTGAATATCAATGTGATTTGTGTTATTAATCATGGTTTAATGTATGTCTATTAAATAATTTTAATTAATCTACATATTTTTAAGCGCTGCTATACTGTTTATATATTTATATTATGTGAGGGTCTGACGAACCCCTTTTCTTAACCAGCTGCTTAGTTAAACAGACCATACCAGCAAATGTATAAATTATTCAAGAAATACAGCAGTAAGCTTAGACATTTAAGTTAGCTTCAGAGACAATAGTCTGTGAGATACAAATCTTGGTATTATTGATTAAAATAAGCAAGCATAGAGAAAGCAATAAGCTTAAGCATTACATCAACATTGTCATCACCAGAGACTGCAGTCTCTGGGGTTCAAATCTTGAAAAAAAAAAATTAAAAAAACAAAAGGGGGGTCAGCCGGGCCAGCTGTGAGAGCCTGGGGTGCTGCGGGTGCTGTTGGCTGACTGACACAAGTGTCCACCTCTTAGCCTCCTGTTGCCATATTGCCAGACATTGCAAATGCTTAACCCTATTCTTCACCAACTTAGACGAAATGATTGTTGCTTTCAAAGCCACCAAAATAGATTGGTTAAATGTGCCAGGCACAGGGATATGACCAGAGGTCCATCCGGTCATCCCACTTCACCCTGCAACAAACTTCACACTCTCATCTTTGTACCTGTCTTTCATAACTGCATACATACTTGTCATTCCTAATCACATATGCTTTTGTTTTATTATTATTCCTAGATCCTGCATTGTGCTACCCTCATTACCCATCCTCTGCTGCATTTCTTTAAACATTTTTTTTAAATGACTACCCTCTTTACTCTTGGCAACCCACTTGATGTCATTATAAGAGACTTTTTTTCCTTTCTTGCTAGAAACAAAAATAAAACTTTTTTCTCCAAACAACCAAACTCCTGACTGTGAAAGTGGTACACTGTCTTTCTATCTCACAAAAGTGTTACACCTGCAATAAGAAGCTTCCATAAGCAGAAGCATGTTAGTAGGATCCGGTAAAACTTAGTAAACTACCCTGGCATCAATTTTCCATTTTCACTAAGCCAATTCCATCTCCTTCAATCAAATAACCATTACCATCCAGGTGCATCACATGCCCTCCTCCCTATACTCTGCAACACTTTTACAGGCTACACACAACCTCTTCATTCTCAAATCACTTGCTCTTACCCTCTATATATCACTTACAGGAACTCTCTTCAATCCCATACAAGTACTTAAACAATGCTGCCCTTTCAAAAACAAATGAGATTAACTGTTTTCTTTTTCCAACATTATGACACGTCTGTCAAAATAAATCCTCAAAAAAACTACTCTAATCATGTTTCCAGTCTTTCGTTATCAGGCCAAACACATCTCTGATACAATCTGACCTCGTTAACAGATTCAGTACTTCAATTACCTTGTGCCCCCCTTTATTATTGTTCAGGACACCTTTTACATCACTTGTAACTATACAAGTCTAATTAAACAATTTATCTCTTTGTTTACACTATTACCACGCAATTCACATAACCAGAGTCATGTCTCTCTACTCCATTTCTAATACAATGCATACTACAGAGGAAAATGGGAAAAGCCAGATCACCAAATGCCCCTCGTCCTAAGCCCCTGCTGACATTTAATTCTTATAACCACAAAACCAACCACCAAAAAAAAATACACAATACTGCCCCTAATTTCTGGGAAAAAATGACTCAAATACAATTTCAAATTTCTGGATTCAAGCAACACTTCTAATGAACTGTTTCCATTGGAATCCAAGTCCTCAATTTCTGGAAAAACTGAATCAAATGACAAATCAACCTCTGGCAACACTATTGAATCGAAATCATCAAACCTTAATTCCTCAATTTTTATGAAAAGCAAATCAACATTACACATCTATTTTGACCACCTAATAAGGGGTCCCTCCCAATGAAAGAGAAATACAGGAGAATGAGGAAAGATAAAAGACAGTATGCACAACCTTTTTTTTTAATAGAAAGAGTTATGGATCACTCACACATGTTATATACACTGCTGTCTATGGTATTATAGTGTCTCTCTTTTTTTAATGACACAAGACCATAATCTAACCCCAGCTCCAAGCGGAAGCCATAAGCGATACTCGGGTGGGGTTCTGACCAGAAACTACTCCCGTGAAGTTCAGTCAATCACCCAAACATACGCCATTCAACCAATCATATATCACTCTTTCATACAAAACAGGGAAGGAGTGAGCAGAAAAAGAAAATAGAAGATATCAATAAAACTTCTTAAAATCAGCAATCTAACAATAATTTCAGAAATAGATATATCAAATAACAAAACTGCCAAGGAAATCACTTAATGATTCATAAACCTTACTTATTATAAGAAGAAATGAAATAATTCACACCAATGCCAACGCTAAAATAAATGACAATGTTTTACTTGTATTATTGTCAAAGCAGACTTACAACATAAAAAACATAAGTTCAGCAGCAGTGACAAAATGATTATTTGCAATGCCCAGCATAGACTCACAAGGTGGCAGTCAGCCAAGTTTATACCTACTCACCAGCGCCTGGAACTCTCTCGACCTACGATCGCTCCTGCTCAACCCAACCAGCCCCTCCCCTCTTTGATTAATTCTTTATACTTTTTCTTTTGCTCAAACTACTGACATATTGTAAGATGGAAAATATTAATTAAATAATTCAATATTCATGTGCACTAAACATTTCACTGATAATATGTTCTAATCATAAAAAAAACAATAATCTCCTTTCTATGTTCTCAAAATTCTGGTGACTGCTTCTGGTGGACCAAGGCTATCTTGATTAGCTCCCTTAGTGTTTATACAGATTTGAGACCTACTGTCTCCTAGTTTGTTCATATTAAACTAGTCCATTATTCTGTCTTGCTAAAAATGGTTTCCATCAGTAGTGTCTGTAGTTAATAACATCTATATAAACCTAAACACTGAATCATTTAATATACCTTTAAATTATACAATATTAAACAATAATAACTGCTGCTTCAGGCACACACCTGCCTACTTTAGAGAGAGGGTAGGCATCATCTCTAGGCCTGAGGCCATTCGACAAATGTTGTATTCGCAACTTAAACCTAATATATATTCTAAATCATTTCTATATACTCTTAATAGCAATGAAAATAATAATGAAAGACAAAAGCATGCATATATTTGTGAATTGCTAAAGGAATATGTATGGTCACATTATCTAGTGTTAGCAGTATCTATTATATCTGTCTAACTATCTATCTATCTATCTATCTATCTATCTATCTATCTATCTATTTCATATCTATTTATCTATTTATCTCATATCTATATATCTACATATCTCATATCTATCTATCTATCTATTTATCAATATATGTCTCATATCTATCTATCTATCTATCGCATATCTATCTCATATCTATCTATCGATCTCATATATATCTATCTCTATATATCAATATATCTCATATTTATCTATCTCATATCTTTCTATCTATATATCTATCTATCTCATATCTACAGTATCTATCTACCTCGTATCTATCTATCTATCTATCTTTCCATCTAACCCTCTATATCATATGCATCTTATATCTATCTATCTGTCTACTTACCTCATATCTATCTATCTATCTATCTATCTACAGTATATCATATCCATATATATATATATATATATATATATATATATATATAATCTATCTCATATCTATCTCTCTATCTATCTATCTAACTATCAGCTATCTAACAAAGTTGTCAAAACTGCTGCATTCACTTCCATGAATAGTATGGTGTATGGCAGCAGCCTCAATAGAATCAGTGTTTGCAAAGAAACAAGAATCCAGAACACTTGTTTGAAGATGCAAAAATAACAGGAAAATATATTTTAAATAAACAGAATTTACAGTTGCAGCTCTCTAATAATCCTAACAGTTGCTTTGCCCCATAGATATCCTGTTGTGGAGACTTCAATGTGTCAAAATTTTAACACATTTCATCTTGATGAGACCTCATTATGGGAAATGTGTTATCATATGTTGTAGCTTTATTTAAAATCTAATTTGTCAAATTAATCAAATTACTTATACATCTGGCATCTAATTTAAATGGGTGAACATATCTCTAGTTTTTCAATGTCAGATTGTCTGGTCGTGGAGCTCAGTAATTGTCATACACTATAATGTATGTACAGTTTAGTATTCTCAAAAATAATCAGCATAAAAGTAAATGTAGTTATTACCCCTATTCCTTGAAATAAAGATGCATTAAGCATGAACTCAATTGAATTTGCATCATATATAAATTTTACTTACATCAATCAATTTTAATATTATTTAATTTTTATTATATGGGGCAACAAAAGGTCTGTAACATCATACATTTTGGATGGTACAAACATTTTCATCTTGCATATTCTTTTAAACTAACATCTGGATATAAAATATAAAATATAAACAGCAATTATCCCCATGGTTATCTTTAATTAAATCCAAAATTGGGTATATTTATAAGGGCAAATCCCCTCATTCTGGGTGGGTGTAGATTACACTCAAATGATGCATTAACAGGTTGGTGGATAGATTATTGTATTGTATGAGCATGGCTATTTAAAAATCCATATTTAAGCCTTGAATGTTTTCAACTGGAAAATCCTTTGTTCTCTTCTTATTTTCTATATCAAATTTCCTTCCAGTAACATTTTTTGACCTACAGAATTGCCCTGAATCTCAGACCATTGGTTTTACATTAAGGAATTACAGCATTATTTTATGAAAAGTTTTGCAGTTGAAGAGCTTTTCTGACAAACACAGGAGCTTCTCCATTTCTGACTGTTTACTGTCAGATTGTTCTAACTCCATATTATTGGTTTCAAAAGGACATCATCAGATTGTCAGTTTGGCTTGTGATGATTATCTGCTAATATAAAGCTGTTCATATCCACCATTTTTTGGAGTGTTTTACTGCATGTTTGGTCATTGTCATTATACATTGGTAGATATTGTATTTGGAGGTTAACTCTAAATGGCAGGATCATCATTTAGATATGTTAGCGATGATTATAACAATTACTTTGTTTTATTCTAGATAAATAAAACACCATCAATATACTGTACCTGCTACAGATAGCTAGAATCACTTTGTGTTCATGCTTGGACCAAATGTATCACATTTTCAAATAACTTATAAAGGGATTTGCATATCTTGGAACGAAGCTAGTGCCCATGGCTATACCTTTTTATGTAAAAAAAGTGTTTTCCATTTCACTCACAAATAATTGTGATTTAGAATGAAATAGATGCCATCCAAAATGAAATGTTTATGTATTTGGCCAATTGTATGACCCTCTTCTGGAAATGACTTGCACTGCAATAGCTACAGTATATAATTTTTTATTATGTTATACAATGTTCTGATAGCACAAGACAGCAATCAATTGCTTGGTGACCATGCTAATGTTTTTAATGTTGAAGGTACCTGAGTAGCATTTCCAACACATGATGATGCATGCATTATTATAACCTAACTTTACTAAATAATGTATTGTGGATATAGAACACTGCAAAGTTTCACACTAAATATATATGAAACTTTAACATATTCCTTTTTGCATTTTGAGGGCTTGATTAAGAATGGAACTAAAAAATGCATTTTGTTTATTTTAAAAAATGCACAATGACACTTAAGGTACTGTGCTGTATTTTTAGTTCCACAAATATTATGCTATGTGCAAGTTGATGTTTAGAATTATCTATGTTGCAGTTACCTATGTTACCATCTCATCAAATGTGCACAAGTCCTATCGAATCCAAAAAGTTGTGAACCCTAAAATGAGTAACCTAATGATTTCACATCATTTGGATGTGACTATATAGGATGGGTTTAACTTTACCTCCATGCACCTGTTGTACATAATTTATACATGAATGACCCTGATGTGAATATTTAATTAAAAGATAATTCTCAAGTCTAAAGTTATTCTCAGGTTAAAATATGTATGTAATTTGTGCTCATGCACTGTGCAAAATATTTGCACTTTTAGGAGGTGCTAATGGACTTGCATCAAGTCATGTTAAAATACACAATACTCCACATTATGCTTAAATCCATGTTTGTTTATTTTTTTATGGCAATAGGATAAAACAAGTTTGTTGCTTAAATACAATTATATTCAATGCTCTCACCTGAGTTTATATATCATTATATTAAAGGGCAACCACACAAACATATTTAGAGGTTATGCTTCCCTTTAAGTTTTGAGTTCTCTAAAGGATTCTATTGCAACTTTATCAGAAAGACTGAGTATGAGGAAAGTGATCCTCCGTAATGAAGAGTAAATCAGGGGAATGTCCAATCATAGGGATTGAAGCAAAACAAAACAATGCTTTTATAATGTATTTACAGTATTTTTAATAAATAATTGCATTCATAAATACATAACCTATGATGGAATGGGTGCAAGTATTTGCTATTTAACATATTTCAGTAGCAGTATGGACAATTGCTTGACAAACATCTGTAATATACAAGCACAGTAATTAATTTTATTTTTCAGTATCTGTAAAATAAATAATTAGGAACATTGAAAAAGATAAGTAATTGAATGTACTATATTAATTATTGGTATATGCTTTGTCTCATTTTTCAGTGACACATGTCCTCTGCTATTGTATCAGAATGTAGAGGAAGCACATGTTAAAGGAGCACCAGGAGCATTAAGCTGCCATTAATGTAATGCACTTTTTTTTTTTTTAATGGAAACAGGTTACATTGCACTAAACATGTTTCCCAAATCATGTATGAGTTTATTTATTATAAAGATAAAAAGCCCTAACATCAGTGAAAACATATTTGTGCCAGAAATGGGCTTGGCCATATACCATGAACAACTTGAAAAATTAGGAGCACAAATCCATTAAATTAAAATGTATGACTATATCTGGCCCCTTAGTGTGTTTACCAGGTAGACTAAGACATATTGATAAACATCTAGCTTTCTGGCAGAATTATTCATTACTGTATAGTATGTCTGCATCAATACCGAAGGATGAGATGCTTTCCATGAAGAGAGTGATCAAAACAAAATTGATGTTGGAAGCCCCTTTTTCTGATTTGAGGGTTGGATGAAGTTCATAAATCTCCATGAAGATCCAAGGTCCTGAAGACTTTTAACAACTTAACTGACACATTTTTTTTTCTAAACAAAACACTCAGAAATTGCCTGTTTTTTTATGAGTGAATTTGGTGAAGAACATCTATTTCAACTCTTCAAAATGATTTCATTAAAAGAAAATATATATATTTTTAAATGTTTGTAAAAAATAGTTTTTTAGACCATTGGAAAACCATCATCGGAACATCGGGAACATCGCAACTTTCAATTTCACTGTGGCTTTAGGCACCAGGTACACTTTTGGGTGTAGGATGGGGGTAATTTACTTTTTCCCAGCAGCTGATAATCTTTGCAGGCACTGGGTGGGGGGTTCTGTTGTGCTGACCAATCTGCAGTGATTGGCAGCACAGCAGACACTGGGGGAGGGTGCAGGGAAGCAGAGGGACTGGAAGGTCCCTTTGAGAGCAGCAGCTGCATGAAGATTATCTTCCTGCAGTCACCTACACTGTTTATCTGACATGTCAAAATATTGTGACCAGATCAGATAAAGCACAGCCTGGTGTGGTCAGAAAAATGGGACCATGCCAGACAAGTGGATAAGAAAAAATTAACCTCATATCTGATTACAAGCGTCTAACATTTATTTTCTGTCTGAGCAGTCTCTGTATGTCCACATACAGTATTATAATTGTGATTCATAAAACGGGTAATCACCCATACATGTCATCCTTTCCAATCTCTTTGCTTTACCTTGATGCTAAGCTATTTTCCAAGCTTATAGCAAAAAGACTTAAACATCTCCTAGCAATGATCAACGGTGATCAGACAGGTTATGTATTTGGGAGGCAACCACAACACTGTACCAGCAAAATCAGCCACTTGATTCAACTAACCACAAAGTCATCTTCTTCTATCATGCTCCTAACTATCAATGCTAAAAAGGTTTTCCATATGGTGACCGGTATGAGAGGGGTGTTTAGGCACATAGAATGGGTCCTAATTTCCTGTTCCATATTTGTTTATTATACAGAACCCTACAGCAAAAATAAGGACCAATAGGACATGTTGAGATTATGAAGGTTTCTAATGGAACCCCCAAGGTTGTCCATAATTATCCTTGATTTTTTAGAGGATTTAAGATAAACAAGATAAACTGTCATCTCTTTTTATTTACCAATGACTTAATGGCTATAATTGCTATCTCAATTGTTTCACTTTTAACTTAATGCTATAATTTTAGCGAATCATGCATATATTTATTTTTAAAATAAATTCAGAAAAATCGGTGACATTAAACATCACAATGTCAGACCAGCTCAAATGGCGCCTAAGGAACCTTCAGTTATTATTTCCATTAAAATGGCAATTTGTACCCATATACACTATGTGGACAAAAGTGAACGGACACTGACAGAAAATAGATCAACAAGTGTTTATTGACATCAGTACTTTGTAGGTCCACCACTTGCAGTAATTACTGCAGACATTTTTCTTGGCAAACCGTGCATAAGTTCCTGGACAACAGCCGGTGTTATGTTTTCCTGTGACACTGAAGAAGGTTGAGTCAGCCTATAATGCACTCACTGGTCCAATTCATCCCAGTGGTTCTCAATGGAATAATATTTGGACTCTAAGTTGGCCATTCTATCCAGGTTACTCAATTCTCTGTATACCAGTACATTGTTGTCCTGGAAACATGACAGATGGCATTGTCATCCTATTAAAAATCATTTGTTGTTTCTGTAGAACTGCCACAATGTATGGAGCACAGAGTTATCAAAAACATCTCTATACTTCTCAAAGTTATTGTGACCATGCATTACAATTAGTGGACCCATACCAAACCTGCTAAAACTGGGGGTGTCCAATGAATTTTGTCTATATAGTATTAGACATGAGGTTCATTCTGGCTGAATGTAATACCCAGATTTCTATGGTGTTCTCCAGAAGATTGTCTGTCCCTTTGTCTTGAGTTGAAGAGGTTGAGGTTCAAACATGAAATCCTGTATAGCCGCAAACCTCAATGGGGCTGCAGTTGTCCATGTTACCACTGTTCAAGGTGGCTTTCAAAATCCCAGAAGCAACCTTGGCACTTACCTGTGCACTCCATGTTGGGCTTTCCTCATGATGCACAGAGTTTCTTTTAGCTGTCTGCTCCCTCTACGACTTTCTTTTTGTGCTTTATCCACCACTCCTGTGGGTATGGTGTGGTGTACCTGGGAATCTCACTGATCTGAAGTCCAGCCAGCACCAGGGTATGGGCACTACCAAGTTGCTTCCAATCAGCTGACTGTTTCTCCTCCAATGCGGGTACAGAATACCTGCACCTGATCTCTTCTGCCAATCAGGGAATGGTGATGCTTATATATATATTTTCTGGAACTCACCCCAGTTGCCAATGCAACTCAGACTACCTGTGCTCATCAGAGAATTATCCCAGAGCCCATTGCTGAGAAAGGTGCTCCCAGTTCTGGTTCCAGCTCTGTCCAGGGTGTATTTGTAAGTATCCTACTCAGTCCAAGCTCATATTCAGTAACATTCAGTTCAAGTCTGGTTCCAGTCTAGTTCATACAAAGCCCAGATCCAGTCCAGTTCAGTCCAAATCTGGTACATGTCTGGTTCAGCCCAGACCTAGATCAAGTCTGGTTCAGTCCAGGCTCGGATCCAGTCCAGTTCAGTCCAAGTCTCTTAGCAGCCCAGTTCAGTCCAAGCCCTGATCCAGCCCAGTACAGTTTAAATCAACTGTGATCCACTTCAAGACAAGCGCCCGAGCCATCCAATTTCTCCTGATCTCAAAAGAGCCTCGTGGGTCAAGGCAGAACTCTGTTATATTTATCTATCTCAGTGATAGGAAGTTTTATAGCCTTCAAGGCAAGAACATTCATACTGTCCACAAGGACCTATTGAGTCTCTCTAGAAGTATTACCCTATTCTGCAGCTTACTCTCACATGGAAGGAAACTTCATAAAGCCAGCAAGTTGTAAGCATTCAGTTTCTTCTCCACCAGTAACCTCTGAACCCAGAGTTCACAAGAGTCCACAAGTGTGACAACAACTATCCTATTTTGGAGGGGATTGAGAAGGATGGACTGAAATAATGGGTGGTGGTGTACTGTACTAATTTATTCTACCCTGCTAAAAAAAGAGTATGTCACCAAACAATAGGACCAACTTTTGTAGAAAACTCTTGAGGGGCTGAGTCCTCAGTTATTTTGCATTTAATGAAGTTACTCTAAAGCAGTCTCCCACCAGTCTTCAGCAGGACACATTTAGGAAGACCAAGACATGAGGATTGAGTCAACTGGTGGACTGTGGAAAACTTGGGATTATGAAACAAAATTTCTCTACAGGATATGTGATCTTTTACACATTTACTACTACTATAATTTCATGGCCTCCATGGGAGGTCTGAAACTCATAGCAGGGAACTATTCCAGTTCAAAACTATATACACTCAATAGTTTCCAGTGGGCATTCATGAAACCTTAAGAGAAGTATTACATTTGAAGCCCCACATGTTTAGTCAGGATCATAAGTAGGTCAAATGCCTTGGGCCAAAGTGTACAAGACAACACATGGTTGCTCCTTAAGTGCTTCTGTGGTGGACACCCACTGCACACTCCTGACTTAGTGATCTACTGTAACTGCCTCTATAGCATTCATGTACTTTTCTAAACATGTTTTCTTTCCAGTAGTAGTTGCAACAGGTAAGATGGCCATTTTTTCCATATTTGGAGGGAATGTGTTTACATTACTCCTTCTGGACTGATGTTATCAGACTCTCCAGAAAAATTCTAAGGATTTAAGGTCTGACTGCTCCTGACTTCTGGCTAATCTCCCTTTCTGACTTACCTAAAATTAAGTATAATATATCTTTGCTGAAGCATTTGAATAACACCACCAGTGCCATGAACTGAGTCCAGTGACAACTCCCAATCCTTCCAGTTAAAGAAAGGTTCTGCCTGATAGATTTTTATATGGCAATGGCAGTAGCGTAAATTCATCCCTGATGCCCAGAGGCAAATTATCATTCAGTGCCCACCCCCAAAATATATGACTATGGCTGCTGTCAGGGAGGAGTGGTATGGGGAGTTGTGGGTGAAGGGGGGCACCAGACGTGTCTCACTGGCATAAGAAGCTGCTGAGGAGCAGTTACACCAATGAGCAGGGACAGGTTATAGATAGATGAGATGGCTGCTGGTGGTCAGACACAGAGCCCTCCACTAGTATTTGGATATGGTGGGTTTTTTTTGCAGGTGCCGGGAAGAGGTGCCATGTATTGACTGGCCATGATGGTACATTCCAGGTACATATTTACAGCCCAAAGTGGGGTGAAAATATTGTTGGAGATGTAGGAGGTGTTCCTTCAGTGCTGGCACCTGGCAACAGGTACCTCCATTGTCTCCCACAGTTCTGCCCCTGGGCAATGGTTCTTCCTTATAAAACAAACCATAAGCATCTATACACACATCATTTATAAGTGTGATTTGACAAAAATTATTCTGTTAGTAGTTAAAAATCCCTGCCTACTTATATCACATCATTACTCTGATAGGTGTCTCAAATTAAATTTGTGTTTAAGCTTTTGTAAGTTTGCAGATGAAGTAAAATGTATTTAAAACTAAACGGCATCTCAGTAGTGAAAATGTACATTACAAATCAATTTTAACAACACATCACTGATAACAGTTATTTTGCACAGAAATGTCCAGTATATGTGCTATTTTTGTATAATTTGTATTTTATGCACATTATTACAATAAAACATTGAACAGACAAGATATTGTTAGTTAAAAAAGATTGTTAGTTTAATTCATTAAAGGAAAAGTAAAAACACATTTTCAGACATTACAAATTGTTTATCTACTTTCAATGAATTATTCAGTTGCATATTTGCTTCAAGGATTTTCAACAAAAGTGTTTTATTATACAATAGATTTAGAACTTAAACTTCATTCAATCAATTATTTGTATTATTATGTTGTTCTAAAGATGACAGATTCCCAAAGTGTATGATTGCTGAAAATCTGTGGAGGGTGCGCTACTTCAAAGTTGTTGTTCCTGATGGTCGTATACTGGGAAATACATCTCTCCATTGTTTATTCATTGTCATTGGGTCCTGGGAATGATATCCCTCCACTGCTATCCTCAGTCACCTTGTGCAGAAACAAAAACACAGATTTTGACTTAAATATAGATAATTATTATTATTATTATTATTATTATTATTATTATTATTATTATTATTATTATTATTATTATTATATTGCAATTGAACAAACAAAGCTGATAAGATCTGTTAGAGACAAAAAATATAAGCAGCATAGTAGTGGAGAGAGTGTACAGGGCAAATAGCCTCTAGTATATAACTAATAATAGAGCTAAATCCAGTGAGGATTTCTTATATTATTTTACCTCTTTCCAGCTCTTTTGATAGTAGTGGCACAGCAACAACAATTAAAAGGGTCAGGATGAATTAAAAGAAATTCAAAAATGCCCCTGGTGTAAATTATTATTAATATTATTTTATTTTTATTTTTTTATTTATATGGCACCACAATGGTTCCGCAGCGCCTTACAAAATACATAAAAAAGTAAGTGAACAAGAAACCGATGACTAACAGTATAATGCAGGAAAAGGACATGGGTTATACACATTGCTGCATTAGTGATCTTAACACTCAAATAAGCAACAAGGTGTAAGCAACCAAGTGATAGGTGCCCTTGTTGGGATAAGGAGTAGATGAAAGTATAAGTATTGCAACTGCATGTTAGTGGTGCTGCCAGAGAGGAGCCAGTGGAGGTGAAATGGTAACAACAATTTACTGGTGGCGGGTGGTGAGGGAGGGGAAGAGAAAAGAAGACTATAGGACTGAGGTGGGTGTAACCAATCCATTTGGGTGAGAGCATTTCCTGGGCACCATGGCTTCTTACTATGACTCTGTCTAAGCTTACAAGTAATAAAAATAATAATAATAATAATAATAAGTACTAGCAAATATTTGTTTTTTGTCCCTACAACACCACTGTATATTATAATAATTTCCTCCTTCCCTGAAAGTCTTGTGTTGAGAATATGAACAAGTTATAATCCAATTGCATCCTCTTATATGCTTGTGCTATGTACAACAGAATATTTCTTTCTTTGTGATATATCATCATGGCTTCTATCACTCCATAAACCACTGAGATTCCAGACAATTATATGAAATTTTTTATATTATCCATCTATCACATTTAGTGATATGATTTGACTCCTCTTGTTTAAAGCATTCTATAACACTCAGTAAGTCCCTGGCATAAGCTAAGCACTTGGACATATGAAAGTACTTTAAGGGTTCAAGTGGAAGCCTTCATTTTATTTGATTATGTTTTCTCTCATTACAAGGTCACAAGATGATGATTTGTTATTATTTGTAAAAATGTTTAGATGCTGTTTTTGGAATCAAAATTTGTTTAGTAACTTAACAATAACGTTTCATAGCTATGTACTTAGCCAGCGTTCCTAGAGGATCTCGATATACTCCAAGTGCAACTGATTGGGGATCTCCTCTGTATTTATTGCACGTTAAAGGTTGGACATACACAGCAAATATAATTAGCTATATAATATAATCATATGTATAATTAGAATACAAATTGAGAGAAAAATAAACTCTCTTTTTTGGGGGGCTCATATATATTGTATAAAAATTTACTTTTATTAATCCATTTAAATGATTTATGAAATATTCAAACTAACATACAGTGAAGCTTAATCACTGGCTATACAATAAGAAACAAAATATTGTTAGTAATAGTAATACAGTAATTCAATAAAAGGAGTTTAAAATCTTTAGATATGTAACAGTAATCACAAACACACAAAATATAGCCAATCTACATTTTGAATTATTACTCACAATGTTTTGTTGCTTTTTGTATAGCCAGTAATTGAGCTTCACAAATAATTTTTATTTTTATTCTTATATGTTGTTTTGAATATTTCATAAAACTTTTAAATTGATAAGTAAAAGTAAATTTGTAATACACTATATGAGTGCCCCCCCAAAAAAGAGAGTTAATTTTTTTCTCAATTTTTATTCTAAACCTTAACTCTCAGGGGAGCACCCCTACACTTGTGATTCTCATGGAAATCATAACATACTATCTAATTACTTTTGGAACAGTGGATAATATATGTCTTAATTGAAATACCTTATTATTATTATTGTTATTATTATTATTATTATTATTATTATTATTATTAATACATTTTATTTATAGGGTGCCACAAGTGGTCCGCAGCACCGTACATAGAGTAAAGGGTACACAAAACAGTACATTACAATACAGTAACCAAAATATAAACAGAACACAAGTAACAATTAGCAACACAATTCTCCATACACAGTACAGCTCTGAAGGTGAAGGCTGTCATAGAAGTACTAGAAAAGAAGGCTGTGAGACAGTGGGGAGGAGGACCATGCTCCTAGGAGCTTACAATCCATGGAAGAGGGGAGACAGGCAAGTGACATGAGGCATGAGTGTGTAGAGGGGGACCTGAGTGCAAGAAGTAAGCAAGGTAGAGATGGCTGAGGCGGGAGGGACAGAGACCTGGTAACATGGTTATGTGTTGGAAGGGTATGCTTTGGTGAACAGGTGGGTTTTCAGTGCACATTTGAAGATCTGCAGTTTCGGGGAGAGCCTGACCAAGTGAGGAAGCTCATTCCAGTGGAGGAGGGCTGCACAGGCAAAACTTGGACACGAGCATGAGATGAAGTAACCAGAGTGTAGGAGAGGTAACAGTCATTGGAAGACCAGAGTGAGCGGAAGGGAGTATGTAAGGAGATGAGGTTGGGAACAGCTGGTTCCAACTACTTTTCCAGGTATAATGGGAATTGCAACCTTTTTACTGGAAGTAAACTAGCAGATATATTCTTATTTTAATACTGTTGTTAACAACACTACTCTATTACTGTATGCTATAAAATATGTTTCTGTTTTTAATGTTAAATTATTATATACAAAATTACAAATGGTCCATTGCTAATCTGAGTCACTGTGAGCTGTGTATGTTTTGCACCACATTCTTATTGGCTGTCTTCTGTCATATGATATCACTATTACAGCTATAATCTAAATTATACACTTACAATCATATTCAAATTGTCTTTTAACACACCCTTAAGTGAGAGCTGGCTCCACTAAGTATATGTGGTACCGTAGAACCTGGGAGTACCCTTATATATGTGTTGCTGGACATTTGAATGCATTTATTGGTTAAAGTGCATCTGAAATAGCAAGCTTTAGTTGACGAGGAAACTAGTATGTCGGAGTTATAATTTCTTCTTTCATTCCAGGAAACTAATTATAAGTCTAAGGGAGAGTTAACATCTGCAAATCCTATCTAGGAATAAAGCAATAAATACAGCAAGTGCACCACCTGTAGAGAACCAGCTGTAGGGGTTGCATGCAGGCAGTCAGGACTTTGGGACTATAATAAAACTGAATTTAGTTAATCTTTAAAATGGTAATTAGTTTAATGTATTAGTGAACATATTATTGTTTCTTCTTTACTGTGAGGGACTTTAGTATTCAGTATTGTATGTGCAATTCATTTCAAAATGGTATTGTGTTATGTTAAGATGTTGTATTGTGTTATGTTTAGTTGTTTGAAATTCTTTGAAAAGAATAATACATTGTGAAAAGTGTCTTTCAATAAGTTCCTGATTATTATTTGAAGCAATACTGTTGACAACCTTGTCTGCATCTGCTTCCTTACCTCTCTGAAACATACAAAAGGACATACTAGCAGAGTGTCACACATATATCCGTGCAATGAAAGCTTGTGCACACAGCGCACTCTGCATTATCCTGTGGTGAGCGCACTATACCATGACCTCAGAATAGTGCTGTATTAATCATCATGAGCATTGCTTTACGTATGCTCACTGGACAGCTGGACAGACCAAAAATAGAACAGGTTACATTCCGAGTCTGCCCAGTGAATACAGTATCAATAGATTGCTATTTGCAGGGAAGCTTAAGCTACGACACAAGACAATTGGGCCCATTTATTGATAATATCACCCATGATCGCATTGTAACATCTGATCATAGTGCTGGGATGTATTACTCTGCACCCACAGGGACAGGGGCTCCAAAAGGAGCCTTCCCCTGCGATGTGCCCGTTGAGCTGCCGGGGCAACTGCATATGTGAAATCCCACTGGCTGCCATTGCTGGGGAGGATTCGGGGGGACCTCTCTGCTGGCTAATTATGCGATGTATAGCCCATAGACTACAACAGGCTAGAACCATCTTCAGATGGCTATAGCTGTGGAGGCCAATCTCCGGAATGTTCTACCCTATTGTGTTTCTTTTTACTTATACTTTCATCTACTCCTCAATCGGGCACCTAACACCTGGTTGCTGATGCCTTGTTACTAATTTGAGTGCTACGATCACTAATGCAGCAATGTATATAAACCCTGTCCTTGTCCTGCATTATACTGTACTGTAAGTCACTGGTTTCTTGTTCACTTATATGTTTATGTACTTTATAAGGTGCTGCAGAACCATAGTGGCGCCATATAAATAGAATAATAACAATAATAATAATAATAATAAATAATTATTATTATAATACTTCTTGAAGTTGATAAATATGGAGGCTATGCATCCACCATCTATAGGGAAGGCAGATACCGGCAGGAATTAAGGGATCGCAGCAGGTATTGGAGATATGTGCTGCAGTTACTATTCATACATGAAGGTGATACTAAATATTTGCAGTTACCCCCTAAAAATGAGGTGTTATCAGGGAATAATCTGCAAATAGTTAATGATAAAAGGGCCCCAATGTACCTTAGACACAAATGTGTCCTTATATACTGTCCACTCAGTTGCCCCAAACAGCTTCTTTCGGGGAGCTAGGTACCAGGTGACTTGGCCACACCGAGCGTATTTCTCGCTCTAAATGTGCCCATTATTTGCATAAATAAAACAATAGGAGGTGACAAAATGACATTGGTAGATTACACTGATCAGTTTGAGGTGCACATCTGTGTGCGACTGAGTCTGAATCTGTATAGGAAGTTCTGCGTTGCTGCGGCCGAGGCTTTTTCCAGAGATTCCGGTCACAGCCCAGTAACTCTAGAACACTGAGTGGTTTTGCTGCATCTGCGATGTGAATAAGACTCAACATTTTATATGCTAGGTGTATGAGGACACAAATGAATAACTGCCAGTGAGAATGTGCCTTAGGAAACACTTACCTATTGCAGAACATTTACTGAAGGTAGTTCTTCTTCATAATCTAAAGATAAATGTAAAATAGTACAAAAATGTTATTTTTTCTATTTTGCATTATTAAATTATTGAATTCTAAAGTCTCATTCCCAGCAACATTATATTCTTGTGGTTATCCTGATTGAAGGGTATGGAAAAGCCATATACAACCTGCATATAAAATGTTGCCCTCTGTGACTCTGTTCCAACCTTCATGTTATAATTAGAAATGAGGGAATTTCTTTGAAAGCGAATCTCACATCAATCTGCAGAATTTTTTTTTTACATTTCGGATAAATTCACGAACTTTAGATACAGTAGACATAACAAATGTAGCTAAACATTGTAGTACCTGTATATGCCACCCTTAGGTAAGGAGGGAGACTTATACTGGCTATGTACACACAGACAGGGCCGGTGAAATGCAGTCAGCTGGGTCTGCGCAGCAAGGAAGCATAGGGCTGGAAAGGAGCCACCACATTCTCCATTTGCCACGTTCCCACTGAGATTTTGTTACCAGTGGGCACCCGGCAGCTGCTTCCCAGCAGCTGGAGTTCACTCCTGATCCCTGCCTTTGGGCTCCTGCAGTGTGTGTAGGGAGAGACGTCATAATGTATCTCCCATAGTACTGAGCGTGAGGAGCTGTCAGACGGCAGCGGGAGCAGGAGTGGGGCTTCAGGTAAGTACAATGTTATGTGTCTGTGTGGCATAATGTGTAAGGGGCATCATTATTGTGTACAATATGTGTAAGGGGCATTATTATTGTGGGCATTATGTGTAAGGGGCATTATTACTGTGGGCATTATGTGTAAGGGGTATTATTACTGTGGGAATTATGTGTAAGGGGCATTATTACTGTGGGAATTATGTGTAAGGGGCATTATTACTGTGTAAATTATGTGTAAGGGGCATTATTACTGTGGGAATTAAGTGTATGGGGCATTATTATTGTTGGCATTATGTGTAAGGGGTATTATTACTGTGGGAATTATGTGTAAGTGGCATTATTACTGTGGAAATTATGTGTAACGGGCATTATTAATGTGGAAATTATGTGTAAGGGGCATTATTACTGTGGAAATTATGTGTAAGGTGAATTATTACTGTGTAAGTTATGTGTAAGGGGCATTATTACTGTTGGCATTATGTGTAAGGGGCATTATTACTGTGGGAATTATTTGTAAGGGGCATTATTACTGTTCGAATTATGTGTAAGGGGCATTATTACTGTGTACATTATGTGTAAGGGGCATTACTACTGTTGGCATTATGTGTAAGGGGCATTATTATTACTGTGGAAATTATGGCCCTCATTCAGACCCACTCGCGAGCGGCTGTCCGCTCGCAAGTGGGTCGATGGTCCACACTGCGCATGCGCACGACGGAGGGAGCTCCGTCGTGCGCATGCACGAGACATGATGAGCGAAGGACTTTCCTTCGCTCGGAGTGTCTCATCCAAGGGGGCATGCTGTCGATGTTGACTGACAGCACGCCCCCTTTGGTGGGCGTGTCGGCTGCATGTCTGCCAGACGGAGATGTTCCCAAGGGAACGACTACCGTCTCAAGCCGGCCTCACTGACATCACTAGTGATGTCAGTGGGAGTGATTTTGGATCTGATAGGGCCAAAATCACTCCTGGCCTTGCGGTTGAAAAACTCAACCGCAGGCTTTTGCTCGCAGTTTCGATGGTCTCGATGGTCAAGACCATCGCGACCATCATCCTGCACGCTCGTATATGCTGTGGATGGTGACCCACAGCTATACGAGCATCCAGGAGGCCGCTCCATATTAATGGAGGTGGGCCCTGATTCAGAGCGAGCGCTCTGGTCAGAGCGTCCGGCTCTGAATCAGGGCCTATGTGTAAGGGGCATTATTACTGTGGAAATTATGTGTAAGGGGCATTATTACTGTGGAAATTATGTGTAAGGTGAATTATTACTGTGTAAATTATGTGTAAGGGGCATTATTACTGTTAGCATTATGTGTAAGGGGCATTATTACTGTGGGAATTATGTGTAAGGGTATTATTACTGTGGGAATTATGTGTAAGGGGCATTATTACTGTGGGAATTATGTGTAAGCAGCATTATTACTGTGGGCATTAAGTGTAAGGGGCATTATTAATGTGGGCATTATGTGTAAGGGGCATTATAACTGTGGGAATTATGTGTAAGGGACATTATTACTGTGGGAATTATGTGTAAGGGGCATTATTACTGTGGGCATTATGTGTAAGGGGCATTATTACTATTGGCATTATGTGTAAGGGGCATTATTACTGTGGGCATTATGTGTAAGGGGCATTATAACTGTGGGAATTATGTGTAAGGTGCATTATTATTGTGGGAATTATGTGTAAGGGGCATTATTACTGTGGGAATTATGTGTAAGGGGCATTATTACTGTGTAAATTATGTGTAAGGGGCATTATTACAGTTGGCATTATGTGTAAGGGGCATTATTACTGTGGCAATTATGTGTAAGGAGCATTATTACTGTGGGAACTATGTGTAAGGGGCATTATTACTGTGGGAATTATGTGTAAGGGGCATTATTACTGTGGGAATTATGTGTAAGCGGCATTATTACTGTGGGCATTATGTGTAAGGGGCATTATTACTGTTGGCATTATGTGTATGGGGCATTATAACTGTGGGAATTATGTGTAAGGGGCATTATTACTGTGGGAATTATGTGTAAGGGGCATTATTACTGTTGGCATTGTGTGTAAGGGGCATTATTACTGTGTAAATTATGTGTAAGGTGCATTATTACTGTTGGCATTATGTGTAAGGGGCATTATTACTGTGGGAATTATTTGTAAGGGGCATTATTACTGTTCGAATTATGTGTAAGGGGCATTATTACTGTGTACATTATGTGTAAGGGGCATTACTACTGTTGGCATTATGTGTAAGGGGCATTATTATTACTGTGGAAATTATGGCCCTCATTTAGACCCACTCGCGAGCGGCTGTCCGCTCGCAAGTGGGTCGATGGTCCACACTGCGCATGCGCACGACGGAGGGAGCTCCGTCATGCGCATGCACGAGACATGATGAGCGAAGGACTTTCCTTCGCTCGGAGTGACTCATCCAAGGGGGCATGCTGTCGATGTTGACTGACAGCACGCCCCCTTTGGTGGGCGTGTCGGCTGCATGCCTGCCAGACGGAGATGTTCCCAAGGGAACGACTACCGTCTCAAGCCGGCCTCACTGACATCACTAGTGATGTCAGTGGGAGTGATTTTGGATCTGATAGGGCCAAAATCACTCCTGGCCTTGCGGTTGAAAAACTCAACCGCAGGCTTTTGCTCGCAGTTTCGATGGTCTCGATGGTCAAGACCATCGCGACCATCATCCTGCACGCTCGTATATGCTGTGGATGGTGACCCACAGCTATACGAGCATCCAGGAGGCCGCTCCATATTAATGGAGGTGGGCCCTGATTCAGAGCGAGCGCTCTGGTCAGAGCGTCCGGCTCTGAATCAGGGCCTATGTGTAAGGGGCATTATTACTGTGGAAATTATGTGTAAGGGGCATTATTACTGTGGAAATTATGTGTAAGGTGAATTATTACTGTGTAAATTATGTGTAAGGGGCATTATTACTGTGGGAATTATGTGTAAGGGTATTATTACTGTGGGAATTATGTGTAAGGGGCATTATTACTGTGGGAATTATGTGTAAGCAGCATTATTACTGTGGGCATTAAGTGTAAGGGGCATTATTAATGTGGGCATTATGTGTAAGGGGCATTATAACTGTGGGAATTATGTGTAAGGGGCATTATTACTGTGGGAATTATGTGTAAGGGGCATTATTACTGTGGGCATTATGTGTAAGGGGCATTATTACTATTGGCATTATGTGTAAGGGGCATTATTACTGTGGGCATTATGTGTAAGGGGCATTATAACTGTGGGAATTATGTGTAAGGTGCATTATTACTGTGGGAATTATGTGTAAGGGGCATTATTACTGTGGGAATTATGTGTAAGGGGCATTATTACTGTGTAAATTATGTGTAAGGGGCATTATTACTGTTGGCATTATGTGTAAGGGGCATTATTACTGTGGGAATTATGTGTAAGGAGCATTATTACTGTGGGAACTATGTGTAAGGGGCATTATTACTGTGGGAATTATGTGTAAGGGGCATTATTACTGTGGGAATTATGTGTAAGTGGCATTATTACTGTGGGCATTATGTGTAAGGGGCATTATTACTGTTGGCATTATGTGTATGGGGCATTATAACTGTGGGAATTATGTGTAAGGGGCATTATTACTGTGGGAATTATGTGTAAGGGGCATTATTACTGTTGGCATTGTGTGTAAGGGGCATTATTACTGTGTAAATTATGTGTAAGGGGCATTATTACTGTTGGCATTATGTGTAAGGGGCATTATTACTGTGGGCATTATATGTATAAGGGACATTACAATGTTGTGTTATATGAATTAGGGGCACTACATGCAGTGCAAAGTGAATAAGATTTCTATAATGTGTGGCATCATTTGAATTGGGGGTACTTTTGTGTGGCCATGTCCCTTTCTTGTGAGACCATGCCCCTTTTTTGAGGCTGTCCCTTTATAGAAAAGCAGGAGAGCAGAAATGTAAAGTTTGCAGGGGGAATAATCGAAATGGGATTGTATTAATCAGCCGCCAGTTCAAATCCCGACAAGGAGAGACCAACAGGCTGAAATCCCGACAGGCTAAAGTAAGTACTCTAACCCTCCCCTCTCCCCCCTTAACCCTAACCCACCTTTAGGGGTGCTTAATCCTAATCTCCCCCCATTAGTGCCTAAACCTAACTCCCCCTCCCCACTCCCTAGACCTAACCCTCCTGGACGGGTGCCTAACCCTAACCTCCCCCAGAGGGTACCAAACTCTAACACCCCTTCTCCTAGCTTAACCCTAACTCTCCCCAGGCGGTGCCTTACCCAAGGTCCCCCTGCCCTAAACCTAACCCTCCTCCCAGCGGCTAACAGAACAGGAGCCTGTACTTACCTCAATCAGACCCACGGCATTCTGTATTCTGACATCGTAATTATGACAGGCATCGGTAGCTTGATGCTTGTCATAACACCCTAGCACAGGCCCTGCACACAGATTTATATCTATGTGAGAAGATCTCTAGGATTGTGATGAGCTGTGCTGTCATCAGCCTGTGGTGTTCTTGCACTGTTCGTAGTCACAGAGAAAATATACCAGTATTCACCTACAATTATAAGTTGTTTCAACTGACTTAACTCCTGCATACAGTATACTGACTCTGCATTCTTATCACAGGTCTGTCACAGAGCATTACATTTTGTGACGCTTGTCTGCCTCTGTACATTGATTTGACATATACTGTATGTACCATTTATATATTATTACTATAGCTATCATGGAGTAGAACAGGCCAAATTCTGTAGAGGCGCGAGCAGAACCTGCTTATAGTAATAACTGGCAAATGTGATTGAATCTGCCTCTTAGAATATTCTCTTTGCAGAGATTGACTGCTAGTAGGTATTAAATAGGAGGCATACACATCTGATATATATTATATGCATACCACTATATAGTACTTCCATTTACTTTATGCCCTTTTTTCAATCACTGTACATGTTATGCAAAACTCTTCTCTACCGCCCTCTAATTGAGCCAATTTTCATATCATCTTTCCTCCACATTGTACTATTCTTGACAGTAAGAACACTACAGTATTTTTTTTTTCTTTTAATATCAATAATTTTGTTTCAAAATTACACTTTGATGTGAAATACCATAGGGTGACCCTACATGCCCTGGGATGCCCTATTTCATGTGATGTACTGAATTGCTTATTAGATGTTGTCTGGTGGAATGAATAAGTCATATTAATTCAAATTAATCTTCTCAGCTCCTAGAAATTGTATAATATGACCTATTCTGTTGAACAATTATAGTAAAGCTATAGATACTGAACTAAAATAATTTGAATTTGTATTAAGACAACAAAAGATGTTTAAATTACTTTTTAACAGAGGGTGCAATGGTTCCATAGGCCATGTTCCTTGAGTAGCCAATGCTGAGAAGTCCAAATGGTTCTGTAGGGTGCTGGACAGTATGAGAGCTGATGCCGCTGCCAAAGTTATACTCTGCCCAGGAGTATCCAGATCCAGGGAATGTTTTCCACTCAATCTCTAATGGTGACTTCCCATCAATAGTAAATCCAGGAACACTCGATGTCTTGGCTGTTATAACAGCCAAATTAGTATCGAAATTATCCTGTCCAATGAGGTCATATTCAAGACCAAATGAAAAAGTGCTGGGTATGCTACTTAGGAATGAACCAACAGTGTTATTGTTTATCCCACCACTGCCATAGAGCATAACTTGAAGTACATTCACGCTTTGTATGGACAGTGGAGCAGAGTTAGAGACATTAAACTGTATCATTTCTCCAGCTTGCACATATTTCACTGCTTTCTTTTCACCAGATTGGTACTGAATGAAAGTGTTTTCAGAAGCCATAACAAGGACATTGTCATAGTTAGGCTGGAAGGACAATCCTGGGATAAAGAATGAGGTTCCCCAACTTTTAACAGGACGGATCTGCTCATAGACATGGGAACATCCTATGTTATTTTCAGCACACGTGTGCCCAGCTATAACAGCAACAGGATGACTAGATTTTACCTTAGTGCCTGAGAGATCATCTTTACTCTGAATTTGGATAACTTGGAATGGCTCTAGGATCACTGTCATCTTCTGTCCCTTTAAGTAATTCTTCCCATTAAAAGTTACAGAGCCCTTTAGAAATATGTCAACAGTTTGAGTTTCACATGAAACCACAAGGAATTCTTTGTATTGATTTTCTGGTCCCTTCTGAGGGGTAATTATATAATATTCATTTCCAAGCTCATGTACAGGGTAAATTAAACTCACATCACCACTATTGTTTCTATAATTACGAGACATCACACTGACATATGCATCAGCTGTAATCACCACAGTTTGTGGAGATGTCTCTGTCCCTTTCAGCTCTGTAGATACGGTGATAGGAATTATTACAGTTTCCCCTTTTCCAACTGTCACAACTTTACTAAAATTAGATTTGTTAACAGTGATAGAAACGGTGGTGATAGGTGAGGTGCCGGTCACCAGAAGCTCTCCCTGTGGAATCTCAGTAGAGTCACCATTCTGTAGAAAGGCTGTGATAAATGTTCTTTCAAGCAAAGTATCTTGGTCCTTGGAGCCTGTAAATAACAATTATATTTTCAGTGACATTGTCATCTCTTTCAAATATACCATCATAACATTAACTCAGGAAATGGCAATTATTACTTTCTCTGTATAATAAAGTGGTTTTAGTTTTTATCAGTTTATATAATATTTTGTAAAACATTTACACTTCACAGGATAACCATCATTCAGCATGTGAAACAAAGTTAATAGTTAAAGGTCTCCAGACTACACATTTAGTTGTTAAATTAGTTAAAGCTTCAGAAGAGAACATAGAATTTCTTCTTGGGGACACTTTACAAAATAATGAGAGCAGAAAGTTATAGTAAATTGTGGTAAATGTTCATTAAACAGAAACTCACCAAAAATAATGAATTAAGCGCTGATTCTACAAATATTGAATTATTTATAATATGGAAAACAAAAAGGTGGCATCATAAATAGGTACAATAAACCAAGCGTGTATATTTTGCAACTACCAAAGTATCGTACAGTAGGATCCTCTATAAGGCTACTGTAATATAGCATAATAAATCATTACTAGCATGCACAAAGGGCCTGATTCAGACCCGCTCACATGTTTTGGCTGCTCGCATCCTGCGTATGATAATTTTTAAAATTGACATCATGGGATGTGATCGCTTGCCAAGACAAAAGCACACCCACTTTGGCTGTGCGGGGAGATTGCTCTGCGTACGTAGCTGCCCATCAAAGTATACAGATCTGCCCAATAGCGCACGTCATCTACTGGAAGTGTCTTAAAACATTAATACATTGAGCACCATCATAAGCTAATGCAGCACTTGCGGTTGCCTTACCCTATCACAATCACTGCGAGAACTTCAGAGTAAAAAACAGCAAAGTGACCTATCACGCTGCCTATTAATTATGCACGCCTTAAAAACGGGCATGCCTGTGTTCGCACCTCCACTGCCCCATCTTTAATGGACTGCCCCTGTTACCACCCACAAATGGCCTCTCCTGTCACTCACTCTACTGGGCTGTCTTGCTGAGCAAGCAGGTGGTATGCGATCGCAATGCATAGTTCACGCACACGCACTGCGATGCGTGTGCATGCACGTACACAGACCATCAGGCCACTTGCGAAAGCAAGCATATAGCGAGCGGGTCTGAATCAGGTCCAATGAACACACTTAGGTTTTTACAACTGTTCCAAAGTGCCATGTTTTATAGATATATAGACAGACAGACAAGCAAATGATAGATAGACAGAGACAGATATGAGATAGACAGCAGACAGACAGACATGAGAAAGACAGATAGACATGAGACAGACAGACATGAGACAGACAGACAGACGAGACAAATGGATATATATATATATATATATATATATATATATATATATATAATAACATTAGTTTTTCCACCATTTGTGGAAGGAAGCACACACCAATAAGGTTTAAACAACCAATATTTATTGAAAATTACACATAAGAGTGATTCGCCATGAATGGCTTTGATTTATAATCCGCCATAATAAGCATCAACGTTTCAGTTCAACTCAAGAACCTTTATCAAGATGGGCATAATTTAGTAAAATATGCATACTTGAATAGAAAAGACATTACATATGAGGATAAAAAACAAACAGTATCACAACTAAGTCTTACAGGCTCCACTACAATTTAAAGTATATATAAAGAAACAACAAGTTTCAAATTGTGCACCATCAATCTAACATGTAAGAGTCTATACTTAAAAAACTACTACATGATACCATGTGAAATTATCCAGGTAAATGATGACATTATGGGTACAATATGTGGTTAATGTATCACAATGGCTAAAATAACTAATTTGAACACAAGTGACTAAGGGGTCTATTTACTAAGCAGTGTTAGGAGACAGAGTGAAAAGTGATAAGAAAGTGATAAGGTGCCAGTCAATCAGCTCCCAACTGTCATTTTTCAAACACAGCCTGTGAGATCATAGTTGGGAGCTGATTGGCTGGCACCTTATCACTTTCTTATCACTTTTCACTCTGTCTCCTAACACTGCTTAGTAAATAGACCCCTAACTTCAGTGCAGCAATGTCCACACAGAAAGAACAATGATGAATAGGTGACTGTATCATATGCAAAGTGAAAATAATGTAAAATAAACTGGCTGTTACTGATATCAGTGGTGAAATGGTTAAAGTCAAATGGTAAACATGCGTCCATGGTCGCCATCAAAACAATATATAACATAACGCAGATCTCAGCGCTGAGTGTGGATGATTACAAAATATCAAAGTATACCTGGTTAGCTGGTTAGAGCACCAGAGAAGAGCAGAGTGATGTCTGTATCATGCTAAGAGACAAGTAAAGACACAGGACCTGATTCAGACCCATTCGCTAGCAAGCGATTGCTTGGAGCGAGCGATGTTTTGCAATATGCGCATGCATATACATCGCAGTGCGCGTGGGTGAACTAGACTGAGCGATCGGGAAGCATTCACTCACCCAGCTGAGACAGCCCAGCTGAATGAGTGACAGGTCAAGCCAATTGTGGGTGGTAACAGAGGCAGGCCACTGGAAACGGGGGAGTGGAGGTGTGAACGCAGGCGTGTCTGAGCATCTTATCACCGTTTCAGAGGCGTGCATAATTAACAGGCAGCGTCATGGTACACGTCACCTGGTTGAATTATACACTGAAGTGCTCGCAGTGCTTGTGGTAATGTATAGTCAACCTAAAGCACTGTGTTCATATCCGATGGAACCCGATGTACCGAAGGATGCATACATTTCCTGGAGATGACGTGCGCTAGTGGGCATCTAAAGACAGGCTGGTGGGCATCTGCATACACACCGTAATCGCACACCAAGACATAGTGGGCGTGCTTGTGCCTTGTCGTGCGATTACCTGCCTTGCTGTCACTTAACTGAATTTGCATATGCAGGGAGCGAGCGGCCGCATCTAGCGAATGGGTCTGAATCGAGCCCACAGTTAGACTGGGTGCCTTAAATAGCTGCATAGATTGATCATCTAATCTGTAACAGCTGTGGGGTCATCATACTAATTGGAAGAGCAGCCTAGTTACTGCAGGTCACCATGGAAACCAATTTAGTGCTAGCTGAGTTATATGTGCAAAATAAAAATGCCAATAATATGGTTAAGGAAAATATCCTAGCAATACGTTCCACGGGGCACCACAGAGTTCATCAAATCACATGATAAGTGCAACTATATTATAGTCATAAGGGAAATCTAAATATCAAGTGTCAATAAGTGGTAGCAGTATGTATCAAATGAGTGAGGTGGAATATATAATGATGGGGGCCGGGTTTTGCGGTCCCTTCTCCTTGGGCTGGTAGAAGGGGTTGCAAGCACTGTCACCTGACCTCCACCTGGTCTGTACTTCCTGGAATGTAGCATAAGGCAGGTAAATCCACTGGCACATAGTTACAGTCCACACCACTGTCAGGGTTATTACAGTGTGATAACATATCCTCTTCTGGTATATGCTCTGATATTATGTTAACAATCTTTGCTACCCATGTTTCATTTAAATCACATGGTATGTACCAGCATTTTGCCTGCAACTGCTCAGTTTCCAAATAGCTAAACAGGAACAATCCTTCTTAACCGTCAGGTGGAGTTAGGATCTCAGGATATACACAGGGCATTTTCCCCTCAGCCTCCCCCACTGAAATTAAAGAGTCTGCCATTACCAGTCCACCATGATCAGCCTCTCCCAGCTGAATATGCTGAACAGCCTGGACCACAATGCCATCTGTGACTGGTATGCTTGTGGTTGGGAAGTGAGACAGTCCTCCCCCAACCTCGGTAATCTCCTCTTGGACACCATCCTCATAGAGGAACTGGCAGCTGGTTAATAGGTCTCCATCTTTCACCTCAGCAAAAGGGAAGGTGTAATGTGGCTCCTCCTGGGGTGCTTTTATTGTGGGCACTGCTTCCTTCACTTGGGTGCTAGCTTCTTCCAGAAAAGTACACTAGGCAGCTGTGTCCTTTGGGTGTGGGAGAAGCTGTTGCAGACAGCGCCTTTCCACATTTACCCTGCACCACTGTTCCCACCAGCCTGGGGTATCCAGGAGCACCCACTCTGAGGGCTCTTCCTCTGCCACAACAAAGCACTCCTCCAGACACTCCAGCTGTTCGAACACACTCATCCATGGGCTGTGATAGAGGATCCACATCCGATAATCAGTGAACACTTTGGTGGTGTCCCCATGGTCCTGGAGTATACACTGGAGGATTTCCCTGTGAGTGCCGAATTGAACAGGGATGCCTCGCAGCTGGCATTCTGCTATCAACTCCTCCATGCTCATTTCTTTCAGAAGGGTTAGGGGCCCCACAAACAATGACTCAGCTCCACTGGTAACATATACATTTGGGGACAAAAAAATTAACAACAATCAGTCCAGTGTCAACTAGCTGCTCCCTTCTATCTGGATCCAAGTGCCTGCAATCTCCACCACCAACACCTGCATCATCATCAACTTCCTCATTCATGATTGGAAGTAGACATGCATCCAATTTCTAAAGTACTGACTTCTCTCCTATCCATTGTTCCAGAGAAGGATCCTTGAGTACTGCTCCTGCTGCTGCTGTTGCTGTCAGTGGATCTTCATCTCAGATGGTAACCAGGAAGAATACTATTTTTAGTAATTCTACCAAGCAATTTTATGTCAAACAATCCTATGCATTTGACAGCAAACATCCAGTATCCACCATTAATGCATTGGATTTTAGATAGTTAATGGAGGTCCTGTGTCCATCTATCATGTCCTTTCTAGATTCCACTTCTCTAGAATAGCAATTCCCAATCTGTACAAGGACATTAAACAAAACCTTATTAATGTCCTCCAAAATGCCATTGTGCCCACTGTCCACTTAACCACAGATATGTGATCAAGTGGGACAATGCAAACTAAGGATTACATGACTGTGACAGCCCACTGGGTAGGTGTGTTGCCTCCAACAGTGCAAACAGCAGCAGCAGCATCTAACAAATACCAGTTAATTCAGAGGAAGGCTACTCTGTGTACCATCAGTTCCACTAAGAGGCATACCACTGAGAACCTCTTAGAAAAACTCAGGGAAATTATTGCAAAATGGCTTACCCCACTTGGATTCTCCTTAGGATGTGTGATTTCTGACAATGCCAGCAATATTGCGCGAGCATTACATCTGGGCGAATTCAAACACATCCCATGTTTTGCTCACACATTTCATTTGGTGGTGCAACAGTTTTTTTAAATTGACAGGGGCAAGCAGGAGATGCTCTTGGTGGTCCGAAAGATTTCTGGACATTTTCGACATTCAGCAACTGCATGTCAAAGATTGCAGCACCAGCAAGAACTGTTGAATTTGCCCTGCCATCAGCTGAAGCAAGAGGTAGTAACTAGGAGGAATTCTACCCTCTTTATGCTTCAGCAGATGGAGGAGCAGAAAAAGGACATCCAAGGCTACACTACAGCCTATAATATAGGGAAAAGAGTGGGAATGCACCTTATTAAAGTGCAGTGTAGAATAATTTCTGTGTTGTGCAAGGTTGTCAAACCCTTTGAACTTGCCACATGTGAAGTTAGTTTAAACACTGCCAGCTTAAGTTAGGTCATTCACCTAATCAGACTTTTGCAAAAGTAGCTGGAGAAACTGAAGTAGGAGCTGAAATGGAGTGATTCCTCTAAGTATATTAAACTTGTGGATCAAGCTCTTCATTCGCTTCAACAGGATCCAAGGGTCATCAATCTATTCAAATCAGAGAAATATATTTTGGCGACCATACTTGATCCTAGGTTTAATTATACTTTGTGACTTTCTTTCCGATGGACATAAATCTGAAAAGATGCAAAGAGCTGTTGGTGAAAAAATTGTCAGCTCAAGCGGCACATGACATGGCAGCATATCCTCCTTCAGTTTCTGCAACTGCCAGAAAAAAAAAATTTCTTAAAAGACCCACTGCTTGTGGTGATTCAGATCAGTCAGCAAAACCTAATGACATCTGGTTGGGTCTGAAAGAACTGCCTACAATGAGTGAAATATCTACCGTGACTTTGATAGGATCTCCTTTCAGACAACGGTAGATTATTTTAGGGATAGCAGCCAAAAGGCATGTCACTCAGTCTGTTTCACTACTGGCAGGAAAAAGAGGCAATTTGGAGTCCCTTACACAAATTAGTTTGCTGTACTTAAGTTGCCCACTCTTCAGTGTGTACTTTGAAAGAGTTTTCAGCACAGCCCGGAACCTTGTCAGTGATTGGCTTAGGAGGTTCCTTCCCCAAAATGTGGATAAGATGATGTTCATTAAAATGAATGACAAATTCTATGAGGAAGACCTTTACCAGCAATTAAGTAAAAAAAATACAGAAGCATCTATAATGGTGGATTCCAGCAGTGACAAATTAATAATGTGTGAAGAGGAGGATGTACACACTGATGGGGATGATGATGACTATGATGACATCTAATCTAAAGTATTGTAAAGCCAGTTTGTGTATGGGATCATTGCCACCAATGTCCATTGCGAATTGGCAGGTTGTTTTGGGGGGGGTCCAAACAAACCAATAATTTCAACCACTAGTGGCAGTCCCTGTCTCTGAAGTGATTGGTTTGTTAAACTGTGAATGTCTTGTTTCATATATAGAACATAAGGGTGGTTTGGAGGGACCAAGGACAATTCCATATTGCACATTTTTCCTTTCCATCATATTCTGGTTGGGGCATTGCTGATAGACATTTTTAATGTCATGGTTTATGAATGTCCAGAAATTGTAATGGCCACAGCCATTATCTCTTTCATGCTCCTTTCATTTTTTTTAAAGAAAATTCTGAACCAACTGCTGCTTCTTGTGTCAACCTGGTGGCACAAGTCACACAAAAGTGACATTCAGCCAAGGGTTCTCAGCCCTCAAGGCTGCTTCATGGCCCAAAGGCCACAACCTGCTTCACGGCACAAAGGCCACCTGACATCACTCCTCACCAGCCATCAAGGCTGTAGTGACCACAAATTGCCAAGAGGTCCAGCCCTCAAGGCTGTTTCAGTACTGGTTCCTTGATAATCATAGCTCTGTATTCCACTACTACTCAGCCCGGAGGCAGCATCACCAATTAACTATCAACTATGAATTCTTCAGCCAGTGGCTGCACCAATTATCAAGTATCAACTCTTCTTTCTTCAGCCAGTGGCTGCACCAATTATCAAGTATCAACTCTTCTTACTTCAGCCAGTGTCTGCACCAACTATCAATTCTTCAGCAAGTGGCAGCACCAATTATCAAGTATCAACTCTTCTTACTTCAGCCAGTGGCTGCGCCAACTATCAAATATCAATTCTTCAATCCTCAAGGGGTATCCCAAGCATCATCTTTGCACAGTCCTCAACTCTATTTATCACTCAGTTTTGAGCCAGCTATCTGAATGCAACCTATTGGCAATAAACTAGATTTTGTGAGCTGTGAGTTGCTCAAAATTGACTGGAAATGAGTGGAAATAAATTATATAAAGGGTAATAATACTGCAGGAACAAAAGCATGCCAATTTTATGTGATTTTAGCTGCTTTTATTATTTTATAAGAAAAAGTCCAGATCCAAAACCGAAATCGAAAAACAAAACACGGAGGCGAGGTTTGGGCAAAACCAATCCAAATCCCAAACCAGGGGGAGATCCAGATCCAAAACCAAAACCGGGGGGTTGGTGCACATCTAATTGCAATCAGTACCATTACCTTCTGCTCCACTTGAAATATACGCTTCCTGGCACTGCAATCATACCAAAGCTGTTCAGCTTAAGCAGTCTTGAGATTGCTCTAGTGACCCTGCCTTCATTATGTAAAGCAGCTGTTGGCAGCATTACCTCTTTTTCTAACTGGACTAATGTTGTGGACTTGTAGTTATTTCAGATGAGACCCTGTCTTTATTTGGTATTGCCATAATTATTATAACTAGCATACCCACTAACAATCCCAATTTAATTCAAGAGAGCTCTTTTCAGGCCTTCTAGGGGGGTGTGATTATGCCCAAAATCGTCTTGGTGGCCACAATCCAAGGTGAATGTGGTTTGCTTCGGTTGTACAGACCGAGACCGGGGTGTGGGTGGATCAGGAGAGTGGTCTGAAGTGCCTTCACCTTTCTATCAGGGATGCTGGAAGCTATGAAAGTACTGGATATACAATCATATATCATAAACATGTCATTATGTAGAGCCAGGACAGATTATGATATTGAATATATTTTAGGAAGATACATTTATTTTGTGTCTGCTCTTATTGTCCTAACCCAGTAACTTGGTTATTATACAGATGGCTGCTGGATTATTGGTGCTATAGCAATACTTGCCTACTCTCCAGGGAGTCTTGGGAGGCTTCTGATTTTTTGGGGAACCCCCCACACCCCCTGAAAGAGTGGACATATTTCCCACATCCAGCCCGGTTCCTAGTGAACTGGGCAGAATGGGGAGATTTTCCAAGCAATTTGTGGGCCTGTAAGGAGGGGTGGGGCTTAATGATGCAAATCACTGCATTTATCCACGCCCCCTCCTCATGGACCCGCAAATCACGCAGTTTTCGTGTAAAGGGGGTGGGCCTAGTGACGGCTATAGTCAGGCTCTGCCCCCAAAGATGACAGTAGCCAGGTCCCCTCCCTGGAAGGTGCAGCAAAATGTTGCTAAGTATGGCTTTAGCAGATCCACTATTTTGGACTTATTGTAATTTGGGCAGAACAGACGGTGTAATGGTTAGCATTACTGCCTCACAGCACTGAGGTCGTGGGTTTGATTCCCACCATGGCCCTACCTGTGCGCAGTTTGTATATTCTCCCTGTGCTTGCATGGGTTTACTGCGGGTGCTTCGGTTTCCTCCCACACTCCAAAAATATATTGGTAGGTTAATTTGGTAACACAAATTACCCCTAGTGTGTATGTGTGTACATGTAGAGTACATGTGGTAGGGAATATAGAGTGTAAGCTCCACTGGGGCAGGGACTGATGTGAATGGCCAAATATTCTTCTATGTAAAGCACTGCAGAATAGGTGTGCGCTATATAAATAACTGGTAATTAAAAAATAAAATAAAAAGGTCTTACCACAAAACAATGCAATCAATGAACATAAGTACACAATCAGATTGGCTCCCATCTCTGAAAAGGATACAAACAAAAATAAAAGTTTTATTAGACGGTGAGGAGCATTACATGTCTATATATATATAACTTAAATTTAATTTATTCTTGTTTTAAAATACACATCTAATAAAATTTGACCAACAGCTCTTTGCATAGTTTTAGATTTTGGTCTTTTGGAAAAAAACTCAAAAGGTAGGACTTAAACCTAGGATCCAGAATGGTGGCCAAAATATATTTTTCAGATTTCAATAGATTGATGACTCATGGATCCTGGTGAAGTGAATCAAGGACTTCATACACTAGCATGACATACATTGTGCATTCGCTCCATTTCAGCTCCTCCTTCAGTTTCTCCAGCTTTTTTTCAAAAGTCTGATGAGGGGAATGACCTGAATCAAGATGGCAGTGTCTGAACTTACTTCACGTGTGGCAAGTTCAAAGGGTTTGAGAACCTTGCACAACACGGAAGTTATTCTCCACTGCGCTTGAGTAAGGTGCATTCCCCCTCCATGGCCTATGTCACAGGCCTTTTGCTGTTACTCTGTCTGCTGAAGCATATAGAGGGTAGAATTCCACCGAGTTACTACCTCTTGCTTCAGCTGATGGAAGGGCAAATTTAACTGTACATGCTGGTCATGCAATCTTCAACAAGCGGTCGCGAATGTCTAAAATGTCTGGATATTTTGCGTGCCACCGAGAGCATCTCCTGCACGCCACTGTAATTTTTAAAAAATTGTTGTACCACCAAATTAATTGTATGAGCAAAGCTTGAGACGTGTTGGAATTCGCCCAGATGTAATGCTCTCACAATACTGTTAGCATTGTCCGAAATCACATATCCGAAGGAGAGTCCAAGTGGGGTAAACCATTTTGCAATGATTTTCCTGAGTTTTTCTAAGAGGTTCTAAGTGGTATGCCTCTTAGTGAAACCAGTTATACAAAGAGTAGCGTGCCTCTGTATCAACTGTCTTTTGGGAGTTGTTGCTGATGCTGTTGCTGTTGTAGGCAATACACCTACCCAGTGGGCTGTCACAGTCATGTAATCCTTAGTTTGCCCTGTCACACTTGTCCACATATCAGTGGTCAAGTGGACAGTGGGTACAACAGCATTTCTGAGGACATTAATAAGGTTTTTTTAATGTCCTTGTACAGATTTGGAATTGCTCTTCTAGCAAAGTGGAATCTAGAAGGGATCTGGTAACAAGGACACAGGACCTGAATTAACTGTTGAAAACCCACTGTAGTAATGGCAGATACTGGATGCACATCTAATACCAGCATAGCTGTTATGGTGTCAGTAATCTGCTGTGCAACTGTGTGATTGCTGTCATACTTGTTTGCCCTTGCAAATGATTGTTTAACAGTTAATTGCTTTTTGGAGAATATGCTACAAGTAGTCTTCCTCATGGTCCCTTTCTGGAATGAAGATCCACTGACAGCAACAGCAGCAGCAACAGATGTAGTCATCAAGGATCCTTCTGAGGAATCACAGATAGGAAAGGAGTCAATCATGTTTGGAATACCAACATTGGATACAGCAGGACTACTCCCGATGACGAATGAGGATGTTGATGATGCAGGTGTTGGTGTTGGAGATCGAAGGGGCTTGGATCTCACAGAGAGGGAGCAGGTAGGTGACACTGGACTTGTTACGTTTTGAGTTTTGGAACTTAGCAATATACATTTTGATATTTGATGAATGCGCTCCAAGTGTCATAACAAGGAGGTGGTTCCTAGGTGGTTTAGGTCCCTCCCTCTACTCACTCTTGTATGGCAATGGTCACATATGGCTTGACAACTGTTGTCCGGATCAGGATGGAAATAATTCCACATGTGAGAACTAGATTTTTTTGTCTTTTGTCCCAGCATGACAGCAATGGGCTTGTGCTTTTTTTACCAAACCATGGGCAACAGCTGTTGCCTTACTTACACAAAGTACATCCTCAGCAACAATATCCTCATCACCAACACCAACATCTTCATCATCAACATCCTCATCATCCTTAGCGCCTTCATCCACCAAAATATCCTCCTCCTCCATGTGCAATTCCACAGAAGCATCCTCAATGACTACATGTGCAAGATGTTGACTGCTCTTCTACACATTTACTGAGGGCACACAAATGTTGGAACTTGGAGGATCCTCCAGTACACTAGTATTTAGGTCGGGCTCACACATGCCAACCGTGGACATACTTGCACTCTCCTCAGGGATTTGTGATTTTGATTTCTCAGGGCACACAGTTGGTTTTTCCAGAGCTGTCTTAACAACTTTCACATTTTTAATTGGACCACCACCACTACTACTAAATGCAGAAGGGCCATCAGTCAGCAGTCTTCTTCATAAAGTAAGAAGGCCAAGGCCTTCAAACACAATCAATTTTGTCCAGGATTTCATCATAATGCCTAGAAAAGCAGGAGCAGCAACCAAGTTCTAGTGCTGCAGCTACTACCAGTCATGATGATACTAGTACTTCAACATCTATAAAAGCTGCTGCTCAAAGGTATAGATGGTTTAAGACAGTGCACTTGAAATTAAAACAATATTTCCAAATGTTAAAGAAAAAACATCACATTTAATAATACAGTGAAAGTTTAATGCTGAAAAAAATTAAGTTGTCAACATGCCATACACAGAAAGAAAAGACTAAGGCCTTGGCCTTTATTTGTGAGTAGTGGTTCTTAAACTGCTGTCAGTCAGTCATCTTCTTGTGTAACCTCACATGATGATGCAAAACCTTCTCACTTAGAGACAAAAGAGGTGTCAAAATTAAATCAGACAAATCAATGCAGAAAACCATTAAGAAAAAGAAACTGTGTTTTTAGAATTGTCGCAAATCCCTGAGGATAGTCTAAGGGTGTCCACAAAAGCTATGTGTGAGTCTGACATCTCTGATACTATACTCTTTGAAAAGCCTCCTTCCACTATTACTGTATCCTCTGCAAATGTGGGGATGAGCAGAACAAATAAAGATGGTGATATAAGAATTGAGGATGCTACTGTTGAATTTCAACAGTATAAGGGGGGTGTTTGTGTGCTAGCTAAAGCTAATGAGGATTGTGATGATGAGGATGTTATTTGTTTAGGTCAGCCATCAGTGGCAGCAGTAATTGCTCATGATAAAAAGAAAGCCATTTTCATGCCAGGAAGCCCTTTCCCCAAATCCACAGTGTCCAGCCAGAATATTGCTCTTGGAAGCCAAATCGGCAGTTAAACCTCCAATACCTGCTCTGCTGTGACTGCAATAGCTAATTAATTGAACTCTCTAAATATACAGCCACTGCTGTGCTGTGGAAGTAGGTGGGCTACTTCAGCTGATACACACCACCTATGAACCAAGGAGAGGAGTGGCTATAATAATGACAGCCTGCCACCACACTGTTTAGACCTCACTCAGCTGGTAACTATAACTTCTGGTTCTAATGTAGGCTTGGAGTAATATTTGTGTGGACATTTCATTTCACTTCATTTCTAAGTTTGATCAACATTGCAGGAGAACTTACAACTACAAGTCACATTTAACTTGGAGATCAGTATTACACACACACACACATTTATATCACAAGCCAAATAATTGAAATCTTATATTTGTTGTATGCTGTATGTACAGTATATGTCTATGTTTAGATATCACTTATCATAGTTACTTCAATGTTTATAGTTTGTGGTTTTCAACATTTTTCCACTTGTTTTGAATTTTAGGATATAGACTGATTTTACTAATACATTGTTTCAATAAATATGTACATGTTACTTTTTAATACATTGGCTGTTTAGTGAAATGGATTGCTAGGGCAGTTTTTTTTTAAGTGTTAAACAAGACCAGAAAATCCACCTCTTGGTTGTGGAATTATTTTAACACAAATGCTGACATTTTTTGTGAAAGCATCTGTACCATTTTTGAGGTCAAAGTTAGTAGAGGTAGGGATGTTAACCATCTGAGCTCTTGCTCCCTGTTAAATCATTTGCAGTGAGTTCATGCAACTTATTTGAAATTTTTTTAATAATTTGTAAAATAATAACAAACAGTCCAGGATCAGCTACTAGCAGTTTGGACCAGTACATGCAATCTCCACCAACAACACCTTTATCATAAACCTCCTCATGATCATAGGTAGTCCTTCCAAAAATAGTTTTGTGGGGTACCAAACAATCCAAGAATTTCTGAAGTACCTCTCTTTCAAATCCTATGAGGAATCTTTGGATATTAACATTGTATTATTATATGGCCTTAAATTTAATTTTCTTAATCAACCAATTATAATTAATTAATTACTCAATCAATCATTTACCTGCCTTCCACTACATAAATACTCCATATCCAATTCTCTGTACTGCCTTCGGGCCTCTGATCTAGTTCTTAATAAAAACAAATTGGTTTCTATGGTGTCATATAGTTTGTTAAACTGCCATCCTGTCTGCCACCGCTGCGTGGCAATGTTTTTATAGATATGCTATAGTCTTTTAAACTGCCATGTGTTAGTCTCACTTCTCTGTTGCTTAGTTTAGCCAATCAGCCTTTGGACAATCTTGGGGAACAATATTGTGAGCTGTGTGGTGATCAAAATGAACTGGAAATTACTGTAAAATTAATGCTATTGAGGTTAATAATAGTGTAGGAACAAAAACAGGCCCAAATTACATGATTTTAGCTGTTTTTGTCAACTTAAAAAGAAACACACATCCAAAACCAAAACAGGGGATTTGTGCCTGTCTATTAAATGTCTTGTTTTATATACTTGCTTTGATATTGGAATTACACTTGATTAGCACCACAGCTATTATTGAGTCATATATATGTATATATATATATATATATATATATATATATATACCCTCCTGTTAGATTCCAGCTGGTGGGCACATGACAAAATACATTGAGGTGGTTCTGTTATGACTTACACACTTTGAGGCCTGGAATATACATTTGGGTTACAGCAGATCAACTTTATTTTCAGATCTTACATAAGCCAAATCTGAGTTGCATTGTGGATATAAGAACAAAGTGAATTACATAAAGCACATGCACTTTTTTTCCGGGGATAAAATTCTCTATTGAACACAAAATTTTCATAAGCTTGCAGCAGTTTACCTATCACCTTGAGTGGTTTTGCTTTGTGTTACACAAATGTGCTTTGGATTTACCTCACACACAATACATTATATGGTGTAAGATTCACCCTAATGGTTATTTTTTCTAATGTTATATATATATATATTTATATATATATATATATATATATATATATATATATATATATATAGTTTCCTGGAAGTTTTTTCACTTTGAGATAATTGGGATCCTCTAGAAGAGACATGCAGAAAAAAATCTCAACAAGTAAACAGAGACTCTTTTATATGTTTGTGTTTTTTGTATCTCTTAAAATCGACATTTAAAAAAGAATATGCTACACTAGATGGCGCTGTTTTCTCACACTTTTTATATATCTTACCTTTGGACTGCTTGAAGAATGGTCCTGTTTGGAGAAATAAAATCTGCCTCCCTTATGAGGGGAAGTGTTTGCTCATTGTTTAAATTAAAAAGATTATTCTCCACATTTAAGGATATGACAATGATTGATTCAGATTATAAGGATTAAGCGCTGGTCACTATTAATTGTAGTTACATATATAATGAGTCTAAACTATGGGGTTCTAAGTCAGACCGAGTCCCTGCTCAGATCACTTTGGGGTTCCCAGTTAATCCAGTCTAGGGTATACACATCAGGTTTTTACTTAGGATCTCAAAAAATATATCTTATGTGTTTTGGATTGCACGTAAGTCATGACTTCAGGTGTCATGTCACACAAAGAGTGTATGTAGAGGATATCTGCTGCAATACTACAATAATCGTTCCCATAAGAGAGAATTCTAGGTAGATGGAGGTGATGGGAAGTATATAAAAGAGTGCAGGCATCTTTGTCATGTTTCAATAGAGATGAGCGCTATGGTGAGGGTGTGAATGTACATGAATAAATAAGTTTAACTTTACTTTGTCAATAACATATATTATTGGTTAAAACAAAATTCCACATCTAACCAAATGTTTAAGCTCTTTTGGTGGGGCTGGTAAGCTGCACTTACTTACAATAGTTTTTCCTACAGTAGATGTGCTATATTCTTTTATACTGCCATGTATTAAGCTGATGCTCTGTAGCTTAGTTCATCCAGTCAGCTCATTGCAGCCTTTGGCCAATATGGGTGAAAACAATATTGTTAGCTATAAGGCAGTCAACATTAACTGGAAATTAATATTATTGATGTTAATAATACTGTAGGATCAAAAACAGGCCCTAGTTACAAGATTTTAGCTGTTTTTAAAAATTGTGAAAGAAATTGAGATTGAAAAGCAAAATTGGACCCTAAACCAAAACACAATAATGATTTAGAACCAAAACTCAGGGGTCTGCGCACATCCTATAGATTGTAAGCTTGCGAGCAGGGCCTTCCTACCTATATATCTGTCTGTTATTACTCAGTTTTGTTCTATTAATGTGTCCAATTGTAAGGCGCAACGGAATATGCTGCACTACATAAGAGGAAGAAAAGTGTAGCGCTGGTAAACAACAATAATAATTTAATAATCACAATATGACATACATGCACATAAAACATATGATATACCTGATAGATATCTTTTATATTAGAATGCAAGCTGCTAAAGTAATTTTTGATGGTGAGGGTTCCTTCAATATAACCTCTTTAACATATGTAAGTCCATATAGTGGGAGACAATGTATAATGGATAAAGGTTACAGGTTGTCTACTTAGTGGGTTGCAGATTCCACTAAGTGTAGCAGCTTAGTAGTACAACTAGTTCTCACACAGACTGTACTGCGCACCTGCTCTCTATTATCCATGTGCTACATAAGAAACTGTTAATAAATATATAAATCTCTAACATATATATATATATATATATATATATATATATATATATAAATCCGGGAATGACCCAGTCAAGAGCAAAATCAAATAATAATTGGATGCAAGATCATAAAGTCATCATTAATAGTTTTTAGGTTCTAGGTCCAAACAAATCAGCATACCTTAATTTCATGCAAAATACAGCTTAGTTTAATGGAAAAAAACATTCAGAAATACATAATTCTATTATAATACTGTAAATCCAATACTTAATGGGTTATCTTGGATAGAACTGTTCATAATTTCAATAGTCTGATGACCATTTCGGTGTTGACATGTACCTTTCTCAAGGGCGCAGAAATCAGTAAATGAATAACTCCGCATGATAAAGGACAGAAGATATAGCCAGTACACATATCCTCAAGTTGATATACTATTTTAATTCATCTGGGAACTTATGGAGTGTAACGTCATTCTCCAGAGGTTAAAAACTATTTGTGGAGCTTCTCTATGTCACTGGAGGAGCATCTGATAGCACATTATGTCCTGCATCCTCAATGTCCCTCTACATTTCAAATTGTTTATCATTAGTAGCTGGTTGCACTTTTGTTTACCTAATGTATGGATCATGTCATGTAGCCTGACCCCAAATTATTGTTTCCCCTCAACCAGGGAAATCCATGTGTGAACACAACACCTTCACTGTAGCATCTCTAAACATCACAGAGGCAGGACCTGATGATGTGCTATTAGATGTGTCATGTGATGCAGGGAGACTCATTTATCTACTTTCACTGAACACAGACTTTACAAATAAGGCCACAGGAGTCTTGGAGAAGTGATGAAACCATGAATAATAGTAAAACTGTGTAACACATGCTCACCTTAAAATGTAGTATGGATGAGAGGTCACACCAATAGGTAGCCTGTTGTTCTCTGATGGTGCCTCAACCCAAGTGGTTGATTAATGTAGGAAATGTTCACCAAGGTTCAGCTTGTGAAAATAGTATGAACCTATTTAAAGGGATAATGGACAAATAAATATTCCTTCCCAATACGCTACTACTCAAATTACTTAGAGTTATGAATGTATATCAAAGTAATAATTTCCTATTAGATTATATGTTCAGATGATTATTATTATAAACTATTTAGAAGTTATTATTATAATCAGTGGTGTCACAGGGATGTGTGGGGGGTGCAGACTGCACCCAGGGTGAAACCAAAATGCTGACCCACACCTCCTTTTTCCTGGCGCATGGTTCAGCTGTGCAAACTAAAACCCTCCCCTCACCAGGTGCAATAGCGAGGAGGGACACCACTTTTTATTATTATTATTATTATTATTATTATTATTATTATTATTATTATTATATTTTATTTAAGGGTGTCACAAGGGGTCTGCAGCACTGTACATACAGCAACAGTAGGACAGTAAAGGGTACACAGAATCACATTAAAATCACATTACATTACAGTAACTAAAATATAAACAGAGCATAAAGCCACATTGGACAGACCATGATCTGCACCTGATGGCCACCACTTCTCTAGTATGGCACCAAAAGGAAAACACCAGCCATCTTGGAGGAGCAGGAACTCAGACCACCATGCCTGAGTGCCTATCATCCTACTGCCACAGTCAACTGGAGGATGAAGTTAAGCCCCTTATGCATGCTTGTGTGAGAGGTTGATTGGACAGTCCCTTGTGAAATTCAGCTGATCACAGTGACAGCAGTGCCCCCGCTATCACAAAGAGCACCATAGTAAGTCCCAGGTCCATGATCTTACCTTCCATGGCCATTAGCTGAAGGGCGTAGCCAAGTCACTGCAGTGCAGAGGGCATGTGACCGGTATGTGACTGGTGCAGTGAGGCGTGCTTACCTCACTGCACCAACATAAAGGTGCTTCCAGCACACTGATACTTGCCATTAGAGGATAATACCAATAGACACTGAGGCTTCTTCAGAGCCCAAAGCCGACTGACAGTTGTTGTCATTCCAACATATTCCAGCCCATTACCAGAGCGGGTCACCTCATGAACATTGCATTACAATACATGCACGTTTTTTCATCAAAAGATTTATCTATATCAATATTCTTCTCTCTTAAGAACATTTGAAAATAATTGTTTTATATTTTGATCTATTTATATTAAACCCCCACTACCCCATCCCATTACCCCCTTGTAATGTGTCACTCCTGTTTGTTTCCCATGAATGTTTACAATTTTCACCCCTTGTATTACATTTTAAACAGTATGTATTCTAAAGAGTTAGGGCTTTAAAAATACATTTTAATTGTTTTCAATTAACCCTCCATATTATTATAGACTTATTAATGACATAATCACAGGTTCTCACACATGGTGAGCACTATATATCTTATTATTTCCTTGTATATTGTAATAGGAGATGGTGTTCTCCTAAGTTAAAGCAGCTCCGGCATCACCACTCCAATTTAATTTGATTATGCGCAATGCCAACCTATTTAGCAACAAGTAACAATTAGCACCACAATTCAAACAATACAGCTGTGAAGCAAGGTGAGAAAGGGAGTAATCGTGGAATGGTGGAACCTGTCTCCAAAAGTGATGCTACAACTAGCAGGAGTAGAGCCACTGGAAGAGACAAACAGCTATGAGTGATAGCAATTCCATGCTAATTGGTCAGTGAGTGGATGAAGGCTGTCTATGAAGTGCTAGAGATGAGAACAGAAGGGTGGAGGACCCTGCTCCTAGAAACTTACAATCTAGGGGAGAAAGATAGATGACATGAGGTGTGAGCATGTGGATGGGGACCTGAGGGCAAGAATTTGGCAAGGTAGGAGGGTGGGGTAAGTGACCTGGTGTCAAGGAAATGTGGCTGAAGTGTATGCTTTCATAAACAGGTGTGTTTGCAGTGCACATTTGAAGATATGCAAGAATGAGGAGAGCCTGATAGAGCAAGGGAGATCATTCCAGTAAAGGGGGCTGCATGGCCAAATCTTGGATATGAGCATGATATGCAGTAACTAGGATAGAGGATAGGCATTTGAAGAGGATTATGTAGGGGAATGGCAACCAGTGCAGGTTTTGGCAGAGGGGAAAGGCAAATGTGGATTGGTTGGAGAGGAAGATATGTCTAGCTTCAGCATTGAAAAATTATTAGAGGGGAGCAAGATGGGAACATGGGATGCCAGTGAGGAGAAAGTTGCAGTAGTGGAGTTGAGAAATGATTAGTTAGTGGATAATCAGTTGTAGCATTGTGGAAGAGGAAGGACCGGTCATGAGCAAGGTTACATACAGTAGCTGGAACTGACAGGATTGAGCCAGAGATTGCATGATTGGGATGAAAGAGAGGGTGGAGTCAAGGATGACACCCAAACAGTGGAGTTGGGGAACAGGGAAGATAATGGTATTTTCAGCAGTGATAGAGAGTTTGGTATAAGTGGAGATTCTTTTGGGGGAAGATGATGAATTCAGTTTTGCTATGTTGGGTGCTTACAAATCCAGGAGGTGGTGGCAGAGAGGCATCTGGATACCCGAGAGAGGATGAAAGGGGGAAGTTAGGAGAGGATATGTATAGTTGTGTGTCATCAGCATAGAGGTGGTACTGGAGGCCAAAGGAACTGATGAGTTCTCACATGAAAGAGGTGTACAGGAAGAAGAGGAGGGGGCCAAGGATAGAATTTTGCAGCACACCAAAGGGAAGCATATAAGAGGGTGAGGTGGAGCCAGAAGCAGACAAAGAGAAGGAGAAGGTGGTGAGATAAGTGGTGAACCAGGTATGAGCAATCCTATAGAGGCCAATGGTCTTAAGGGTGGGGAGAAGAAGAAGATGATCCACATTGTTCAAGACTGCAGAGAGATACAGGAGAATGAGCAGAATTTATTGGCCTCTGGATGTAGCTTAAAGCAGGTCACTGGTGACTTTTAAAAGGGAAGTTTCAGTGGAGTAAAGTGGTTGAAAGCCAGATTAGATAGAATGATGGAGTTGTCAGAGAGCTAGTTAGTGGATGAGGATGGGTCGAGGTTGGGTTGTTTAAGAATAGGTGAGACAAAAGTATGTATGAACAGGGAAGGAGAGATGCTGGTGGAGAGAGATATGTTGAAGATGTGAGCAAGGTGAGAGCAAAACCCCCCTGGATGCTACGGAGAACAGCATAAGGATGAAGGTGCATATGGGATCTTTTTGCAGGTACACCAAATGGATTTCTATGTGGGACAAGTGGACATGAACATCTAGCAGCAGGTAAATGTGTAAATGGGTTAGGCAGGTATGTAATAACATTTTACTGTATACGGTGTGTGTTGTGTCTTTGTTTAACTATTTATTTTACAGTGGCGGTATAGTAGCTCCACAAGTGCCAAAGAGCAGGCATGTTGGCACCTGTAGTTCCACTGTAAAATACAATAGTTTACTACTATTAAACACTTTATTACCCTCATACCCACAGCACAAGGATGCGGGGAAGAGCCTCAGACTTCAGACCAAGCCTGGGGTTTCAGGAGGGGGGGGACCCCTGTTATGGGGGTCCCCACCTCCCCTGAGATCCCTGGCTTGGCCTGACTGGCATGAGGTGTTAATGCTTTGGCTATGGAGCCCGGGTCATAGGGCCTCCTGGCTGTGGCATTATACCTCGGTTGGTTTGGGTCTGGTGCTGGTTTTAACATAGGGGGACTATTTAAATTTAAAACCAGCACTGGCCCTGCAGCCAGGTGTTGGTTCCTAACTTACGGGGGAACCTTACTCATTTTGTTCCCCGTTATTTTTTAAACCGAGACTGAATGACCAGTCCAGGGCTGGTTATGCTTTTGGGGGGGACCTTGTGTATTTAAAAAAAAAATGTAACCTGTTTTTCACAGGTAAAACACACAACCTGCCTTCAGATATCTCACTGATATGTGCAAGCTGCTAGTTCAAGAGAGTTTTGCAGAGAAAAAACACTGCAATCTCGGGTGAGTAATCTCATCTAAACTTGCTACTAGGGGGAAAAGTCTCGATCTACTTCACCAGGGCCGGCTCTAGGGGTGTTCAACCAGTGCGGTTACACAGGGGCACCACCCGTAGAGGGTGCACCCATCCCCAGCATCCTGATTTCAGGACTGTCCCACTGTTCCACCCATGGGCCGAAGTAGCCCGCGGGTGGTCAAATTGGGAGGTTGGGGACCCCCACCACCGCAGCTGTGCAGCGGTGCCAGACCCCTGGAGTGTGAATGGATGCGGTGTGCATGCGCGCTGCATCCATTCTCTAATGGGAGAGGGCTGGGAGAATCCCAACCAGTGTTGGAGGGCTGGGCTTTACTCCCAGTCTGACATTATTTGGAGGCGCACCATGCAGGCATGCCTCCAAATAACTTCACATAGGGGGCATGGCCTATGGTACTTAGGCTACGCCCCTAATGAAATGTTGCCTTATTAAGGGCCGGCCCAGGGTGCTCTGACCCCTGGTGCCAGCCCTGTGCTTCACCATCAGAAAACTTACTATCAGCTAAATTCACTTCTTAGTAAATTTACGAGATGAAAAACTGGAAATTCACCCGAGTTTCAGAGATGCAAATTCGGGATTAAAAAAAAAAATTTGAAAAAACTCAAATCTTAGTAAGTTTTCCCCCATGAGGCTAATGTTTATCATTGCTGTACAATTAGACTATCATAGTATGCAAAAACCAAAAGCCTGAAAAACATTATGGGGCAAATGTAATAAGGGTACAAGTTGTTTTGCAAGTTCAAACTTGCACCTACTCACAAATTTTAGGGTATGAGTTTAACATGGGGTGCCCCTAAAAGCACAACCAGCACCAGGCTTTCCTGAGCTGGTCCTAGTTTTGACAATACAGGGGTAAAAAGATGCAAGAGTCCCCCATATTTTCATCAACCAGCTACAGGCTCAGCGAGCCAGTCCTGGTTGTGGAAATACAGGGGACAAAATAAGTAGGTTTCCCCCCGTACTAGCCATAACAAGTATCAGACAATCAGGATGCTTTCTTTCAGCAGTGTAATGACACAGCTATGGGAACTGCTTCACGACATCCCCCCACCAAAGCATTATCACCTCATGCTAGTCATCCCAAGCCAGGTATCCCTGGGGAGGTGGGGACCCCCAATAAAGTGGTAACCCACTCCAGGGCACTCCAGGCCAGGGCTGATAGCCCAGGGCTATCCCGTCACCCTTGGGAGGTGGGTGCTGGGTTGTTTGTGTCAAAAATAGAATAAATAATATTGTCCTTTACAGGAGAACTAGAGGTCCCAACAAGACTCGCACTTTAGTAACCTAGTGGTCTCCACTATTGCAGTCAATGGCTAAGAAATGGAGGCTTGCCTCTCTTAGCTAATGAAGGATCAGCTAATGCATTTCTATGGGGAATTCAGTGGCTGTCATGTCAATCATGGAGTACTTCCATTAGAGGATTGAACTATGTCGGTTGGTACAGATGTAGCCATCTACATCATTGCCGCTATGCGTGCACATGGACACACGCATTGCATCATAGCGCAGCTCTTGCCGAGTCATGACTAGGCGCAGCTGGCATTTCCCCATTGAAGTCTATGGAATGCGTATGTGCACGCCATTGATGCGGGCACACTAGTCACACCATCCATGCCACGAGATAGATGAGTGTGGCTACATGTGTACATGTTATTTATTTTTCTTATTTTAAGAAGACCAAGGATGTCTACATGGAACAAAGAGGGCAGGCAGCAAGGGGTAGATGAGTATGGTATTTTTTTCACAGGTCCTGATCTGGTTTCTACTGGAGAAGGGGTCAGAATGGGGCTAGGGACAATGTAAGTATGTAGTGTGAGTGAGTGCATGAGTGAGTGCATGTTTAATAAACTAATAAAACCTTCAGTGTCAGTGTCATGTGGTTTTTTAAATATTTTTTGCAGGTGAACTAGAGGTACCAGCGGGCCCTTAATGCCTCACATGCTGGTACTAGTTTATTCTATATTTGACACATTCAACCAAGCACCCACCTCCCAGTGGTTCTAGCAATCCAGGCATGGGGTGCCCTGGAGAGGAGGAACCCCTTTTTTGGGGGGTCTCTACCTCCACCTGTATCCCCAGCCAATGGTTGACTAGTGTTGAGTGATAAGGCTTTGGCTGGGGAATCATGGCTGTGGCATTATACTCCCACTAGAAAGAGTCCAGTGCTCATTTTTGACTAATACAGGGGACTCCTACTCATTTTGATATCTAACTTTCCAAAACCAGCACTGACTCACTGAGCCTGGTGCAGGTTGATGAAAATATGGGGGACCCTTACATCTTTTTTCCACCATAATTTCACAACCAGGACTGGCTCTGAGAATCCTGGTACTGCTTTTATTTTTAGGGGGGAACCACACATGTTTTGTCTTATTATTACACTTTGAGATCTTTTTTCATGTAAAGGAATTCAAGGATATCACTGATCTTTGCATGCTTCTGTGGTACTCACACCTGCTCACGCTATACCCACTAGCCTGAAGCAAGTACATTTTTTAGCAATTTTTAAGCAATTAATATTATGTGAGTTAAAACTTGCACTCTATTAGGTTGGCCGAGTTGTATGTTTTCCATTGGAAACCATCTGGATGCATGTTTCGGCAGTGCCAGTTGCGGGAGTGTGAGAATCAGGCAAATTTGCATGTTCCCGTACTCTATTACATAGGGTGAGTTCTAAAAATGTGCTATACTTTCACATTTCCAAAACTCGGAGCCTATTACATTTAGCCCTATATATTCCAGTTTGATTACACTACGATGTTTATTCTATTTTTTTAATGGCATTTTTATATTATTATTTTTTATTTATTTGGATACTTTGGGGAGAGTTATCAAAGCTATAAGAGAGATGAATTACCAACGAGTCACCTACTGTCATTTTTCCTGTGACATAACAGTTAGAGACTGATTGGTTGGTACTTTATCATAGTCCAAACTTTGGAAAAATCGTCCCCTATGTCTTTAAATATTTAACCACTTTTATACACCTGTTATACACAATCTGATACATTGTATTATATTATATTGTTGCATAAAAAATAAGGTAAAACTAAAAAACATTGATTTTTTTTTATTTATACTAATATTGAGCTCTGCTCTTTTTCTGAAATACTAATTCATCAGAAATATCTATCAGCGCAGAGCCCCTCGGTGTATTGTGTCTAACCACAGCATGCAAACACATTTGTGTTTGCATTTTTTTAAGTATCATCTTTTACTAAATAGCAACTTACAAAGCTCAGAAAAAAAACGTGTTAAGAATTCTATGGAGAAGGCAGAAAATGAGAACATTTATTGTGTATTAGATGACAAATCAGGAGATATCTATGGGAAACTTCTCCAGGGACAAATCTCTATAACCTGGGACTGTTCCTGGAAGTTAGGGGGAGTTGGCAGCTATATATACAGTATACAGTATAATGTACATGTCTGCAAGTTACTGTGTATTAGGCACAACCACAACTAGATAAACAGGTGTCATAGAGAGGAAGTATCAGATTTCTGTATACACAGGTACAGTATGATACACTACACATCCTACACCTGTACATTAACATTCTGCAGACTATGTGCATCCTTATCCTTGTAGCTGCATCACTAACAGTAATACTCTGCAGCACATAAGGGACATGTTTATTAATAGTATTTTGCAGGAAATCTTCCAATACAAATATTTTTGAATGAGTACTGCAAAAATACATTATTCCTATAATGTATAAAGAGGAGACACAGGAGATATCGGAGATATGTTTGGTGATATCTATGTTCTGATCCCAATAGCAGTAACCATTGGTTTCTATTATGGCTGCAAAATTATAAAATGTACCAACGTTCTCCCAATAGCTAATGACATCTATAAATGGAGCTGCCCATTGTAGTATATGTTACATATTACAGTAATCACAGGAGAGGGATCGGGGAGATGACGGCTCCTGTGCAGTAAGTACGCCGGGTCCATACCCAGAAGTAACGTGGTCACATAAGCAAACACCTTATATTTTACACTTTATAGAACAAGAGTTTCTTAATACATTATCCCAATACATACTTTCTTATTGCCACAATTATCTGGGTTTAACTTGTGACACTGCTCCACTATATGATGCTGCCAAGGGTCAAATATTCACAGATTACTAAATAAAAAATAAAAAAAATCATAGTATTTTGCAGTAATTAAATTTGTAGTTGTATTTACTATTTTTGTTGTGTTTTATGTACATATAAATAAGCACACATCATGTACATATATTAACAAATAGCAGAAATATCATGAAAATGCTTCTTATAAAATTAATTCCTTTAATTAAAAAAATCTAATCACTTATTATATTTGGATTTTCTACTAAAATAACTTCATGTAGGTAGTCAATTTTACTTTTTTATGTATTATATAAATAATATATCATTGTCCTAGTTAATGCAATTCCTCTAATTGTCAGGAAGAATGTTGCGAGTTATTCTGATGAGTGTAACATAACTGCTGCCCTGAGTCACACACGCTGGAGATGCTTACCTGCTGTTCTCCTGCCCAGATCTGTGACCTTATTGGTGCTGGGCTCCCTTTATAAGGGCTACAAGTGCGCACCTGGCACCGTACATTGGGCAATTAGGATTATTAAATTTGGATTATTAAAAAAAAGCAATCACAGTGATCCACCCTTCATAAATTACAGATGTGTCCTTAGTTAGCTCTTAGTGTGACATTTATACCATGCAGTGGCACTAGATGTTTTGCTCCATTAAGGAAACCTTCTCACACAAAGGTTTTCTGAGTCAATGTCAAATGTTTGCAAGAGTAATACAGGTATAGAGATGGCTGGTGACCCTTTGGTTAGATTCTACTGTGTTTTGGCAAGAGCAATACAGGTATTCAGGGGGCAGGTTGGTTGAAAGGCCATGGTGGTGATTCAGAAAAATATGGGCCCGTGTCCTAGGTGGTCTCAGCCCAATATGTGTGCAGTCTATAGCTTCCATTAGGCACAACTGAGATGCCATTAAAAGTTCTCCTGACTTCATGCCACTGTGACTCATGAATAGGGAAGCAGATACAGGGGTAGGAAAGGGTCTTGAGTGCAGCTAGGACTTACCCCAGGTGTTTGGAAAAAGTAGCTTAGGAAAACCCAACCACAAGGCACCATGAATGACTGAAAGTTCTCAGCAGCAAAGAAGTGCAGAACAGCCAGCAGCTTATGCAGGCATGATATGGCTCGTGACTGTGTATGGCTCAAGCTGAGTTTTAACAAGGTCATACAGTACATTAAGTTGCTGTGGATGAGGCGGAATATCTGCATGCATAGCCATGCAGAGATGCCAGCACAGGGGGTGCCACTTTGGCATTTCCCCCTCTGCCAGGTCATAGACAACCCCGTCCACATCTCCCAATGGGATATAGAATACTCACCTGGATGGCAAGGTGAGCACAGGTGAGAAGTGTATGTCCCAGAGTGAGGGGGGCAGGGTAGTCCATGACCTAGCAGAGGAGGAAGTGCTGAAGAGGCACCCCCTGTGCCAACAACTGTGCATGCCTATGTCTGCGTGACTTCACACTTGGAGACTGTATTTAGGTTTAGCCATCCACGGAAGAACACAGGCCTGTGTAGCCTTTGAGGCACCTTGACCTGCTTGTGATATTGTTCTGGGTCCTTCCAGTCAGCTGGGAGTATCCAAAATAAGAACAGCTTTGCCCCAACACAGCAAAAAAAACACTTTCTGCCATGTTGTAATCACATACAGTGCTGGAGTGGCATTGGGCTCCTTTTATAAGAATCATAATTGAGCCTGGATGAAGAGAAACAGTTTTCACATCCAAACATGACACTGATTAGGTGGTCTATTGATTTTGAGCATTGAGCTGTAATTTAGGTGCAAATGCAATCTATTTGACCAATACGAATCTATGTAAATATACCCCTTGGTGTCACAGTGAGTTTATTTGCTAATTGAGGGTTTGGGAAAGACGTAGGTTATGGACATGTTTAAGGCTCATACTTTGTTTAGAATGACAATGCTTTTAAAGGCAAAACATTATTTTAAGCATTGCCCATTAAAATTTTGTGCTTAGACATGCCAGGGAGCAGCAGCTATCACAAACTGCTACTTAGTAAATAAGTCTCTCACACTGAGGACGCATCTCTTCACCTTCTCAATGGCATAGAGAAACCCTGCCTGATTAACCAAAGATTTCATCTGCCAATAAGACTTTCAGTAGCCCACTGGCGATGCTTCAAGATTAAACAAGCCTCTTTTTTTATTGCTGCAGGACAGCGGTACATTCTTAACCCATTACTTGTTCGCTGAAATATGCTTTACTTGCAACCTTGAAAAGTACATTCATTTTCAGTTTTCATTTTTTTTTAACCCCTAGCAGTTTACCGAATATCTTTGTTCCTCTTATTAACAGGATTTGAATGACTTAAATTTCAATAAAACTGGAAAAATTGGGGTGTTTGAAAACCTGTGACTGATAGTATATGCAGGAGCATATCTACCCTTTGGCAAGGATGGCACTCGCCCGGGGTGCTGGCAGAGAGTGACAGCTCTGTGGGCTCACCAATAGTGGCTCCTCACATCCTCCCTCTCAGCTGGCCTTAATGACAGCAGTGACAGATAATCAGCATCCAACAAATCCAGCCCACTCACTTATTGATAACTGATGGCCGTGCAAACCAATTAGCCGCTGGCACCACTGACAGAGGCTCTGTCAGTGGTGGCAGCCAGGGCCAGATTAAAGGGGGGTGACAGGGGTGGTCCCCACCCCACACAGGTTTAATGTGACCTTGTCGAGAACAGGTGTGAACAGCACCTGTTCCCAGGAGGAGGTTCTGCAGCTGCGGCTATTCTGCATGCAGCAGCACAGTCAGTGCTGCTGCATCAGATTTCTAAGGGGGAGAGGGGCCGGATTCACACTAGCGCATGACCCCCTAACAGACTTATTCCCTCCTACACTGGCCACATTGGAGGTGGAGCCATTATGGCCAGCCCCACCCTCATATTCCCATGAATCATGGCATTACATCATGGGGGCCTAATGAATTGAGGAGGTGCCCAGGTCCATTTTGCAGCCTGTACTAGTAGTAACAGCTGCATCAAGTGTAAGTATGTAAGTGTACTGCTTTACTGTGTGTGTGTGTGTGTGTGTATATATATAAATGTGTTATTGTGTATATGTTTTAGTGTATATACTGTGTATGTATGTGTCAATGTGGGAATATGTGTTAGGATGGGTATGCTGTTTCTGTGTATTTGTGAGGGTTTGCCATTGTCTTCATGCAGCTTGGGGAGTCCTCTGTGTGGGGCTTTCAGGGGGGATAGGCTCAGCTTTGTGTGGCTTTAATGGGGCCCCCACAATTTAGTTGCCCTGTGGCCCCCACAAGCAATAATCCGGCCCTGGTAGCAGCCGCTTGTCAGTTTGAACCACTGTCAGTCATCACTGGAGCCCGAGTACAAACAGTTGTATTGATCCCCTCCCAGTATAATTATAACTATAAGGAGCAGCAGCCTCTAACCACCTTCAACTCACTACCAACCAGCTGGCGTTCTGCAGCAGCCTGTAGAGAAGTGCTTTCCCCTGATGGTCCCTGGGTTGTGGTGCAGCTTCAGATGTGGGAATGAGGCAAGGGTCTCCTGCTAGTACTTGTGACAGGTAAGCAATGTCCCACCTCCTCCAGTAGGTGCTGGCCCATCCAAGGCTCTGTGCAAGGTGGACAAGCGGAAGAAATGGCAGCCATGGGCAGTTGGATAAGATCTGGCAATTCTTGGTCTGTGTGCTCTGCTAATGTAGAAACAACCACTTCACTCACTGAGTCTGCATCTGCAGAACATCACAACATAGGGGAGGCTGCATCTGATATGGAGTCCACAGAGCATCACATCATAAGTGAGCTACATCTGATATGGGTCTGAAGAGTATATGCATGTGTATAAGGAGTACTATGAGGGGCATATTTATAATGGGTGCAGGGTGTGTAGTGAACACGGGACCCTGGGTCCAGGGGGACCTGCACTGCACACCCTGCACCCATACTTTTTCATTTCATACTTACCTCTACGATGTCCCATGAGGTAGTTCTGCTGAAAATGCCTGGAAAATCACCACCGTGGCCATTTTTCCAGCATTTTCTGAATGCACAGTAGGAAACCACTGGGAAAATGGCTGCCGAGCCATTTTTCTGGTGAACTGCACATCCTAGTAATGTTTACTAGGAGGAATTGATGTGTAGGAATAGGCAAGAGAGGGAAACAAAATAAAAACCAGAACTTCTTCTCACCATCAGAGGCTTTTAAAAACAGTACTAGTTATTCAGGGATGAGGGCTAATGAAAGAATCAGAGAGCCTGATAAGTTTTGAAGTTTTTTATTAGATAACACAGTTTAATTGTTGTTTATACAAATGATTTTAATTTTAGTCATGTCAACACTTTGTTATTATGGGCTCTATTTACTAAAATCTGCATTAAAATGCAGATTGTAGTGAGATATGTCCTACTGAAATTGCATTGCGAATTCAGGCAATATCACAGGGATTTATTAAAAATCCCTTGCAGGGACAGAGCTTGCGATAAAGCTTTGTCCCTGTGAATTCCCTCCGCAGCCATATCACCGTATTTTTCAGAACAAATACAGTGACAAGGTCCTGCTCATGCACCAGGCAGCCACTCCAAACCACCCTCCCCCTGTGGCCGACCTCCCCCCTCCCATGACTTTTACTTACCTCCTGTCAAGTCATCACTGCTCCGGTGATGTCCTCCCTCCGGGGATCCAGTCAGCTGCTTTCACATCCTGCACTGTGACCCGGTCAGGTGTTTAATGCAGCAGCTGACCAGGGTCACAGTGCAGGAGCTGGAAGACCAACTGACTGGAGGATGGACATCATCGGAGCCCCGATCACCGGCCCTGGACTCAGCTAAGTTTTTATGGATTTTTTTTTACTAATTTTTTTTGTTGTGATCATCTTGTGGTCTGTTCAGACCCACAGCTGATCACTGGGGCCAGCTCTGGAGTCTGGTAACCGGGAAAAAGCCTGGATAATGCTACCTCCTGGTGGCGTTATAATCACAGGCATTCCCCCAGTATTATTTCACATTTTAGTTTTAGTAAATCTCAGGCAGATCACATTTTCCATTACAATTATTAGAAATGTGATTAGGGCATGGAGTATAATTTTATGAATTCTACTCCAATTACCCTTTAGTAAATTTAGATTAAACAAAAATAAAGTGAAAAAGGTTTTAAAACACCCTTTTTCACTTTATTTTAGTAAAAATAATATTAATATTTAGAGCCCTATGTTTTTCTAGGACTTCTGTTCCCGAGTTGATTCCATTTTAATACATTTTTATTATGTTTTATTATTCATTTTCTATGTTGAACTAAATGACATTTAGTTCAACAATGAATAATCTAGTAAACCATAAACCTTTGTATTTTCTTGTTAGCCCTGTAAAGTAATAATCATTGTACTTGTATAAATGGTACTTACTGTAGCTAACTGATGAGTGTAAGTAAATATCTAACAGAAAATGTTGCCTACAAGACTACAGAGCATACAGTTCCCTTCACATAGCTGGCACCAAGCCCAGCCTTCTTATTAATGAGAAATATATTTAAATGTCAAGTGTCTTTAATATAAAAAAAATTGTGTAAATATAAGTAATGGGATTCATTAATACAGACAAGCAGCAATTGCAATAAATTAAATACATTCCTGGAGCTACTGTACAGATATGTCCTTAGTTACCTTTGCTGAAAGAAAACCACAGTCCCCTCTGTTTTATTCAAAAACACAAAAAGAGTCACAAATAGAAAAAAGGAGCGCTAAATATTGAAACTTCCCTTTCATATAACCAATATTTTTAATATCACATAAGCTCTTAGAACGGGTGGCAAATCAGTACACATACTGTACATAACTGTACAGTAGTGTAGTTGTGTTGTTATGACGGTATAACTGAAACTGTAGATTAATGTGCACACAACTTTCAATGAGATGGGATGAATTATTCTCTATTGTTGTGGTACTGTGTATATATGTACTAGTATAATATTTTGAAAGAAAGACACATTTTTTATGATTAAAAACAGCAGCGGGTGGGTGGAGTACACAAGGATGAGCCACATAATTACTGTACACTACATTGTCTTCTATCTCTCTCCTTTTTTACCTTTTCACAGTGTCTCTCTTTCCCTACTGTACTCCAAAAGACCCATCTCCAACCTCTTCTCCTTATCCACTAGTTTTTTCTGTACTGTACTTGTGTTTTCTTTATTTTCCCCGTACTGTACAGTATGATTTGGTTACCTGTCTTAAGAGGCTTACACACCAGATGATTTGCATATTGCATGATAACAATATGGTTCAATGATATATTGTTCATATCGTCTAGTGTGTATGCAGTATATCACCAACGATGCTTGGTTGCGCTGGCTCCCTTGAATCGTCAATGATATCCCCAGTGGGCTGTACATGCAGCCCAATCTTGGGATATTGTTACTGATGCCATGCTGGTGAATGTAGCATGGCCTCCCCTCCCACCCGCTCATCTTTGTGTCTGGTCTAGTGGCCATACTGTACAGTAAGTGGATAACTGTCAATAAAGTGTACTGTAATAATAGTAATACTGTCAGGCTGCATTTATTGACCTTTTCCACATTGTTTTGAGGCAAAATTACATGTTTTCTTTTCCACAGTTCCACAAACTGAAGGGCCTCAGCCCTTCCCCCTGCCCAGGACCCTGCAGCTTGGCCCAGCCGCCTTTCAAGGCCCCAGCAATCCCCTCATCAGTCATCAGATAGTGGTAATGATTATTACTGTTGGGGACACAGTACTATAGTTACTGTAATTTGTGGACTAGACAAAAAAAAATTTCTTTGACACAAAGACTGCATAATAATAGAAGACCTCAGCCCGCCCAAGCCATAAGTACTGTAGTGTACAGCACATTATGTTCTACCACTTTGTACTTACTGTATGTTCCTTTTCAGTGTGTCTCTCTCCCTCCTGTACTGTACCTTATTGAATGCCATGATATAGCACTGTATAAAGTGGTTGATAGTTCCCATTATGGTCCCCCTTCAGACTTTCACTCTTACAATATCTAGCATGTACAGTAAATGTGTTTTATTTTTCCTCTTACCTTTAGAGGAAGAGTAAATGGACACAGAGGAGGAAGAGTTTGAGATTACGGATGGTACAAAATGTCTTTTACTATACAGTAGCTGTTTTATTGTTTTGTTTGTTTATGTAATTTGTTCAGAACTAGCCAAACCATGTAGCACCATAAAGTATAAAGATGTATAATACAGCACAGTACTGTAATGTGAATAGTATATTTTTATTTTCCAATACAGTCATCCACCAGGGACCCCGAGAGAGCAAGGGCCAGGCCCAGGGCCCACCGCCACGCAGGCCATGCATTGACACAATGTAAAGTACTGTATTTGTAGTAATGACTGTCAAGATCATACAATATACTGTACAGTATTGTAGATTAGTGTTGCAATACTGTACCTTTTTTTTCTTCCAACAGAGCAACTACAGCAGGTCATTACCCTGTACAGGCAAACTGTACATTTGGTCACAGACCAATTCTGTGACTTTATTGTCACTATCATTTTTTTTTTGTTTTATTAAAATTATAATTGATATACAATGTGTTTTGTCTTTACTTATGAGATTTGGTTGGTACAGTAGATAGACAGTATACTGTAGACAGCTCCACCAACATTATTCACAGCAATACCTCAGTGGGGGGGCTTTCTATGTTGTTAGTCCAAGGCAACAATTTATGAGGGCAGCTCTGCAAGAAGTACAGTACCATTGCTATGGTGGCAAGATAATTTTGGGGGTCAGGACCCAATATATAAAGTTGTGCTCAGTACTAGTTTGGCATTTGTGCAATATTACTGAATAGTACTGTACAGTAGAAATGGATAAGGATTTTGATAATCGAAAGACAAGACTAGGGGCCTGATTCAGACCCACTCGCAAGCGGCTGTCCGCTCACAAGTGGGTCGATGTTGTGCACTGCGCATGCGCACGACGGCGGGAGCTCCGTCGTGTGCATGTGCCTGACGCGACGAGCAAAGGACTTTCCTTCGCTCATTGTGTCTGATCAAAGGGGGCGTGCTGTCGATGTTGATTGACAGCATGCCCCCTTTGGTGGGCGTGCCAGGGGCGTGCCTCCCAGGCGGGGCATTCCCAAGGGAACGCCTACCGTCAGAAGCCGGCCCACTGACATCACTAGTGATGTCAGTGGGAGTGATTTTGGCTCTGATAGAGCCAAAATCACTCCAGGCCTTGCGGTTGAAAAACTCAACCGTAGGCTCCGGCTCGCAGTGGCGATGGTCGCGATGGTCAAGACCATCGCAGCCTTCAAACTGCACGCTCGTATAGGCTGTGGGTGGTGACCCACAGCTATACGAGCGTCCAGGACGATGCTCCATAATTATGGAGGGCGGCCCTCATTCAGAGCGTGCGCTCTGCTCAGAGCGTACGGCTCTGAATGAGGGCCAAGGTTCCCTTTAGGATACTGTATTTACTGCCAGTAGATAATATTCATGATACGGTAAATCACAGATACTGTACAATAAAGACAGTACAAGATCATCCATGGCTGTCTGCTTTGAATCCATAGTGGGCCATAAAATATCATTACAATACAGTACTCTGCAAAATATACTGTAAACAGACACATGGTTCCTCAATTTACAGTATTGATAAAAATACAGAAAATAAATGACTTAAAACATACAATACATTAGCAAAAGTAAACAAAGTTTCCTGAATTGATACTGTAGTAACAATATTGTAAGAAAATACTGTACAGTGCTTAATGAAAATATCCATCAGTACATTACAGTGTAACAGCTTTAATTTACCCATAGTTTATTCTTTTCACATCACTCTTAAGCTTTAACTAAATAATAAATTAAGAATGTAAGTCCGGTACAGTGCCGGCAGTGCCGCAAGTGTGCATCTTAAAATTTACATTAGGATTATAATAAACTGACACATTCATAATGGCATATTAGTTGTCCAAGCAGATGGGGGATAGTGTCCTTGGCAATGGTTATCATTCCTCACCTTTTTGAGGACACAAGGGCAGACCTTGAGCTGACAGCTTACAGTATATGGCTAACAGAATGTCCTTTATTATGGTAATGAAAGGCTCTTGCTTGCTTTGAGGGAAGAAACCTGATGCACTGTGTGTAACTCCTGACCCACTGGGCATGTGCAGTACTACTGTATGAGCCTCCTTACACCACAGCATAGTGCAACTAGCAGGGCACTACATGGCTACGGAGTGGCTCCACTGGGCATGCGCCAGAGATCCCATGTGCAAGTCCCAGAGCTGGCAGCCACCACAATGCCAATGTGCCAACAGTGCCGCATGTGTGTGCTTTAAATTGCACAATTAGTTTGCAGATACACAGTCAGTTTCTAATGCAAAGATCCCTCTTTCAAACAGCCCGCTACTACAGTAGTTACTAAAGTCATGAAATCACTATAGTGTTTACTGTAAGCCTGGGATGCACTGTGTGTGACTCCCGACACACTGGGAATGCACAGTACTATGATCCTTCATAAGCCATGGCAAAGCACAGCTGGCATATGGAGTGGCTCCACTGGGCAGGTGCAAAAGATCCCATTGAAACCCCCAGATCTGAGATCCAACCATAGTGCTGACATGCCAACAGTGCTGCAAGAGTGTGTTTTAAAACACACAATCAGTTTGTAATACAGAGACCCCTCTTTCAAACAGAGCCCACTACCAGTTTCTGAAGTCATGAAATCACTATAGTGTCTAAGTCTGGGACAGTGCCAACAGTGCTGCAAGTGTGCAACTTCAACTGCACAGTCAGTTTGTAATACAGAGATCCCTCTTTCAAACAGCCCGCTACTACAGTAGTTCCTAAAGTCATAAAATCACTATAGTGTTTACTGTAAGTCTGGGATGCACTGTGTGTGATTCCCAACACACTGGGCATGCGCAGTACTATGATCCTCCATATGGCATTGCATAGTGCTACTGGCATATGGAGCAGCTCCACTGGGCATGCACCAGAGATCCCATTGTGTGTGACTCTTGACCCACTGGGCATGCATAATACTATGAAACTTTGTATGCCACAGCATAGTATGACTGGCGTATGGAGCAGCTCCACTGGGCATGTGTCAGAGATCCCATTGTGTTACACATTGTAACCCACAGATCTGGCAGCCACTACAGCGCTGACAGTGCTGCAAGTGTGCACCTTAAAATGCACAATCAGTTTTTAATACAGAGACCTCATTTTTAAATAGATCCTGCTACTAGTTTCTAAAATTATGAAATACTGTAACTATAGTGTCTGGGACAGCGCCAACAGTGCCACAAGTGTGCATTTTAAAACACACAATCAGTCTGTAATACAGAGATCCCTCTTTCGAACAGCCTGCAACTAGTCCCTAAAGTCATGACATCACTAGTCTGGGACAGCGGCGACATTGAGGCAAGTGTGCAGCTTCAAATGCACAGTCAGTGTGTAATACAGAGCTGTGCATGTGTGTGAAATATTTTTATATAAAAGTACAGGAGTCACACACTTAATGATTTAAAACTTTATTAGACATTCTTCTACAGCCCTGATTCTATGAGGAAAATGCTTCACTATATTGTACAAAATCACTTCTTATGTCAGCCAATCATCGGGTGAGGATACAGAAAATGCATTGGAAATCAGATGCATGCGCTGTGTAGTTAAGGAAAAGTGACACCTGGTGGACAAATAGTTATATTACACATTATGAATTTTTTCCAGTTCTGTTACGTTATGTAACATTCTGTGTGGCGCAACTCGTGGTGTTAGTGTGTGGTGCGAGATGCATGGCACGCTACATGGCATATGAAGCAACAAACTAACTGGGCACATCTCTATGCTGTTTGTCTACCTAATAGTAGACACAACATTGGGTAGGAGTTTAAATGTACATGTGGAAATTGTGGGGATTTTCTAAAACAATTGCACTATTATGATTTAATTGTTTTCTATGTACCGGAGAAACAACTCATGAAGATTGAACATGCTGAGGTTTAATGCAAGAGACTTTTCTCCTAATATATAAAAGGGAAGTTTCAATATTTAGCATTAATTTTTACTTTTTGTAATTCTTTTGTGTTTTTTAACTGTATTTCAAAGTATGGGTGACATTTTGTTCACATACTGGTGTTTGGAGCAGCTGTTCTCCTGCGCACTGTGGTTTTGTCTATACTTTGTTATTGTATACCTTCTATTTCATTCAACTGCAATAGATGCAATGATGGACCTTGTTATCAGCAGTTTTCCAAACTGAAATACATATAGCAAAAGCAGGGTGATCACAGTGTATCACTCAGCTCAGTCAAGGGTAAGCATGGAGTGAAAATGAATTTCCAAAGGCCAAGTTTGCCCATGCAGTGATACAGACAGAACAATTCAGTGTCATATTTTTTTTTAAAAATTGTTGCAATCTGCAAGTTCCTTAGGTGATTCAGATGTACAACGCTGCTCTTGAATACTAGGGGAATATTAGCAATGCTACTGCAGTGTTTGCATAAACCTAAAAGGGTGTCCTCCATCACATTTAATACTGTAGGTATTTTGGTTGCTGTGAAGTAATATAAGTTGTCAGAATTTTTAGCTTGCGAGTTTAGTGTCTGCCTATGATGCATGAGGTATTGAGTTGGAATCTACTCTGATAATTTTTTTTACTACTAAATTAAATTGTTAGTATTTTTTTAAATGTAACTTGTTTTTATACAGTGGAGGAGTTTGCTTCTCCTTCAATGCTATGTGGTTATACATATACAACATTCTTTTTAAAATGAAAGCAAAAATTTGTTCTGTACAATTTTCTCAATGTGAAAGTTTTAGCAAAAATCTGCAAAAAGTCAAATAAAGGGATCTCCCTCAAACCTTTACTACTATAGTACTAGAAGCATTAAATATGCAAATATAGCTCAAAATGACTCCATAAAAGGTGCCAAAATAATGAAAATAGTCTATGCCCCTATATTTAACATAGCACTTTCATATGGTCTTGTCCACCTATAACTCTGATAAGGATCCATAGTAATTATTAATTACAATATAGTAGAGATGTTCCCAGACCCTTGTGTTTTGGTGTAAGGTCTTCATCATAGAATTGTTCACTTTTATGAACACCAGTTTTTCCAAATTTGAAGGAATTAGCATCCTATGCCAATCACTGACAAGATTTCCAACTGTGCTAAACACTTTTTCCGAGCATACAATGTAGACTGGTTAGTTTAAGTACACCAAAGCTAGTTTGTACAAGGGAATTCAAATTGCCTTTTTGCACTCCCAGTAATCAAAAGAAATGTTATATGTTAATTTGTATATTATTATTAAAATAATCCTCCACCATTCTATTGATGTTTTGAACATCAGATTTAATCACAGTAGAGTTGTCAATAATTGTGTGCAATTACTTTAAGCCTGAAAAGATTCCAAAATGTTGTTTTACTTTGGTGCACTAAGATCTGTGTCAGTTGCAAAAAAAGACATTATATATGACTTCAATTTAGGATCATACATATTTGCCAAAATGTAGTGATCCAAATGCAAGATCTTGACAACCCTTTGGTCCCGGCAAAAGTTAATGCACTTAATCTTCAAGACCATTATAATGAGTGGAATCACTTTATTTTATCTCCTTCTTCAGTTTCTCTAGCTGCTATTTCAGTAGTTTTATTAAAGGAATCACCTGTCTGATATCACTTCATTAGTTACTACTTCAAATGGCTTGAGTAGCTTGTATAAAAAAGAAAGCATTCTCCAGTATACTGGAATAAGCTATGTCATGGCTTATTGTGTAGGTTTGGATTGGTTGTTGCTGTTTTTCCATTCACTGAAACATATATGTATGGAATTCCACTTACTGTACTTCAATTGGTGCCATGGAAAATTTGAACTGTTCTTGCAGCTACTGCAATCTTGTAAATGTGGTTGCTAAATGCCAAAAATGTCTAGAATTTTTTTGAGCCACAGACACCCGACATTTTTTTAAAATTCTGAACCATGAAGTTTACTGTGTGGGCAAAATATGGCATATGTTTAGAATAACCCAGTTCTATTGCTCCTACAGTGTTACTTGTGTTATTGGAAATTACAAATCCTGACCAGAGTTCTAGCTGGGAAAGCCATTTTGCTATAACATCTCTGAGTTTTTGTAACAGGTTCACACTGGTATGCCTCCTAGTAAAGCTGGTGATACAGATAGTAGACTGTCTGTGAATGAGCTGGTATTGTGCATTAAATACTGCTGCCTGCTCCTGCTTAAGATGATACACCCAGTGGGCTGTCAAATTTATGTATTCTTTAGTTTTACCAGTAGTGCTTATCCACATATATGTGGTTAGGTGGATAGTGGGTACAATGGTATATTCTAGGCCAAGAATTAGTTTGTTTAACATTCCAGAAAAGTTGAGGAATCTCTGTTCTGGTAAAATGGAGTTGAGATGGAATTTGGTAGTGGGTTCACAGGAGCTCAACTGACTTTCTAAAACCAAATGCATTGATGATGGATATTGTATGCAGAGCTAATGCTAGCATAGCCTTGACTTCAGTGATCTGCTGTGCAACTGGATGGCAGCTTTCATCCTTGATTCAATTTATAAAGGATAGTTTCATTCAGTTGTTGTTTGAAACTAGGGGGTAAATTTACTAAGAATCGAGTTTGGGTGAGTTTGCAAACTCTGGATAGTTTGGGCTTTTTTTCCCACTTGCAAATTTACTGATGTAAAACTTGGGAGAGAGATCTCCTTTGCTATGGGAAAATACTGGAGAGTTAGCAAACTCTCTTCAATTCACCATCGGCTAATCTCAAGAACCTTTTCACTAGTGAAGATAGGATTCAGGAATTTACCAAGCAGAGAGTTTCTAAACTCTCATGAGTTGGGAACACTCTCCTGTAAAAACTCGGGAAAATAAATTCACCTGCCTGTAATCTGCAAGTTTGGCAGAAAAATACACAGATCACTGTGATCCATGGATGTTTCTGCCTGTAAATAGAAAAAAATGGGTTAAATGTTAAAAAAATGAAATAGGATCCCCCTAAAGCTTAACCAGCCCCAGACTTTCCAGCCAGTCCTGATACCTAAAATTACAGGAAACAAAATGAGTAGAGTTCTACCTTAATTTAGGTAACAGCAGAAGGCTGCAGGGCCAGTCCTTGTTTTAATTAAAGGGGGGTAAATTGTGTAAAGGTCTCCCTATAAATAAAAGCAGCACCAGACCCTTTCTAGCAGAAGGCTGATACCACAGCCAGGGGGCCCTTTCAGCGGGCACCCCAGCCGCAGCATCAGTCCTGACTGGTAGTCAGCCCAAGCTAGGGATCCCTGGGGAGATTAGGACACCTCCAATAAAGAAGTCCCCTTCTCCAGGGCACCCCTGGCATAGGATGATAGCCCAGGGCTATCCCTACCACCACTGGGCAGTGGGTAGTGCGTTGATAGTTTATGTGGTGTGTAAAAAACAGAAGTATCAACATTGTCTTTACAGTCAAACTGCAGGTCTCAGCAAGACTCCCATTGCATGCTGGTACTTGGAGAACCACAATTACCAGCATGTGGGACATTAAGGGCCAGCTGATACCTGTAGTTCATCCTTAAATAAATGTGTAAAAAAACACAAAACATACATATTGTGAAAGTACAGTTTTATTACATACATACATACACACACACACATACTGACCTACATCATCAGGAGTGGTTCCCTTGTCCAAAGTAGGCATCCAAGGTCTTCTTAAAACAATAAAATAAAAATCCCAAACCACACAACATTTACCAACCAGGATGGTTGATATCTCTTGAATTAAATGCTCAGACGTTGCTTCTGCCTTTATAAAGATGTGTCTGAGCATTCATTGGCTGAAAGAGGTGAGCCCCTGCCTCTCTCAGCCAATGAATGGCTCCTCTATTGAAGTCAATGGAGAGCTGCAGGTTACTAAAGTTTATTCTGCGGTTCCCCAACTCCCCAGGGATCCCTGGCCTGACTCACAGTCAGGACTGATGCTGAGGCTGGGGGGCTCGGTGAAAGGGCTCCCCTGGCTGTGGCATCAACCCCCTGCTAGAAGAGTCCAGTTCTGGTTATAATTATAAGGGGACCCCTACACATTTTATTCACCCTATAATTAAAACCAGGACTGGCCCTACAGCCTGGTGCTGGTTCCTAAATTACGGTGGAACCCTACTCGTTTTGTTCCCCATATAGTTAGGTACCAGGACAGGCTCACAAGTCCGGGGCTGGTTAGGCTTTTGGGGTGGACCTCATGTCAGTTTTTTTATAAAAACTAAAGCTTTTTTTCTATTTATAGGCAGACACATACATGGATCACAACGATCTGTGTATGTTTCTGCCAAACTTGCAGATTACGGGCAGGTGACTTTTTTCCCTGAGTTTTTATAGGAGAGTTGTCCCTTCTCATGAGAGTTTAGAAACTCCCTGCTTGGTAAATTCCACCACAACACCACAGAACAAAAGCAGCCTTCACATACTGTATCTCAGTCATATGTGCAGGCTACTTGCACGGGAGAGTTTTACAGAGAAAAGACAATGCAATCTTGGGTGAGTAATCTCCTGCAAAATGTGCTATGTGAGGGGATATCTAATTCTGCTTCACCATCAGCCATCTCACTCTCGGCTGAACTTACTTCTTGGTAAATTTTAGAGTTTTAGGAGCCTCAAATCACCCGAGTTTCGGCGAAGCTAATCGAGTTTTAAAAAAGAGCAAACTCTCCCAGACTCAATTCTTAGTAAATTTACCCCTAGTAGTCTTCTTGTTCCCTTTGAAGAATACTAACCCCCAGCAGCAGCAGCATGAGCAGCATCCCTAGTGCTCAAGGACTCTTCTGGGTAGAATAGGAGACAGGCCCTGATTCAGAGCCTGACGGTCTGACAGAGTGCTCAATCTGAATCAAGGCCATCCCTGCTCCTTTTTGGAGCGGCCTACTGGCCGCTCGCATAGCTGTGGGTGACCACCCACAGCTATAGCGAGCGACAAAAATGATGGTCGCGATGGACGAGACCATCGCGACCATCGGGCTTGCGACGAGACCCTGCGGTAGGGTCTTGCTGCCGCAAGCCCTGGAGTGCTTTTGCTCTATCAGAGCCAAAAGCTCTCCCACTGACATCACTAGTGATGTCAGTGGGGCCGGCCCCAGATGGTAGGCATTCCCATGGGAACGCCTACATCTGAGCAGCCACGCACCTGGCACACCCACCAAAGGGGGCGTGCTGTCAATCACCATCGACAGCACGCCCCTTTGGTGCGAGACCCATAACTACGGCTTGACCATCGTTAGTCGGGTCTCATGCATGCACACGACGGTGCCGCCTCCATCGTGCGCATGCGCACTTGGGCAACATCGACCGACTTGCGAGCACTCACGAGGGGGTCTGAATTAGGCCCTCAGTTCACCTTTGCAAATTGGATGCAGGAGGACTACCTCCGATCATGAGGAGATTGATGATGAAGGTGTTAGTGGGGGAGATTGCAGGTCCTATGATCTCTCAATGCTGCTGCTACCTGATGCTGGACCGCTTGGTATTATTTTATAGGATTTTTTAGATCTTCTTAAATAATTTCCTTAAACTCTCTGCAAATGACATAACAGGGAGGTGGTGGATTGTTCAGGATAACCAGCTCTGTTGCAGTGTGCATGGGTTACTAATAGTTAGCCTCTCAGGGCTTGCACATTCTGGTACTCTGCTAGTACACAAGGGGAAGGCTGTAACTAGCATTTGCGCATTATCACAGTTGTTGCTCCAAAAAAGATGCAGTCATGGTGGTGAGTGTGTGCCCCCTGTATCAGGCACTTGGGTCCTGATTCAGAACGGATTACTAATGCGATTGTGGTTACAATTGCGCATGCAGTTCTGCTGCAAAAGTATGCTAATGTCTGCAATCACAAAGCTGTCATAGGCCAACATAAACACGCCCACTTCCACTTTCTCACATTCGTAATACATTGCAATCCAGTGAAAACATCGGTAACATCGAATACCATCAGAGCCTCAGGTACAATTACAGCAGGTCAGACCTTACTCAGAAATTGCTAACCTTTCTGCACACAGTAAGTACACAAACTGCGTATGCTGTTGAAGTGGCAAATTTATGCATACCCCTGTAACAGCATTCATATGGACAGTCACACCTGCATTTCACCAATAATCCCCTTGCTGACACCCCGAAATGCGTACTCCCTGTCGATCACTCTGCGGTGGACCTCCGTAGTCTGCGTGAGCGCAGTGCGATCACAGAGCTCTACACGCACTGTGATGCATACACATGCGTAATACACAACAATCGCCCATCTGCATGCGCTTTTGCAGTTGTGATCGGTGCTGGATCAGGCCCTTGGTCCAATCCTTGTACTGCTGGTAATGTAATAACCTCTGTGTAAGTATAAATGTTATGTGGTCAACTGATGAGTGTAAGTAAATATCTTTCTGACAATGTTGCCTACAAGACTACAGAGCTCACATCTCACCTCCCATGGCTGGCACCAAGCCCAGAATTCTTATTAATGAGAAATATATATCACTGTCAGTGTTTTTATAATGAAAAAGCTGTGTAACTATAAGCAAAGGGGTAAAATATTGGGGACAAGCAGTCTTTCTTTTTTATGAATAAATACACTTCTGGAGTTACCTTGATTTCTTTAAAAATTGATAAAAACAGCTAAAATCATGTAGCTTGGACCTGTTATTGTTCCTACAGTATTATTAACATCAATTTCCAGTCATTTCCATAGAATATTGACCTCTCACAGCATCTGAAATCATAAGGGAAGGATTTGTTGTACATGCAATAATTATCACACAAGATCCAGGTTTTAGATCCAAATTTCAAATGTGGCCAGAAGAACTGATTTGGGACATGATTCACCTTGGAACCCCAAATTTTGGGTTTGTTTGGTTTTCAGTAAAAACAAACTGCTTAATTCTAGTTGTTTGTTAGTGATGAGTTTTAATATGGACAGTCCCAAGCACACACTTCAAAGCCTTGTGCCGGAAGTGCAATATGTACTTTATAGGAACATGTTGTGACATTCTGTGTGAGGGCTGCATGAGCCAGAACAGAGCACAACTCATTTGCTAACATTGTATTAGGTGCATAATAATTTGTACCAATCTGTAGCAATTCTGCAGACACTTCCATTGTGTAACTAGACAGATACAAACTAATTGCTGATACAAGCTAATTGCTAGCAGTAAAAGTTAGTAGTAAGTAAGCCTTATTGAAGTTTGCCAATTAGCTAACTGCCAAGAGAATGAAATATAGGGCATTATTCTGATTCATACACTGTTGTGACCGCAATAGCGCATCTTCAATGTTATACTGATGCTAGAACAAGTCCTTACTCAGGTATACAAGCGTGCATATGGATGTGCAAGGACTGAGGGCCTGATTCAGAGCCGGACGCTCTGACCAGAGCGCTCACTCTGAATCAGGGCCCTCCTACCTAATCTTGGAGCGGCCTCTTGGACGCTCGCATAGCTGTGGGTTACCACCCACAGCTTATGCGAGCACCCATGATGATGGTCGCGATGGTCAAGACCATCATGACCATCGGGCTTGCGATGAGACCCTGTGGTAGGGTCTCGTTGCTGCAAGCCCTGGAGTGATTTTGGCTCTATCAGAGCCAAAATCACTCCCACTGACATCACTAGTGATGTCAGTGGGGCCGGACCAGGACGGTAGGCGTTCTCATGGGAACGCCTCCGTCTGGCAGCCACGCCCCTGGCACTCCCACCAAAGGGGGCGTGCTGTCACTCACCATCGACAGCACACCCGCTTTCGAGCAGCCTCCGTCATGCACATGCGCATTTGGGTACCATCGACCCGCTTGCGAGCATCCTGCGCTTGAGAGCGGGTCTGAATGGGACCCTGAGATGCCAACATTGAGCATCGTCAGATGCTGAAATCATGGATGGTGCATCTTTATGTAACCATCGGTCGCACCATGAAACTATGTTAGGTGCACTCACTCCATCTGTCTACAGCCTCCTAAATGACCATCTGTGTACAGCCTCCTATGCGACCATCTGTGTACAGCCTCCTATGTGAACATCTGTGTACAGCCTCCTATGTGACCATCTGTGTACAGTCTCCTATGTGATCATCTGTGTAAAGCTTCCTATGTGACCATCTGTGTACAGCCTCCTATGTGACCATCTGCATAAAGTCTCCTATGTGATCATCTGTGTACAGCCTCCTATGTGACCATCTGTGTACAGCCTCCAATTTGACAATCTGTGTATAGCCTCCTATGTTACATCTGTGTACAGCCTCCTATGTGACTATCTGTGTACAACCTCCTATGTGACCACCTTCCTACAGCCTCCTATGTGACCACCTGCAAACAGCCTCCTATGTGACCATCTACATAAAGCCTCCTATGTGACCATTTGTGTACAGCCTCCTATGTGACTATCTTCATACAGCCTTCTATGTGACCATCTGTGTACAACCTCCTATGTGACCATCTACATACAGCCACCTATGTGACCATCTGTGCACAGCTTCCTATGTGACCATCTGTGTACAGCCTCCCATGTGACCATCTGTGTACAGTCTCCTATGTGACCATATGTGTACAGCCTCCTATGTGATCATCTGTATACAGACTCCTATGTGACCACCTGTGTACAGCCTGCGATGTGACCATCTGTGTACAGCCTCCTATGTGACCATCTGTGTAAAGCATCCTATGTGACTATCTATGTACAGCCTCCTATGTGACCATCTGTGTATAGCCTCCTATGTGACCATCTGTGTACAGCCTCCTATGTGACCATCTGTCTATAGCCTCCTATGTGACAACCTCAGCCTCCTATGTGACCATCTGTGTACAGCCTCCTATGTGACCATCTGTGTACAGCCTCCTATGTGACCATCTGTGTAAAGCCTCCTATGTGACCATCTATGTACAGCCTCCTATGTGACCATCTGTGTACAGTCTCCTATGTGACAATCTGTGTACAGCCTCCTATGTGACCATCTGTGTACAGCCTCCTATGTGATCAGTCTCCATCACGAGCCCCCTCCTCTCAGTCTTGCAACCAGCAGTGCATTGAGCACAGCATGGCCAGCACCACAGTGATACACTCTGGGCACTAGAGTGTGCCCAGAGTCTATAGCACATGTGCAGGTCACCAGCAAAATGGCTGCAGTGGATATTTTCCAGACATATTACAGCGCTGAAACCGGCACCGATGTGGGACACCGGAGAGATAAATATAATATGGGTTCACGGTGTGCTGTGCAGGCCCCCCCTGGACTCAGGGGCTCATGTGCACCACACACTCTGCACCCATTATAAATACATCCCCGCCAGCAGCTGTGCTGGGATCAAAAACTAGCATTGTAGTGCTCACTGGTTCATCAATGCGGGTTATTGTGTATATTTGTTTATGTACAATGTATTATTATTATTATTATTATTATTATTAAATAATCATAATGTTGATGTGGAGGGAGCCACAAAAAGGGTGTTTGCTATGCCAAAAAATAAGTGGACACACCCATATGCTGAGATACCGTCCTCTCGGGACAGATAGTGGATGTTCAAACTTTGGAGCTGATTCTGAGTTGGACCCATGTAGATTTCAGCAACAGCGGGGTTGATTTAGAGATGGACACTAATGTGTTTGCAGCTGCTAAATATAAAATATTTTTTACATTTTTACCAATTTAATAACTTGCATTTTTTCTTAACTCAATCCTGAGCTTCCAGTCCAGTGCACATGTGTGACCCAGCAAAATCAGATCACGCATGTGCAGAATCTCCCTGCACTGTCCTGGTAAGAAGTACTCAGGTCATAATAACACTGCAATTAGGTCCCAATGTGTGTTAACATTATTTTAGTTTAGAGGGACATTGCAGGAAAACAATACATACTGCAGAATGATCAGTAACATTTCCCTGTGCATCTGGCCTCTCATAAGAGACAGTCACAGCTCCTGCAGTTCCTCTCCAGGCCCAGTGACAGCGGGAGACAAAGGGGATACATGTACCGGGCCCCAAGATTGTGAGCAGGAATCTCAGGAGCCCAGTTAATGTGTCCCCCTCTGTGGCAAAAGCAGGATTTTTAGTGGGGGTTCCAAATCTCTCTCTATACAGTATACACACACACACATATATACTGTACACACATGTGTGTGTATATATATATATATATATATATATATATATATATACAGTATATAAATATATATATATATATATATATATATATATATATATATATACATAAATATACAGTATATATATATACACAGTGTATATATATATACACATATATACAGTATATATATATATATATATATATATATATATATATATATATATATATATATATATATATTTATATAAATATATGTATATGAGATTTACCCCCGTTTTTAGTTATGTGTGTCTGTATTGTGACTCTTATGCAGTGCTCCTAATGCAATGCCCCCTGTAGTTTTGACCCATATGCAGGTCCTCTTAAAGTAGTGTCCCTTATGTAGTGCCATATATGCAGGGCCCCTAAGTAGTTTTCCCCATATGCAATGCCCCCTGTAGTTTTGACCCCATGCAGGTCCCGCTAAAGTAGTGCCCCTTATGCAGGGCCCTAAATAGTTTTGCCCTATATGCACCAAAAGTTATGCAGTGCCCCCTATGCATGGCCCCATGCCCGCTGAGAGCTGCGGCGGGCCCGGGTAATAGGGGGCGTGGCCTAATCATGGGAGGTGTGGTCACACCCCCTTCCCAGGAAAAAAAAAGATATGCAGCACTGTGAAGCGGCGCTGCGTGCTGGGGAGAGGGGGTGCTCTGAGCACCCTCAGCCCGGTGCAAAGCCAGGGGGGCACGATCAGTGTGATCGCTCCCCCCTCGGGCTTAGGAGACTGCTGTGGCTGCTGATCAGCAGCCACAAGCAGTCTCCAACTGCGGCTCAGCACATGCTGTGTGCTGGGCTGCTGTGAGGGAGGGGGAGCGGCACCGGTCACGGGCCCCCGCCGGGCCCCTCAGGAAGCCCGGGCCCGGGTAATATGTACCCGCTCCCCCCCCTCTCAGCGCTCCTGCAAGGCCCCCTAAAGTAGTGCCCCTTATGCATGGCCCCCTAAAGTTGTGCCCATTATGCAGTGCCCCACCCCTGCACCCAGTACTTTCCTCACCACCACGCTGGCTCCCACTCTGGCTGGCTCCCACTTCGCAGCTGCCTTTGATCTGATCTGTCTAGATCCAGCAGGGCAGGCTCCTCACATTGCGCGGCTGACGTCATGACATCATTAGCATAGTGCATCACTGGGAATGCTGGCCTTTGAAGCAATCGGAGGCTTCTTTAGCCTCCTATTGCTTCAGATGCCAGTGTTCACAGTGCAGGGAGCCACAGATGTCGGAGACGGAGCCCTGTCTCCATCTCTGAAAAAAAAATTTGGAAATGCCTCCCGGTGTGCGTGGGTGCCCCTTGCCTACATCTTTATTCAGATGTGCACAGAAAGTAGAGGGAGGATGCTGGTCGCTGGCAGCCCATCCAGAACTATTACGTTTTTTTTTGTGTCTGTGCAGTGCGCGGTCCTTTCAACTGGGTCAGAGAGGACCAAGGTCAGAGACACTAGGGAACAGGAGCAGGCTGCAGGTAAGTGGTGACTGGGGAAGAAATACATGGGTCGGGCGGTGGTTGTGGGGGTTGGGAAGACATGGTTCAGGTGATGGTTGTGGAAGCTTGAGTTTAAGTAGCAAGTGGAATGGAGATGAGAAAAACACAGGGCTAGAGAGGTTGCAGGGGCAGGGGCTGTGAGACACTGGGGCTGTGAAACATAGAGGTTGGGGCTGTGAGACACAGGGGCTGGAGCTGTGAGACACTGGGGGGACCTGGCGAAGTGGGATTTGCGTAAAGTTATGAAATTTTCCTTAATAAAATTGTAGGACCCCTAAAGTTGTAAAAACATGGGGGATCACTATGGGTACCCCCATTTTAGCCTGTAAATGAAAGTCGGGGATTTAAATAGCCGCAGCAGGTGATTTTTTCCCGACATCGAAGAAGTGTTGCAGAACACTTAGGTTATTTTTTTCATTTTTTTAAGTGGTCCCATCAAATTTGGGGTACATGAAAAAGGGTACTAGCATATTTTGATGTCCCTAAAGTAGGTTTTTAAAAATTCTGCATTTGTGCACCTGCCACTTAAATTCTATTCTAGAATACATCTGCCGCATCCTTGCAGAATAGCCCTGAACCTATTTCCCTATTGTTAAACAATTTTTTCCCATTTTTTTTTTTTCACCCCAAATTTTAAAATTATTTTTTCGGGTGTCCCTATTTTTTTTTTACTTTTTTTGACACAGTTATTTTTTAAATGTCATTCCCAGGGGTGCAGGCTATTTTTTTTAAGCCTGCACACCTAAACCCCAATTCTGCACTTTTTTTTACCACCTATTCAGTGGTGAAAAGTTATCCCCGTTTTTTTTCAAAGACTTTTCGAACCTGCGAAATTGAATACAGTGTAAAACTAAAACCTGCAATAATGACGTCATAGGTGCGATATTAACGCAAAAACATAGTTTTCGCTCCATATTGAATTCCCCTCTAAAACTATCAGAGAGGAAATCACTTGTTCCATGCAGGCTCTTTTCAAAACAGGGCTAGTTATTCAGGGATGACGGTTCATGAAAAAATCAGTTACTTGATAAGGTTGGAAGCTGTTTAAAAGAAAACACAGTTTAATGGTTGTTCATAAAAAAGATTTTAATTCTGGTAATGTCATTGTTATTTTTTTCCAACACTTCTTTAATCAAGTTGGGTCCATTTCAGTAAATCAGTCTTAAATGACATTTGGCCCAACAATGGATAATCCAGTAAACCATAAATCTCTGTATTTTCCTGTAATCCTGGTAATGTAACAACATTTACTGGGTAAATCCATACCAGGCATTGCTACAACTTTGTATTGCTGTCTGCAATAATTTATCGATTACTTGGTAAATCCATACCAGGCATTGCTGACAAACATCTCAAGCATATGTTTTTTTTGTTTTGTTTTTAGTTTTAGTTTATAGCTGTATAGATCCCGTTCTTAGCTCTGTGGTATTTCTTGCTTGTTTGTTTAATTACATTTTTGCTACCCATCCAGTGGGTGGGGACTGGGGGTTGTTTGTAGTAATTGCATACACATGCTAGGTCTCATTACTTAAGAGCCTCTATATGGCTGTAGAAGCCTGGCTGTAGTGCTCAATATAAAAGTGCAAAAATAAAAGTGCAATTTAAACATAATTGTGCCGTTATACCGCCATCAAACAGAAGGATAACATGCAAACTGCACCAGAAATCTGAACAACCTTTGGACAAAGTAACATCATCAAAAAGGACTTATTCAAAACAAACACCGGATGACAGCATTGGCAGAACACTGGATTCTGCTTGCTCATTGTAAGAACATTATACTTGCAAAGCTCACTGTATTCTGTACCAATTTCAGTTTTCTTCTTAGATATAATGTTACCTAAGTCCTATGCCCTGCCACATGTAATCTAGCTTCTAACACTCTACTTTCACATTCAATTTCTCCACCTATTAAATCTCCACTTTTACTCCCCTCAATAATAAACTTTTGTTATTGTGCAGACTCCTTTTATCCACTGTATTCTCACGTGATTTTCTGCAAATCTCCTGCACTGTCACTTACACTCATACTTTATTCCTTCTTCCAGTTTTCCTCCCCCTATTCACCTCTGCCACACCATGACCATGTTTTCTTCCACTTCCACCCTCTCTCAGTGTCTACCTAATCCTCTGCTTTGCCTTCTTCCACCTTTATCCGTTATCCTTTTCCCCTTGCCTCCTTCACCTTCCCTTATCTCCCCTCCTCTGTCTGCCTTCCTCCCTCTCCTTTCCTACTACTACACTTACTTCTCTTCTACCCCACCATGGTCCTACTTTCCCACTGCTAATTCACCATGGTGGTGGTGTTGGTGTCCTTCTATCCCCTGGTTACACCTACCAACTTATACCCCCTGAACCATCCCTTACATTCTTTACATTTGAGGTTCATGCTATACGTCTTTTCCAACCAGTACACCTGCGAGTAGCTATCATTTACTGTCCCCCTGGCCCTCCCTTCAAATTCCTTGACAACGCTGGTTCCAGGCTCCCTCACTTTCTCTCCTCAGATTTTCCCTCCATTATCTTAGGTGACTTCAATATTCCAATTGATATCCCCACTGAAGTCTCTGCTTCCAAACTCCTTACCCTCACATCCTCATTTGGTCTCTCCTTATGCCCCTCCAATGTGAGTGGGCATTCGCTTGATCTGGTCTTTACTCACCATTGTGATATTTCTGATTATTCCAATTTCCCATTCCCCCTCTCTGACCATCACCTTCACTCTCTTAACTTATCCCTCTGTCCTTCCTCTCCTCTACCTCCTATGGCCACTATCACTAGGCGTAACATTGAGGCAATCGACATCATATCCTTTTCTTCCCTACTTGACTTGCTTCTCTCTACTTTGCTCTCTCCTGCCCTGAACAAGCTGCTTCCCTATACAATGCCTCCCTTACTTCTGCTCTTGACTCTGTTGCTCCGGCTATCACTACTCTACCCTTGCAGATCCACACTTCAACCCTGGCATTCCAAATGCACCAGATATCTGCAAAAGTGTTCACAAACCACCGAGCAACAGTGGAAAAGGTCACGCTATTAGGCAGATTTTCTCCATTTCAAATTTATGCTCTCATCCTTCAAATCCGCAGCGTATCTTTAACACCCTGAACTCCCTCCTCTGCCCACCCCCTCCACGCCTTCCCTTCTTGCTCTCTGCCCTTGGCTTTGCTTCCTACTTCACATCTAAAATTGACTCCATACATCAGGATATCATATCCCACCAGTCCCCCAGCACTTCACCTCCTCCTTTCCCGGATCATCCCTCCCCTTCCATTTTACCTACACTCACATCCTTCTCCCCTGTATCTGGAGAGGAAGTCATGGCCCTTATCCAGTCCTCCCCCCTTCCGCCTCGCCACTCGACCCTATCCATTCACGTCTCCTCTGCTACATCTCTCCCTGTGCCTGTTCCCATCTTGCCCACCTCCTCAATCTCTCCCTCTCATCTGGAACAGTACCGTCTGCATTCAAACATGCCCTTGTCTCCCCCAATCTTAAAAAAAATACTCTTGATCCTAACACTTTCACCAACTACCGACCCATCTTTGTCCTCCCTTTTGCATCCAAACTCCTTGAGCATATTGTTTACAGCCACCTTACTACCTTTCTTTCCTCCCACTCCTTCCTTGACCCTTTTTAGTCTGACTTCTGTACTTTTCACTCCACAAAAACTGCCCTCACTAAAGTCAGCAACGACCTCCTTGCTAACAAATCCAAAGGCAACTACTCTCTACTCATCATTCTCCTTGATCTTTCTGCTGCTTTTGACACTGTGGACCACCCTCTCCTGCTGCAAATCCTTCACTCCGTTGGTCTATGTGACACTGCCCTCTCCTGGCTATCCTCCTACCTCCCTGATCGATCCTTCTTGGTCTCCTCTCATGGCTTATCTTCCCCCCCACATCCACTCACAGTAGGTTTTCCCCAAGGTTCTGTTCTTGGACCAATCCTTTTCTCCCTCTATACATTCTCTCTAGGTGAACTCATCAGTTCTTTTGACCTCCATTATCATCTCTATTCTGATGACACTCAGATCTACCTTTCCTCCCCTGACATCTCTCCCTCTCTCCCTCTCTCCTCACTCGTATCTCCAACTGTCTTTCTGCTATATCTTTCTGGATGTCCCAGTTATTTCTTAAACTTAATATGTCTAAGACTGAGATGATCATCTTCCCTCCCTCCCACATAACCTCACATCCCACTATTTCTTTATCAATTGATGGCACAACTTTCCCCTCTAGCCTCAAAGTGCGCTGTCTTGGAGTTATCCTGGACTCCTCCCTCTCCTTCAAACCACATATCCTGAACCTCTCACAGTCCTGTCATTTCCATCTTAAAAATATTTCAAGAATCAGACCCTTTCTCACCCAGGATGCTACCAAGCCCTTAATACACTCACTGGTCATCTCCAGGTTGGACTACTGTAACCTTCTCCTATCTGGACTCCCCAACTCCCATCTCTCTCCGCTCCAGTCTGTCCTCAATGCTGCCGCTTGACTCAACTTTCTCTCCAAACACTCTTCATCTGCCTCCCCTCTCTTACAATCCCTCCACTGGCTCCCTTTCCCCTTCAGAACCCAATTCAAGGTTCTTACACTTGCTTACAAAGCTCTAACACACTCCTCTTCTTTTTACATCTCTGACCTCATCTCCCTTCACTCTCCTGTCCGCCCTCTTCATTCAACAAATGCACACCACCTCTCATGCCAACTGATTACTTCCTCCCACTCCCATCTCCAAGACATTGCCTATGCTGCTCCCCACCTTTGGAACTCTCTCCCCCTTCCCATCAGACTCTCCACCTCTCTACAATCCTTCAAACAGGCTCTCAAGACACACTACTTCAATGCTTTCCAGCTCTCATCCTAACTTGCTACTACAAGCTCCCTCCTCCCTGTCTTCCTCATCTGCATCATGCCCACCTATCTGCCTCTCCCCTTGAGAATGTAAGCTCTTGCGAGCAGGGCCCTCAACCCTCTTGTGCTTCTCCCTACTTTATGTTCATCTACTTCTTACTCACCACTAGGACACCAAACACTTGGTGCCTATGCTTTGTTCCTTACATAGGTGGCCATAGCACCCAATTATCAACATATATTATCCATGTCCTTGTCCTTCATTGTATTGTATTTTACTGTAAGTCACTTTTTGGTTATGTACCTTGTAAGGCACTGCGGAACACTTGTGGCACCATATAAACAATAATAAGAATAATAACATCTGTACGGGATGTAGTCAGCATCCTTGCATGCAGGATGCTGACAAATGAAATATTGGCATTGAAATTCAGACAGCGTTGGGTTCCCGGCTCCAGAATCCTGACCGCTGGCATCCCGAAGGTAAGTATTGGGGGTTAGAGGGAGGGTTAGGGTTAGGGTGAGGGGTTAGGCCTTAGGGGGAGGGTTAGGCACTAGGGTGAGGGTTAGGTTTAATGTGTGCGGAGAGGGAGGGAAGATTTAGTCAATGGGGAGGGAGGGTTAGGTTAGGGAAGGGTTAGGGGTAGGGGTAAGGGTTAGACTTATCTTGTTTAACTTATGGGTGCCTGGATTCTGACTGTCAGGATGCTGCTGTCGGTATTCTGACCAGTGGCATCCCAAACACTGGGATCTCATACCCAACCCATCTATACATGTGTAAAAGCTTTGTGGCAAGTGATAATGTAAGTAAATGTCTAACAGACAATGGCCCTCATTCAGACCCACTCGCAAGCGGGCGCATGTACGTTAGGCGTATGTACAAAAATATTTAAATTCAATGGCTCGCTCGTATTTTCGTTCGCATCTAAAATTCCTCCCTAAACTCTGACGACCCCTCCTCTAACTAACGAGCGTACGAAATAGCGAGCGTACATCCCCGAAATGGCTTGAAAGGAACGCACGCACACGTATAAACAGGAAGTGGCCTTGTCAGATGTCGATTACCTGCTCCTTTATTCTGCCTACCTCCATCAATCGTATCATGCCAATCAATGTATCAATTAGCTTAATTGTTTGTTTTTTTTCAACACAATGCAAGAAACTTTACTCTTGTCCGTGTTTGTGTTTACCCGCAGAATACGTACGGATGAAACATTCGCTTTTATTGTTCAAAAAACATGTGAACCACAATTAAACAATTGTACTATTGCTGTGGATCCCCGCATATTTCTCTGGGTTCATTTCTTTATTTAAATTTGCTTACGCATGTCACTGCATCAAGCCTATCCTAACTCTCCAGAGATTTCTGGCCCTGTTGAACACATGACTCATACACTAACCAATAAAATTGCTCCTGTTAATTTCCAAAATACATTAGCCAATCAGAAAATTTTTACACACTTTATCAAAAATGATTTTTAAGAAAAACACCATTGCCATCATGAGAGCCTCCGCATTCACCAGGCGTGAGCTGCTGGTGCTTACGGAGGTCATGGATCGCCGGATCACCAGCCAGCCTCAACCCATGACCAACCGGCAGAAGCGCTCCGCGTATGCGGAGGTACGGTCCCGCCTGCGGTCCTTCGGCTCACGCTGCAACATCGGGCAGCTGGAGCGCAGGTGGTCCGACCTGCAACGGCGAACGCCCCGCTTGCTGGCATGCTTTCGCATGCAGATCCTGGCAAGTAAGTGTTATGTATTGTGGTTTTAATGTTTGTGTTTGTGGGGCAAACTGCGTGTGCATGTTTTCCTGTCTGTTCTATTTATTATTTGTACTCATATCTGCGTGTGCATGTTTTCCTGTCTGTTCTATTTATTATTTGTACTCCTATCTGCGTGTGCATGTTTTCCTGTCTGTTCTATTTATTATTTGTACTCATATCTGCGTCTGCATGTTTTCCTGTCTGTTCTATTTATTATTTGTACTCATATCTGCGTCTGCATGTTTTCCTGTCTGTTCTATTTATTATTTGTACTCATATCTGCGTGTGCATGTTTTCCTGTCTGTTCTATTTATTATTTGTACTCATATCTGCGTCTGCATGTTTTCCTGTCTGTTCTATTTATTATTTGTACTCATATCTGCGTCTGCATGTTTTCCTGTCTGTTCTATTTATTATTTGTACTCATATCTGCGTCTGCATGTTTTCCTGTCTGTTCTATTTATTATTTGTACTCATATCTGCGTCTGCATGTTTTCCTGTCTGTTCTATTTATTATTTGTACTCATATCTGCGTCTGCATGTTTTCCTGTCTGTTCTATTTATTATTTGTATTCATATCTGCGTCTGCATGTTTTCCTGTCTGTTCTATTTATTATTTGTACTCATATCTGCGTCTGCATGTTTTCCTGTCTGTTCTATTTATTATTTGTACTCATATCTGCGTCTGCATGTTTTCCTGTCTGTTCTATTTATTATTGGTACTCATATCTGCGTCTGCATGTTTCCCCCCTTTTTCTGATTTTTTAATTCTACTGCTATTTTTTTTTGGTTTTATTTTTTATTTTTTTTTTTTTTTTTGTTTGGTTGCCCGGATTTGTCCATAAACTAAACGCAATTTATTTGACATATTTTAGGGGGACAGCCAAGACTCCACCGTCAACGTCGGCGTTCCCGCCCACTCTCCCCAACCCCCAGCCAACACTCCACCCCAAATCTTTCCCCTATTCCCCACTCCTCCCCATCCTTCCCAGACCCTCTCCCGGAAATGTCGGGCCTCCATCCCCTCCGTCCCACTTCCCCCTCTCCTCCACCCACCCCTCTTCCAATTACCCCCTCCCCGGAGTCCAGCATAACTCCGCCCCATTCTTTGGGGAATGACGGATCCTCCGAGGAGGATCATGGAGGTTTGGCCGGAGCTCCCGATTTGTCTCCCGGTATGTTTTTTTAATTTTTTTTTAAAAGCACAAACTGTTTGTATGTAATCATGTGTCGTGCCTTTCTTCGTGTTTTTGTGGCTTGACTTTTGTTGATTGTGAAGGTTTGCCTTTACCTCTTCCTGGTGATTTAAGCATACACATATCATACCTGTGGGAATTTGTACCTAGGCCTTGTATTTTTGCCAGCCCACCCTTTTTATTTCTGTTTTTGGGTTTAGGAGTGATTTGGTTTTTTTTTTATGTTTTTCTGTGGATTCCCTATTGTTGTATTAACCCACACACTTTTCTCACCCACAGAGGAACAGAGGCGTCGGCAAGAGGTGGCGGATGTTGTGGGGCAGATGCGCCACCATGTAATCGGCCTTCTGGTGGCCCTCGACCGGCTGTCTGGCCTCCTTCGGCATTAGATTTTTTTTTTTTGTTCTATTTTCCAAATAAATTTTTTAAGACAAATATACGTTGTGGCTCATTTTTAAAAACCAAAACCAAGATAGTTTAGCCTGACATAAGTTCCTGCAAGGATTTCCCTTTTTTAAAAGTTAGATTGTGTTTTGTCTTTGTATGTCAAACAGACACCAGAAACACATAACAGTAACAATGTCATTTCCCTTTTTGGGTGTAGTGTCAATTTCAGATTTCTACATTTTCCAGGTTCCTACTTGGTGCGCAAGCTGCTTAGGCCAATCTTACAAATCCCAAGGTTGGGCCAGGCTTCCTTTTGGTGTGGATTGGGAAGCTGAAAACATATTTCAGTTTTGCTCAACTGGCGTCAGTACTGGTTTACCCCTTAGTCAAATGTAACTTGTGTTAACCTGGTTACACTTGCTGTTAACGTCCCAAAAAAGGAAGACCATTTCACTCTTCAAACATTTATTGACAACATAACAGAGAAAACAAAGTGGTCACTCCCAAAAAAAATACACAGTGATAAATTCAAATACAACACATACCAAGAAATAATTAAATAAAAACACAAAATCAAGAACTGGTTGACGAAGGACCATGCCAACATGATTCCACAAACATGGCGTTGCGATATGGGTTCAAGAATATATGCCCAAAAGGACCAGATCCAGGTTTGGTAAGGGTAGCAGGAAGTAGTGAGCGTTGGAGTGCCAAAGATTATGTGAACAAACAGAAGATGGTGAGAAAATTAAAAATAAATTAGATGTTCGCCAAAAAACACAAACACATTAGGTATAAACACTGGAGTTTTGTTCAAACTTACCTAAAAAATCTGGCCACCACATCATCGCGTATGGCCCCCCCACATACTGACCTTCGACCAACCTCGGGGGGGCCATCCTCAGGTAAGGCATCCTCTGGCTGCATTGGGACACCACTCCTTATGGCAATGTTGTGAAATATCCCACACAGGACCACAATTTTCGACACCATATCCGGCACATACATGAGCTCGCCACCAGAGCGGTGGAGGCATCTGAATCGGCCTTTTAAAAGGCCGATACAGCGCTCCACCACTTGCCTGGTGGCTGTAAGTGTGGAATTATACGCACTTTGTGGCCCTGGTGTGGGAGCCAAATAAGGAGTGAGCAGCCAGGACATGCAAGGGTATCCACTGTCTCCTGTGAACAAAAATAGACCACATCAGGAACACTGTGTATCAAGCTTAACATTGTTATGTACTAAAGGTCTCCACTTACCCAGAAGCCACGCATCACCAGCTTGTAGGTTGGTTAATTTCTGCCATATCCCTGATTGCCGGATGACGAAGGAGTCATGAGCACTTCCGGGTAATTTAGCATTCAGGGACAGGATCTGGAGGGAGGCATCACATACCACCATTACATTCAGGGAGTGATAGTGTTTCCTGTTTCTAAATATTGCCTCCAGCCGTGCTGGAGGCTGAAGTGGTATGTGAGTACCATCCACAACCCCTATGATGTGTGGGAAGCCAGCTATTTGGTAAAAATTGGCCTTGGCCACACTAAGGGCACCCATATCCAAAGGCATTTTAATAAAATGATGGAGGTGCTTGAAAAGTGCCTCCATCACTGCCCTCAGGATCCTGGAAAAGGAGGATTGGGATATGCCCGCCACTATTCCCACTGTTGTTTGAAATGATCCTGAGGCACAGAAATGTAACACCACCATAAATTGCGTCAGTGGTGGTATTGCTGTTGGACTGTCAATTTGCCGCTCAAGATCACTTTCTATTAATGAGAGAGTGTCTATGATGATTTTGGGAGGTAGACGGTAGCGTCTTAAAACCTCATCATCGGGCATTCCAAAAAGGGTGACACGTGTTCGAAATATCTGGGGCCTTGCATGCCTACGATGCCTACGCCTGGGACGAGTTTGAGGTTGGTCGTCTTCCGGGAGCAGGGCCAGAACAATTCGCCCCAGATCTACCTGAAATTCAAAGTTTACAATGTAAGGCTTTTGACCCACCCCAAAAGTAAGAAAAAACAACTTAGCTTTCTGATACCATCCATAGCTGCTTACATGCCGGGGTATTGTCATGATACGTATAAACTGTAAAAAAGCCAACAATGAGACTTCAAAAATTTAGAGGGTGTTTTTTTTGTTTAAAAATTGTTGCAAGCCAACACAGAAAATAGCGGAAAAACACATTTGGCCATCGATGAAAACGACATTGCACACCGTACGTCAAATAGGGTTCAAATGGACCCAAAAAATGGAAAAGGGAAAAGCAAAACTGGATTATATGATGAATAAGCCGTCAAAAATGCGGTAAATAATTCGCAAATGCAAGTCACTACACCAACAGTCAAAAATGCTGTAATTAATTTGCAAATGCAAGTCACTACACCAACAGTCAAAAATGCGGTAATTAATTCGCAAATGCAAGTCGCTACACCAACAGTCAAAAATGCGGTAATTAATTCGCAAATGCAAGTCACTACACCAACAGTCAAAAATGCGGTAATTAATTCGCAAATGCAAGTCACTACACCAACAGTCAAAAATGCGGTAATTAATTCGCAAATGCAAGTCACTACACCAACAGTCAAAAATGCGGTAATTAATTCGCAAATGCAAGTCGCTACACTAACAGTCAAAAATGCGGTAATTAATTCGCAAATGCAAGTCACTACACCAACAGTCAAAAATGCGGTAATTAATTCGCAAATGCAAGTCACTACACCAACAGTCAAAAATGCGGTAATTAATTCGCAAATGCAAGTCACTACACCAACAGTCAAAAATGCGGTAATTAATTCGCAAATGCAAGTCGCTACACCAACAGTCAAAAATGCGGTAATTAATTCGCAAATGCAAGACAAAAAATGGACTTACCCAACTCGAATATATAAGATTTCCACAAAAAACTTCTTTGGGTCCGAAAACAAAAAAAAACTAAAAAAGATGAAATGAGTGTTAAACAAATTAACGAACCACAAAACAGAAGAATACACCAATTGGCCACAAATTTGAATGCACAAAACTTACCAAATCAGGAAAGGATGTTGAAAAAATGAAAAAAATGCGAACGGAAAAACCAAAGAAATGTAGCAAAAACAAACAAAAAAACAACTCTGCCAAATCCTCCAAACGCAAACAACCAAATCCAAACCACTTAACCGACAACACTCCAACAACCCCACCTCGAATCCACACACACCAAGCCATAAATAGTGTTTATTTTCCCGCACAAATTAAGGATGAATCATAGGGACGCACAATCAATGATGCGGCCGCAAACTAAGGACGCATGTATAAATACGTCACAAAATCACATAGAATTTCTGGATGATTTCATGCTGGAAGCAGAGACATGGCTTCAAACCAGGGAAACAATGGTCAAAATTGCGGCGGTAAGGCCTTCATGCATTTTGTGTCAATGATTCTTTTAAAACATAATATTGTGCAAGTTGTGAAGTGGCTAAATCTGCATATTTACCCAAATAGGTGAGGAGGATGACATGGAAGAGACTGCTGGCCCCAGTCAACCCGCCAAAGCTGCCAAAAAAAAAAGGCAGCCACATTTCACAAGCAAGGAGATGGAGGTTTTGATCCAGAAGTGCGTTGACATCCTGCCCCAGGCAGCCAGGAATATGAGCCAAAGCCAGAAGTGGAGAATGTGGGAGGAGGTCGCCGTTGCTGTCAATAGGGTGGGTGATTATGTCCGTCTAGCCCGGGATGTCAAACGGCGGTAAGTAAACACTTTCCCATCCTATAAACAAACCCCATTGTAAAAAAAAGGATAATGGTTCCAAATTCATTCCACAGATGGGCAGACTTCAAATATCGTCTCAAACAAAAACTTGCCGACAGGGCTAGGCATGCAAGGGGGACAGGTGGGGGTCCCACCCCTGTGTCATTGGAGTTGACAGACTTAGAAGAGATGGCACAGGGGTGTGTGCAGGCTGTGGAGGTGTTTGGCGTGTCCAACATGGATACGGACATGCCAGACTTTGCGGCTCCTCATGTTGGCCAAGGTAAGTCTTGTGATGTCACCAACTCAGAAATGCTATTGTGCCAATATGTAGATTCTAATGTGAGTCTTTTCTCCAATTTCCTAACAGAGACAGAGGCGGATGAGTCTGCTCCAGAGGGGAGCCTTGGCCGCAGAATTTCTGCTGGCTCTGCAGGGGAGGAACCAGTACATCCGGCTGAGGACCCTGCAGAAGCCAGTCCAGGGCGTGCCCCCTCGCAGGCAGTGGGCCTCCTCACAGAACTCAATTTTAAATCGGATTGCCATACGGAGATTCTGCAGAGGATGGACGCCAGTCTGATACGGGTGGCTGAGGCCCTGGAGCAAAATGCTGTGGCCAACGTGACCATTGGTCAGGCCCTGGCGGAAAATACCAGGGCCAACATCCGCATCGCCGATGCCCTGGAGCAGCTCGTTCGCCAGCACATGGTGGAGCCGACCTCCCTTCCTGCCGGAACATCCGGATCCTCCACCTCTGGCACAACATCAGCCAATCCTCCAAATGTGCCTAGCCCTGTGCCTAGTCCAGAGGCCACAACATCTGCCTCTGGACAGGCCAGCCCGATGGCATCCCGGACCCGGTCTGGCGCCCACCCTCACCCAGCCAAACGGGCGAGAAAACGGTGACAGCAATGGCGACTTTTCCCACACTCCTTCTGTGCTTGGCTCATATTCCTTTCTGGTCAAAACTTCCCTCTCCTTTCTTGTGAAATGTTTTTAAATTTTGTATTTACGCTTATGTTAGTAGTTATGTTATATTTTTTTTTGGATCAAATATCTTGGCCACAAAAAAAGGCAATACAATATTAGGCCAATTTGTTTGTGTGTAAACAATAAATTAAAAACAAAACACTGACATTGTATTGTGACATTATTGTACAAATGGGTTACATTTAATCCTGGCCTTAAACGCAAAAACTGACCCTCTTTAAAAAAAAAAAAGGCCTCTTTAAGGAACGTTTAAAAAATCACATAGCGATGCAAATTCCACAGTAAACCAAAAAAAAGGGGAGCTAATTAAAAGATGATGACATTATTGTTACAATAGGCCATAACCACCAAATTGTGGCCAAAATAAAACCCCAAAAATGTACGCTAATTGATTGTGTAATCATGACATTAGCAGCTCTGATTTCCACCTGCGTACGCTTTTGTGCTATCCCAATAAACTGCTTTCCAAACACATACCAAGCCGGATTTCAATCCAACACTAATTACTTTACTGACCAGCCGCGATTAATCGCTGCACCATCGTGGAGTCCCGGGACGGAGGAGAAGGCCATCGCCAATGTGGTCGAGTAATCCTGACCCTAAGCTGTGCGAGCATTTTGAAGGGAAAGCGGATGTTTCAGTGACGTATGAGACGGTCCGAACACATTTGACGTTCGCATCTGCTAATGTATGTACGCCCCAAAAACGCCTCGCCACGCCTGCGTTTTTTCATCTCCACCCCCGTCAACACCCAAAAACGCCCTGTTCTGTCAATCACATTTGACATGTCACTTCCTGTACGCTATTTTAGGAACGAGAGAAAAAAAGCTCGCAATCTGCCGTACGCACATGCGCAGTGTAACACCGACGCATGCGCGGTTAGTCAACATCGGAACGCAACGAGCGTACTGTTGTTAACGTGCGGCTCTGAATGAGGGCCAATATTTCCTACAAGACAACAGAGCATACTTTTCCCCTCACATGGCTGGCATGAAGCCCAGACTTCTTATTAATGAGAAATATAGTATATACTTATGTCAAGAGTCTTTAAAATTAAAATGTTATGTAAATATAAACAATACAGAATTAATTAAGACAATCAATCTTTTCACTGTGTGGAATATATGTCATGCTACGAGCAAAGTTAACTAAGGATACACCTGTAGCATGGGGATGTAGTTATGATTCTTATGGCCGGAATCCTGGCACCAGCATAGCAACTGCTGACATCCCAATGGTAAGTATGTGGGTTAGGAATAGGTATAGGATTAAGGTTAAAGTTAGGCACTAGGGGCAGGTTTAGGCTGCAGGGGAAGGGTTAGGCTAAGGCTTTGTGGGGATGGTTATGAATAGGCTGCAGGGGGAGGGTTAGGCTTAGGTTGTTTGGGGATGGTTAGAAATTGGCTGTGGGAGCGGAGTGTTAGGTTTAGGCTGCAGGAAAAGGTTAGGTTTAGGGGTAGGTTTAGGGTTAGCATTAGGATACTTACCTGCAGGTGTCAGCAATCTCACCTAGTCGGGATTCTGGGGTCAGGATTCTGAGCATTGGGATCCTAAGCACTGGCTTCTCATACCCAATCCATAGCAGACTACACTATCAGCACTGAGGTGAAAATCTAAACTGTATCATCTTCACATAAAAATTCCTGCATTGTTTGTTAGTTGGAGTTTCTATATGGACACTGCAGCATACACTCTTATCCCACAACTATGTACTTTAAGGGAATTGTTGTGAGATATTGTGTGAAAAGTCAGAATACCAGCAGGTCTAATTAATAAATACTGAAGTAGAATTTCACAGGTGGGACCAAAGCTATTTTTGTGTTTTGTGTGAACAAAAAAATAGGTGGGGTTAGCACATTATTACCTTTAGTCTCAATAGTGGTAAGTAATACCATTGCAACATGCAATGATCAAAGGCACTTAGGGACCTATGTACAATACAGAGATAATCCCAAAGACAAAAATACAATGCTGAGTCAGTTCCAAAGACCACAGACAGTATAGGGAGCAGCTGAAATTGCCATACAGCAGAAAGAGCAATTGAGAGACAAATATACAATACATAGCTCATCCCAGAGATCCATATACAATACAAAAAACATTTCAGAGACTGCCATACAATATATGGATAATTCCATTAAGTTCTATACAATATAGAGAACATTCCAAAGACTGCCATAAAATACAGAGAATTTGCCAGAGACTGTCAAACATTATGAGGCTATCATTCCATAGAGCAATATAAAAAAACTATTCAAGAGACCACTACAAAATACAGAAAGCTTTCCAGAGACCAGTGTGTAATACAAAAAGTGTTTCATTGACTGTGATATAAAACAGAGAGTGAATAACATAAACCAGTATATACTGTAATTAGGAAAACAAGGAAAATCTGTGATCTTCATCAGATTATCCTGGACATTTTTCACTTTATATTTTATACTTTATTTGATCTAGTTCTCCTTTTTAACTTTGTGACTTTATGGCTATACTGTACCGTCGTTACAAGACTTGGAAATAAATCTGTCATTACAGACAGTCCAGGGAAACCTGAGTGGACTTTCATTTAACATTCGACTGTGCTATTTAACTGTTTTCTGCTTTAATTTCACATCCACATATGTACTTTCCTGAGCTGTGACTGTGAACATGAGGAAAATGACAGTTACAGTTATCAAAACTACTTACCACACATAGGTGCCGGAATCAGTATGAAATACTGACAGTCGGGATCCTGGCGGTCAGAATCTTTGTGCCGTTATCCTTACAGGGTTAACATACCAACACTTGGTGGTTGGTATGCCATCCCTCTCCCCTCCCTACCCTAACCCTATATTTCCCTCTTTGGAGCCTTTCCCTAACTTCCTCTTAGTGCCTCAACCTAACATTCCTCTCCCCGCACCCGAAACCTAACCATCCCCCCATTTTGCCTAACCATAACCCTCCCCCTAGTGCCTAACCCTAACCCCTAAACCTAACCCTAACTCTCCCTTCAGCCCCATTACTTACCTTCTGCATCCTGGCAGTCGGGATGCCGGAGCCGGGATTCTGACCGGCATAGTTATTCTGATCAGCATAGGTAGTCTGGCACCGGTAATGTAAGCATCTGCATCCTGACTACCAGGATGCTGAATGTATACCATATGGGCCATATTACTTCTCCACACAGGTGAGCTGCTATGGCATGAGTGAACACACAATTGAGCTGGGGGGGAAAATGGGACACACAGGTGTGCTGGTGTGAGGGAGACACACAGGTGAGTTCGGAGAATGAGGGGGAAACACAGGTAAGCTAGGGCATGATGGGACAAACAGATGAGATGTACTGTAAAGGAGACACATGAATGAGCTAGGGGCGAGTGGACACAAATGTGAGCTAGAGGGTGAGGGGACACACAGGTGAGCTAGGGGGTGAGGGGACACACAGGTGAGTTAGGGGGGGAGGGGACACAAAGGTGAGCTAGGGGGTGATGGGATACACAGGTGAGCTAGGGGTGAGTGTACACACAGGTAGGCTGGTGGGTGTGAGATGACACACAAGTAAGCTAGTGGGGAGAGGAAGACACACTAGTGAGTGAGGGAGAGAGGGGACATAGAGATGAACTGAGTGGTGAGGGAGGGACACAGGGGAGCTAGTTTGTGAGTCTGACACACAGGCAAGATGAGGGCAACATGCACACAACTGCCAGGACATTAAAGATGGGGCGAGGTCTGACAGACTTCTTAAACTGGAGAAGTGTTGGAAATGATGTGTATGCTGGAGACCATATTGCGGTTATGTTGGCACACACCAGTGGATTGCTCAAACTGTGAACAGCACAGTTACTTAACCAGTGTTGTTAGTTTACTTTAGTAGGTACAGCCATGGACAGGTCATTAAGCTTCCCTTGAGAACAGGAAGACTGGAGTCTGCAGAGTAGCATACTCCTATTTTAACAAGGAGAATCTTCAGTCAGTATGGTAAGCAATTTGTCTCATCTCATTAAACTGGAAGATGAGAGTCTCTTTGGGCCACTCTGCAGTGTTCAGACAGCCAGACTTCCTTTCACACAATCCACACACAGCCCCCACTGCCACAAGCAGACCTTGATGAGCTCTGAACTTTACCTTCAGACTGCAAAAGCAGTTCCATGCCTGCCTGCCCCTGAGACCATTTACCTCACCCTTCCCTGCTTTTTAAAGTCAGACAGTCAGGCTGCCTGTTACACTGTTGAATCACAATTCTCACTGTTGGGGCTGGACCCCAATGTATGCAGACTGCCAAAACATTCCCAGCTCTTTCCCCTCACATCTCCAGTTAGAGGAAAAATATGGTGTGACAAAAACAGGGTATAAACACACGGCCCTGTTAGACCAATGGCCGACAAGGAAATGTCAGCCAATGACAAATCCACCATACTTGCACTAGACATATTCAAGTTAATGGCTGATTGGCTGCTGTGGTTCTGTGAATATATTACTAATAGTAAGTAAGCCCTATTGATGCACACCAATTCACTGACTATCTAACAGCATGATGTATAATTTAGGAGAAACATGGAGATGTGCTTTGAAATTAGACTTGGATTTTTGTGCTCACTGATTCATCAATGAATGTTCCCTGTGCTTATCTTTTTTTAGAGATGAGCGGGTCCAGTTCTCAGAGAACTGGATCTGTCCAAACTTCATAGATTTTGGAATCTATAATGGTCTTCAGTCATTGGCGCCATATCACTTCAGCCGTGAAGAATGTAGTGAACATATGTGCTGTGCTTTGTCTGTCCATCAAGTGGCTGCTGTGTCTTCCAGGGGTGCTTTGTCAGTCTAGGGATGATCTGGATGCTCTGTTCATCCATCAAGTGGCTGCTGTGTCTTTCAGGTGTGCTCAGTTGGTCTAGGGGTGCTCTGTCCATCCATCAATGGGCATCTGCATCTTCCAGGGATGCTCTGTCAGTCTAGGGGTGCTTTGTCCATCCATCAAGGGACTGCTGTGTCTTCCAGGGGGTGTTCTTTCCAATTAGGGGTGTTCTGTCTGTCCATAAAAGGGCTGATGTGTCCTCCAGGGGCGCTATGTCAGTCTAAGGGTGCTCTGGGTGCACCCTCCATCCAAGGGTGCCCAGTTTAAAAAAATAAAAGCTAATAATAAAATTGAAAAAAATAATATATTTTTTGTGCTGTACCTCAGTGTACTCTAATATATATATTTTTTTACTCTGACGCTGCTGGTCACACTGCATTGTAATATTCATATATAAAATTCATACATGTATTGTGACACTGTAGGTGATAACCCAAATTCATCCAAGCATTGTGACACTATAAGTGGTAGTGCAGTGTTATATTCATACACATATGGTAACACTGTAGGTTGAACCACAGTGTAATATTTATAAACTTATTGTGACACTATAAGTGGTATCCCAATTTCATCCAAATATTGTGCCACTGTAAGTGGTAATGCAGTGTAATATTCATACACATATTGTGACACTGTATGTGTTACCGCAGTGTAATATTCATATACATATTGTGACACTGTAGGTGGTACCCCAATTTTATCCAAGTATTGTAAAACTGTAGGTGGTACTGCAGTGTAATATTCATATACATATTGTGACACTGTAAGTGGAAGCACAGTATAATATTCATACACATATTGTGACACTGTAGGTGGAACCGCAGAGTAATATTCATACATGTATTGTGACTTTAAGTGATACCCAAATTTCATCCAAGTATTGTGACACTGTAAGTGGAACCACAGTGTAATAGTCATACATGTTTTGTGACACTGCAAGTGGTACCCCAATTTCATCCAAGTATTGTGACACTCTAAATGAAATTGCAATGTAATATTCATGCACGTATTGAGACACTGTAAGTGGTAGCACAGTGTGATATTATTCATACAAGTATTGTGACACTGTTGTTCAGTAATACGGCAGTGTAATACTCATAAAAATATTGTGACACTGTAAGTCATTGATACCACAGTGTAATATTTAAAATTGGTGCAAATTGATGTTGTGCTGTACCCCACTTCATTCATGTTTGTTGATATGGAGTACAATCATTTCTGAGAAGAGCAGGATCCAAATACTAGTGCTGGAACTGCTGCCAGTGCCACCAGTCATGATGATATAAGTCTGTCTTCATCATCTACTCAAGCCGATGCCCAAGGGCATACAGGGCTTAAGTCACGGCATCTCAAATCAAAGAAGCAATCATTTACATTGGTAAAGAAAAAACATCAAACGGAAAGTTAGCTGAAGAAAGACATTATATTGGCAATATGCCTTTCACCATACGAAGTGGCAAGAAAAGGCTAAAGCCTTGGCCTTTATTTATGACTGGTGGTTCTGCCTCTTATGATGATTTAAGCCTGTCTCCCTGTAGACATTTCAAAAAATGAAAAGCGTTATGGCACGGGAACCAACTGTGTGTTCAGAAATGTCACAAATCCCTGAGTCTAAATGTGTCAGCAGGTGCCATGTGTGAGCCTGACCTTTCCAAAACTGTCCTCGAAGAGGAGCATCCTTCCACCACTTGTGCTTCCTCTGCAAATGTGGGGATGAGCAGCACAATTCAAGATGCTCACATAGAAATTGAGAATGCTTCTGTAGAAGTGCACCAGCAATATCCTCAATCATTAGCGGAAGTAGTGCTGCATACAATTTGATAAGGCTAACTCAGTCATCCCCTATCCAGAATTCCTCACTGTTAAACAATCCTTTGCAAAGGGAAGCAAGTATAGCAGCAGTCACCCAGTTGCACAGCGAATCACTGACGCCATAACAGTTATGCAGATGTGCATCCAATATCCACAATTAGTGCAGTATGTTTTAGACAGTTAATTGAGGTCCTGTGTCCCTGATATCAAATCACATCTAGATTACACTTTACTAGAAAATCAATTCCTAGCCTGTACAAAAAACTTAATTAGTGTCCTCTAAAACCCTGTTCTACCCACTGTCCACTTAACTGGAGATATGTGGACAAGTGGATCAGGGTAAACACAAGATTACCTGATTGTAACAGCCAAATGGGTGGGTGTATTGCCTTCAGGGGCACCAACAGCAGTATCTAAGAAACAGCAGGTCATTCAGAGGCAGGCTACTCTGTGTATTACTGGTTTCACTAAGAGGCATACCACTGACAACCACTTAGAAAAACACAGGGAAGTAATTGAAAAATGGCTTACCCCGCTTGGACTATTCTCTGGATTTGTGATTTCTGACAATGCCACCAGTATTGTGAGAGCATTACAGCTGGGTGAATTCCAACACATCCCATATTTTGCTCACACAATCAACTTCATGATGCTAATTTTTTTTTAAATGACAGCGCCATGCAGGAGATTCTCTCTGTGTTCTGCAAAATTTCTGGACATTGTCTCACTTCAGCAGGTTCATGTAGAAGATTGCAGCATATGCAAGAAATATTGAATTTGCCCAGGCATCCGCTGAAGCAATAAATAGTTACAAGGTGGAACTCAACCTTCTATATGCTTCAGTGGGTGGAGGAACAGCAAAAATCCATCCAAAGCTACACAACAAGCTATGACATAGGAAGAGGAGGGATAATGTACCTTACTCAAGCTCAGTGGAAAATACTTTCCATGTTGTGCAAAGTGCTGAACCATTCAAAGTAGTCACCTGTGAAGTGTCAGACACTGTCAGCTTGAGTCAGGTAATTTCCCTAATTAGACTGTAGAAAAAGCAGCTTGAGAAACTGAAGGAGGAGCTGAAGTGAAACAATTCCGCTAAGTATGTTGGACTTGTAGATCAAGTTCTTTATTCACCTGGATCCAAGGTTTCACAGGATCTTACAATTGGATCAATACATTTAGGGGACCATGTTGGTTTCTAGATTTAAGTCATACATTGTGTCTTTCTTCCCAATGGACACCGTGCCTTATTCAGCAAGGAGCATAAAGGAGAGAAGGCACGCACTTGGCGGCTGTTTTCACACTGTGCATGTGTATGCATTGCAATGTACATGCGTGAACTACCAACTGTGATGGGAACAGCGTGAGCAGAGGCTATGTAGATCCAAGGTAGAGTGATTGACAAGAAGTGCCATTTATGGGTAGTGATGGGGGTGGTCAGATGAACGCAGGCATGCCAGTGCATTAGGACACCATTACAGGGGCATGAATAATTAAGGCAGTGCAGCAGCATATGCAGTCATACCGTAAGCTGTACACAGGAAGCGGCCACAATCCTGCGGCAGGTCATGTCACCCACTATTATGCTAATGGATCCAATGGTTCTTGATGTTATTGATGTTTACAGTATCTTGCATGCTGATCAGGCTGTGAGTGAAGGGAGATGGGTGGCATAGTATGGGACTGGGTGTCTGCATCTTGTGCTGCAGTCTACATGCTTATGCATTGAATAAAAGTACAAATAGGAGCGCTATCTCTAAGGCCTGGTGTAAAGTATTAAGGACATAATAATTGATTTCACTAAAGGGTGAAGAGACCACAGAATGCAATGAAATAATGAGAATCTTACAGATAATAAATCAGGTAAAAATCTTTATAGACATGAAAAGGACCCAAAAAGCCAAAAAATAAAACTATAAAAGAATCAAGTATGAATAAAACAATACACTTGAAAAATAATGACATTAGCATAAATTATTTACATTAACAGAAATAAACTAGCAATGTGGTGTAATCAAAAAATAGCAAAAACACATGATACAATGATCCTCAATGATGAACCCGTGTACCCTGATTTATTAGATCTGCTGTACTTTGTAGCTAAAGTGCCAGTTCTGTAGTAATGTGCAATTATGTTGCCAGTTTGTATCAATATTGTCCTATATTGGGTATGATATCTTAAATAGAAATCCTCCCATCTTGTGTTTAGGTAATAAACATCAACAGCTGAACTGGTTCAATTGTGCATCTGTAGTAGCAGCCAGTAGTAGAGGGGTTTATCACAAGTCTCAATCCTTGTGCACAGGATTTACTGATAGAAAGATAGAATATAAAATTAAATAGATAAATTCCCAAATGAACACCGCTAATACAGTCTACTCTCATGGAAATAATTTGTTTGCAGGAAATTGGAGTCCCAATTCTGATACATACATGGTATTCACAGAGACAATGATTATAGTGCAAACACAAAAAGACGGATCACGCTGAAAAATAAATTAATTGTACCACTATTGGTGTCAGTATTGGAACTTCAGAATCCGGTTTAGGGGCCACATCGCAGGGCCATCCAGTTTAATCCTTTATGAGTGCACTCATGGCCGCATGTGTATGCCTGTCGGAGCTCCTTAAGTGTTTTGCAGATGGGTATCCCTGCAGCATTGTCTGGAGACACCGATTAAGGTGTGGTGCAGGGGGAAATAACCCACAGAGGGTTCAGATGTGCAGTATGTAGCAATCACTTTGATGGGCCAATCTGATGAAATCCAACAAACAAGTTCACGCATGCACAGTGTAGGTGAAAGCCCAGACTTCAGTCCCACTTTCATGACAGCCACAAAAAAAAACCCACCTGTCAGATGATCACAGTCCCAGCAGATGATACTGATGCATTGATTAGCATATTCTCGCAGTGGATGGGTGCGTGAGTCTGCATCCATGCGTTCCTTGCTGTATCAGGCCCATAGATCTGAAGAGATGCAAAGAGCTGTTGGTAAGCAAATTGTCAGTATAAGCTTCATGTGATGCAGCGATGACTTCTCCTCCAATTTCTCCAGCAAGTGCTGCTGCTGGGAAAAAACTCAGCTTTTACAAAAGACACACTGGTGTTGCAGATGAGTCAATGCAACCAAGTTTTTACATCTGGTTGTGTCTACAAGAATCGCCTACAATTAATGAGACCTCTACCATGAATCCATCTGATAAGGTCACCATTCAAAGAATGGTGGAGGAATATTTTAATGATACAGTGTCAGACAGTCCATTTGACTAATGGCAGGAAAAAAAGGCAATTTGGAGGCCCATGCACAAACTGGCTTGCTTTACTTGAGCTGCCCTTCCTCCAGTGTGTACTCAGATAGAGTTTTCAGCATAGCCAGGAACCTTGTCAGTGATTGGCGTAGGAGGAAAAGACGATGTTCATCAAAATTAACTACAAATCCACAAGGAAGACCTTTACCAACATTTACGTCCAAACATTACAAAGGCACCTAAGGCTGTAATGGTGGATTCCAGCAGGGACAAATCAATATTGTGTGAAGATGATGTATACACTGATGAGTGTGAGGAATCAGTTGATGATGGCGACAACATCTTGCCTCTGTAAAGCCAGTTTGTGCATGGAGAGATAATTGCCAACAATATCAGTTGGCCATTGGTAGCTTGTTTTGCGGGGGCCCAAACAAACCAATCACTTCAGCTACAATTGGCAGCCCCTGTCGGTGAAGTGATTGGTTTGCTAAACTAGGTATGTCCTGTTTAATATATGCAACATAAGGGTGGGTAGAATGGCCCAAAGACAATTTCATTGTACACCTTTTTCCTTATTTATGTGTTATTTGGGGCATTGCATTCTGACATTTTTAATTTTATAGTTTATTAAACTGCCATCCTGACTGCCACTGCTGTGTGGAAAATGTTTCATACAGTAGATGTCCTATATTATTTTAAACTGCCGTGCTTTTTTGCCACTGCTCTGATGCTTACTTAGTTTTTGTTTCATACTGTATTTATTTCAACTAATATCACAAATAGGCATACTAGCAAAATACTCTTATGCCTTTTTTCAACCTTGATTTGCAGATACCAAACTGGTGGGCTTGGCTTTCCTTGATCATAACAGCAATGTTTGGTCAGATGAAGCCCAAACACCAAATGGCGAGGCTATTTTGTGATGGTATCTGGGGATGTACTCTCTCCTGCATTCCCATCCATAATCTCAGAAGCACAATAATATAGATGTTTAGTACCAGACTTTAAAATCCCTCTGCCCCCTTCCTGTTCAGTACTTCCATTTTGTGTACTGCCACATTAATAGTTCATCCACCACTTCAAGAATCGAAATGGGCAAGTGCAACACCGACATTACTCCCATTGGTGGGAGAACCCAGGGAATTTAATCTTGTACCTCTTTTCTTTGCATTATGCAAAGTTTGGAGCATTGTAGACTGTCTTTTTGTCTAGTTGACAAACATTATTGTTATAGTATATTAAACTGCCACTGCAGTGCCATTTTCTTTCCTAGGATGTGCCATGTTGGTAATTGAGCTGCCACAGCTGCTGAAGTCTTCTACATGCATTTTCTGAATGCCAAAGATGTCCAGAATTTTTATGTCCACATAAAGCATTTCCTGCATGCCCCTCTCATTTTTTAAAAAAAATGCAGAACTACCAAAGAGTTCAACTGGGGCAAGGACTGATGTGAATTAGTCAAATTTCTTTGTAAATGACTCCCATCCTACCTACTTGATTAATTTTCTTTGGAACCCAATACTTAAATTAAATTTACTATGAATTAACCCATCCTTTTCCTGCCTTCAACTTTATATATACATCAACTCCCTCAGGCCTCAGTCTTGATTAATAAAAAAACAATTGTTTCCTGATCTGCTGTGCTGAAAATGAACTGCCACAGCTGCTGAAATATTCTACATGCAGTTGCTGAATGCCAAAATTGGTCAGATTTTTTATGACCACAGACAGCTTCCCTTGTATGCCACTTTCATTTTTATTTTTAGAAAACTCTAAACCACCAAGTGGATTGAGTGGGCAAAACATGGTAGATTTTCAAATGTACCCAGTTTTTTTCATTGCTCCTTACCCCAACTGATTGCACAGGACCCTGGTGAATTGATAGGCTGTTATAAATAATGGTTCAGCTCAATAAATGCCTGCCTCCTTTGTATATAGGTGAATAACTGGATAAAGTAAATGGTGGTGGTCACGAGAGAGACCATAAGTATGAGCGGCAGCACAGAGTATCTTGCTGTCAGGATGTGTACAATAAAGTGCAAAAAACATTTAATACAAAAAATTAGTTGTGTATATTGGTCACATTACATACATATATACGTGTTACACAAATTGTGAAAAGCAGGCTGAGGTAATCTGAGGCATGCCTCCCATTGTTGACAAACAACTTCCAATAGGTCCGGCAAACAGCATGGATGCTGGTAGTTGTATTTCTGCCAGAGAGCTACAGTCTGCTTTCCTCTGATGTAAACAGCAAGTCTTGGTCCCATTATCCCTAACAACTTCCCTAAGCACAAGTTAAATGTCTGTTTACAGTGAGTATTATTTAGCAGAACCTCCACAAACAGGGCAACCACATTTTGATTAGATGTATAAAAAACTTCCTCCAGATCAAATATATATATTTCAGGAACTGAAGAACTTGATCTTACATTGATCCTCCCTCATAAATTTTCTTCAGAATCAAAACATTAGAATAATTAAATTTACAAACTAATCAATCCTTCCATCCATTCCATGACATCAGTCCATAAACATATTCCAACTCCCTCAGGCCTCTGACCTTTGTTCTTGATTAATGAAAAATGAAAACATTCTTGGCTTTTAAATGTCCTATAGGGTCATATAGTTGATTAAACTGCCATCCTTCCTTCCACTGCAGTGCCACTCTATACCATGTTGGAAGCTGAACTGTCACATGTTCGTACTGCCGACTGCTGTCACTTTGCTTAGTTAGCCAGCTAGCTCAATGCAACCTTTTTGCCTAAACTGGATGAAATCAATATTGATAGCTGTGAGGTGATCAAAATTGCCTGGAAATGACTGGAAATAAATTTTATTAAAGTTAATAATACTGTAGGAACAAAAATAGGCCAAAATTATGTGATTTCAACTGTTTTTATGATTTTTAAAAAAAATACAGATCTAAAACCAAAACACAGAATGAGTTACAGATCCAAAACACAAAGGAGATACAGATCCAAAACCAAAACACAGGGGTTGGTGCACATCCCTACTTACTTATGCAAAATGCACTGCATAAATTCAAAGGGCTGATGTGGATGGAGCAACAAAAAGGACTGTCATGACACCTAAAATAATAATAAATAGGCCCATATACAGTATCTGTCACTATAACTTTAGAAGGACATTGTAGGAAACCAGTACATGCACATAGAATTTAACACTAATGGTTCCCTATGTAGCTTGTCTCTGGCAGGAGACAATAACTGCTCCTGTAGATCCTCTCTCACCTTCTCATAACAGCCTCATAGTGCCAACAGTCTGGACATAGGCAAAGCTAGAGATCTGGCAAAGGGTGGTCCCAGTTTTAGCAGCATGTCAGATATTGGAATGAAAACACCAATGGCATCCTTCCCCATGGTGTCACCTGGAGTAGGGAGGTATGTTGTGTGCCACCCAAAAAGGGGTGTGGCCTCATGATCAGGGGGTGTGGTAACTTGAGAAGAGGGAATGGCCTCGCAGCCCGAACACCAGTGGTCTATTATGTGGAAGATGTCTGGGTGAGCACTGTGCAGTAGCGGCTCCCTCACACTGTCAGAAAGCTGAGTGCTGCATTTAATGCTACAGTGCAGCTCCCGGCTCCTGTGACCTTGGTGTCACATCTAGGTGGGTTTTTTGGACCCCAGTCAGTTTGAAAGTGTTTTTATATGGTGGTTTCTCTGCAATGGTTTATATGGTGGTTCCTCTGCAAAGGATAATCTCTGAGGAATTTGAGCCTCACTGGGCAGCGTCTTCAGCCAGTATTCACTATTCATTAATGAATTTGTCTGGAAAATTCCTGTTTATGTAGAAATATAACCCATATCAACATCATAACCAGGTAATATATACTGTGGTAACAGAAGCTTTTGTGCAGGAAAAATGTGAATTTCCCTTATCAAACTTATGTGTCTCTCCAGACTCTCTTGTGTTACTCCAGACCCCCAATGTCTCTATCCCCAGGCCCCTCTGTGGTTCTTCAGGCTCTTTATCTTCAGGCGTTCATGTCTCTTTATCTCCCGGGCCCCTTGTCTCTCTCTCCATCCCCAGGACCCCCTTTGTCTCTCTATCCTCAGGCCCACCTGTGGCTGTAAGCCATTCCACCAGCCCCAGTGTATGTCTCTCTTCCCCATTCCCCTGACCCCAGTGTGCATCTCTCATCCCCAGTGTGCATCACTCTGCCCCAGTGTGCATCTCACAGCCCCATTCCCCCTGCTCCAGTGTCAATCTCTCTGCCCCAGTGTGTCTCTAAGCCCCATTTCCCCAACACCAATGTGCATATCTCAGCTCCAGTGTGTTTCTATCTGCCCCAGTGCATTTCTCAGCACCATTCCCCAAGTTCCAGTGTGCATCTCTCAGGCCAATTCCCCCTGCTCCAGTGTCAATCTTTCTGCCCAAGTGTGTCTCTAAGCCCCATTTCCCCAACACCAGTGTGCGTCTCTCAGATACACTTGGGCAGAAAGACACACACTGTATCTCTCAGCCCCATTCCCCTGGTCCCAGTGTGTGTCACTCTGCCCCATTCCCCAGCCAGAGTGTGCATCAGCGTCATTCCCCAGCATGTGTCATCCCAGACCTGTGTTAACTCCATCCCCCCTGCCCTTTGCAGTCATCTCCAACCTTCCCCCAGCCCCCTGTGCAGTCAGCTCTAATTCCCAACAGTCCTATGCAGTCAGTTCCAACCATACTCCCCATCCTATTGTGCAGTAAGCTCCAATCCCCCCTCCTCCCTCAGCCCTGTGCAGTCCAGCTCCAATCCCCCCCAGCCCTGTGCAGTTAGCTCCAACCTTCCTCCCCAGCCCCCTTTGCAATAACTTCCAATCCCTCCCTCAGCACTATGTACATGGAAGTAGTCAGGCCTACTGGCACAATAAACTGAGATAGTTTTAGGATTGACCTTTTAATGGAATCTCAGTAACATGTTATAAAAGTAAATAGAATGTATTCACAAGCAAAATATATAGCAATATTTCACATAAAGTCTCAACAACACAGAAGTTCAGATATGCAGTAGTCAATATAGGAGAAAACCAGATATGTAAATCAAGTATCTGATACTAATGTGGTAGGGAACCCCGAGTCCAATATGAGGCTAAGACCTCAGGATGGTAAAAAGGACATTACTAGGGTTGAGCCCTGTAGTGTGATGAAAATCTGGAACAGGGTTGAGCCCTGCAATGTAGTGAAGATCCGGAACAGAGTTGAGCCCTGAGATGTGGTGAAAATCTGAGGCACGGTTGTGCCCTGTGATGTGAAGCAGGGTTGAGCCCTGTGATGCAGTGATGATCCATGACAGGGTTGAGCCCTGCAATGCAGTGAAGTTCAAGAGCAGGGTTAAGCCCTGTGACATAGTAAAGATCCAGAGCAGGGTTGAGCCCTGTGATATAGTGAAGACCTGGCACAGGGTTGAGCCCTGCAGCGTGATGGGGATCCAGAGCGGGGTTGAGTCACGTGATGCACGAAGGGTCTGGAACAGGGTTGAGCCCTGCGGTATGACAGGGATCCGGAGTGGGTTTGAGCCCCACGATTCATGAAGGGTGCAGTGACTATAACTGTAACGGTGCAGTTGTCAAATGTAGTAAAGGTGAATTCATTGTCCGTGGAAGTAGAAGACAACAGGCAGAGTAAATAATCCAGCAGGGAATGCAACCACAGCAATGGGGCAGGATAACAATACTACAAGCTCTGTAGTGTGGCTGGTAACCAGTATCAGAAGTTTAACCAGAACACGGGCAGAGATATGACAAAGTTCACAGCAAACCACAGGCACAGTGGGGATCTAGCAGGAGTCCAAAAAAGACCTGAAAGTGACATTGCACAGACACTGAGACACAGTGAGTAACAGGCTTTATACTATGTGTCTGTGATCTATAGAACGTTCATAACATGTGACCCAAATAGAATCAGGTTTGAAATAATAAGCAATCAGAAATCCCACAACCTGACAACACCCTTGAGACAGATGATCATTTTAACTCTCTATCCCCTGTATGTGTTGAACGCCAGCAACCAGGATAGCTCCTCCAACAACCACAATAGAACTTTGGCAAATGTAGTTTATCTTTATGTACTGAGATAGTCACAGTCCTGACAGTACCCTCCGTTTTTCGGTGGTTTCCGAACACCCACCAAGTTTTAAATGGCATTTAGAATGAAAATTATGCATCAATTTAGGAGCACGGACATCAGAGTCTTTAATCCAGGATCTCTCCTCCGGGCCGTAACCCTTCTAGTCTACGAGATATTGCAATTGATTTTGATGCTTATGTGAATCCAGAATTTTATCAATCTCATACTCCACACCTCGAGAAGTTGTTATGGGAGGTACTTTATACAAGCTGTCGTGAAATCGATTAAGAATCAATGGTCTAAGCAAGGAGACATGAAAGGAGTTAGGTACACGCATGGTTGGAGGTAACTGTAACTTACATGCCACTTGGTTGATCATTTTTACAATATGAAAAGGCCCAATATACCGGGAAGCAGACTTCATAGTAGGTACTTTGAGTTGAAGATTTCTAGTAGACAACCAGAAACGATCCCCAACAGAATATTTAGGAACAGCTGAACGTTGTCTATCAGCAAAAAATTATAATTATGAGAGGCTTTCCTAAGACACTTATGTACCTGTCTCCAAATTCCAGAAAAATGTTGGAGAGTAGCTTTAGCTGCTGGAACGTCCACTGTAGGAATTGATTGAAGCTCAGGAGCTTGAGGATGCTGACCAGAGTTGGTGATAAAAGGACTTACACCTGTAGCAGATGAATAATGAAAGTTATGGGTAAACTCATCCCAAGGCAATAAATCCATCCAATCATCTTGATAAGAGGAAATATACATTCTCAAGAAGGTCTCCAACTCCTGGTTCACTCTTTCAGTTTGTCCATTTGACTGAGGATGATACGCAGAAGAAAACTGTCAAATGATGAACTTAAGGCCCTCCAAAAATGAGCAACAAACTGCACACCCCAATCAGACACTATCTCAGAAGGAAGTCCATGAAGATGGAATATCTCTTTAATAAATATTTGTGCTAATTTGGTGGCTGATGGAATTCGAGCCAAAGGACAAAAATGGGACATATTGGTAAAACGATCCACCACTACCCAAGTAACCATACACCCCTAGACTCAGGAAGATCTGTGATAAAATCCATGGAAAGATGGGTTCTTGGTTGGGTAGGAATGGGTAGTAGATGGAGAGGACCTACAGGAGACTGCCGGGAGAATTTATGTTGTACACACTTAGAACAAGAACGTATAAACTCTTGGACATCTTTTTTCATGGAAGGCCACCAATAAGAACGTTGCAAAAATGAAATGAGAATTATGAGCCCAAGAAAGATGTTTACCTCGTAACTCAGGTGCCACAAATATCTTCCCAGGAGGAGGATCCGGAAAGATGGAGGTTGAAGAAAAGGCCAGAGGGTTTATTATAGGGTACCTTTGATCCTCATTTTGGTCTTTCTCTTCCAACATTGAGCAAGACAGTGCATCTGCCTTTTTATTCAATGAACCTGGACGATACCTGAGGACAAAATCAAAACGAGAAGAGAAGAGTGCCCGACGAGCCTGTCATGGGTTAAAAAAATGGTCAGTCTTCAAATACAGCAAATTCTTATGATCTGTAAAAATAGTAAAGGGATACTTTGCGCCTTCTAATAAATATCTCCATTCCTCCAATGCTAACTTAATAGCTAACAATTCTTGGTCCCCAATGGAGTAATTACTGTAAGCACTGGAAAACTTTTGTGAAAAGAATCCACAAGATACTGTTCTCCCATCTGCAGCCACTTGGGACAAAATATCCCCAACTCCATAAGTGGAGGCATCTACTTCCAGCATAAATGGTTTCTCAACATCAGGTTGAACTAGAATAAAAGCTGCAGAAAATGTATCTTTAAGAGTCTGGAAGGCATACAATGCCTCTGGGGACAACACTTTGGGATTAGCCCCTATTTTTGTAAAGCAGTGATTGGAGCCACAATCGTTGAAAAAACTTTGATAAACTTTCTGTAATAATTGGCAAAGCCTAAAAATCTCTGAATAGACCTTAATGAAGTGGGCAAACCCCAATCTTGAATAGCCTTTAATTTCTTGGGGTCCATCTGAAGTTCAAAACAAGAGATAATATACCCTAAAAAGGGTATAACCGGAACTTCAAAAACACACTTGGAGATCATACCATGAAGCTTATTAGCTCGAAGGCGGCTAATACCTCTTTGACATGGGTACAATGATCAGAAAGTTTGCTGGAAAAATCTAAATATCATCAAGATAAACAATAACAAACTAATAAAGTATATCTCGGAAAGTTTAATTCACAAACTCCTGGAACACCGCGGGAGCATTACATAAACCAAAAGGCATGTTGAGTTTCTCACAATGGCCATCTCGCATATTAAATGCAGTTTTCCACTCATCTCCTTCTTTAACTCTGATCAAGTTGTAAGCTCCCCTTAAATCAAGTTTAGTTAACAGTCGATCACCCTTAATTCTGTCAAACAATTCTGTAATGAGAGGCAAAGGATATTTGTTTTTTACAGTGATCTCATTTAGACCTTTAAAGTCGATACATGGACGAAGAACACCATCTTTTTTCTTTTCAAAAAAGAAGCCTGCTCCAGCGAGAGATGAAGAAGGCCTGATAAACCCCCTTTGTAGGTTATCTTGCACATATTCAGACATGGCTTGAGTCTCAGGAACACATAGAGGGTTAACTCTATGGGTGGCATTTTACCAGGAATAAGTTCAATAGGACAATCCCAGGGATGATGCGGTGGAAGTTCGTCTGCCGCCTGCTCAGAAAAGACATCAGCAAATTCATGATAAGGCTGTGGGAGAGAAGGTGGAACATCTTCTTTCACTTCAGCCATTCGTACCACATAACTCAAACTATTTAATTTGCATTTTGGACTCCAAGAAAGAAATTGAGAACAAGTCCAGTCAATATGAGGGTTATGAAGAGTTAACCATGGTAAACCAAGAACTATATCATACATAGAAATAGGTAATACCACAGACTCTAAACTTTCTTCATGCAAAGCTACTACCCTCAACTTCATAGACTTTGTTTGATGCATAACATATCCATTAGAAATTGTAGTCCAATTTACTGCAGAAAGGGAAAGAGAACGGGTTAACTTGACAACAGGAATTTGCAATTTCTGAACCAATGACAGCAAAAAAAAATTGCCCGCTTCTCCAGAATCTGGCAATGCAGAAAACGCTTGACACAAAGATGCAAAATCAGGAATACCCACAGAGATTAAACAATCCTTTTTGGGGAGAACTTTTGAAAGCACCCCTTGGTTGACTTCCCCTCCATCAACTAGGGATGACCGTTTTCCCAGCCTTATTGGACATTTAGCCAAAAAATGTTCTGAGGATGCACAATACAAGAACAAAATAGAATGTCCCCTACGTTGTTTCTCCACTTCAGACAACTTAGATTTATTAATTTGCATAGGCTCATCAGATGTACCATCAAGGGAGCGAGACTGGGGAAGAGAACTTTTAGAACACAGTGTGATTCCTCTGAACCCCTCATTCTCGCATACGCAAATCAATCTTAATAGTCAATAAAATTAACTCATCCAAATTCTCAGGAAGATCCTGAATCACTAACTAATCTTTAAGTTTCTCAGTGAGACCATTCCAATATGCTGCTCTTAATGCCTCATTGTTCCACTTAAGTTCTGCCACTATAGTTTGAAAGTGAACCACATATTGACCAACTGGAGCTGTTTTTTTTTTACTCGCAATATGTCCACAGACGCGGCCACTGATCTTCCGGGTTCGTCAAATATCCTTTTAAAAGTGGAAACAAAAGCTTGGTAATTAGACATTAAAGCATCATTTCCCTCCCATAAAGGAGAGACCCACTCAAGAGCAGCAACAGACAATAATGACACGATATAAGCCACTTTAACACGACAGGTGGTAAAACTTTGGGGTAATAATTCAAAATGAATCTCACATTGGTTGAGAAATTCTCTACAGGTTTTTGGATTACCATCATAAGAGGTAGGAGATGGTAAACATAGATGCACTTGCAACATGAATCTTAAGCAAAGTCCACAGCAAACCACATGCACAGCGGAAATCTGTCAGGAGTCCAGACACTGAAGCAAAGTTAGTAACAGGTTTTATACAATGTGTCTGTGATCCAGAGGACATTCATAACATGTAACCCAAATGGAATTAGGTTTGAAATAATAAGCAATCAAAAATCCCACAACCTGACAACACCCTTGAGAAAGATGATCATTTTAACTCTCTATCCCCTGTATGTGGGGAACGCCAGCAACCAAGATAGCTCCTCCAATGCCACAATAGAACTTTTGCAAATGTAGTTTATCTTTATGTACTGAGATAGTCACAGTCCTGACAGCACAGCTCCAATCCCCCTTCCCCCCTCAGAACTGTGCACAGCTCCAATCACCCCTCAACCACAGAACTGTGCACAGCTCCAATCCCCCCTTAGCACTGTGCACAGCTCCAATTCCCCCCCCCTCCCCTGTCAGCAATGTGTACAACTCCCATCCCCCCACCCCCTCCCTGCAGTCACCACCAGCACTTACCTGCTGCTTCTTTGCTTTGTTGCTTGTGAGAAGTGCTGCTGCTGGTCATGCTGGTCGCGATGGTGGTTCAAGCCTGTGACTTCAGTCACAGATTGCAGCAAGAAGGTGTCTGACATCTCCATCTGCATTTGCATCTGAGATGGACGGAATTGCACAGCCTCTTGTGTGCAGCTCTACAAATTCATCCATCTTTGAATCGGGCTATTTAGCTATATCATACTTTCTTTACAACGTCCTCTTTTACTATGTTTGGTAGATTTCAGTAAAACTATGTTTTGATCAAAAACAATGGATGATCCAGTAAAAACATAATCCTGTGTATTTCCTTTTAATCCAGGTAATGTAATAGCTTCTGTACTTGTATAAATATTACGTGGGCAACTGATGAGTGTAAGTAAATATCTAACAAACAATGCATGTTGCCTACAAGACTACAGAGTATATGTTTCATCTCATACAGTAGGTCTGGCACCAAGCCCAGACTTCGTAATAATGAGAAACATACATCACTGTCAGCACCTTTACAATAAAAAGTTGTGTAAATATAAACAATGGCATAAATTAATGTAAACAAGTAATTAAATACATTTCTGGAGCTTCAGACTTGTCCTTAGTTAGCATTGCTGAGATTGTACCATAGGCCTCTCTATCTCATACCATAGTGCTGGATACAGTGATGCAAGGGCAGAATAATGAGAGACAAAGGAGGTGCCTGCAGCCAGGTGCCAGCACTGAAGGGGCACCTACTCCATTGCCCACAATATATTTACCCAACTTAGGGCTGTAAATATGTACCCGAAAAGTACCGTCGCGGCTGCCGGATACATGGCACCTCTTCCCAGCAACATAACTATATACTTGTGGAGGGATCAATGTCAGACCATTAGATGCCACTACCATCTATCTATAGCCTGTCACTGCTCATTGATGTCACTGCTCCTCAGCTGTTTCTCATGCCAGTGTGACTCTGGCACCCTGCTCACCCACAACTCCCTGTCCCACTCATCCCTGGTGGCCTCTCTAGCCGTGGACCTGTCAGGCAGCCCGAGCATAAGTGCCGCTGCAGATCTACCAGGAGCTGGAAGTCAACAAGGGTGCACCAGATGTAGCTGCGGGTTAGAGGGCATGGTAGGAGAGGGCCTGCGGCACCAGCAACTGAGCCTGGGTGCAAATCTTTGGTGGAGAAAATCCCTGGCATGTGAAGCAGTCAGCAGTAGACTGGGCATTTTTTGATTTGTAGCTCCACCACAGTAGCAGTCTTACAGTTTCTTGACTCAAACTCAGTGCCTGATTCAGACCCGCGCACGAGTGCTGAGTGCTCACAAGCAGGTCGATTTTGCCCAAATGCGCATGCGGCTCCGTCATGCGCATGTGCGAGACCCAAATAATGATGGGGAAGCTCTCATTATTGGTCTCGCACCAAAGGGGGCGTACTGTCGATGGTGAGTGACAGCACGCCCCCTTTGGTGGGCGTGCCAGGGGTGTGGCTGCCCAGACAGAGGCATTCCCATGGGAACACCTACCATCTGGGTCTGACCCCACTGACATCTCTAGTGATGTCAGTGGGAGTGAATTTGGCAATGATTGAGCCAAAATCACTACAGGGCTTGCGGTCAACGAGACCCTACCGCAAGGGTCTCATCAAAAGCCCGATGGTCGTGATGGTCTTGACCATCGCGACCTTCATCATGTATGCTCGCATAAGCTGTGGGTGGTAACCCACAGCTATGCAAACGTCCAAGAGGCCACTTCGCAAAAAAAAAAAATGCCCTGATTCAGAGCGGGTGCTCATTTAGAGCATCCGGCTCTGAATCAGGCCCTCAGTCCTCAAAGCCCCCACATGAGGTGGTTTTCCCTTCTATCTGGGGTATCAGGAGGGTTCGCCACCCAAATCAGATGGCTTTTGCCTTCATCAGGAGGACTCTGAGCATCATGACAAATGAACTTTACAGGTCATTATCATTGACTAATGCATAGCTGAAAAAATAGATGGAATCTATTGTTGGAGGGACCAAGTGCAGGGGAAGTAAAGTCATACTAACTCACTTCCTACAGTATCTGCATCTAGTTTTAATGGAACTCTCATTGTGATCACTGACTTGACTGCCTTACACTGGGCCCTCCAACAGCAGATTCAATCTGTTATTTTTCTATCTGAGTTGAGATACTAATACACTCTCTCACTCAAAGGTGTTCACTGCGTAAGGCACACATCTGAACAGCAGAAGTGGAACAGTGTATCACATAGCCCAGAAAAACTTTTCTCTTTGAGGTAATGACATGTGATTAAGTAAATGGGTATAATAATAACCTCTCTCAAAAAGTCTATGACATGTGTATCTCTGCTGATGGTATTTGCTATGATGATCAAATTGAATGAATTTGGAAAATAATAAGTGTACAATATAATAATAAGGTCTTGAGATTAACTCTTGAAAGTACAGAATTAGAATAATTACCAAGGATGACATATAGAAGCTGAACCTTTTGGTCCAACTCACTTGGCCCAAGTGGCAGATCTGGTGGCATTAAGCACGTGTGAATTAGCAAAAGGCAAATCTGCTAAAATCTACACTGACTCTAGGTACGCCTTTGGGATAGTACATGATTTTGGTGCTCTATGGTGCCTGAGAAATTTTATGACAGCAGCAGGCACAACAGTCGCACATTCAAAACATATAAAAGGACTACTGACAGCAATCCAATTGCATAAGGCAGTGGTAGTCATTAAGTGTAAAGCCCATACATGTGAGGACGATCCTGTGTCACTGGGCAATAACAGGGCAGATGAAGCTGCCAAATGGGCAGCAGGGTTAAGAGTGAACATGCCAATTAACCAAATGTTGTTTCAAATGATTGATATGTAGAAATTAATTGAGATGCAAAATTTGTGTTCCAATCAGGAAAAGGCAGTCTGGAGGTCCAAAGGATGAGGGTACGAGTCCTCTGGACTCTGCAGACATGGACAAGGTAAACCAGTGGCTCCAAGGCATATTACCCAAGCCAGGCTGAGGCAGCGCATGGTCTGACTCACTTGGGAAAGCATGGTATGTGCAAGTTGGTGAGAGCGTACTGGTGTGCACCAGGGTTTTCTTCTCAAGCAGAAAAGAGAGCAATGTCCTGCTTGACCTGCTTCAGGAAAAACATTGGGAAAACAATCCCTACCGAGCCATCCCACATACCCCCGACAGACGGACCTTTTCAGGTAATACAAATTGATTTCATCCAATTACCACCCTGCAGGAATCTCAAGTAGGTATTAGTGTGCACAGATGTGTTTTCTAATTGGGTTGAGGCATATTCAGCTGCCATTAATACTGCTGCATTTGCTGCTAAGAAAATAGTTTGTATCTTCTAACAATGAGTTAACAGTTTAAGCAGCAACAGCAGAAACTGAAATTGTTGTCACATGATATGCCAGAAACAAACTGTAATGATGTTAAACCAGGAGAATTTGTTATGATCAGAAATTTCTGGCTTTCAGGTTGTTTAACAGATCGGTGGGAAGGACCATATCAAGTGTTGCTGACGAGTACAACTTCCTTGAAAGTGGCAGAGAGAGATACCTGTGTCCATTCCACTCACTGTAAGAAGGTCAACCAACCGGTGGAGAGACATGGCGGAGTCGAGGCAAATAACGTAGACCTGTCAATTGTGAGTCTTTCCAGGGAGGGTTAAAAGTTTCTGTGAGACACCTGAGCTAAAGATATTTGTAGATTACTGTTCCAGTAATGGAGTGGTGTGCTGGGGTTATGTTTGTGTCTTCTTCCAGAGTTTTCATCATCCTAGTTTGTTTCGGGATTTCTGGTTTCTGTGACGGAGGACAGATGACGGAGAGGGGAGCTGATGATGATACCGATGGAGTGGAGTTAGGAGAAGGAGTGGTAAACCAATAGGTGGAGTATCTGACCAAAAGCAGTACAGTAATTGCTAAAAGATCTGTTAGCCTGGAATCTCAGAGGCAGTGTGAAGGTTTATCGACTGAGGAATATTGTATTTGTGAGTTTTGTGGGCCCCTAGTTGATGAGAAATGTACCCAACAGTGCCAACCTAAGTATTACCAGTATTGGGGTGGGTATCCATTAGAGGATTATCATACCTTGGTGGGCAAACTTTTAAACCAGACTGACTTTTGGGTGTGCTCTCATGTGCCTCAGGGACAGCATAATGTAAGGTTAGTGCCATTTCCATTAAATGTCTCTGAGGTCTTAGAATTACAACAAGGGAAGATGCTGTATGGAAAATTTCTTATGTCCAAACCACCTCATTTTAAACTCCACCAGTACCAAGTGGATAAATCACTGTTATGTTTGAACATCACCAACTTCAATAAACCAGGAAGTCGGGAGGTGACTGGGAATAACTAGACAATGACCTTCACACTAAGAGCTGATAATGAGCCTATAAATTTTTAACTTTTACGTACAATTAGGTTAAGTGGGAGACACTTCTGGTATCAGTATACACTAAGTGACATAAAATAAATTGTTGGAAGAGTACCAGAAGGATACTGTGCCAGGGTTATACAACCAGAAATGTGTGTTAGCCAGATGGGAGAACCTGAGATAGGATCATTTTTTAGGGAAATGTGTTGGATGATTATGATGCATTCTATTCCTTATGTTCTCCCCGATTACGTATATTTTATATGTGGAAGGAAAGCATATAAGTGGCTCTCTCCGAGTTCAGAAGGTCTATTACCTGGGAAGAGAACTCCCAGAGGTTATGACCCTTACACATGGTGAAATGCTTGGTATTCATAAAAACACACAATCACCATATCTTCACACACAGTATGAACTTAGAGACAAAAGAAATATGATACCTGGTGATGTACATAAAGCCACACAGTTGATTAGTGAAACAACTGGCTCTCTAGTTTTAGTAGCATTGGATCCCATCAGGATAGCTCGGGGTACTCTAAATTTCAGATATATTCAAGATCTTGCTAAATTAATAGATAATTTCACCGAGATGTATGATGACATGTTTAGGTACACAGGTAAGGAGTTACAGGAGTACAAGAAAGAACTGGTGCAACATAGAATAGTATTAAATTATCTAGCAGCTGTCACTGGATGGTACTGTGTGACTTTGGCCACCCAATTTTGTGTAAAATGTTGTATATACATCACAAACGATACTAGTGACCCCAAGGAGGTGATAGACCAACAGAGGGACAAAATTCTGCAGCTAAAATGGGAATTTTTGAAGTACCATAATGCTTCAGTGGCTGAAGTAGAGGAGAAGGTAGAAGAATGGGTTTCTTGGTTGAACCCAGTGAAATGGTTCTACGGTCTAGGAGAGTGGGTCCAGGAAATGCTTGCTAGTATAGGTAAACTTCTCATCCTCATATTGGTTGTCATCATAGTAATTGGCTTATGTGTCAGATGTGTTCCTGCTGTGTTGAAAAGTTGAAAATGTAAAGATAAGGTAAACCGAAGGAATTAAATTATGATGGTGGTCAGTAGTGACAATATGAATAAGGAGGTAAATAAAGAACTGCATTACAACCCTGAACTAGAATGTGAGATGATGTATAGATTTAGCCATGCATGAAATGTTTTATAAAATGTTATTGTAAACATCCTAAATAATGTAAGTCTCTATCCCGTTCAAGACTTCCTTTATATGTTAGATGCATCCCTACATCTTTCCCATGATCTCCCAAGATCCGCGGTGTGCATATAAGGGTAGTTTTATGTCCCTCTTAGAGACACATTATTGATGGTTTAAGTACCACCTTCTGCCATCCCATAATATAACATTAAATAATATGTCATAGTATAAGCCTAAATGAATTTTAAGATCAGAGTATGATAGCGTACTGTTTGGTATCAAAGGGTGGACTGTCAAAGCCGGATAATTGGCTGAGACCTAAATTGTAAAATTAATATTTGCATGAAGCCATTTTGAGTTGTGTATGGCGATGGCGCTATACTGTTAAGATTATTAGCGTTGTGCATCCGCCACTGTCCGAGGTTAAAAGTCCTCATTATATAAATACATACATTTACAAAAACATATAATATAAACAACCCCACAAAACACGTACCATGGTGTACTCCACAAACACATAGATGCACAACGCATACTAGGATCTTTTCTTAATATCCCTACACTTACACATTGCACACTCACACAGAAAGGTTACCTAGCATTAAGGTTAATATCCAAGGTTTTATTCATTATTAATTATGTTGTGAAATTACTGTATTTGAGAGCTAAGGTTTAGTACATGATAAGCAGACCGTATTTGGTGCTATTCTAAACCACTGTTTATTTGCAGATCTCCAGTTCCATCGGCAAGGAGATCGCAACATGTGTTTGCAAATTATGAATCATAGAGAGATAGACAATGAAATGTACTCTGTAATGTAATGTTTGCTAGCTAGTTTAGACTTGTTCTTTGGTGGGAAAACACACACAAAGAGCCATTGGAGGGCTGAACTCATACTGTACAAACTGACCTATGAAGTACATCATTACAGAAGAACCAAAAGGAAGAACCAATGGGATTATGCAAACTCATTCTATTGTATTGCTTATCTCTGTAAAGCTATACATGCAAGCGGTCTATATCTGGTAGTTAGTCATCTCTTTCTGTTGGCGGAGGTTTCATAGTTGATGCCTGGAAATCTGGATCCAGAGCGCATGCGTATGTATCGACTGTGCCTTCTGATTGTATAATCTGTTTGCGCTAATTGTATTTAAATCAAGGTGTGTAACTATATGGTTTTGGTGAATAATATATTTTTGTGCTTTGGAACCACAGTCAAAGTATGGAAAGCAATTATTTCTTGTGCAATTTACAACGCTAAATTGCGACATTTGGCCATATAGATCATTAGGTATTCATAAGGCATTTGCCGAAGCCAAGCATAGTATAGTGGCCCTTCAGTACAGAATCATCGACCATGTACCCCCGCTGATTAGAGGGGGTGATCTGGCTATAAAGTTTCTTCAATGTGAGACAAATTAGATCACTAGATTGGAAAATTTGGACCTGATTCAGATCCATTCACTAAGGTGAGGTTGCTCGTTGCTGGGTAATTGTTGCTCAGTGCACATATGTACAAGTCGCAATGCGCATGCTTAAGCCAGTTACTGCGATGGGTATTTGTGTGCTAGTAGCACAATGACAGCTCATTAGTTTGAGTGACAGAGCCATTTGTGGGTGGTTACAGGGGAAGGTGCTTGTAAACGGGGGAGTGGTGTTGTGTACAGGCGTGTCAGGTTGACAATACGCTGTTTAAAGGGCATGCAAAATTAGCAAAGTAGTGTAATTGTACACGTCACCTGCATGTATTTCAGCCAGCACTGATTGCAGTGCTTGTGGTGGGGTAAGGCAACCTCAAGGGCAGTGAGCAGCTCCGATGATTCGATGTTACCGATAAATCCAACAATTCCAGGAGATGACATGTGTTGCGAGTAGAAAGGGGGCATCTTTAAACACTAGCGAGCGCTCATTGACGTAGCTCGCTAAGGCATAGAGGGCGTTCTTGCGCCACGCACTACGAGCATCGATTTAGAATATCCAGCCCTTTTTTGCCAGGTGAGTGGCTGCATCCTGCGAGCAGGTCTGAATGAGCTACTTTGTTCCCACATGGGCTCAATGAGATGCTGGGTTACAGTGTTTTGTCTAAAAATGTTGGTACATGTAGTATTCTGCATGACGATACTCTATTGTAACCACAGGGGCTAGTAGACTTGGATCTATCACAGTTCTGGTTTTGGTACTTTATATGTAATGTGACTGCTGTGAGTTATGTGACCTGGGCTGATTTTATATGTGGGTTTAAAAATCGTTGATGTGATCTATAATCTATGATGCCTTTGGTATAGCTTATCACTGTACCTGTGTACCACAATATGTTTTTAATTTATTGATGTTTGTTTGTTCAGATTAGGATTTTGGTAGGTGAAAACTATTCACTGTTTGTATATCAGTCTCATATTCTTTGAGATCTTATTTTACACTGTACACTATTGTTTCAAGTCATCACTTTATACTGTCATCTAAGTGTGATTCTATATTTATTGATTCACAGTTTGATGTTTATCATTAGTACACTTTGTATTTGCATATTCATTTTTTTATCACCATGGCAACATGGGGGACATGGTGATGCAACTTCCGGTGCGATAGCCTGTGGGTGCCACACACAAGGAGGAGCTGATACCTGTTGAGAGGGAGTCTTGTTATAAAGGTTAGTCATGTTTCACATTGTTTGTACTTAGCTTGACAAAAGCGCTAATAAACGCCCTGAAAAATTGCTTCATACAGCTTTGGATAATTGAGTGATTTTTTTGTCCGGAGTGCCGCCTTTGGTTCTATTTCTACAGAGTCTTGTGGCTACAAGTCTTTTGCTGGAAGGCACCCGGGACAGTATCTACTTCACCCATTGAGTACAGGAACATGGTTTTGTATATATATTGATGTGTAAACTCTCACTAGGAGGTCCCTCTTCCCTCATATGATTTTCCCTCCCTTTCTTATACTATCATTTACCCCTAACTCCCTACAATGGCACCTAACTCTTGGTTTCTGTCACAAAGCTGTGTATTTGGTTGTTTATAAACCATTTCCATGTCCTGCAATGTTTTGTACTGTAAGTCACTTTTTTCTTTGTACACTGTAAGGCGCTACAGAACCCTTGTGGTGTCATATAAATAATGGATGATAATAATACTAATAATAATAATAATAATAATAATAATAATAATAATAATAATGGCTGATATATGTCATTAAATTGCTTTGAACATTTTGTGAAGAGATGGTAAAGCAAAGGTTGTCTGTGTGATCAGCCTGCAATAATGACATGTCAGACAAACCTACAGTATTGCCAAACATTTCGTTGATCACAAAATTAATTTGTAGAATGACTGTATTTTCCCCACCTCTAGTAAGTGTTGGTAACAGAGGACTTGTCTTCTGTCAAAAATAAGCTGATTGGATTCATATGTTGGACACAGTGTTGCCTCAAGGGCTTAACAAATCAAATCACCTGAGTACTGTATGTTATTAGGATAAAGCTGCTCTTGTATATTAGCAGATCTATACGTATAAAAGGATAACAATGCTCCTCACCTCTATGGGGGGGAATTCAAGTATATTGTGTGTTGGCAGCCACTAGAGGGCACCGGATGGAACAATTCAATTGTTGCTCCATTTGGGCGCACACAGCCGCTGGCGCTGACATTTCCACTTGCAACCTCCCAAGCTTGCAAGCAGAAATGACCAAAAAGGGACCTGTTTGAGCACTCAATGGGACTTTCAGAGATGCGACAATGTCCCCTCATTTTGACTGGCTGTTAACTAGTTTATGAATATATATATACATGTGTTCACATACACCTACTGTATCCTGAAGTCTTTCCAAATAGCCCAGTGTAGAGCATCACAGACTTTGCTAATCAGCTGTGTCAAAACACTAATTCTAACTTTCTAAGTACCTAGTACACAAACTAAGATGCAGTATTGAAGAAAGAGTACACAATACAGGTCTGATACAAGTGACTTGTGCGATGCTTCCTTAAGCTTATCTGTGATTTTATACCAATTCCTCTGTGATATAAAACTAATCCTAAGTACATAGTCACTGGCATATCTACAATCAGTGCAGAGTGTGTAGTGCACATCGCACACCCTGCGTCCATTTCTTTAATACTTTCCTCTTCAGAGTCGGAGTCCTGCATCGGCAACAGCAGCGCTGCACAAATCACTGGGAAGTGGTGTGGTGGCCATTTTCCCAGGGTTTTGCACAGATGCATAAGGAAATTCACAAGGAAAAATGCTGCTGTGCCATTTCCAAGGGACCGGTCGAGTAGACTCTGGCACAGTACTAAAGTTTAGTAGTGCTCAGAGTATAGTGTCTACTGTTCTGTCAGGTAGAAAGGAGGAGGCCATCGATGGAGACTGCTCAGGGGCCCCCTCCTCTCTTAATGTGCCCCTGTACCTAGTATCATATTTGCATACTAAAATGCAATATTGAGGAAATAGTACCAAAATTAAGGAAAAAGTAGCAAAACTGAGGGACAAGAATCATAAGTATTGAAAAAAGTAGCAAAACTAAGGAAATAGTAGCAGAATTAGGGAAAGACTAGAAAAATTGAAGAAAAAAATACATAGTACGGGAATTGCACAGGACATCTCATGCCATATAGGGCAACAATTATATGTGTATGATGACAAATCTCTATACCACACAGTTTATATCAAGTGTTACTTACAGTACAGTAGGTAACCAATATTCTAGTTGTACAAAAATTTTAATTGGAGGCGGTCATAATCCCAACCACAGGGATTCGGCGCTCACAATGCTGGCCTCCCGGAATGCTGAAACCTTTCAGAATCCCGATGCTGGCATCCTGTCTGCCAAAATCTCAAAGGTACAGTAAGTAAAGGGTTAGGGGGAGGGTTATGTTTAAACACTTGGGAGAGGGTTAGGGTTAGGCCTTATGGAGGGTTGGTTAGGGTGGTGGGAGTGGGAGGTTAGGTTTAGGCACTAGTGGGGAGGTCAGGTTCAGGCACTGGTGAGGGAGAATTAGGGGTAGGGAGAAGTGGAGGGGGTGGGTTAGTATACCGACAACGAGTGTCTGTATTTTAACCCTGTCGGGATGCTGGCATTGGGAATCTGACAGCTGGGATCCTGTACCCATTATATTTTAATATATGCTTATATCAATTCAGAAGTTATTTTTTACTTTGTTTATTTTAATCTGTGCGTGCATGCATGTGTGTGTGCTGTTAGACCTGTATTTAAGCTATGGCTATAAATACAATGAGCTCAGAAACCCTCATTGCTTTTGTTTGCTTCAGCACAATGCTGTGTATACACAGGAGAGAGAGATTCAAGAACGTGGTTGTCTTGTGTAGTGTGAAATCAATCTCTGGTTTAATGGTGGCAAAGTAGATACATTTATAGTTTCTGAAGTACACATCTGTTTTCGATTACATTTAGAAAAAACCACAGGGCTGGGTAAAGATTTGGAATCACATACCTTACCATATATGTACATATGCTTTTCTGTGAATATATGACTGAGGCTGCACACAGAATTAACTCTTTCCTGCCCTATGCATTTACTTACAATGAATACGTGGCATACTTGAAAAGACTTTTAGGATTCAAAATGAATTCTATACTTCCACATTTTCCTCCTTTTCGATTCAAATCTTACATACTATTGTTTTTCCTAACTTACCTAGTCATGACCCACCCCGTATGTATTTGGTCCCTACTTCACACAACAAGTTATCCCCCCTAACGAGGTAGCTGCATGGGGCAGTGCCCATTCAAGACCATACACACGCTGAGTCTCTTAGTCCCTATAGTCCTGAATCTTCCTTTTCATCCGTATCCTTGTAGAATTCTTCTATTTTTGCCATACACTGTTCACACAAGTCTCTGCAAAGCAATGGTTCTCTTATCTTGCAGATTACACAGAAGTTCTGGGCGTATTCATGTAGCAGGATCATAGTTGTCTTTTAGATGCTTTAAACCTAGAACAGTAATCAAATGTAAGTATTTCCTTATTAACCATACAACAAATCTAACAACAATATAAATGATTACTACTAATGCAAATCATTTAGCTATTAACATGAGGATACCTGAAAGCCAACCTCTTATCCCCTTGAACCAATTTGCTGGATTCAACCATGAAAACCATCCATTACTATCAATATCATACTCTGGATCATTATGCGTCTTCCTAAACTGCTCCTTCAATTCCTTGACTTTCTTCAAGTGTGCATATATTGGGTCAGTAATATTATCAGCTATATAATTACAGCAAGCAGGTCCCACTATCTGACACATGCCCCCTTGTGAGGCCGTTAGATAGTCCAGAACCAGCTGATGCTGTCTGAGAATCTTGGTATGATACCATAAAGCCTAATCAACTATTTCTAATACATCCAATATTTAATCTGTAACGTTGTCAAATAATTTAGCTAATGCTTCTATATTATGAGCATTCTGTATACTAAGTCCGTATATTGATAAAGCTAGGCCCATTTTCTTATACCATGGGATATATACTAAATCATGAGCATGAGATTTACTTTTTATAAGATCCTTCCTTACTCAATGATTTGCTGGGCTATTGGTTATATCTATGGTTTCTGCTATCCATGAGGCGGGGCTCAGTCTTGCTATAGTGCAACTGCCTGACCGTCCCCAGGGTAGAAATTTATATGCCTTATTACCACACATAAAATAATACCCTTCTGGTAGTAAGTGCTGTCCAGTTTTAATAACTTGTTGAGCATGCCATAACAACCTTGAAGTATTTTTTACAGGGCAACTCTCTAGCACGTGATATATACCTTGGTCATCCGAAGTGCATCATATATCATTTGTGGTGTTATCCCAAACACTGGAATGATTGAGATATTGTTCCCATCTAGTATCGCTAGTGTTATATTCTATTAGTAGTTGTTGTGTCGGTACCTCACCAATATAGCGAATTACTTGTCTAGCATAAAAGGTAACATTTACTTTAAAATTAATAGTTCCTAACTTTAGGTTTGCATTTTTAGACCATTCATTTTTAATATTAACACAGTCATCTTGATAGCACATTTGGCCAAAATTGTTCCACTGGTCAAATGAACCATCGCATACTGCTTTCCAAAAGGGAGGTTGGGTCCTCCCAGCCACAAACAATTGTACTGCTGAGTTGTTAAATGGCTCATGTGTCAATTTATTGGCCTAGTCCAGGTGTCTATATCTTTACTTAATTCATCCCAACTTACTGGGGTTGCCACATATAGCATGGTTTTAGCTGAAATCAGGGAATGTGTACAAATCCAACAATCAGTGAGGTTAATACCTTGCATTAATCGATAGTGCATTTGCAAGAACTTGTTATCCCATATTTCATTAAGCTGTTCATGCAATTCTCTTTTAACTCTTAGCAAGGATTGATTAGTTCCATTTGTACTATTAAAAGCATCATTACCCCTATTTATCAATTCCTCAAAATTCATTGCTAAAATAAGTATAATAACCATAGCAGAACATAGAATACATCCCCACAAGCCTCTATCAGGCTTGGGGCCTATAAGCATATATTTATTCATTTTACTCCAACTCCCCTTGTGTAAAGATCATGCAATGCGATGCGTGTATCCACGTATTTTTCTCTGCCACCTTCACTGCTGTAGGAGTTGTCAGGAGAACCTGGTAAGGACCCTCGTATCTGGGCTCAAGGACCTTCCTCAGATGTCTTTTGATGACAACCCAGTCTCCAGGCAGCAGCTTATGAGAACTACAGTCTACGTTGGGATCTGGAATAGATGAAAACACCTGATGGTGGATTTGAGTTAGTTGTTTCTGCAACTGTATCATATAACCAGTCAGATCACCATGTAGATGTTGCAACTGCTGAGGAAAGTAACAACCAAGTTTGTATGGACTACCAAATAGTATCTCATATGGTGTCAGCTTAGTTTTTTTCAATGGGGTATTTCTTACAGAATGTAGAGCCATTGAAAGGCATTCTACCCAAGTTTTACTTGTTTCTGCCATCAATTTTTGTATCTTAAGTTTTAGGGTGCCATTTAGTCTCTCCATGCGCCCGGAACTTTGGGGGTGGTATGGCACGTGAAGAGCGGAGACTATCCCTAGGTCACTCATTATGTGTTGTGCAATTTCTCCTGAAAAATGAGTACCTCTGTCACTTTCTATTGTCTCTGGTACCCCATATCTGCAAATGACTTCTTGGATTAGCTTTTTTGCAACTGTTTTAGCATTTGCTGCCCTACAGGCCCAGGCCTCAGGCCAGTGACTATAAAGGTCGGTTGCCACAAGGACATAGACATACCCAGAGCAGGGAGGCAGTTGGATGAAATCTATTTGGATTCTCTGAAAAGGAAAAAATGTCTATGGGGTGCTTTTGAGTGGTACCTTGACAGCTTTGCAAGGGTTGTGAAGTGCACATACCACGCACCCAGACACAAAGGCTTGCACAGCCTGGCCAAACCCTGGAGCATGCCAATGTTTTTTAACAGTGTTGATCGTGGTGTCTCTAGACACATGCACCTTTCCATGCTGGATTTGTGCCATCACTGGGTAGAGGCTCCTGGGCAGGCAAGTGAGTCCTTTACATGACCATTCTCCTTGTATACACACAGCTCCTTGTTTCTGCCATCTGGAGAGGCCTGTTTTTGGAACTGTAAGAGAAGGTCCTGACTCACTTTAGGGGATTCTACAGCTGATGCTATAAGAGCAGCTGATTGTGGTGACTGTTGTAGGGGATTACGGGCTGCCTCCTTGGCAGCAGCGTCCGCACGTGCATTTCCCTTTGCTTCTGGCATCTGTTCCCTAGTGTGAGGTTTGACCTTTATTACTGAAAGTTGCCTGGGAACCTGAAAGGCCTCAAATAACTGTCTAATCAAGTTTGCATGTTTTCTTGGTTTACCTGTGGACCCTACAAAGTTTCTACTCTTCCAGATTGGACCGTAAACTTGAGCGATCCCGTAGGCATACCTGGAATCAGTGTAGATGTTTACAGTCTGTCCCTCAGCATAAAGGCATGCAGCCTTTAATGCCTCTAATTCAGCCTCTTGGGCTGACATGGTAGGTGGTAAAGGTTCTTGAATGATTGGCTCATTTGCAGTAGTAACTGCATATCCCGTATGTGGGTGGCCATCTACGTAGTACCTTGAACCATCTACAAACAATTCTAATTGTGCATTAAGAATTGGTATGTCTAATACAGGAGAGATCTTTGCGATTTCCTTTTCCATTACTGTCACTGGCAGCACTACTATTAATTAGCATATCTGGTGCTGCTAGAGTGTCAATGTCTCCTGTTTCTAAACTTCCTCCTTTTGAATCTTTCAGAAGTAATGACGCTGGATTCAATACTGTGCACCTGTGTATGTTCACATTACATGGGGTAAGTAAAGCGACTTCATATTTTGTGATTCTAGCTGCAGATAAGTGTTTAGTCTATGCCTGATTGAGTATTTCTGAAATGGCATGTGGCACTTGCAATATTAATGAATGACCTAACACAATATCTGCAGTTTTGTCTAGTAAAATGGCTGCCGCTGCTACCCCCCTGATACAGGTTGGGGCAGCTCTGATGACTGGATCTAGCTGTAGGGAATAGTAAGCCAAAGGCTTCTGCCTACCCCCATGTTCTTGTGTTAACACCCCTTGTGCGTGGCCCTGGACCTCATGACAGTATAGTGCAAAAGGTTTACTGTAATTGAGTAAAGCCAGGGCTGGAGTAGATATAATGTCTTTCTTTAACTCCTGAAACACCTGATTCTGCTCATCTGTCAATTTAAGAGGGCCTTGCCGCTTATCACCTTTTAGTGCATCATATAGAATTTGAAGCTTAGAAGATGCACCAGGGATGCAATCCCTACAATATATGATAAGCCCTAAAAAGGCTCTTAAATGTTTCAGTGTCTGGGGTGGTTTTACATCTAGTATAATCTGTTTTATCTCTTCCAGGATGTGCTTAGCCTGGTGGGTTATACAATGGCCTAGGAACTGTACCTTAGGCTTTGCAACTTGTATTTTGTCTCTTGACACCTTACATTGTGCTTCATGTAGAAATTTCAATAATGACACAGTCTCTTCTATGCACATTGTTTCACTATTGGTACATAGCAACAAATCGTCTACATACTGGATGAGCACTGTTTCTGGATCTATTAGTACCCATCCTTTTTTAATACCAGTGTCATAGCTTCTGAGAAGGCACTAGGTGAAGTGGCTCCTCCTTGTGGTAATCTTGTCCACGTGTATTGTTGACTTTTGTGAGTGAAGGCTAACATTAATTGACTTTCTTCTGTCAGAGGGACTGAGAAAAAAGCATTCGCCAAGTCTATGACTGTGAAGTGTGTAGCAGAGGGAGGGATCTGGTTTAGCAGCGTATGTGGATTTGGCACAATAGGATATCTATTACAATATTCTTGTTAACCTCCCTAAGATCATGAATAATCTGTAAGATACAGGTTCATTATCCTTAGATTGTTTCTTAATTGGATACAATGGAGTGTTCCATGGGGATCTGCAGGGTTTTAACACTCCTGCTTTAACATATTGTTGTATCTGTGTTTCTATTGCCTGTGTCTGGCCTTCGTTAAGGGGGTACTGTTTTATTTTCACAGGTGTTGCTGTAGGTTTAATTTTGATTGTTACTGGATCTACTGGTAGGAGTCCTACATCCATTTTTCCCGTTGCCCATACCCCTGATGGTACCCTTGCCTCAATTACAGACAATAATGGTTCCTCCTTTTGTTCAGAGGGTAAACATGTCATTAGGGATTGTGCAGTGTCATAGGCCATAGTTTGCAACAATCCTGCTGGTGTACTTAACATAGCTTCCCCATTTCTGTACACTATGCTAGCTTCCAGAGCTGCCAGTAGGTCAGCTCCTAATAAATTCACCGGTGAATCTTTTGAAATTAGAAACAGGGTTGTTAGCACTATTCCTGAGTCTAATTCAATCTGTATAGGTTTGGTTTTAGGGAGGATGATAACTTGGCCCCCCACTCCCACTACATTAGTGGAGCCTGATCCCATATACTTGGGTTCAACTATATTTTCTTTTAAGAGACTTGTAGCAGCCCCAAAGTCTATGAGACTGTTTATCTTTTTATTTCCCAATTTAACAGGTATCATAATGTGTGGTCCTGTTGGTGTATTACATGTTAAGGGACAAATTAGACTATGGGGACCTGTTTCCTATTGCTGGCTAAGATTCACCAAAAGGACTTGGGTCTGGAGTTTATTTAACTTGGGACAATTCCTCTTAATGTGTCCCTGCTCCATGCAATTGAAACAAAGCCCCTTTTTCATGCATTCTTCTGATCTTTTAGATTGCTGACCACTAGGTCTGCCTGATGACTTGGGTGGTCTATAGTCCTGTTCCTTGTTACCCTTCTGATTTAAATTAGAGTAAGTAAGAACATACATGGGCTTGGGCATGGCATCTTTTTTCCTATCGCACTTTACTTGCCTTTCCTTAGCATTATCTTCTATAGACCTAAGTATTTTGACTAGGTCATTTAGAGGCATGGAGGAATATTCTGGCCTACAGACCTTTAACTGTCGCATTAATTCAGGATTCATTCCAGTAAACAAAGTTAATTTCAGAATCCTTACATGACCATGGTCTTGTGTGTTAAACCCCTGGTCTGTATGCCTCTAAAGGAGTTGCTCATAATATTCCACCACAGATTGACCCTTAGTTTGGTTCTCTTCTATAGCAGGTATATTAGCAGCCTCTCTCTGGGCCCAAACTCTGCAACTAGCTACCCATTCGGTCCCGCTTTCTGCTGTTGTCTGGCCTGCTATGTTTGGTTGATTAAAATCATTATCACCATTTCCTGCTCTAGCCTGAGCTATTTCATTAGCTACATGTACTCCTGATGCTGTTTCAGTGAGATCATGCATATCTAACCATGAGGCATTACGAACACTTGTAATCCTTTCCATATACCTGAGGAAACCCATAGGATTGTTTCTGGGTTCTGGTAAATCTTTTATGAACCCCATTGCTTCCACAGGGGTCCATGGCTTATAGGAGGAGGTGGTATGTACTACATTACCATCATTGTCTCTTGACTGTGAGACTGAAACTTTAAATAATGGTATAGTGTTATAAGGTGGTGGGGCTGTAGCCCATTTAGGTTCTTCAGAGAAAGGGTCTCTTCTATTACTTCTTAGAACCTTACAAGTAGTACATTGTTTATCTTGCCAATAATGGCAGACTCCACAGTCTCATCTCCAAGTATATTTAGCTGGATTTCTGATGTGATGCAATATTTGTTCTGGAGTCAATGGGTTTTTTGGTCTTAAATTATCAATCAGTCCTAACCCACTGGTTGGACATTGTTCAGACCATAGGGCCTGACAATTTTTACATATTGTATCCCCTGGGACATTACAAAATCCACAAGCAAGACATGACCAATTTGGATATTTTTGTTGATATATTGCCCTTCTAGGTGGTATGGGTCTAATTGGAATGGTTCTGTTGACCCCTAGTGGGTCAATTAGTGACAAATGTTCCATCTGTATTTCTAGTGTGTCATCTGAAATGTCTGTTCCTAATTTACTACATCTTTCAATCCAGTTATCTACCTCATCTTCTATACCGTTTCCTTATCTGCGATCTATGCTCCCTTCTTAAATCAGAAAGGTTTTTAGAATCAAACCAAAACACCACACCTAATCCTGCCTTTTTAAACACCTTCACAAAACTGTTGCCCTTTGTATCACCATATAGTTTCTTTATCACCTGCAGGGCAGTGCCCTGAGGCACTGACTTACTGTCAGTATTTCCCATTTGTTAAAACTGTCCCTCATTCTAAAAAGTTTATGGTCAAAATCCCTTATGACCTATATCTGTGGAACCTACTGGTCCCTAAGTATCCTGACTATATGTCTAATTTATGGACTTCCTTCTTGTGAAGGGTCTATTGGCTAATTGGTGCAGTTAACTGAATATTATTCCCTCTTATTTAACTGGTTACTGTTACTTTTTATTAGGGTCTATCTCTTTGTTCTTTTAATAACTAGATATAACAACAGACTGTTCTAAAAATTTCTGGTCCCTCTTGTCAAAACCCAGTGGGTGTTTACTGCAGATCTAATGGACTTTCTTTGGATTCTTCTATATCATAACCTAACCCACTCAATGTTAAATCTATAGGATATACTAATGGTACTCTAACTACACATTTCTAAATGGGTTAAATAAATTTTCATAGATGTACAAGACAAACAAGACACTTCTTTGACATAGTATGCCTCATATGGGTCATAGATAGGAACTACAAAAAAGATATGCATTCAAGCACCAGCCTTTACACAACAGGACTTCAATCACCTGACATTACAGCATGTCCATTCTCCCAAAGCATGCAGACCTGAGAATTGCCCCAGCATGATCCAGTATACACTGCGCAATCATGCCAAGGTTAATCCCCCCTTCTGCACACTCTGAGGATGAACCACTGACAATGTTCAGACATACAAATTCACACAGACAAAATATCTCTCATACGTCAGTCAGGCCTAACATATAACAACAAATGACAGATTGGTTAGTACATTTCAGTAAAATAATAAAAAAGCAGTGAGGGTGTCTATAAATACCCAGTGTGATCCCAGGACAGAACTACGTGTGATGAAAGGCAGAGGAATCAGAACTGAGTACAAAAATACTCACCACCCGGGATTGTTATTCTGATGTCTCTACAATCAGACATGCTTGTTGTCCGTCCAGTGATCAGCTTGCTGGATATCTCGCTGGGACCTCCAGTTATCAGACCTGTATTTAAGCTATGGCTATAAATACAATGAGCTCAGAGACCCTCGTTGCTTTTGTTTGCTTCAGCACAATACTGTGTATACACAGGAGAGAGAGATTCAAGAACGTGGTTGTCTTGTGTAGTGTGAAATCAATCTCTGGTTTAATGGTGGCAAAGTAGATACATTTATACTTTCTGAAATATACATCTGTTTTCAATTACATTTAGAAAAAACCACAGGGCTGGGTAAAGATTTGGAATCGCATACCTTACCATATATGTACATATGCTTTTCTGTGAATATATGACTGAGTCTGCACACAGAATTAACTCTTTCCTGCCATATGCATTTACTTACAATGAATACGTGGCATTCTTGAAAAGACTTTTAGGATACAAAATGAATTCTATACTTCCACAGTGCATGCGTCCGTGTGTGAAGATGAGTGAATATAAAAAATGAATTCAAACACTTAACCAAAATACAAATCTTGTGTAGATGTATTTTTGTGAGTGTGTGTGTATGGTGTGTGTGTGTGTGAGTTTTTGTATGTGTGAGTGAGTGTGTATGTAAGTATGTGTGTGTGTGTTTGTGAGTGTGTGTGTGTGTGTGTGTGTGTGATTGTGAGTGTGTGTGTGTGTTCGTGTTCATCTTCATATAAGCTGATATTTCAACTGGGATTTACAGTAGGACAAGGAGAAATACATATACAGTGGTCTGTTTTACATTCAGAAACATGTAGTATTGAAACTGTCAAAATCCATGTCATAGTACAGTACATAAAATAGCCTCATAGTGAGTGGTAAAAAACACAGTTATCTACAATATAAGTACTGACAACTTTCCTCCTTGGAGACATACAGTAGCAATATCAATCAGCATAGTTATCATATATTGCACATTTATCACATACTGTAAATAGATAATCAGCTTACAGTATATGGCTTACTTTTTGCTAATTATCATTGAGGTTTTCCCTTTATAATTTGATGAGTGGTGTAAAGAGAGTATAACATGTCATCAGGGAGATACATTTATAATATAACTAGAGGGATATCAATAGTGATGGCGATTCAGGTCTCTGCCTATGACTATACATGCATCACGCTTGTGTCACTTTCTTAATCTTGCACGTGGTGTATTCTTCTATCTATTGTGGATTTTTGGACTGGAATACAGGTATATACCTCTGGTCTGGCCGTGGCACTTCTGACTCATATTATTAAAGGTTATACATTCTGCACATGCATAGCCAGTACTATATTACACATTCATCTGGATGTGGAACTTGCCATTAACCTGCATAGATTTAAACATAGCACCCATTTAGTAAATATATAATACTTTCATAGTTAATAGAAGTGACCATTTTATTGTAGTCTCATACTCATGATCTAGGAACATACAATTTTGGTGGCCTCTTTTTTAGGACATACAATGGCCGTTTTCAAGCTCTAAAAAAGGGAAATAATCACCTCTTTCAAGTTTATGGAAGTGATGCGAGTATAACTCATGCACTACTATATACACAGAGATTCCCAATTAATTAATTATCCATTTCATTTCCATGTTAGCTCCCTCCAGTGTTATTATACAATAATCCCCCTGATCAAGTCATTCTGACAGGTGAAACATGTTGGTGCACTTTATATTCTGTAGACACAACTCTGGATATTAAAAATGGAAGATTTCTATTGATCTGTGCCAAAAGGAAACTGGGTAAGATGTTTATTATAGGATACAGAACATTAATTTTTTTTAGAAAAATAACATTTATATTTAAACATATGCTGCAATGTACATATATATTTTCTTGCCATGGCCACATAGAATAAATATGCTGATTGGTATTGCTAGTCACCAATCTGTTAGGAAAGTTTTTTTTTACTTTTTTGTATTTGGGATGCTACACATTTCTAAATGTAGTACAGTACATTTTATATATGTCCCACTTTCCTTTGCTATCTGATGCAAGTCGGATATCAACTAATATAATAGAAGGAGAAACAAAGACATATGATCCAACATACAGTGAATTTTTCATTTTTTATTAATATATTTTATAACTCATTGTTTATATTCATTATAAAAATAAAATACTACACCAATGACAACTGTCTTAATTTTTTTCACAGAGATTGATGTTCCTGAAGTGCAAACTACATCATTCAGATTATTGCTGCCACCATATAATCACTATAGAAGTGTTTGTATTAACTAATACCTATCCACTCTCTCTGTCTATCTATCTATCTATCTATCTATCTATCTATCTATCTATCTATCTATCTATCTCATATATAAAGTATCTATCTATCTATCTTTCTATTTATTTATTAACAGTTTCTTTTATAGCGCAGCATATTCTGTTGCGCTTTACAATTGTAAACATTAATAGAACAAAACTGGGTAATAACAGACAGATATATAGGTAGGAAGGCCCTGCTCGCAAGCTTACAATCTATAGGGAAATAGGCATTGATACACAAGGATAGGTGCTATATATTGCATTTTGTTCCAGTCAGAATGCACAGTTGCATGACCCATTTACACCGGAGTGTCAGCCAAATGTCATGAGGATGTGAGAGAAAGACGATGTGTGAGGTTGTGCGTGGACTGTGAAAGGGGATGAAATTACATATGGAGGCTATGAAGGTTATGTGGGTGGTTCTGGGATCTGATAAGCTTGTCTGAAGAGGTGAGTTTTCAAGGATCACTTGAAGGATTGGAGACTAGAGGAAAGTCGTATTGTGCATGGTAAGGCATTCGATAGAGTGGGTGCAGCCCGAAGAAAGTCCTGTAATCGTGAATGGGAGCAAGTAATGCGTGGGGATGAGAGATGCAGATCTTGTGCTGAGCGGAGAGGTCGGGTAGGGAGATATTTAGAAATTAGTGAAGAGATGTATGTTGGTGTGGTTTGGTTAATAGCCTTATGTGTAAGTAAGAGTATTTTGTATTGAATACGGTAGAAAACCAGCAACCAGTGGAGGGACTGACAGAGCGGGGCAGCAGACGATGAACATTTGGCAAGGAAGATAAGCCTTGCAGCTGCATTCATAATTGATTGTAATGGAGATAGCCTGTTTTTGGGAAAACCAGTAAGGAGGCTATTGCAATAGTCAATACCGGAAATAATAAGTGCATGCATTAGAGTTTTTGCAGTGTCTTGTGTGAGATATGGTCGAATTTTGGATGTTTTTTAGATGTATGTAACATGATTTTGAGACAGATTGAATGTGGGGAACAAAGGACAGTTCGCCAAGGCAGCGAGCTTGTGGGGCAGGGTGGATTGTAGAGTTGTCAACAGTGACAGAGAGATCAGTTTGGTAACTGTTATTAGCTGGTGGAATTATAATTAATTCTGTATTAGAAATATTAAGTTTCAGGTGGCGAGATGACTTCCAAGATGAAATTGCAGAAAGACATTCAGTGAAACGGACCTGTACAGATGGTGATAAATCTGGGGAAGATAGGTAGATTTGAGTATCATCTGCATACAGATGGTACTGAAATCCAAAAGAGCTGATTAGTTTGCCAAGAGAGGAGGTATAGATTGAGAATAACAGAGGCCCTAAGATAGAGCCTTGCGGTACTCCAACTGATAGAAGTAGTGAAGAGCAGGCAGAATCAGAAAAATGATCAGATAGGTAGGAAGAGAACCAAGAAAGAGCTGTGCCCTTAAGACCTAGGGATTTTAGTGTTTGTATGAGAAGAGAGTGGTCAACAGTGTCAAAAGCAGCAGAGAGACATAGAAGAATTAGGAGTGAGTAGTGGCCTTTAGCCTTGGCAATGACCAGATCATTTACTACCTTAGTCAGTGCTGTCTCTGTGGAGTGTTGGGAATGAAAGCCAGACTGAAGTGGGTCCAAAAAGTTAAGAAACTGTGTGAGGCGGGTGTAGACAAGTCTCTCAAGTAGCTTGTAGGGGCATGGGAGCTGGGAGATAGGATGGTAATTTGAGAGAGTGTTGGGGTCAGAGTTTTGTTTTTCAGAATAGAAGTAATCACTGCATGCTTGAACAGTGATGGAAAGTTGCCAGTAGAGAGAGAGAGATTACAGATTTTAGTTAGGGTTGTGATAAGCACAGGAGACAGAGCTTTACTGATTTGTGAGGGTAAAGGATCTAGAGTAGAGGTGATACAGTAGGAGGAAGAGAAGAGGGAAGATACTTCATCTTCGTTTGTGAGATCAAATGAAGAGAATGTGCCAGAGGATTCAGCTAGGGAATTGAGCAAGTCACTAGTTGAAGAAGAGCATACCATTTCATTTTGGATCTCGTCAATCTTGTCCCTAAAATAGGAAGCAAAATCTTGCATACAGATAGTAGCAGGTGGTTTGGGTGACGGAGGGGTAAGAAGCAGTTTAAATGTATTAAAAAGTCACTTGGGGTTAGAGGCTTGAGCAGAGATAAGAGATTGGAAATATGTTTGTTTGGCAGTGTCCAGAGCAGCACGATAAGAGTTGTAGATAGTCTGATATGTGAGGAAGTCAGTTGGAGTATGAGACTTTCGCCACTGACGTTCGACTTTACGTGAGAGTTTTTGTAGATGCCTTGCTAGGTTAGAATGCCATGGTTGAAGTCTAACTCTGCGTGGTGTGTGATGGGTAGCTGGAGCTACTTCATCAAGAACTTTTTCTAGAATCTGGTTTAGGTGTGATGCCGCAGTCTCAGGAGAAGAGAATGTAGAAATAGGTGAGAGTTGTTGTTGTAGAGAGGTAGATAGTTGTTGAAAGTTAAAAGCATCAATATTTCTGTGGGTTTTAGGTTTAGGTTTGGTTAATTTCAAGGACGTTGATGTAATGGAGGAGAGTGTGCAGGTGATAAGGTTGTGATCTGAGAGAGGGAAAGGAGCATTAGTAAAATCAGAAACTGATCACAGTCGAGTGAAAACAAGATCAAGGCAGTGGCCCTCCTGATGAGTAGTGGAGTCAGTCCATTGGGAGAGGCCAAGAGAGGATGTTAAAGAGAATAGTCTGGAGGCATGAGGAGATTGTTGACTGTCAATGGGGATATTGAAATCACCCATAACCATGGTGGAGATATATTATGAAAGGAAGTGAGGGAGCCAGGCAGAAAAATGTTCCAGAAATTGTTGAGGAGGCCCTGGTGGGTGATAGATAACAGCAACTCACACAGAGAAAGGGGTGAAAGTCCTGATACAGTGTATTTCAAATTATGTAAATGTGAGTGAAGGTACCTGTGGGAGAACTGTGTATGAAACATATTGGGAGAGTAATATTCCTACCCCACCTCCTTTACAATTTCCAGGCCTGGAGGTGTGTGAGAAGTGTAGGTTACCATATGAAAGTGCAGCAGGAGAGACAGTGTCTGATTGTGTGAACCAGGTTTCTGTTAGTGCCAGAAGGTTGAGGTTAGTTGAAATAAAGAGGTTATGGATGGATGTTAGTTTGTTGCAGAAAGAGCATGCATTCCATAAGGCACATTTTAGTGACTTGGAGGGGAAAGGGAGGCATGCAATGTTTATGAGGTTAGCTGGATTTATAGCTCATTGTGGGTGTGGCATGTGTGTTGGGCCTGGATTTGGTGCTATGTTACCAGCTAATAGAAGCAGAAGGAGAGAGATAGAAATATATTGGTGGGATTTGTATAATAGAATTTTATATCTCATATCTATCTATCTCATATCTGCAGTATCTATCTATCTATCTATCTATCTATCTATCTATCTATCTATCTCATATCTATTTATTTATTTATTAACAGTTTCTTAAATAGCGCAGCATATTCCGTTGCACTTTACAATTGTAAACATTAATAGAACAAAACTGGGTAACAACAGACAGATATATAGGTAGGAAGGCCCTGCTCGCAAGCTTACAATCTATAGGGAAATAGGCATTGATACACAAGGTTAGGTGTTATATATTTCATTTTGGATCAAGCCAGAATGCACAGTTTCTTGGAGGGCTGCATGACCCATTCACACCGGAATGTTGGCCAAATGTCATGATGATGTGAGAATAAGACGATGTGTGAGGTTGTGTGTGGACTGTGAAAAGGGATGTAATTAGATATGGAAGCTATGAAGGTTATGTGGGCGGTTCTGGGATCTGATAAGCTTGCCTGAAGAGGTGAGTTTTTAGTGATCACTTGAAGGATTGGAGACTAGAGAAAAGTCGTATTGTGCATGGTAAGGCATTCTATAGAGTGGGTGCAGCCCGAACATCGATCAGTCTATCTATCTATCTATCTATCTATCTATCTATCTATCTATCTATCTATCTACTGTATCTATGTCATATCTTTCATTCTCTCTCTTTATCTATCTAAATAACTCATATCTATATATCTATGGTATGCAGTCGGGAAACCGGCTGCCTTAATACCAACAGCCAGCTTCCCAGCTGCTTCCCGGCATAGGATAAATGACCGGCATCTATATCTAGACGCCTGTCATTTACCCGAAGCCAGGAGACCAGCGCCCGGCATCCTGCTCGAAGGGATGCCGGTCGCCGTGAGTGGACAACCGGCGGGGGGGAGGGTTAGGTTTAGGGCACCCGGGGGGGACTTAGGGTTAGGCACCCCCCCAGAAGGGTTATGGTTAGGCTAGGGGAAGGGGGGGTTAGGGTTAGGCACCCCCTGGGGGAGGTTAGGGTTAGGCACCCCTCCGTGGGGCTTAGGTTAGGCACTTAGAGGGGGATTAGGGTTAGGCACATGGGGGGAAGGTTAGGGTTTGGCACCCCTAAAGAGGATTAGGGTTAGGGGATGAGGTTAGGTTAGTTTATAATTACCTTAGAGATTATCGGGATTTCCAGCATTGACGGGTTTCCGCTGCCGGGCTCTGCTGATCTGTTGGGCATCCGCTGCAGGGAATTGAGCTGCCGGCCATGCAGCTGCTGGGATTCTACACTGATTCCCTATCTATATATCTAAATTTCTCATGTCTATCTATCTATCTATTTATCTAAATGTCTCATATCTATCTATCTTTCTATCTACTGTATCTATCTCATTTATATATACTGTATATATATGCATATATATATATATACATTTGTCTCTGTAGTTCATATCTATATATCAACATATATCTATATATATATCTGTATATCTATCTGGGGCAGTACAAATGGTATAATGGTTAGCGTTACTGCCTCACAGCAATGAGGTCATGGGTTCAATTCACACCATGGCCCTAACTGTGTGGAGTTTGTATATTCTCCCTTTGCTTGCTTGGGTTTCCTCCGGGTACTCCGGTTTCCTCCCACACTCCAAAAATATACTGGTAGGTAAATTGGCTCCCAACACAAATTACCCTTTGTGTATGTGTATGTACATGTGGTAGGGAATATAGATTGTAAGCTCCACTGGGGCAGAGACTGATGTGAATGGTCAAATATTCTCTCTGTAAAAGCCCTGTGGAATATTTGTGTGCTATATAAATAATTAAATCTATCTACATATTTCATATCTATCTATCTATCTAGTTATATATGGATAATGCAATGTGTTTTGGATATTATTCATAAACCTTACTTATTAACAGAAGAAATGAAATAATTCCACCAAAACCGAATCAAATGGCAAATCAACCTCTGGCAACACTATTGAATCGATATCATCAAACCTTAATTCCTCAATTTCTAAGAAAAGCAAATCAACGTTACACATCTACTTTGACCACCTAATCAGGGGTCCCTCCCAATGACAGAGAAAGACAGGAGAATGAGGAAAGATAAAAGACAGTATGCACAACCTTTTTTTAATACAAAGAGTTAAGGATCATTCACACGGTACATACACTGCTGTCTACGGTTTTATAGTGTCTCTCTTTTTTTTTTAATGACACAAGACCCTAATCTAACCCCAGCTCCAAGCGGAAGCCGTAAGCAATACTCGGGTGGGGTTCTGACCAGAAACTACTGCCGTGATGGTCAGCCAATCACCCAAACATACGCCATTCAACCAATCACACTCTTTATACAAAACAGGGAAGGAGATTAAAAAACAAAAAACTGGTTTGCACAATTCTTTTTTTTATCTCACAACGAGCAGAAAAAGAAAATAGAAGATATCAATAAAACTTCTTAAAATCAGCAATCTAACAATAATTTCAGAAATAGATATATCAAATAACAGAAATGCCAAAAAAATCACTTAACTTGCAAATTTAAAGACCATCTTTATTCTACACTTAGCATATTTCAGTGCATGGGAAAGGTAAAAAAACCACAGCAGATACCATTTACTTTCCTTATCTACTTGGCACACTGCCCAGACTAGAAAAGGAGGGGAAAGTTTCTTACTCCTAGCACCATTTTTCCAACATACAAAACTTTCTATACAAACTACACAACTGAGAAAAACCTTATTTTAAGAACCAAATCCTACCAAAACAGCACAAATCCATAACACTCACTGCAGCACAATCAACTTACCACTACCGTGGGCATTAACCTGTGTATCTCGCCGGGGCCTCCATAATTGATAACACAATGTGGTTTGGATATTATTCATAAACCTTACTTATTATAAAAATAAATAAAAAAATTCGCACCAATACAAACTCTAAAATATAGGACAATGTTTTACTTAAAAGCAAATTAATTATACATGTATTATTGTCAAAGCAGATTTATAACATAAAAAACATAAGTTCAGCAGCAGTGACAAAATGATTATTTGCAATGCCCAGCATAGACTCACAAGGTGGCAGTCAGCCAAGTTTATACCTATGCACCAGCGCCCTGGGACTCTCTCGACCTACGATCGCTCCTGCTCAACCCGACTGACCAGCCCCTCCCCTCTTTGATCAATCTTTTATACTTTATCTTTTGCTCAAACTACTGACATATTCTAAAATGGTGAATATTAATTAATTAATTCAATATTCATGTGCACTAAACATTTCACTGATAATATGTTCTAATCATAACAAAACCTATAATCTGCTTTCTATGTTCTCAAAATTCTGGTGACTGCTTCTGGTGGACCAAGGCTATCTTGAATAGCTCCCTTCTTGTTTATACAGATTTGAGACCTACTGTCTCCTAGTTTGTTCATATTAAACTAAACCATTATTCTGTCTTGCTAAAAATGGTTTCCATCAGTAGTGTCTGTAGTTAATAACATCTATATAAACCTAACCACTACATCATTTAATATACCTTTAAATTATACAATATTAAACAATAATAACTGCTGCTTCAGACACACACCTGCCTACTTTAGAGAGAGGGTAGGCATCATCTCTAGGCCTGAGGCCATTCAACAAATGTTGTCCTCTGCAACTTACAACTAATACAGTATATATTCTAAATCATATCTATATACTCTTAATTGCAATGAAAATAATAATGAAATATATAAGCATGCATATATTTGTGAATTGCAGAAGGAATATGTATGGTCACATATTCTGGTTTTATCAGTATCTATTATATCTATCTATCTATCTATCTATCTCATATCTATTTATCTATGTCAGATCTATGTATCTATCTCATATCTATCTACATATCTCATATCTATCTATTTATCTATATGTCTCATATCTATCTATCTATCTATCTATCTATCTGTCTGTCTGTCTGTCTGTCTGTCTGTCTATCTATCTACCTATCTCTATATATCTATCTCATCTATCTATCTATCTATCTGTCTCATATCTATCTATATACAGTATCTATCTCATATCTACAGTATATATCTATCTATCTATCTATCATATATATCTATCCCATATCTATCTATCTAATTATCATCTGTCTATCTCATATCTATCTGTCTATCTATCTATCTATATCATATCTACCCACTACCTATATATATATATATATATATATATATATATATTTATATATATATATATATATATATATATATATATCTATATCTATTTATCTATCTATCTATCTATCTCTATATATATTGCTCATATCTATCTCTTTACCTAACTATCTATGTATCTTTCTATATCTCTAACAAATTATCATCTATTTATATATCTCATATCTATCTATATATCTATCTATCTAGCTATCATCTATCTAATCAAGTTGTCAAAAACTGCTGCATTCACTTACATGGATAGTATGGTGTATGGCAGCAGCCTCAACAGAATCAGTGTTTGCAAAGAAACAAGAAGCCAGAACACTTGTTCCAAGATGCAAAATTACAGGAAAACATAATTTAAATAAACAGAATTTACAGTTGCAGCTCTCTAATAAACCTAACAGTTGCTTTGCCCCATAGATGTCCTGTCAAAATTTTAACATATCTCATCTTGATGAGACCTCATTATGGGAAATGTGTTATCATATGTTGTAGCTTTATTTAAAATCTAATTTGTCAAATTAATCAATTACTTATACATCTGGCATCTAATTTAAATTGGTGAACATATCTCTATATCTCATATCTCAGATTGTCTGGTCGTGGAGCTCAGTAATTGTCATACACTATAATGTATGTACAGTTTAGTATTCTCAAAAATAATCAGCATAAAAGTAAATGTAGTTATTACCCCAATTCCTTGAAATAAAGATGCATTAAGCATGAACTCAATTTAATTTGCATCATATATAAATTTTACTTACATCAATCATTTTTTATATTATTTCATTTTATTTATATGATGCAATAAAAGGTCTGTAACATCATACATAGTGGATGGTACAAACATTTTCATCTTGCATAATCTTTTAAACTAACATCTGGAAATAAAATATAAAATTTAAACAGCAATTATCCCCATGGTTATATTTTATTAAATCCAGAATTAGGTATATTTATTAGGGCAAATCCCCTCATTCTGGGTGGGTGTAGATTACACTCAAATAATTCATATACAGGTTGGTGGATACATTATTGTAATGAGCATAGGCCCTCATTCAGAGCCATACGCTCTGAGCAGAGCGCACGCTCTGCATGAGGGCCGGGCTCCATTTTCATGGAGCGTCCTCCAGGACGCTCGTATAGCTGTGGGTCACCACCCACAGGCTATACGAGCGTGCATATTGATGGCCGCGATGGTCTTGACCATCGCGACCATCGAAATTGCGAGCCGGAGCCTGCGGTTGAGGTTTTCAACCGCAAGCTCCGGAGTGATTTTGGCTCTATCAGAGCCAAAATCACTCCCACTGACATCACTAGTGATGTCAGTGGGCCGGCTTCTGATGGGAGGCGTTCCCGTGGGAACGCCCCCGTCAGGGAGGCACGCCCCCAGCACGCCCACCAAAGGGGGCGTGCTGTCAATCAACATTGACAGCACGCCCCCTTTGATCGGACACAACGAGCGAAGGAAAGTCCTTCGCTCGTCGTGTCTGGCGCATGCGCACGACGGAGCTCCCTCCGTCGTGCGCATGCTCAGTGCAGACCATCGACCCACTTGCGAGCGGACAGCCGCTCGCGAGTGGGTCTGAATCAGGCCCATAGTTCATAGTTCAAAATCCATATTTAAGCCTTGTATGTTTTAAACTGGAAAATCCTTTGTTCTCTTCCCATTTTCAGGATGAAATTATTTTTCCAGTAAAATTTTTTGACCTTCTGAATTGCCCTGAACCTCAGACCATTGATTTTACATTAAGGTATTACTGCATTATTTTATGAAACGTTGTGCAGTTAAGAGCTTTTCTGACAAACACAGGAGCTTTTCCATTTGTGACTGTATACTGTCAGATTGTTCTAACTCCATATTAGTGTTTTAAAAAGGACATCATCGGATTGTCAGTTTGGCTTGTGATGATTATCTGTTAATATAAAGCAGTTCATATCCACCATTTTTATGAGAGTTTTAGTGCATGCTTTGTCATTGTCATTATACATTTGTAGATATTGTATTTGATTTTGTCTTTAATTGGAGGTGAACTTTAAATGGCAGGATCATTATTTAGATATGTTAGTGATGATTATAACAATTACTTTGTTCTATTGAAGATAAATAAAACATTATCAATATACTGTACCTCCTACAGGGAGCTAGTATCACTTTGTGTTCATGCTCGGACCAAATGTATCACTTTTTCAATTAACTTATAAAGGGCTTTGCATATCTTGGAGAGAAGCTAGTACCCAAGGCTATACCTTTTTATGTAAAAAAAGTGTTTTCCATTTCACTCACAAATAATTGTGATTTAGAACGAAATAGATGGCATCCAAAATGTAATGTATATGTATTTGGTCAATTGTATGACACTCTTATGGAAATGACTTGCACTGCAATAGCTACAGTATATCCTTTTTATTATGTTATACAATATTGTGATAGCACAACACACCAATCAATCGCTTGGTGACCATGCTTATGTTTTTAATGTTGAAGGTAATTGTGTAGCATTTCCCACACATAATGATGCATGCAATATTATAACCTAACTTTACTAAATAATGTATTGAGGATATAGAACACTGCAAAGTTTCACACTAAAATATAGTATATGACACTTTTATGGCTTAGCTTGATCAAGGAATGTATTGTGGATATAGAACACTGCAAAGTTTCACACTAAAGATACATGAAACTTTAACATATTCCTTTTTGCATTTTGAAGGCTTGATTAAGAATGGAACTAAAAAATGCATTTTGTTTATTTTTAAAAATGCAGCAAGACATTGAAGGTACTGTGTTGTATTTTTAGTTCCACAAATATTATGCTATGTGCAAGTTGATGTTTAGAATTATCTATGTTGCAGTTACCTATGTTGCCAAACTCATAAAATGTGCACAAGTCCTATCGGATCCAAAAAGATGTGAACCCTAAAATGAGTAACCTAAGGATTTCACATCATTTTGATGTGACTATATAGGATGGGTTTAACTTTACCTCCATGCTCCTGTTGTACATAATTTATACATGAATGACCCTGATGTGAATATTTAATTAAAAATAATTCTCAAGTCTAAAGTTATTCTCAGGTAAATATGTATGTACTTTGTGCTCATGCACTGTGCAAAATAATTGCACTTTTAGGAGGCGCTAATGGACTTGCATCAAGTCATGTTAAAATACACAATACCCCACATTATGCTTAAATCCACATTTGTTTATTTTTTTATGGCAATTGGATAAAACAAGTTTGTTGCTTAAATACAATTGTATTCAATGTTCCCACCTGAGTTTATCTATCTTTACATTAAAGGGCAACCACACAAACATATTTAGAGGTTAAGCTTCCCTTTAAGTTTTGAGTTCTCTAAATTATTCTATCGCAACTTTATCAGAAAGACTGTGTATGAGGCAAGTGATTCTCTGTAATGAAGAGTAAATCAGGGGAATCTCCATTTATAGTGATTGAAACAAAATAAAACAATGCTTTTATAATGTATATACTGTATTTTTAATAAATAATTGCATTAATAATTTTAGAAACATCATAGGCCTTTTTTCAACAATGTAAATACATAACCTATGCTGGAATTGGAGCAAGTATTTGCTATTTGCAGTATGGACAATTTCTTGACAAACATCTGTAATTTACAAGTGCAGTAATTTATTTTATTTTTCAGTATCTGTAAAATAAATATTTGGGAACATTGAAAAAGATAAGTAATTGAATGTACTGTATTTATTATTGGTATATGCTTTGTCTCATTTTTCAGTGACACACGTACTCTGCTATTGTAGCAGAATGTAGAGGAATCACATATTAAAGGAGCACCAGGAGCATTATGCTGCCATTAATGTAATGCACTTAGTTGTTTTATGGAAACTAGTTACATTGCACAAAATGTGTTCCCTAAATCATGTATGAGTCTATTTATTAAAAAGAAAAAAGCCCTAACATCAGTGAAAACATATGTGTGCCAGAAATGAGCTTGGCCATATACCATAAATAACTTGAAAAATTAGAAGCACAGATCCATTATTTTAAAACTTATGATTACATCTGACCCCTTAGTGTGTCTATCTTATTGATAAACATCTAGCTTTATGGCAGAATTATTCAATACTGTATAGTCTGTCTGCATCAATACCCAAGATGAGATTCTTTCCATGCAGAGAGTGACCAAAACAAAATTAATGCTGGAAGCCTCTTTTACTGAGTTGAGGGCTGGATGAAGTTCATAAATCACCATGAAGATCCAAAGTCCTGAAGACTTTTAACAACTTAACTGACACATTTTATTTCTAAAAAAACAATCAGACATTGACAGTTTTTTTATGAATGAATTTGGTGAAGAACATATATTTCAACTCTTCAAAATGATTTCATTAAAATAAAATATATAGATATTTTTTAAATATTTGTAAAAAATTGTTTTTTGGACCATTGGAACACCATCATAGGAACATCGGGAACATTGCAACCATCGCGACTTTCCATTTCACGGTTTGCTTTAGGCACCAGGTACACTTGTGGGTGAGGGAGGGTGGTAATTTAACTTTTCCCAGTGGCTGCTAATCTTTGCAGGCGATGGGTGGGGTTTTTTGTTGTGCTGACCAATCTGCTGACCAATCTGCAGTGATTAGCAGCACAGCAGACACTGGGGGAGTGCAGGGAAGCAGAGAGACAGGAAGGTCCCTTTGAGAGCAGCAGCTGCATGAAGATTTGCCTCAAGCAGCCACCTTCACTGTTTACCTGACTTCTCAAAATATTGCCACCAGATCAGATAAAGCACAGCCTGGTGTGGTTAGAAAAATGGGACCATACCAGACAAGTAGTTAAGGAGAATTTAACCCCCTATCTGATTACAAGTTTCTAACATTTATTTTCTGTCTGAGCAGTCTCTGTATGTCCACATACAGTATTATAATTGTAATTCATAAAACGGGTAATCACCCATACATGTAATCCTTTCCAATCTCCTTCCTTTACCTTGATGCTAAGCTATTTGCCAAGCTTATAGCAAAAAGACTTAAACATCTCCCAGCAATGATCCACAATGATCAGGCAGGTTTTGTACTTGGGAAGCAACCACAACACTGTACCAGCAAAATCAGCCATTTGATTCAACTAACCTCAAAGTCATCTTCTTCTATCATCCTCCTAACTATCAATGCTAAAAAGACTTTCTGTATGGTGACAGGTATGAGAGGGGTGTTTAGGCACATGGGATGGGTCTTGATTTCCTGTTCCATGTTTGTTTATTATACAGAATCCTACAGCAAAAATAAGGACCAATAGGAAAGTTGAGATTATGAAAGTTTCTAATGGAACCCCCAAGGTTGTCCATGATTATCCTTGATTTTTTAGAGGATTTAAGATAAACAAGATAAAGTATCATCTCGTTTTATTTACCAATGACTTAATGGCTATAATTGCTAACTCAATTGTTTCACTTTTAACTTAATGCTATAATTTTAGAGATTCATGCACATATTTATTTTTAAAATAAATTCTGAAAAATTGGTGACATTAAATATCACATGTCAGACCAGCTCAAATGGAGCCTAAGGAATCCTTCAGCCATTATTTCCATTAAAATGACAATTTGTACCCATATACACTATGTGGACAAAAGTGAATGGACACTGACAGAAAATAGATCAACAAGTGTTTATTTACATCAGTATTTTGTAGGTCCAGCACTTGCAGTAAGTACTGTAGACACTTTTCTTGGCAAACTGTCCATAAGTTCCTGGACAACAGTATGATTTTCTGAGACACTGAAGAAGGTCAAGTCAGCCTAGAATGCACTCACTGCTCCATTTCATCCCAGTGGTTCTCAATGGGGTTAATATTTGGACTCTAAGCTGGCAAGTCTATCCAGGTTACTAAATTCTCCATATACCAGTACATTGTTGCCCTGGAAACATAACATATGGCATTGTCATCCTATTAAAAACATTTGTTGTTTCTGTAGAACTGCCACAATGTATGGAGCACAGAGTTTTCAAAAACATTTCTATACTTCTCAAAGTTATTGTGACCATGCAATACAATCAGTGGACCCATAACAAACCAGCTAAAACTGGGGGTGTCCAATGACTTTGTCTTTATAGTGTAAGACATGAGGATCACTCTGGCTGAATGTAACACCCAGATTTCTATGGTGTTCTCCAGAAGATTGCCTGTCTCTTCGTCTTGGGTTGAAGAGGTTGAGGTTCAAACATGAAATCCTGTATAGCCACAAACCTCAAGGTGGCTGCAGTTGTCCATGTTACCACTGTCACAGGTCACAGGTGGCTTTCAAAATCCGAGAAGCAAACCTTGGCACTTACCTGTGCACTCCATGTTGGGTCTCCTCATGATGTGCAGGGTTTCTGTTGGCTGTCAGCTCCCTCTACCACTGACTCTTTGGGCTACCTCCACCAGTCCTGTGGGTATGGTGTGGAGTGCCTGGGCATCTCACTGATCAGAAGTCCAGCCAGCACCAGGGTCTGGGCTCTACCAAGTTGCTTCCAATCAGCTGACTGTTTCTACTCCATTGCGGGTACAGAATCCCTGCACCTGATCTCTTCTGCCAATCAGGGAATGGTGGTGCTTATAAATATATTTCCTGGAACTCACCCCAGTTGCCAATGCAACTCAGATTACGTGTGTTTATCAGAGAATTATCCCTGAGTCCATTGCTGAGAAAGGTGCTCCCAGTTCTGGTTCCAGCTCTGTCCGGGGTGTATTTAGTAATTATCCTCCTCAGTCCAATCTCATATTCAGTAATGTTCAGTCCAAGTCTGGTTCCAGTCTTGTTCATATAAAGCCCGGTCCAATCCGGTTCTGTCCAAATATGGTACATGTCTGGTTCAGCCCAGACCTAGATCAAGTCTGGTTCAGTCCAAACTTGGATCCAGTCCAGTTCAATCCAAGCCTTGATCCAGCCCAGTACAGTTCAAATCAACTCTGATCCACTTCAAGACAAGCTCCCAAGCCATCCAAGTTCTCCTGATCTCAAAATAGCCTCGATGGTCAATGAAGAACTCTGTTATATATATCTTTCTCAGTGATAGGAAGTTTTATAGGCTTCAAGGCAAGAACCTTCATACTGTCCACTAGGATCTGTTGAGTTGAGTTTCTCATACTTCTAGAAGTATTACCCTATGCTGCAGCTTACTCTCACATGCAAAGAAACTTCATAAAGACAGCCAGTTTCCAGCATTCAGTTTCTTATCCACCAGCAACCTCTGAACCCAGAGTTCACAAGAGCCCACAAGTGTGACAACAACCATCCTATTTTGGAGTGGATTGGGAAGGATGGACTGAAATAATGGGTGGTGATGTTCTGCACTAATTTATTCTACCCTGCTAAAAAAAAGAGTATGTCACCCAACAATAGGCCCAACTTTTGTAGAAATCTCTGGAGGGGTGAGTCCTCAGTTATTTTGCATTTACTGAAATGACTCTAAAGAAGGCTCCCACCAGTCTTCAGCAGGACATATTTAGGAAGACCAAGACATGAGGATTGAGTCAACTGGTGGTCTGTGGAAAACTTGGGTGCTTCACTGAACTACAAAACAAAATATCTCTACAGGATATGTGATGTTTTACACTACTACTACTATTATTTCATGGCCTCCATGGGAGGTCTGAAACTCATAGACAGGGAATTATTCAGTTTCAAAACTATATACACTCAATAGTTTCCACTGGGCATTCATGAAACCTTAACAGAAGTATTACATTTGAAGCCCTACATTTTTAGAGTCATGATCATAAGTAGGTCAAATGCCTTGGACCAAAGTGTACAAGACAACACATGGTTGCTCCTTCAGTGCTTCTGTGGTGGACACCCACTGCACACTCCTGACTTAGTGATCTACTGTAACTTAATCAATAGCATTCATGCACTTTTCTAAACATGCTTTCTCTCCAAAAGTAGTTGCAACAGGTATAATGGGCATTTTTTCCACATTTGGAGGGAATGTGTTTACATTACTCCCTTCTGGTCTGATGTTATCAGACTCTCCAGAAAAATTCTAAGGATTTAAGGTCTGACTGCTCCTGGCTTCTGGCTAATCTCCCTCTCTGACTTACCTAAAATCAAATATGATTTATTTGCTGAAGCATTTACATAACACCACCAGAGCCATGAACTGAGTCCAATGACAACTCCTCCTCCTTCCTTCTGACAGATAAAGAATGGTTCCACCTGATTTTTATATGGCAATAGCAGTAGCATAAATTCATCCCAAATGCCCGGAGGCAAATTATAATTCAGTGACCGCCCCCAAAATATGTGACTATGGCTGCTGTCAGGGAGGAGTGGTATGGGGATTTGAGGATGAAAGGGGGTTACCAGACGTGTCTCACTGGTATAGGACGTTGCTGAGGAGCAGTGACACCAATGAGCAGGGACAGGTTATTGATAGATGGAGGTGGCTGCTGGTGGTCTGACACAGAGCCCTCTACTAGTATTTGGTTATGGCGGCTTTATTTTGCAGGTGCCAAGAAGAGGTGCCATATATTGCGCGACCATGATGGTAAACTCTGGGTACATATTTACAGCCCTAAGTGGGGTGAAAATATTGTGGAAGATGTAGGAGGTTCCCCTTTAGTCCTGGCACCCAGCGGAAGGTGCCTCCATTGTCTCCCACAGTTCTGCCCCTGGGCAATGGTTCTTCCTTATAAAACAAACCATAAGCATCTATACACACATCATTTATAAGTGTGATTTGACAAATATAATTCTGTTTGTAGTTATAAATCCCTGTCTACTTATATCACATCATTACTCTGATAGGTGTCTGCAATGAAATTTGTGTTTAAGCTTTTGTAAGTTTGCAGATGAAGTAAAATGTAATTAAAACTAAACAGCATCTCAGTACTGAAAATTTAATTTACAAATCAGTTTAACATAACACATCACTGATAACAGTTATTTTGCACAGAAATGTCCACTATATGTTCTATTTTTGTCTAATTTTTTATTTTATGCACATTATTACGATAAAACATTGAACAGACAAGAAATTGTTACTTAAAAAAGATTGTTAGTTTAATTCATTAAAGGAAAAATAAGAACAAATTTTCAGACATTACAAATTGTTTCTATTTGATTTCAATGAATTAATCAGTTGCATATTTGCTTCTAGGATTCTCAACAAAAGTGTTTTATTATACAATAGATTTAGAACTTAAACTTGATTCAAGAAATTATTTGTATTATTCTGTTGTTCTAAAGATGACAGATTCCCAAAGTGTATGATTGGAGAAAATCTGTGGATGGTGCGCTTCTCCCATGTTGTTGTTCCTGATGGTCATATACTGGGAAAGACATCTCTCCATTGTTTATTCATTGTTGTAGGGTCCTGGGAATGACATCCCTCCACTGCTATCCCCGGTCACCTTGTGCAGAAACAAAAACACAGATTTTGATTAAAGATAGATTACTATTATTATTATTATTATTATTAATATTATTATTATTTTATTGCAATTGAACAAACAAAGCTCATAAGGTCTGTTAGAGACATAACATATAAGCAGCATAGTAGTGGAGGGGGTGTACATGGAAAACAGCCTCTAAACTATAACTAATAATGGAGCTATATCCAGTGAGGTTTTTTTAATATTATTTTACCTCTTTCCAGCTCTTTTGACAGTTGCGGTACAGCAGTGTCACAGCCACAACAAGTAAGGGGGCCAGGATGAATTAAAAAAAATTAAAAAATGCCCCTAGTGTAAATTATTATTAATATTATTTTATTTTTATTTCTTTATTTATATGGCACCACAATGGTTCCGCAGTGCCTTACAAAATACATAAAAAAGTAAGTGAACAAGAAACCAATGACTAACAGTATAATGCAGGAAAAGGACATGGGTTATACAAATTGCCGCATTAGTGATCATAACACTCAAATAAGCAACAGGGTGTAAGCAACCAAGTGATAGGTGCCCTTGTGGGGATAAGGATTAGATGAAAGTATTGCATCTGCATGTTAGTGGTGCTACCAGAATAGGGTAAATTGTAAAAACAAAGTACAGGTACAGGGAGGTGAGGGAGGGGGAAGAGAGAAGAAGACAATAGGACTGAGGTGGGTGTAACCAATCAATTTGGGTGAGAGCACATCCTGGGCACCATGGCTTCTTACTATGACTCTGTCTAAGCTTACAAGTAATAATAATAATAATAATAATAATAATAATAATAATAATAACAATAAGTACTAGCAAATATTGCTTTTTTTTTCCTACAACACCACTGTATATTATAATTATTTTTCTTTCCCTGAAAGTCTTGTGTTGAGAATATGAAACATCCTCTTACTTGCTTGTGCTATGTACAACAGAATATTTCTTTATTTGTGATATATTATCATGGCTTCAATCACTCCATAAACCACTGAGATTCCAGACAATTATATTACATTTTTTATATTATCCATCTATCACATTTTGTGATATGATATGACTACTCTTGTATAAAGCATTCTATAACACTCAGTAAGTGCCTGGTATATGCTAAGCACTTGGACATATGAAAGTACTTGGAAGCCTTCATTTTATTGGATTATGTTTTCTCTCATTACAAGGACACAAGATGATGATTATTATCATTTGTAAAAATGTTTAGATGCTGATTTTGGAATCAAAATTTGTTTAACAACTAAGAAATAATGTTTAATCGCTATGTACTTAGCCAGCGTTCCTGGAGGATCTTGTTATACTCCAAGTGCAACTGATTGGGGATTTCCTCTGTATTTAGTGCATATTAAAGGTTGGACATACACAGCAAATATAATTAGCTATATAATATAATCAGATGTATAATTAGAATACAAATTGAGAGAAAAATAAACTATCTTTTTGGGGCAGCTCATATATATTGTATTAAAAATTAATTTTTATTAATGCATTTAAAAGATTTATGAAATATTCAAACCAACATACAGTGAAGCTCAATCACTGGCTCTACAATAAGAAACAAAATATTGTTAGTAATAATTCAATAAAAGAAGTTCAAAATCTAGTTATGTAGCGGTAATCACAAACACACAAAATATAGCACAAATATGCACCAATCTACATATTGAATTATTACTGACAATATGTTATTGCTTTTTGTATAGCCAGTGATTGAGCTTGACAAATAAGTTTTATTTTTATTCTTATATGTTGGTTTGAAACGTCATAAAACTTTTAAATTGATTAATAAAAGTTAATTATTAATACACTATATTAGTGCCCCCCAAAAAAATAGAATTTATTTTTCTCTCAATGTGTATTCTTAACCTTAACTCTCAGGGGAGCACCCCTACACTTGTGATTGTTATGGATATCATAACATAGCATCTTATCATTTTGGAATAGTGGATAGTATACGTCTTAATTGAAAGTACAGCTCTGAAGGTGAAGGCTGTCATAGAAATGCTAGAGAAGAAGGCTGTGAGACAGTGGGGAGGAGTACTCTTTTCCTAGGAGCTTACAATCTAGAGGAGAGGGGAGACAGACAGATGACATGAGGCATGAGTGTGTAGAGAGGGACCTGAGTGCAGGAAGTAAGCAAGGTAGAGATGGCTGAGGCGGGAGGGACAGAGACCTGGTAACACGGTTATGTGGTGGAAGGGTATGCTTTGGTGAACAGGTGGGTTTTCAGTGCACATTTGAAGCTCTGCAGGGTCGGGGAGAGCCTGATCGAGTGAGGAAGCTCATTCCAGTGGAGGAGGGTTGCACGGGAAAAACTTGGATACGAGCATGAGATGAAGTAACCAGGGTGGAGGAGATGTAACAGTCATTGGCAGACCAAAGTGAGCGGGAGGGAGTGTGTAAGGAAATGAGGTTGGGAAAAGCTTGTTTCAGCTACGTTTCCCAGTATAATGGGAATTGCAATCTCTATACTGGAAGTAAACTACCAGATATATTCTTATTTTATTACTGTTGCTATCTACACTGCTCTATTACTGTATGCTATAAAATATGTTTCTATTTTTAATGTTAAATTATTATATACAAATGATCCATTGCTATCTAATAGAATTCTAAGTCACTCTGTGAGCTGTGTATGTTTTGCACTTCATTCTTATTGGCTATCTTCTGTCATATGATATCACTATTACAGCTATAATCTAAATTATACAATTACAGTTTTATTCAAATTGTCTTTTAACACACCCTCTAGTGAGAGCTGGCTCCACTAAGTATATATGGTACCATAGAACCTGGGAGTACCCATATATATGTGTTGCTGGACATTTGAATGCATTCATTGGTTAAAGTGCATCTGAAATAGAAAGCTTTAGTTGATGAGGAAACTGGTGTGATGGGAGTTATAATTTCTTCTATCATCCCGGGCAACGAATGATAAGTCTCAGGGAGAGTTAACATCTGCAAATCCTATCTAGGAATAAAGCAATAAATACAGCAAGTGCACCACCTATAGAGAATCAGCTGTAAAGGTTGCATGCATAAAGTCAGAACTTTGGGACTCTAATAAAACTGAATTTAGTTTTTCTTTAAAATGGTAAAGAATAATACATTTTGAAAAAGTTTCTTTCAATAAGTTCCTGTTTATTATCTGCATCTGCTTCCTTACCTCTCTGAAACATACAAAAGGACATACTAGCAGGGTGTCACACATATATCCGTGCAATGAAAGCTTGTGCACACAGCGCACTCTGCATTATCCTGCACTGCATTCACTGCATGGTGAGCGCACTATACGCTGGCCTCAGAATAGCGCTGTATTAATCACCACGAGCATCGCTCTATCTATGCTCACTGGACAGACCAAAAATAGAACAGGTTACATTCCAAGTCTGCCCAGTGAATACAGCATCCTTAGATTGCTATTTGCAGGGAAGCTTAAGCAAATACAAGACAATTGGGCCCATTTACTGATAATATCACCCATGATCGCATTGTAACATCTGATCATAGTGCCGGAATGTTTTATTCTGCACCCACAGGGACAGGGGCTCCAAAGGGAGCCCGTCCCTGCGATATGCCCGGAGAGCTGTTGGGTCTACTGCATATCTACAGTCCCGATGGCTGCCATTGCTGTGGATAGTTTCAGGGGACCCCTCTTCAGATGGCATTAGCTGTGGAGAGTTTCGGGGTACCCCTCTTCAGATGGCATTAGCTGTGGGGGCCAATCTCAGGAATGCTCTACCCTCTTGTGTTTCTTTTTACTTATATTATTAACTACTCCTCAATCGGGCACCTAACACTTGTTTGCTGATGCCCTGTTACTAATTTGAGTGTTATGATCACTAATGCAGCAATGTATATAAACATTGTCCTTGTCCTGCTTTGTACTGTACTGTAAGTCACTGGTTTCTTGATCACTTATTTGTCTATGTACTTTATAAGGTGCTGTGCTACATTTGTGGGGCCATATAAATTAGGGGTGTGCACCGGCCACTTTTTGTATTTTGTGTTTTGATTTTGGATCTGGATCTTTCTTTGTGTTTTGGATCTGGATTGGTTTTGCCAAAACCACCCTTCCATGTTTTGGGTTCTGGGTTTTGTGTTTTGGATCTGTATTTTTGGGAAAAAAGCATAAAAACAGCTAAAATCACAGAATTTGTGGGTTTTTCTGCTCCTATGCTATTATTAACCTCAATAACATTAATTTCCACTCATTTCCAGTCTATTCTGAACACCCCACAACACACAATATTGTTTTTAGGCCAAAACGTTGCACTATGCTGGATGACTTTGCTAAGCGACACAAGTGGGCGGCAAAAACACGTGGCCCATCTAGGACTGGCACTGCAGTGGCAGATAAGATGGCAGTTTGAAAAACTAGGCCCCAAACAGTACATAATGCAAAGAAACAAAAGAGGTGCAAGATGGATTTGTCCTTGGGCCCTCCCACCAACGCTTATGTTGTATAAACAGGACATGCACACTTTTACAAACCAATCATTTCAGTGCCAGGGTCTACCACATGACTGTGACTGAAATGATTGGTTAGTTTGGGCCCCCACAAAACAAGCTGGCAATTAATCTGTCCCTGCACAAACTGGCTCTAGGGAGGCAAGATGTTTTCCTCATCCTCCTCATCCACCGATTCCTCACCCTCTTCAGTGGTGTGTAAATCCTCATCCTCACAAAGAATTATTTCGTCCCTGCTAAAATCCACCACCACAGGTCCCTCTGTACTTTCAGGAGGCTGGTCTCCCTGGAAGAATTGATAATTCATTTTGATGAACATCATCTCCACATTTTGTGGAAGCAACCTCCTACGCCTTTTGCTGACAAGGTTTCCGTCTGCACTAAACACTCTTTCGGAGTACACACTGGAGGGGGGCAACTTAGGTAAAATAGAGCCAGTTTGTACAGGGGCCTCCAAATTGCTTCTTTTTCCTGCCAGTACAGGTATGGACTGTCTGATATGCCTACTTGAATGCTGTCACTGATGTAATCCTCCACCATTCTGTCAATGGTGACAGCATTATATGCATTGACAGTAGACATGTTAGAAATTGTTGGCAGGTCCTTCAGTCCAGACCCGATGTCCAAACTTGGTCCTGTCTGCCCTGCATCACCGCCAGTGGGCTGCTAAGGATACCTAACTTGTTTCCTGGCAGCCCCAGTTGTGGGAGAAAATGAAGAAGGAGCTGTTGACATGTCATGTTCTGCTTCAGCTGACAGTGTTTTCACCAGCAGGTCTTTGCACCTCTGCTGGCTTGTGTCCAACAGAAAGAGATACACCACGTAGACTACTAGCTACTGGTGTGACACTGATGTTTTTGCTGCATAAGGTGAAACATCTACCCAGTGGGCTGTCACAGTCATATAGTCTTTAGTCTGCCCTGTTTCACTTGTCCACATGTCCGTGGTTAAGTGGACATTCGGTACAACCACATTTTTTAAGACACTGAGGACACTTTTTCTGACGTCTCTGTACATTCTCGGTATCACCTGCCTAGTGAAGTGGAATCTAGATGGGATTTGGTACCGGGGACACACTACCTCCTTCAATTGTCAAAATCCGACTGCACTAATGGTGGATACCGGATGCACGTCTAACACCAAAATAGCTGTCAAAGCCTCAGTTATCCGCTTTAGTTTAGGATGACTGCTGTCGTAATTCAACCTCCTCTCTAAAGAACTTTAGGAGGGTCAATTGCTTAGTAAAAGAAGTAGTGGTGTTCCTACTTCCTCTCTGGGATGATGAACGACTCCCAGCAGCAACAGCAGCAGCAGTAGGCATAGCAATGCAGGATCCTCCCAAGGAATCCCGCATAGGAGAGCCAGTCATGCCAGTGACATGGCCTGCAGGACTACTGATCCTGACTTAGGAGGAAATTGACGAGGAGGGAGTTGACGGTGTGGTTTGCAGGCACTTGGATACAACAGGACAAAGGGATTTAGGTGTCCCTGGACTGCTTACGGTCTTAGCCACAGTTTCTGAACTTGACAGTAACTTTTTATGAACGCGCTACAGGTGACGTATAAGGGAGGATGTTCCTAGGTGGTTAACATCCCTACCCCTACTTATTCCACCTTTACATATGGTACATATTGCAAGACAGTTGTCCGGATTTGGATAGAAATATTTCCAGACCAAAGAGGTGGAATGTTTGGTCTTCTTCCCAGGCATTACCATGATGGGATTTTTCATCCCACGGACAAAAACTATCTCCCCCAGTGCCTGATTTAAACAAACCACCTCACCATCACAATCATCCTTGTCAACTTCCTCCTCAGTGCCAGTTACACCAATATCCTCATCCTGTTGTACTTCAACAGTGACATCGTCAATTTGAATATCAGCAAGTGGACTGTGGGTGCTCCTTCCAGCACTTGCAGAGGGTGTGCAAATGGTGGAAGGAGCCACCTCTTTCTGTCCAGTGTTGGGAAGGTCAGGCATCGCAACTGTCACCACACTTGAACTCTCCATGGGCTTTTGTGATATCTTCTTAGAATTAGAATGCACAATTCTTTGCTTTGCTTTTGCCAGCTTAACTCATTTCATTTTTCTAGCAGGAGGATGGCTTCTATTGTCATGTGAAGCTGAACCAGTTTTCATTGACATAGGGGAGGATCTTAGCCATTCCTTGCCACTCCATGACGTAAATGGCATAATCGCAAGTTTTGTTTCTCCTCAGATGATTTAAATTTATTTTTAAGGTAATTTTTACTGAACTTTGCCAAGTGGGATTTTATAGGCCCTTTACTATGACATTGGGCATCGGCCTTGGCAGACAACGTTGATGCCATTTCATCATCTATGTCAGAGATGGGGAACCTCCTGCCGGGGGCCTTATAAGGCCCTCAGAATCATTTTAGTCTGGCCCTCTGAGTTTGTTTCTGCTAGCATTATCTGGCTAGCAGGGTGCCTAGAATGGCACACTGCAGTCAGAATCTATGCATCAGTGCCACCTGGAGCATCCTTAGGATGCTTCAGGTGGTCACACTGCTACCCTAACAGCTCCCCGGAGCCTCCACAGGATGCTTTGGGCATTGCTGTAAACACCATTGGTTGTGGCCCCGCCCCCTGTGACATCATGAGGAGGGGGCATGGCCTGAGCCAGGCCCGCAAATAATGTTTTATATAACAAAATGGACCTCAGCAGAACAAAGGTTCCCCACACCTGATCTATGTCATGACTAGTGGCAGCACCTTCAGCACTAGGAGGAAGCGGTTCTTGATCTTTCCCTATATTATTTTATCTGACAAATTTTTGTTTCATTTATGTGATATTGATATATGGGTGTTGGAGTGCACTTTGGGGGTTACAGCACCCTTCAACAGACGAGCCAGCTGGCCCTTTACTTATGACACAGGCGCATGCTTTGCGCTACTTTGTTGATGCAGGTGCAGCTACAGCGCACACAAACAGAAAAAAAAGAATAGTTTTGTTTGCACTTGGGGGAGCACCCCTGATGGACAGAGCACCCCCTGGACAACACTACAGCACCCCTTTAGGACTACAGCCTTTATGGGACACTGCACAACACAGCCCAGTTAGCCCCTATGGACTTTGGAGTGGACACAGGGCCTGATTAAGACCCGCTCGCGAGCGCTGAGTGCTTGCAAGATGATAAAGCCAAAAGCACTCAAGGGCTTGTGGCAGTGAGACCCTACCGCAAGGAACTTGTCGCAAGCCCGATGGTCGTGATGGTCTTGACCATTGCGACCTCATTTTGGCCGCTCGCTATAGCTGTGGGTGGTCACCAACAGCTATGTGAGCGGCCAGGAGGCCACTCCAAAAAGGAGGAGGGATGGCCCTGATTCAGAGCGAGCACTCTGTCAGAGCATCTGGCTCTGAATCAGGGCCACAGCCCCTATGGACAACAGACTGCACAACACAGCCCAGCCATCACTTATGGACTTTGGAGTGGAAACAGCCCCTATGGATGACAACAGCAGCTCAAATCCCACCCTCCCTCTTCACTGTCTACAGCTGGAGTGAAAAATGGTGCCGATGCAAGGACCTTTTATAGAATCCAAAATCCGTGAGAATCTGACAGCGGGATGATGACGTTTTGCCTCGATTTCAGATCTGGGTCAGGTGGGAAAACTTGAACCTGACTAAGATCTGGCTCGGATCAGTGGGTCTCGGGGGGCTTCGGATTTCAGAAATCTGAACCCGCTCATCCCTAATATAAATAGAACAACAATAATAATAATAATAATAATAATAATAATAATAATTAATTATTATTATAATACTTCTGGAAGTTGATAAACAAGGAGGCTATGCATCCACCATCTATAGGGGAGGCAGATGCCGGCAGGAATGAGGGATCACAGAATGTATTGGAGATATGTGCTGCAGTCCCTCCTTCATACATGGGGGTGATACTAAATATTTGCAATTACCCCTAAAAACAAGGTGTTTTCAGGGAATAAGCCGCAAATATTTAATGATATAATGGCTCCATTGTACATTAGAAACAAATGTGTCCTCATATACTGTCCATTCAGTTGCCCCAAACAGCTTTTCTTGGGGAGCTAGGTACCAGGTGACTTGGCCACACCAAGCATCTTTCTCGCTCTAAATGTGCCTATTATTTGCACAAATAAAACAATAGGAGGTGACAAAATGACATTTGTAGATTACACTGATCAGTTTGAGGTGCACATCTGTGTGCGACTGAGTCTGAATCTGTATAGGAAGTTCAGCGTTGCTGCGGCCGAGGGTTTTTCCAGAGATTCCGGTCACAGCCCAGTAACTCTAGAACACTGAGTGGTTTTGCTGCATCTGCGATGTGAATAAGACTCAACATTTTTATATGCTAGGTGTATGAGGACACAAATGTATAACTGCCAGTGAGAATGTGCCTTAGGAAACACTTACCTATTGCAGAACATTTACTGAAGGTAGTTCTTTGTCATCATCTAAAGTAAAGATAAATGTAAAATATTACAAAAATGTCAATGTGTACAAAAGTTTTATTTTTTTGTATTTTGCATTATTGAATTCTCTCATTCCCAGCAACGTTATTTTCATGTGGTTATCCAGATTGAAGGGTATGGAAAAGCCATATACAACCTGCATATAAAATGTTGCTCTCTATGACTGTGGGCCTGATTCAGACCCGGTCGCAAGCGCTGAGAGCTCGCAACCGGGTCGATGGTGGCCCACAGCGCATGCGCACTTCGGAGCTGGCTCCATCGTGTGCATGCACGAGACCCGGCTAGCGATGGGGAATCTGTTGCTCCGGGTCTCGCATCAAAGGGGGCAAGATGTCGATGTTGAGTGACAGCTCGCCCCCTTGGTGGGCGGGCCGGGGAGGTGGCTGCCCAAACTGAGGCTTTCCCATGAGAACGCCTGCCGCTTGGGGGCGGCACCACTGACATCACGAGTGATGTCAGTGGAGAGATTCCGGCTCTGATAGAACCAAAATCTCTCTGGGGCTTGCGGCCCATGAGACGCTACCACATGGGTCTCATCGCAAACCCGATGGTCACAATGGTCTTGGCCATCGTGACCATCATCATGGCCGCTCACAATAGCTGTGGGTGGTCACCCACAGCTATGTGAGCAGCCAAGATGCCGCACCAAAAATAAAAAAGCCCAGCCCAGATTCAGAGTGAGCACTCTGTCAGAGCGAGCGGCTCTGAATCAGGCCCTCTGTTCCAACTTTCATGTTATAATTAGAAATGAGTGTATTTCTTTGAAAGAGGATCTCAAATCAATCTGCAGAATTTTTTTAAAAATTCTGACAAATTCTCGTTCTGTAGAAAGACATATATAACACGTGTAGCAATACATTGTAGTATATGCCTCCCTTAGGTAAGGAGGGAGACTTATACTGGCTGTGTACACACAGATAGGGTCAGTGCAATGTAGTCAGCCGGGACTGGACAGCCAGTAGGCATAGGCCTGGAGAGGGGCTACCACATTCTCCATTTGCCACGTGACTGCTGAGATTTTGTTACCAGTGGGCACCTGGCTGCTGCTTCCCAGCAGCTGGAGGCTGGAGTTCACTCCTGAGCCCTACCCTCGGGCTCCTGCAGTGTGTAGGGAGAGATGTTATGATGTCTCTACCATACTACTGAGAGTGAGGAGCTGTCAGACGCAAGCGGGAGCAGGAGCGGGGCTTTGGGTAAGTAAAATGGAAAGTGTCTGTGGGCATTATGTGTAAGGGGCATTATTATTGTCAGCATTATGTATAAGGTGCATTATTACTGTGTACTTTATGTGTAAGGGGCATTATTATTATCGGCATTATGTGTAAGAGGCATTATTACTGTGGGCATTATGTGTAAGGGGCATTATGTGAAAGGGGCATTATTATTGTCGGCATTATACTGTCTGCATTATGTGAAAGGGGCATTATTACAGTTGGCAATATATGTAAGGGGCACTATTACTGTCAGCATTATGTGTAAGGGGCATTATTACTGTCAGCATTATGTGTAAGGGGCATTATTACTGTCTGCGTTATGTGTAAGGGGCATTATTACTGTCTGCATTATGTGTATAAGGGGCATTATTACTGTCGGCATTATGTGTAAGGGGCAATATTACTGTCAGCATTATGTGTAAGGGGCATTATTACTGTCAGCATTATGTGTAAGGGGCATTATTACTGTCAGCATTATGTGTAAGGATCATTATTACTGTCTGCATTATGTGTATAAGGGGCATTATTACTGTCGGCATTATGTGTAAGGGGCAATATTACTGTCAGCATTATGTGTAAGGGGCAATATTACTGTCAGCATTATGTGTAAGGGGCATTATTACTGTCGGCATTATGTGTAAGGGCCATTATTACTGTCAGCATTATGTGTAAGGGGCAATATTACTGTCAGCATTATGTGTAAGGGGCAATATTACAGTCAGCATTTTGTGTAAGGGGCATTATTACTGTCAGCATTATGTGTAAGGGGCATTATTACTGTCTGCATAATGTGTAAGGGGCAATATTACTGTCAGCATTATGTGTAAGGGGCAATATTACTGTGGGCATTATGTGTAAGCGGCATTATTATTATCAGCATTATGTGTAAGGGGCATTATGACTGTCAGCATTATGTGTAAGGGGCATTATTACTGTCAGCATTATGTGTAAGGGGCAATATTACTGTCAGCATTATGTGTAAGGGGCATTATTACTGTCAGCATTATGTGTAAGGGACAATATTGCTGTCAGCATTATGTGTAAGGGGCATTATTACTGTCAGCATTATGTGTAAGGGGCATTATTACTGTCAGCATTATGTGTAAGGGGCATTATTACTGTCAGCCTTATGTGTAAGGGGCATTATTACTGTGTGCATTATGTGTAAGGGGCATTATTACTGTCTGCATTATGTGTAAGGGGCATTATTACTGTCAGCATTATGTGTAAGGGGCATTATTACTGTCAGCATTATGTGTAAGAGGCATTATTACTGTGGGCATTATGTGTATGGGGCATTATTACTGTCAGCATTATGTGTAAGGGGCATTATTATTGTGGGCATTATGTGTATGGGGCATAATTACTGTCGGCATTATGTGTAAGGGGCATTATTACTGTTGGCATTATATGTAATGGGCATTATTAATGTTGGCATTATGTGTAAGGGGCATTATTATTATCGGCATTATGTGTAAGGGGCATTATTACTGTGGACATTATGTGTAAGGGGCATTATTATTATCAGCATTATGTGTAAGGGGCCTTATTACTGTCAGCATTATGTGTAAGGGGCAATTTTACTGTCGGCATTATGTGTAAGGGGCATTATTACTGTTGGCATTATGTGTAAGGGGCAATATTACTGTCAGCATTATGTGTAAAGGGCAATATTACTGTCAGCATTATGTGTAAGGGGCATTATTACTGTCAGCATTATGTGTAAGGGGCAATATTGCTGTCAGCATTATGTGTAAGGGGCATTATTACTGTCAGCATTATGTGTAAGGGGCATTATTACTGTCAGCATTATGTGTAAGGGGCATTATTACTGTCAGCCTTATGTGTAAGGGGCATTATTACTGTCTGCATTATGTGTAAGGGGCATTATTACTGTCAGCATTCTGTGTAAGGAGCATTATTACTGTGGGCATTATGTGTATGGGGCATTATTACAGTCATCATTATGTGTAAGGGGCATTATTACTGTCTGCATTATGTGTATAAGGGGCATTATTACTGTGGGCATTATGTGTATGGGGCATAATTACTGTCGGCATTATGTGTAAGGGGCATTATTACTGTTGGCATTATATGTATGGGGCATTATTAATGTTGGCATTATGTGTAAGGGGCATAATTATTATCGGCATTATGTGTAAGGGGCATTATTATTGTGGGCATTATGTGTAAGGGGCATTATTACTGTGGGCATTATGTGTATGGGGCATTATTACTGTCAGCATTATGTGTAAGGGGCATTATTACTGTCTGCATTATGTGTATAAGGGGCATTATTACTGTGGGCATAATGTGTAAGGGGCATTATTACTGTGGGCATTATGTGAATGGGGCAAAATTACTGTCGGCATTATGTGTAAGGGGCATTATTACTGTTGGCATTATATGTATGGGGCATTATTAATGTTGGCATTATGTGTAAGGGGCATTATTATTATCGGCATTATGTGTAAGGGGTATTATTACTGTGGGCATTATGTGTAAGGGGCATTATTATTATCAGCATTATGTGTAAGGGGCATTATTACTGTCAACATGATGTGTAAGGGGCATTATTACTGTCTGCATTATGTGTAAGGGGCATTATTACTGTGTACCTTATGTGGGAGGGGCATTATTATTATCAGCATTATGTGTAAGGGGCATTATTACTGTGGGCATTATGTGTAAGGGGCATTATTACTGTCTGCAATATGTGTAAGGGGCATTATTACTGTGAGCATTATGTGTAAGGGGCATTATTACTGTCTGCATTATGTGTAAGCGGCATTATTACTGTGGACACTATGTGTAATTGGCATTATTACTGTGGACATTATGTGTAAGTGGCATTATTACTGTCTGCATTATGTGTAAGGGGGCATTATTACTGTCTGCATTATGTGTAAGGGGCATTATTACTGTGGACATTATGTGTAAGGGGCATTATTACTGGGGACATTATGTGTGAGGGGCATTTTTACTGTCTGCTTTATGTGTAAGGGGCAGTATTACTGTCAGCATTATGTGTAAGGGGCAATATTGCTGTCAGCATTATGTGTAAGGGGCATTATTACTGTCAGCATTATGTGTAAGGGGCATTATTACTGTCAGCATTATGTGTAAGGGGCATTATTACTGTCAGCCTTATGTGTAAGGGGCATTATTACTGTCTGCATTATGTGTAAGCTGCATTATTACTGTCAGCATTCTGTGTAAGGAGCATTATTACTGTGGGCATTATGTGTATGGGGCATTATTACTGTCAGCATTATGTGTAAGGGGCATTATTACTGTCTGCATTATGTGTATAAGGGGCATTATTACTGTGGGCATTATGTGTATGGGGCATAATTACTGTCGGCATTATGTGTAAGGGGCATTATTACTGTTGGCATTATATGTATGGGGCATTATTAATGTTGGCATTATGTGTAAGGGGCATAATTATTATCGGCATTATGTGTAAGGGGCATTATTACTGTGGGCATTATGTGTAAGGGGCATTATTACTGTGGGCATTATGTGTATGGGGCATTATTACTGTCAGCATTATGTGTAAGGGGCATTATTACTGTCTGCATTATGTGTATAAGGGGAATTATTACTGTGGGCATAATGTGTAAGGGGCATTATTACTGTGGGCATTATGTGTAAGGGGCATTATTACTGTTGGCATTATATGTATGGGGCATTATTAATGTTGGCATTATGTGTAAGGGGCATTATTATTATCGGCATTATGTGTAAGGGGCATTATTACTGTGGGCAATATGTGTAAGGGGCATTAATATTATCAGCATTATGTGTAAGGGGCATTATTACTGTCAACATGATGTGTAAGGGGCATTATTACTGTCTGCATTATGTGTAAGGGGCATTAATACTGTGTACCTTATGTGGGAGGGGCTTTATTATTATCAGCACTATGTGTAAGGGGCATTATTACTGTGGGCATTATGTGTAAGGGGCATTATTACTGTCTGCAATATGTGTAAGGGGCATTATTACTGTCTGCATTATGTGTAAGGGGCATTATTACTGTCTGCATTATGTGTAAGCGGCATTATTACTGTGGACATTATGTGTAATTGGCATTATTACTGTGGACATTATGTGTAAGTGGCATTATTACTGTCTGCATTATGTGTAAGGGGCATTATTACTGTCTGCATTATGTGTAAGGGGCATTATTACTGTGGACATTATGTGTAAGGGGCATTATTACTGGGGACATTATGTGTGAGGGGCATTTTTACTGTCTGCTTTATGTGTAAGGGGCAGTATTACTGTCTGCATTATGTGTAAGGGGCATTATTACTGTCGGCATTATGTGCAAGGGGCATTATTACTGTCGGCATTATGTGTAAGGGGCAGTATTACTGTCTGCATTATGTGTAAGGGGCATTATTACTGTGGCATTATGTGTAAGGGGCATTATTACTGAGGACATTATGTGAAAGGGGTATTATTGCCGTTGGCGTTATGTGTAAGGGGCATTATTACTGTGGACATTATGTGTAAGGGGCATTATTATTATCGGCATTATGTGTAAGGGGCAGTATTACTGTCTGCATTATGTATAAGGGGTATTATTACTGTGGACATTATGTGTAAGGGGCAGTATTATAATCGGCGTTATGTGTAAGGGGCAGTATTACTGTCAGCATTATGTGTAAGGGGCAATATTGCTGTCAGCATTATGTGTAAGGGGCATTATTACTGTCAGCATTATGTGTAAGGGGCATTATTACTGTCAGCATTATGTGTAAGGGGCATTATTACTGTCAGCCTTATGTGTAAGGGGCATTATTACTGTCTGCATTATGTGTAAGCTGCATTATTACTGTCAGCATTCTGTGTAAGGAGCATTATTACTGTGGGCATTATGTGTATGGGGCATTATTACTGTCAGCATTATGTGTAAGGGGCATTATTACTGTCTGCATTATGTGTATAAGGGGCATTATTACTGTGGGCATTATGTGTATGGGGCATAATTACTGTCGGCATTATGTGTAAGGGGCATTATTACTGTTGGCATTATATGTATGGGGCATTATTAATGTTGGCATTATGTGTAAGGGGCATAATTATTATCGGCATTATGTGTAAGGGGCATTATTACTGTGGGCATTATGTGTAAGGGGCATTATTACTGTGGGCATTATGTGTATGGGGCATTATTACTGTCAGCATTATGTGTAAGGGGCATTATTACTGTCTGCATTATGTGTATAAGGGGAATTATTACTGTGGGCATAATGTGTAAGGGGCATTATTACTGTGGGCATTATGTGTAAGGGGCATTATTACTGTTGGCATTATATGTATGGGGCATTATTAATGTTGGCATTATGTGTAAGGGGCATTATTATTATCGGCATTATGTGTAAGGGGCATTATTACTGTGGGCAATATGTGTAAGGGGCATTAATATTATCAGCATTATGTGTAAGGGGCATTATTACTGTCAACATGATGTGTAAGGGGCATTATTACTGTCTGCATTATGTGTAAGGGGCATTAATACTGTGTACCTTATGTGGGAGGGGCTTTATTATTATCAGCACTATGTGTAAGGGGCATTATTACTGTGGGCATTATGTGTAAGGGGCATTATTACTGTCTGCAATATGTGTAAGGGGCATTATTACTGTCTGCATTATGTGTAAGGGGCATTATTACTGTCTGCATTATGTGTAAGCGGCATTATTACTGTGGACATTATGTGTAATTGGCATTATTACTGTGGACATTATGTGTAAGTGGCATTATTACTGTCTGCATTATGTGTAAGGGGCATTATTACTGTCTGCATTATGTGTAAGGGGCATTATTACTGTGGACATTATGTGTAAGGGGCATTATTACTGGGGACATTATGTGTGAGGGGCATTTTTACTGTCTGCTTTATGTGTAAGGGGCAGTATTACTGTCTGCATTATGTGTAAGGGGCATTATTACTGTCGGCATTATGTGCAAGGGGCATTATTACTGTCGGCATTATGTGTAAGGGGCAGTATTACTGTCTGCATTATGTGTAAGGGGCATTATTACTGTGGCATTATGTGTAAGGGGCATTATTACTGAGGACATTATGTGAAAGGGGTATTATTGCCGTTGGCGTTATGTGTAAGGGGCATTATTACTGTGGACATTATGTGTAAGGGGCATTATTATTATCGGCATTATGTGTAAGGGGCAGTATTACTGTCTGCATTATGTATAAGGGGTATTATTACTGTGGACATTATGTGTAAGGGGCAGTATTATAATCGGCGTTATGTGTAAGGGGCAGTATTACTGTCTGCATTATGTATAAGGGGTATTATTACTGTGGACATTATGTGTAAGGGGCAGTATTATTATCGGCGTTATGTGTAAGGGGCAGTATTTCTGTCTGCATTATGTATAAGGGGTATTATTACTGTGGACATTATGTGAAAGGGGTATTATTACTGTGGACATTATGTGTAAGGGGCAGTTTTATTATCAGCGTTATGTGTAAGGGGCAGTATTACTGTCTGCATTATATATAAGGGGTATTATTACTGTGAACATTATGTGTAAGGGGCATTTTTACTGTGGGCATTGTGTGTAATTGGCAATATGACTGTCTGCATTATGTATTAGGGGTATTATTACTGTCTGCATTATGTATAAGGGGCATTATTACTGTCAGCATTATGTGTAAGGGGCATTATTACTGTCAGCTTTATGTGTAAGGGGCATTATTACTGTCAGCCTTATGTGTAAGGGGCATTATTACTGTCTGCATTATGTGTAAGGGGCATTATTACTGTCTGCATTATGTGTAAGGGGCATTATTACTGTCAGCATTATGTGTAAGGGGCATTATTACTGTCAGCATTATGTGTAAGGGGCATTATTACTGTGGGCATTATGTGAATGGGGCATTATTACTGTCAGCATTATGTGTAAGGGGCATTATTACTGTCTGCATTATGTGTATAAGGGGCATTATTACTGTTCGCATTATGTGTAAGGGGCATTATTACTGTGGGCATTATGTGTATGGGGCATAATTACTGTCTGCTTTATGTGTAAGGGGCATTATTACTGTTGGCATTATATGTAATGGGCATTATTAATGTTGGCATTATGTATAAGGGGCATTATTATTATCGGCATTATGTGTAAGGGGCAATATTACAGTTGGCATTATGTGTAAGGGGCTTTATTATTATCAGCATTATGTGTAAGGGGCATTATTACTGTCAGCATTATGTGTAAGGGGCAATATTACTGTCGGCATTATGTGTAAGGGGCATTATTACAGTCAGCATTATGTGTAAGGGGCAATATTACTGTCAGCATTATGTGTAATGGGCAATATTACTGTCAGCATTATGTGTAAGGGGCATTATTACTGTCAGCATTATGTGTAATGGGCAATATTGCTGTCAGCATTATGTGTAAGGGGCATTATTACTGTCAGCATTATGTGTAAGGGGCATTATTACTGTCAGCATTATGTGTAAGGGGCATTATTACTGTCAGCCTTATGTGTAAGGGGCATTATTACTGTCTGCATTATGTGTAAGGGGCATTATTACTGTCTGCATTATGTGTAAGGGGCATTATTACTGTGAGCATTATGTGTAAGGGGCATTATTACTGTCAGCATTATGTGTAAGGGGCATTATTACTGTGGGCATTATGTGTATGGGGCATTATTACTGTCAGCATTATGTGTAAGGGGCATTATTACTGTCTGCATTATGTGTATAAGGGGCATTATTACTGTTCGCATTATGTGTAAGGGGCATTATTACTGTGGGCATTATGTGTATGGGGCATAATTACTGTCGGCATTATGTGTAAGGGGCATTATTACTGTTGGCATTATATGTAAGGGGCATTATTAATGTTGGCATTATGTGTAAGGGGCATTATTATTATCGGCATTATGTGTAAGGGGCATTATTACTGTGGGCATTATGTGTAAGGGGCATTATTATTATCAGCATTATGTGTAAGGGGCATTATTACTGTCAACATGATGTGTAAGGGGCATTATCACTGTCTGCATTATGTGTAAGGGGCATTATTACTGTGTACCTTATGTGGGAGGGGCATTATTATTATCAGCATTATGTGTAAGGGGCATTATTACTGTGGGCATTATGTGTAAGGGGCATTATTACTGTCTGCATTATGTTTAAGGGGCATTATTACTGTCTGCATAATGTGTAAGGGGCATTATTACTGTGGATATTATGTGTTATTGGCATTATTACTGTGGACATTATGTGTAAGTGGCATTATTACTGTCTGCATTATGTGTAAGGGGCATTATTACTGTCTGCATTATGTGTAAGGGGCATTATTACTGTGGACATTATGTGTAAGGGGCATTATTACTGTGGACATTATGTGTGAGGGGCATTTTTACTGTCTGCTTTATGTGTAAGGGGCAGTATTACTGTCTGCATCATGTGTAAGGGGCATTATTACTGTCGGCATTATGTGCAAGGGACATTATTACTGTCAGCATTATGTGCAAGGGGCATTATTACTGTCGGCGTTATGTGTAAGGGGCAGTATTACTGTCTGCATTATGTGTAAGGGGCATTATTACTGTGGCATTATGTGTAAGGGGCATTATTACTGAGGACATTAGGTGAAAGGGGCATTATTGCTGTTGGCGTTATGTGTAAGGGGCATTATTACTGTGGACATTATGTGTAAGGGGCATTATTATTATCGGCATTATGTGTAAGGGGCAGTATTACTGTCTGCATTATGTATAAGGGATATTATTACTGTGGACATTATGTGTAAGGGGCAGTATTATAATCAGCGTTATGTGTAAGGGGCAGTATTACTGTCTGCATTATGTATAAGGGGTATTATTACTGTGGACATTATGTGTAAGGGGTATTATTACTGTGGACATTATGTGTAAGGGGCAGTTTTATTATCGGCGTTATGTGTAAGGGGCAGTATTACTGTCTGCATTATGTATAAGGGGTATTATTACTGTGAACATTATGTGTAAGGGGCATTTTTATTGTGGGCATTGTCTGTAAGGGGCATTATTACTGTCTGCATTATGGCAATGATTCAGAGCCGGACGCTCTGACCAGAGCGCTCGCTCTGAATCAGGGCCCACCTCCATTAATATGGAGTGTCCTCCTGGACGCTCTTATAGCTGTCGGTCACCACCCACAGCATATACGAGCGTGCACGATGATGATCGCGATGGTCTTGACCATCGCGACCATCGAAACTGCGTGCAAAAGCCTGCGGTTGAGTTTTTCAACCGCAAGGCCAGGAGTGATTTTGGCTCTATCAGAGCCAAAATCACTCCCACTGACATCACTAGTGATGTAAGTGGGGCCGGCTTCAGACGGTAGGCGTTCCCTTGAGAATGCCTCCATCTGACAGGCACGCCCCCAGTACGCCCACCAAAGGGGGCGTGCTATCAGTCAACATCGACAGCATGCCCCCTTTGATGAGACACTCCCAGGAAAGGAAAGTCCTTCGCTCATCGCGTCTCGCGCATGTGCACGACGGAGCTCCCTCCGTCGTGCGCATGCGCAGTGCAGACCATCGACCCACTTGCGAGCGGACAGCCACTCGCGAGTGGGTCTGAATGAGGGCCTATGTGTATAAGGGGCATTACTATGTTGTGTAATGTGAATTAGGGGCACTGCATGCAGTGCAAAGAAAATAAGAATGCTCTACTGTGTGGAATATTTTAAATTGAGGTACTATAGTATGGCCATGCCCCTTCCTTGTGATATAATGCCACTTTTTGAGGCTGTCCCTTTACAGAAATTCAAAGGGAGGGTGCAAATTTTAAGTTTTCAGGGTACACCAAACACCCTAGCACCGGCCCTGCACTCAGATTTATGTCTATGTGAGAAGATCTCTAGGATTGTGATGAGCTGTGCTGTCATCAGTCTGTGTTGTTCTTGCACTGCAGGTACTCAGAGAGAAAATATGCCAGTATTCACCTACAATTATAAGTTGTTCCAACTGACTTAACTCCTGCATACAGTATACTGACTCTGCTTTCTTATCACAGGTCTGTCACAGAGAATTACATTTTGTGACTCTTGTCTGCCTCTGTACATTGACATATACTGTATGTACCATTTATATATTATTACTATAGATATCATGGAGTAGTACAGGTCAAATTCTGTGGAGGCGCGAGGAGAATCTGCTTATAGTAATAACTGGAAAATGTGATTGAATCTGCCTCTTAGAATATTTGCAGAGAGTGACTGCTAGTAGGTATTAAATAGGAGGCATACACATCTGATATATATTATATACATACCACTATACTGTACTTCCATTTACTTTATGCCCTTTTATCAATCATTGTACAGGTATGTCCACTTGCGTCTTTGCCATCTTGGCAAATCACACCAGGTATGACTCAAGTTGCGCACCCACAAATGGGTATGCATGCTGCGTTCGCACCTGCGACCCACTAGATTGCATGATGCGAAAGCAGCGCACGGCATGGCGTAGCATGGCACACACAGTCACGCCAAATCGCAAAGTGCAATACGTGGCCATGTTTGCAGCCTGAGTGGCAAGGATGCAAGAGGTCACATCTGTATAATCTGTAGTTGTTGGCTGGTGGAATGAATAAGTCATATTAAATCAAAATAATATTCTCAGCTCCTTGAAAATGTAAAACATGACCTATTCTGTTGATCAATTATAGATAAGCTACAGATCCTAAACTGAAAGAAATTGTATTTGTTATAAGACAACAAAAGACATTTTATTAACTTTTACCGGGTACAATGGTTCCATAGGCCATCTTCCTTGAGTAGCCAATGATGAAAAGTGCAAAGGGATCTGTCGGGTGCTGGACAGTATGAGAGCTGATACCACTGCCAAGGTTATATTCTGCCCAGGAGTATTCAGATCCAGGGATTGTTTTCCACTCAATGTCTATTGGTGATTTCCCATCAATAGTAATTCCAGGAACACTCGATGTCTTGGTTATAATAACATCCAAGTTAGTATCAAACATCTCTATAATCATGTCAAATACACGGCCAAATGCATCAATATCCAGCACAAGAGTTAGGGATGTAGCAAAACACATGTTATTAATTGTCCCATTATTCCCATTGACCAAAACTTGAATTCCACTTGAGCTCTGTATGGACATTGGAGAAAACTGAGAGACTTGAATCTGAAGCAGTTCTCCAGCTCCAACATCTCTCTTCATTGTTTCTTTACCAGATTTGTACTGAATGGAAGTGTTTTCAGAAGCCATAATTAGGACATTGTCATAGTTAGGCTGGAAGGACAATCCTGGGATAAAGAATGAGGTTCCCCAACTTTCAACAGGTCTGAGCTGCTCATAGACATGGGAACACCCTATGTTACTTTCAGCACACGTATGCCCAGCTATGACAGCAACAGGATGACTAGATATTACCTTAGTGCCCGAGAGATCATCTTTACTCTGAATTTGGATAACTTGGAATGGCTCAAGGATCACTGTCATCTTCTGTCCTTTAAAGTACTTCTTCCCATTAAAAGTTACAGAGCCCTTTAGATAGATGTCAACAGGTGTTTGTTCTTCACATGAAACTACAAGGAATTCTTTGTATTGATTTTCTGGTCCCTTCTGAGGGGTAATTATATGATATTCATTTCCAAGCTCATGTACAGGGTAAATTAAACTCACATCACCACTATTGTTTCTATAATTACGAGACATCACACTCACATCGGCATCAGCTGTAATCACCACAGTCTGTGGAGATGTCTCTGTCCCTTTCAGCTCCGTAGATAATGTGATAGGAATTATTACAGTTTCCCCCTTTCCAACTGTCACAACTTTATTAAAATTAGATTTGCAAACAGTAATGGAAATGGTGGTTTTAGGTGAGGTGCCGGTGACCAGAAGCTCTCGCTGTGGAGTCTCGGTAGAGTCACCATTCTGTAGAAATGCTGTGATAAACATTGATTCAAGAGATGTATCTTGGTCTTCAGAGCCTGTAAATAACAATCATACAGTATATACACTGACATTGTCATCTCTTCAAAAATATACCAACATATAAATTGAGTCAGTTAATGACAATTATTACTTTCTCTGTATAACAAAGATTTTTTTTGTCTTTTATCAGTTGATTTATTACTTTGTAAAACATTTACAAGTAACAGGGAAACCATCATTTGGCACGTGAACCACAGTTAGTAGTTTAAGGTCTCCAGGTTAATTCAGTTGTGAAATTAGCTCAACTTACCAAAGCTTCAGAGGAGAACATAGAATTTTGTTGTATTATTAAGAATATGCAAAAAATATTGTACTCAGGAATAGTTACAATAAAACAAGCATGTAGTGTATAGTGTGTAAACTAGCAAAGTTTCTAATGGTAGCTATAAAGCCATAATAGCTTGATAAAGGATATGAAACATCACTAGCATGTACAATAAACATATTTGTTACAGAGTGTCATATTTTAAAGATAGATAGATAGATAGATAGATAGATAGATAGATAGATAGATAGATAGATATGCAATAGATTGATAGATAGATATGAGATAGACAGATATGATATAGATAGATAGATAGATAGATAGATAGATAGATAGATAGATAGATAGATAGATAGATAGATAGATAGATAGATAGATAGATAGATAGATATGAGATAGACAGATATGATATAGATAGATAGATATGATATAGATAGATAGATAGATAGATAGATAGATAGATAGATAGATAGATGTGAGACAGATAGATATGAGATAGATAGATATGAGATAGATAGATAGATAGATAGATAGATAGATAGATAGACATAAGATAAATACATACAGTAGATAGATAGATAGATAGATAGATAGATAGATAGATAGATAGATAGACAGTTAGATAGATATGAGATAGAATATACATTATCTATGTAAGTGTTACTTAGCTCAGTGCCCTCACTCTATAGAGTCACACAGGAACATATGTGTGGCACATAGAGTAATACAAACCAATTGCTGATGCAGGATATAGGACATGTATGGTCTGGGCTGCTAATATTATTTTGTTGTCCTTGGCACTGCATGGGTTTTCTCCTCTCTCTCTCTCTCTCTCTCTCTCTCTCTCTCTCTCTCTCTCTCTCTCTCTCTCTCTCTCTTTCTTTCTATCTCTCTATCTGGCTCTAAGGGGTATATTTACTAAAGGTTGATGTATTATTGATAAAAATATATTAGCATCGTTGTTTGTGTTTCGGGGGCTAAATCACATATTGACTAACAGACAATTTTAGTTTTTTTTAAGTATTAGTAAATGTGTGATTTAGCCTCAGAAATACAACATTGATGTTAAGTGATTTCTATTGGTATTAAATCGATCAAAATTGATTAAAATCGACTTTTAGTAAATATACCTCTTTTTCTTTCTTACCTCCTGTCTCTCTGTTTCCTCCTCCCTCTCTCGCATTTTCTCTTCTACAGTGTTTTTTTTCTTTTATGTGTCCTGTGAATCCCTTCCATATGGCTATATATTTTAGTTTTGTAAATACGTGATTTTATGTTTAATAGTTTTTATGTGGTGGAATGCAGAGCTGCCGAGAGCTTCCTTGGGCCCAGGTACTGAGACGGAGTGTGGCCAAATCCTGTGGAGGCATGACCATGTCTCCTCAACAGAAAGGTTAAAAATCCCTGTGCCACTTTGCATCCTAATGACCTCATTGGCAGCGTCAACGGGCACACAGTGGGAGGAGCTGGCGGCTGCACAGGGGACATTTGTAGCACTGCAAAAGGGGACAATGGCCCCTTAGAAGCTGACCTGGGCATGGAGCAGGCCCCTCCACAAAGCCTGGGCCATGGAATTAGTACCCACTACCCTTCCCTCTCTGCGCCCATAGTGGTACTGTATGTGATAAGTACAGTATAGACAGGAAATAACAGAAGTGTGTGGAGACTGTACATGTGGCGACTGTATGTAATGATTGTATTTCTCTAGCAGTAACATCACTGACACAGTTGGTAAATGTCAGAGCTCAGACAGGGCCATGGTTAGAAGAACGTGTTCATTTGTTCTTTTTAACCAGTTCAAAGCTAAAGACATATAGTATTCATCTACAGTATACATACAGTATAGCATAAAAGTGGTAGGGATCAATCCCAGTCATGTATAGGACTGATAGGAGGAGAACACATGCTCACCAGTCCTCTTCTTTAACTAACTGTTAGTGGGGGCTGGGAGACATGGAGGCAGAATGATTGTATCAAAACACCAGTGTGCAGTAACATTACTGAGGAGTTTGGCTTAGTGTATGTATCTGTACTGCATAAATTAGTGTAGACCCATAGGATGGGGTTGGGGCACCAAAAATCCCCCATCTAACACCAATTTTTATAATTTCTCTAATCTTTATATTTGTATCATTCACCACTACCAGTTTACTACTATTATACCCACACTCCCAATAGTTATGCTAAATCTTAAATCAAATTGCAGATTTCTTCCCTGTGAATCATCCCTGCTCCCCTCTCTCCTTTAGAATAACAGATGATTTACACCTTTTGCAAAATTACCACTTTGCAGCACATTGCAATAATGTTTTTAGCCCTCAATAAATGTGTCCTGTAAGAATTTCTGTTTAGAGGCATCCACAACACTCAAGTTTATTTCTAATATAACATATATGTACAAATACCCTGTTTGCCAATTACTGTACAGAATATAGTAGGGTATGTAAGAAGGCACTGCTACACATCCCAGAGGAATTTGTGCCTTATTGGCTGAACAAACCTAGTTGGATGAGACAGTAACACAGAGCGAGGAAGTTACAGTCTAGCTGACAGGAGCTCAGCCAGTGAGATTCTAAGCCCAGGAGAAGAACAAATACAGATGGATTGTAGGACAGACCTGGAGAAGCTGCCTAAAACAGTACACTTCTATTTATCCAGCACAGCTGTTGCACTCAGTGGCAGCAGGAGACCGCTGGCTATATTTCACAAAACCCCATTCAGACTTAGAACTTCCAGGCTGCGTTTCTGAATGGGATACAGTTCATATGCCGATGTACAGGATGCCGGCAGTCGAAATACCGACGTTGTATACCCACCACCTGACATAATGCCGTTGCTCATATCCCGAAGGGCATCAGGATACCGGCGTTGGAATCCCGACCGCCAGAATTATGACCATCAGGATGGCGGTAAGTATGCATGGTTTTCCGGGGATGGGGGATAGGATTAGGCATCCCAGGGGGATAGTAGGGTTACACACACCGCCGGGAAGGTTTAGGATTAGGCTCTGGGAAAGGGGGGTTAGGGTTAGGCACCACCGGGTGGAAGGTTAGGGTCAGGCACCTCCCCGGGAGGGTTAGGTCTAGGGTGCAGGAAGGGAGGTTAGGCACCACCGGGAGTAGGTTAGGGTTAGGCACTACTAAGGGAGGGTTAGGGTTAGGGAGGGAGAGGGGAGGGTTAGGGTACTTACCTGCCCCTGTCAGGAATCTGTACCATTCGGGCTTCCAGTGTAGGTATTTGAACCAGTGGCTATTTAACCACAGGCATCTCATACTAATTCCTTTCCAAACAGCAGCCCCTGCCTTCCCAGCATAACATCATCTTCAGATACATACAGGAAAGGTAGAGGGTGCATGCATCGGCCACAACTAATTTTTGCCAAAATACTAAGACTCTCATTATCCACAAGAGGAATATAATAGGTACTGTAGCGCCTGAATGACATCTCAACCCCAGTGTTTTTTCTTTTTTATTTCTCACTCAAGGAACATAAGGACAATTCTTATGCGGGCAATATGCATAGTACAAACAGTATGCGTTTTATACTATATATTTTACCATTAATACAAATCATTAATACAAATCATTTTAATGGTTGTTTCCCACCATGGTATATATTTGACCTTTTTATTGTGATTTTCTATTGTGTAATACCTATTGTTTTACAACTCGCACTGGACTGAATATATATATATTATTTTTTATATACTATAGGGTGTTTCATTCGCTAGTTTTTCTAATAACTTTTAAAGTAATTGACATTATTTCGTAAAATGTGACACAGACATACCTTGGTCTATGAGAAACCTGAGGAAGTCATAGCAAGTGCTGAAAGTGTTCGCCATTTGCATCAAGGCCAGTTGTTCACCACCCTAGTTAGCAGCACAGTTCAAAATTCAATAGGGGAGTCACACCAACTGCCACCCTCACTGGTATCCTCACTGGCAGTTGGTGTGGCTCCCCTATCTGAATTTTGAACTGTGCTGCTGACTAATGTGGTGAACAACTGGCTTTCACTTCACACATGTGACAAAAGCTGGTTTTCACTTCACACATGTGACAACAGCTGGCCTTCACTTCACACATGTGACAACAGCTGGTTTTCACTTCACACATGTGACAACAGCTGGCTTTCACTTCACACATGTGACAACAGCTGGCCTTCACTTCACACATGTGACAACAGCTGGCCTTCACTTCCCACATGTGACAACAGCTGGCCTTCACTTCACACGTGTGACAACAGCTGGCCTTCACTTCCCACATGTGACAACAGCTGGCCTTCACACATGTAACAACAGCTGGCCTTCACTTCACACATGTGTCAACAGCTGGCTTTCACTTTACACATGTGACAACAGCTGGCCTTCACTTCCCACATGTGACAACAGCTGGCCTTCACTTCACACTTGTGACAACAGCTGGCCTTCACTTCCCACATGTGACAACAGCTGGCCTTCACTTCCCACATGTGACAACAGCTGGCCTTCACACATGTGACAACAGCTGGCCTTCACTTCACACATGTGTCAACAGCTGGCTTTCACTTCACACATGTGACAACAGCTGGTCTTCATTTCACACATGTGACAACAGCTGGCCTGGATGCTTTAAAAGTTATAAGACAACTTTGGGGCCAGTAGCGAGTGAAACACCCTGTATAACTTGTCTTGCTCAATTAAATATAATATTCCAATACCTTAGCCCCTCTCACCCATTTATTAGAGAGCTGTTGTTTTTGTGCCTAGGTGCACCCTCTTCATTTCCATCCTGGGAGCTAGACTTGTGGGAATTCCTTTACTGTATTACAGGTTACTGAAAGAAAATCTACTTGGGAATAGTCCTATAGTATTTTTAGCACAATACAATGGTTTTTTTTCACATATATCGTATATATAAATGGAAGCACAATAATAAAAAGAGAACTTTAAATTCACGCCTCAACCTGTAACATTGTAATATTAAGATTACCTTTAACAAAATCTTTTCTATTATTGGTTACTGTAATATTATACTATACTATATTTTCTATAGAAGATACTCACCAAATGCATTTTCAAGAGGCCCTGATATTGCACCAGTTTTGGAAAGAATTCCGCCTACTTTTAACATAAATATATTTATTATTATGTGACAAATATAATATGTTACTTTAATACTGACCTAAAAGTGTTGTAACAGTTCATAACAATATCAAATTTTTGTACCAGATAAATTAACTTTACTGAATCTTAACCTCCTGCAGTTTAATTTTTTTTACAGTCTTCAAAAGAACATTTAAATGTATAGTCATATAATTCATTCATCAGATTTATCTATATAATTGCAAACAGCGATTATAATTATCATTAGAACTTCTCATTGTAGGATCTCATTATGAGCAATTTATTTAATTCCTATATATTAAAAGTAGTATTTTAGATTTGTCATTTGCATTGTCACGAGCATGTAAAATGTATAACATATATGATCTGCACAGGAACCTGTAGCTGTTGTGCAGAGCTTTCTTTTTCCCGTCTTTTTCTCCCTTTACCCCCGTTTTAATATCTGTCATTCTCTTATCCAGTGTCTCCTGTTCCTCTCCTTTTCCCCTTCTCTCTCTGGACCTCATTCGCAAGTGGGTCGATGTTTAGGCCCTGCGCATGTGCAGCAGCTGCACTGCGCGAGCGCAAGCCCCGAAGCGAGAAATTATCTCGCTCCGGAGCTGATCGACAGCTTGCCCCGTTTTGTAGGCATGGCGGGGGGGTGATTTCACAAACAGAGGTGTTCTTTAAGGAATGCCTGCCATTTTGTGGGTGGCTGCACCATCAGCAGTGATGTCAGTGGGGAGCTTCCTGCTCGATCAGAGCAGGAAGTTCCCTGGGGCTTGTAGTTGCTGAGACCCAACCTTAGGGTCTTCTCGCAAGCCCTGATGGTCACGATGATCTTGACCATCATGACCATCAACCTGGTCAGTCGCTAAAGCTGAGGTGGTAACCCACAGCTTAGCTTGCGACCAGGAGGCAGCACTTCAAAATACAAGCGACCGCCCACATTCAGAATGAGCGCTCGCATTTTGCGAGCGCCTCTGAATGAGGGCCTCTATCTCTCCCTTCTCTCTATCTTCCCCCTCTCTCTATCTCTCCCTCTCTTACCCTGTCTCATATGAGCAGAGGCGCCAAGAGGTTGGGGAGCGGGTTCAATTTGCCCGGGCTTCAAGGGAAGCCCGGCGGGGGCCTGGGTCCGGCGCTGGCCCCTCTTTCCTTCCTCCTTTCCTCCCTCCTCCCTCCCTCGCAGCAGACCAGCACACAGGGTGTGCTGAGCTGCAGTGTGAGATTGATTTTGGCAGCCACAGCAATCTCGTATGCCTGAGGGGGGAGTGATCACACTGATTGCTCCCCCCCTTGGCTTTGCATTGGGCTGAGGGGCTCACAGCACAAAAACATGTTTTATTTTAGTTTTTATCAAGGGGGCATGGCCACATCTCCCACGATTAGACCATGCCCCCCTCTTTACCGGAACCTGGCAGCGCTCTCTACGCCCCTGCATATGAGACACTTTTGCCTGTTTATGTGACCAGTGGATTAAAGTGCTCACTAATCCATCTAATCTATGTCCTGAGTCTGTGCTCTGAGGTCCTCTGCCAGCTGCTCAGCTTTCTTTATCCACTGTAATTGGTCAAGAAGGACTTAGCTAGAATAACCATTAAAATGTGTTGCAGTGGCTACAGTACACATTGCCCAAGCTGGAGCAGTTTAAGATGCTCATGAAGGATCAGGTGTCCATCAACGCTAATGATATTTACAAACATTAGCACCATCATACACATATGAGGCGGCAGCAGTGGGCGTCCTTATGCTCAGGTAAGCTTTGCAACCATTAGCATATTTTTGCAGCTGCGATTGCATTAATGTGCATCTCAGAATCAGGCCCTATAAAATAATGCTTTTGATGTTCACGGCCGCCCTGTCTTAAGTGCCCAGGCCCCCCAGGGCCTGAATCCAGCTTTGTATAATACAGTACCTTCATTTAAAAAAATTGTGTTACATTTTAACTTTGTGGATTTAATTGCTTTGATTATAATTGCTCATTAAGGGCAAAATTTACTAAGAGGCAAGTTCTAAAACCCGGGGATTTGGTGGCAGTTTCTAAATGACAGCCCTGTTCTATTCTATTCTAAAATGTGTTATGACAGTGGTTTTGGCATTAGCAAATTTGTGGATAGCAAAACAGCCACCAAACCATCAGGGTTTAGAACCCGCCGCTTAGTAAATGTTGTCCTAAATATCAATTCTGCTTTTCAGGTCTTTATGAGTCAGCTGGCATTGTTTTTTTTTTCTAAAAGTTATATAGTAAATCCATTTCTGGGCATAGGCAATTATGAGTAGGTGCTCTACTGTAATTGAGATTTGAATGTTCCTAGATGTAGCATGTGCTATAACAACATATGTATTTAATTTTGCAATGATCTTATAAATTATATAGTCAAACTTTATCAATAAAAAAAATCCCTGTAGGGGTAAAGCTCCTAGATAGTTTCAATACAGTAATTATCAGTTCTATTGATCAGCTATAGGTTATCAACATATATTTCCCTGAAATAAACAAATTGTGTTCGAATTAGGACAACAAAAGACATTTAATTAACTTTTACCAGATACAATGGTTCCATAGGCCTTCTTCCTTGAGTAGCCATTGATGAGAACTGCAAAGGGATCTGTAGGGTGCTGGACAGTATGAGAGCTGATACCACTGCCAAGGTTATACTCTGCCCAGGAGTATTCAGATCCAGGGATTGTTTTCCACTCAATGTCTACTGGTGACTTCCCATCAATAGTAATTCCAGGAACACTCGATGTCTTGGTTATAATAACATCCAAGTTAGTATCAAACATCTCTATAATCATGTCAAATATACGGGCAAATGCATCAATATCCAGCACAAGAGTTAGGGATGTAGCAAAACACATATTATTAATTGTCCCATTATTCCCATTGACCAAAACTTGAATTCCACTTGAGCTCTGTATGGACATTGGAGAAAACTGCGAGACTTGAATCTGAAGCAGTTCTCCAGCTCCCACATCTCTCTTCACTGTTTCTTTACCAGATTTGTACTGAATGGAAGTGTTTTCAGAAGCCATAATTAGGACATTGTCATAGTTAGGCTGGAAGGACAATCCTGGGATAAAGAATGAGCTCCCCCAACTTTCAACAGGTTTGAGCTGCTCATAGACATGGGAACAACCTATGTTACTTTCAGCACATGTGTGCCCAGCTATGACAGCAACAGGTTGACTAGATATTACCTTAGTGCCTGAGAGGTCATCTTTACTCTGAATTTGGATAGCTTGGAATGACTCAAGGATCACAGTCATCTTTTGTCCTTTAAAGTACTTCTTCCCATTAAAATTTACAGAGCCCTTTAGATAGATGTCAACAGTTGTTTTATTTTTATATGAAACCACAAGGAATTCTTTGTATTGACTTTCTGGTCCCTTCTGAGGGGTAATAATATAATATTTTTGTCCAAGCTGATGAACAGGGTTAATTAAACTCACATCACCTCTATTGTTTCTATAGTTACGAGACATCACAGTGACATCTGCATCAGCTGTAATCACCACAGTTTGTTGAGATGTCTCTGTTCCTTTCAGCTCTGAAGATATTGTGATAGGAATTATTACAGTTTCCCCTTTTCCAACTGTCACAACTTTACTAAAATTAGATTTGGTAACAGTGATAGAAACGGTGGTGATAGGTGAGGTGCCGGTCACCAGAAGCTCTCGCTGTGGAATCTCAGTAGAGTCACCATTCTGTAGAAATGCTGTGATAAACGTTGATTCAAGAGAAGTAACTTGGTCTTCAGAGCCTGTAAATAACAATCATACAGTATTTACACTGACATTGTCATATCTTTAAAATATACTGTGATGACATGAGATTTGTGTTAAACATGTATTTGCAGCATCTCATTCCCTTCAGAGATAAATTAAATTTTTAGCCCTTTGTGTTCCGCTATCTGTTTGCTAGTGTATGTGTGTTCATTCACAGGACTTATACTTTTGCAGTAGCAGGTATATTATATATTGTAATAATGTAAGGAAATTTTATTTTTAATACTTGTAAGCCTTGATGTTTAGCCTTGTCCATATGTCTGTTTTATTCATAACCACTGGAGCAAGGTAACACCTCACAGAACAAAAGCCCTTTGGGCGAATTTCCACCTCTGCAGGGGAAACTCAGGACCTACACCACCTTCCATCTGCCTCTCTTTGTCAATCACCGGAGTCTGGCAGACTACACGGAGCCAACCCAGCAGGTGTTCACCAGGGAAGTAATATCTGGGAGAGGTACAGTAGGAGGAAGTTAGAAGGACTCACACCAATCAGGGAATGGTGCAAATCCCCTGGGTGTCACAAAGACCAAGGGAAATTGGAAGCTTACAAAAGAAGTCTCCGAAGGCAGCTCTGCATGTTAGTCACTGAACTTGGCTAAGAAGGGAATTTCTGCCAAGGTGCATAGTGGAACGCATCATCTGATGTTCTGTGTGGACGTATACATTTGGAAACTGTGTGGATGAATACTCTATCACTGCTGTGTAATTTGTGATAGTTTCTACCATGTGGGATCCTGGAAATGCTGGGGTGGACTTATACTCTATCATTGCTGTGTTATTGGTGATAGTTTCTACTATGTGGGATCCATTAAATGCTGGGGTGGACTCAGATGCTATTGCAGCTGTGTGGATTTGGTAATGGATTCTCCTGTGGGGACTGAGGGTCTCTAGCTATTTCGTGGAATTGTTCTGGGACGTTACACTCTACTGGGACTGCCTCTGTCTGGACTGCTACCTGTTTATTGCCTGTTCACTGTATTTACCGCTTGTCCTGACATATTATCTGTTGCTGTGTGCAGTGGAAAAATAAACCATCACTTTGGTTTCATCTGCTTGGTGTCTGGGTGATTGAGAGAACCCTGTATGCTCACATTTGGCGGCAGTCACAGTGGGATCATTCAGACACCAGCTTTTGAGCATAAAGTCATAAAATACAGCAGGGCATGGATCCAGCACCACTATGCTTCCGATACCTCAAGAAGGGCAAACTGCAGGATCTCTGCCAAACAAAACAGATTGAGTTTTATGTGCAGGACACCAGGGAAATATTAATAGCAAAACTAGCCCAGTGGGACCAAGATCATAAAGAGGAGGAGGAGGATGAGGATGGCGTACCGTAGCCAATCGTGGGTCAGGGAATCAGTGCGACAAAGCCTTCCAGGGCTTGCCAGATATGCGGTGACTGCTGAATTGTTCCACAACAAGTTACAGTTGATGTCACGGAAAGGGGATTCCTCATTTACAGAGTTTAATAACCTGTTGCGGCAGAACTGTGACAGTTGGCTGGCTGGAATGAGGGCACTTACTGTAGCGGAGGTTAAAAATTGTATTATCCTGAAAAGGCTGCTTAACAAGATGCCCCCAGAAATTAGAGAGAGGGTGGCGGATCGGAACCCCAACACTCCGGAGAAAGCAGCACACCTAGCCAATGCGTTCACAGCTAACAGGACCCAGTAGAGAGGAGACAACTTGGCAGAGAGGTCAGCCCCCCAACAGCCCCAACAAGAGCAGAATCCCTGCCTGGCAACCCAGGGCCCGGCACAACTACACACCACAGCTCCACAAATGGCCAATGCAAGGGAGTGGTGCCCAGAACTTGCCAAGCCTTGGTGGTGCTTCAACTTTCGCCAGGTAGGGCATGTGCAATGAGACTTTCCATGTTTAAGAGGACCATTTCTGGGTGCCCAACCAGCTGTGCCTAGGGTAGCTGTGTGCCAGGAAACAACATTTGGTGGTGGGGAGGGGAACTGCGTTCCTGATGAGCCAGAGACAGAAGAAGTAGCATATCAAATGGAGGTGGTAGCAGTTCTTCGGAAAGCTACCCCGCATAACATGAAGGCCCACCTACAGCCTGTTAAAGTCAATAGGCAGGAACTGCAAGGATTGAGAGACTCTGGGGCATCCTCACCCTGGTCCTACTGGAGTTCATCCCTCCCTGGCAATTATTGGAGAATCTGAAAATTAAAATCTCCATGGCAGGAGGGCAAATCAAAGTTATCAATATGGCATGGGTACACTTGGATTGGGGCCTGGACTCAGGGGAAGTGGAGTTGGGACTCTTGGGTGGGTTACTGAGGAGCTTGGCTTAGTGCAGGGGTCTAAAACCGGTGGCCCACGGAGCCATTCCCCATGGCCCATCGATGGTTACTGTAGTGCAGGCTGCAGTGAGTGCAGTCTGCACTACACAGAGAAACAAGCACACTACCGCCGGCGCCGGCAGCAGTGTGTTTGTTTTGGCAGCCAGCCAATGAGAGTCAGACCGGCTCTCACTGGCTGCTGCACCCACTGCAGGAACCGGGCTTGAGCTCACCCATAAGCTCTATCTTCTGGCTCCCACAGTGGGTGATGGGAAAGATGTCATGATGTCTCTCCCATAATGCAAAGCGGGGTGGCCCAGGAGGAGGGAGGAGCAGACAGTGGTGGGAGCAAGAGCCGGAGCGAGGATTTAGGTAAGTGTTTTTACTTTCTTTTTATTTACGTGTGTGTCTTGAATTCATTGCTGCAGGGGACCACTTCTGGGGGCACTGCATCATGGGGGACTACTACTGGGGAAGACCACTACTGTGGAAGACCACTACTGGGAGGACTGTATTGGTGTGGACTACTACTTGGGGCACTACTGGGAGGGCTACTACTGGGGGCACTGCATCTGGGGACCACTTCTGGGAGCACTGCATAGGGGGGACTGCTACTGGCAGCACTATATAAAGGGCACTACTGGGGGCACTGCATAGGTGGGGTCCACTACTGGGGGCACTGCATAGGGGGGACTACTACTGGGAGCACTATATAATGGCACTGCATAGGGGGGACCACTACTGGGGGCACTGCATCATGGGGGACTACTACTTGGGGCACTACTGGGGAAGACCACTATTGGGGGCACTGTATCAGTGTGGACTACTACTTGGGGCACTACTGGGAGGGCTACTACTGGGGGCACTGCATCGGGGGACCACTTCTGGGAGCACTGCATAGGGGGGACTACTACTGGCAGCACTATATAAAGGGCACTACTGGGGGCACTGCATAGGTGGGGTGCACTACTGGCGGCACTGCATAGGGGGGACTACTACTGGGAGCACTATATAAGAGGCACTGCATAGGGGGGACTACTACTGGGAGCACTATATTAGGGACACTGCATAGAGGGGACCACTACTGGGGGCACTGAATAGGGAGGACCACACTACAGGGGGCACTGTATAAGGGGCACTGCATAAGCGGGATCATACTGGGGGCCTGCATAAGGGGACTACTACTGGGAGCACTGTATAAGGGGCACGGCATTGGGGGATCATTACTGGTGACCTGCATAAGAGGGACCACTACTGGGGACACTGTATATGGGGCACTGCATAGAGGGGATCACTACTGGGGGCCTTCTTAAGGAGGTCCACTACTAGGGGCACTGTACTCTATATGGGGGACTACTAAGGGCACTGCAGAGGGGGCAGTTATGGGACATAACTAAAATTGTAGGAGGGGGCTGTTATGGGTCATAATTGTTTGAGAAGGGGGCAGAGTCTAAATACCGCAGTATAGCTTAGTGGCCCTCGGCTTCCTTGAATTTTTTAATGTGGCCAACACTGCCTTAAAGGTTGAACAACCTTGGCTTAGTGTATGTAACTGCACTGCACAAAATAATGTATACTCATAGTTTAGGGTTGGGACACTGAAAATGCCCCTTCTAACAACAATTTTTATAACTTCTCTAATGTTTATACTAATCCCTGCACCACCCTCAACTTTTGCAAAATTAGTACTTTGCAGCACATTGCAATAATGTATTTAGCCCTCAATAAATTTGTAACAAATGTATTCTGTAAAAATTTCTATTTATAGACATCCACAACACTAAAGTTTCTTTCTAATATGCAGTAACATATATGCAGGGCCGTAGAGAGCCTGGCCAGAGTGTGGCCTAATCGTGGGAGGCATGGCCACGCCCCCTTGACAAAAAATCTAAAAAGTAACTTTTGCAGCACTGCATAGTGGTGCTGCGTATTAGGAAGGGGGCACTGTAACCCCCCAGCCCGGCACTAAGTGTAGGGGGCGCGATCAGTGTGATCGATCCCCCCCACAGCCATAGGAAACTGCTCCGGCAGCTGTAGCAGTCGCAAGCAGTCTCGCACTGCAGTCCTGCACAAGATTTGTGCTGAGCTGCTGTGAGGGAGGGGAGGATTAGGGTACTTAGATGCCCCTGTAGTGACTCTGTACCATTGGGGTATATCAACACCTGTCTTTAGACCCTTGCTGGGATATGACAGTCGGGATTCCGGTGGTCGGGATTAGATCAGCTGGCTTCCCGACTGCATACTGAGGACTATAATAGGTACTGTAGCACCTGAAAAACATCTCAACCCCAGTGTTTTTTTGTATTTTTTGTTTTTTATCTCTCACTCAAGGAATATAAGGACAATTCTTATGTGGGCAATATGCATAGTACAAACAGTATGTGTTTTATACTATATATTGCCAATCAATACAAATCATTTTAACGGTTGTTTCCCACCATGGTATATATTGGACCTTTTATTGTGATTTTACAACTCCCACTGAACTGAAAGTATATATTATTTTATATAGTACAGGGTCTTTAATTTGCTATTGGAACCAAAGATTTCTTATAACTTTTAAAGTAATTGACGTTATTTAGTGAAATGTGACACAGACATTCCTTGGTCTATGAGAAACCTGAGGAAGTCATAGCAAGTGCTGAAAGTGTTCACCATTAGCATCCAGGCCATTTGTTCATGCATCCGAATACTTGAATAAGTTTGAGGATAGATAAGCACCCTGTCTGTTATGTAATTTTGTTAGGTAAGTTAAGTGTTAAAACCTGGAGGTGGGTGTGGTTAGTTATTAGTCACTTGAGGAGTATAAGCCTATTGTAGGATTTTGGGGAGCGCTTAGAGGTCCCATATAAATAGCCTGGTGAGAGTAGCCATCTTCCACTTTCCAGTTTATTCAACCAGGCTGGCTAAGTGTCATAGACATTGCAGTTTCTCTGTCTTTCTCTTGTTTCATTCCCATTTCATTCCTTGAATTGCGCAGCAGCCCGGTTGGTCCCCTTATTTCCATGCCACCGGGCCCCCATACACACTCCCATTACAATTTAACACCCCTTATCAATCACCCCCATCCTGTACCACCATCCTCCGCCTCCCACTCTGTTTCAGTACGTCCCCTCCACCACAATCCCAGGCCCTCACCCCCTTTTCCAGGAGTTTGCACCTTACTACCAAGCACAGCGGCTGCCTCTTCCTCACCCACATTCCCCCGCAGCTGCATATTCCCAAACTACCCACGTGCTGCAACTCTACTTACCCTTCCTTCCCCCTGTTCCCACAGCACCTGCCCCCGTACCACTGCCGCCCACAGCATCCCCTGCCCTCCTCCAGCGGAAAGAGCTGCTGTTACATTGGACTCACCGCTTATTGATTCAAGCCCCCAGGTCACAGTTTCGGAGTGTTCCAAGCATGTTGTCGAGGTCCTGTGGACGAATGGTACGATGATGATGTCGAGCCAAGTTGTGGTGGGCACACACAGGAGGCAGTGCCTGCTTCTTCAGCATCAGGATCCTGTGAGTACGGTGTTGCTCCATCACGCAGCACACATTACACATACGCTGATTCTAACGATTCTTACAGTTCAACCGAAAGGCCGCACAAGCTCATGCGTTACTTAGCACACAAAATTAAGGGGAAGCAGGGGAGCCCTATGAGGTCTAGCACAGTTCCCACAACTAAGGTGCCGAATGCAGCGGGGGATAAGGTTCACTGCACGAATATGACCATCCTTAGGAGTTTTTGATCTAAAGTTGGGGAGAAAATCAAGAAAGGGTAAATTTGTGGATGTGTTTGCAATTACGGCCTATGCTAAAAAGGCTTTAGATCAGGCTAAGTCAGCTGGGGCAGTGGCGGAGGAAGCCCGCCATTCTTACCCGAATTGGGCAGCCGGTATGTGTGTTTTCGTGGAGTGTTACCTTGAGTCCAGGCCTGGGGTGTGCATGAATGTGCTAAATACATGCATGCACTCATCATCTGAAGTTACTGCTGGGCCGCAATATGATGGCACATTTAGGGCAGAGCAGAGGGGACAGGTTGTGTTTCAATTAGGTTTCAAGGAAATGGAGGTTTGGCTTTTAGTCGATCAACTGCCTACCATGCCTTTGGATTCCTCAGCTGGTCGGAAGCAGCCCTTTCTGGCCTGCCCCAGATCTACGGGCATCAGTTGGGTAGTGCTACGCAGTTAATAACATGCAGTGTCATGACAGACAAGCTGTGGATACAGACATATCTGCATGCAGGAGCAGTCACCCAGCCAAGGAGGGCAGGCTTGTCTGTGGTGCAGGGGCAGTTGGTGAAGAATAATGCAACGAGCAGCGTGGAGGTGTTCAGAAAAGCACCATCAATGATTAGTTTGGGGGGATTTTGAGGAGCTGTTTAGGTCATTATCCCCTTGGGGAATAAGCAGCCTTTTTGTTTGCAAGGTTTTGGCATGGGTTTTTTGTTTACCTTTCACACGGGAGTAATCCGGGTTTTCTAAGAGGAATCTGAAATCAGCGTGTGACCATCCAGAAGTCGTTAGGTGTAAAGTGGAGCCAAAAGTCAGGTTGGGGTGCATGTGCGGCCCCTTTTGCTTCCCCCCTTTTGGAGGGTTTATGTATACCGCCTTTAAGGGAGCGTCATAGAAGGAACCGGGTAAATTTGGGTTGATACAGCGTCTCTTATACCCAAATGGAAGGGTTGGGCAACCACCATTATATCAATCAGATCGCTGCATCATTTGTCAATCTTTAAAACATGCCCTAGAAATAGTACATGGTTTCTGGGAGAGGGCTCTACTAGCTAAGACGGACATTGGCTCTGCTTTCCGGCTCCAGTCCATTCACCCTCAGTCCTTTAAATATACTGTATGGGATTTAAAGTAGCAGGGCTCTATTACGTAGACAGATGGCTGCCAAGGGGCTGTTCCATTTTGTGTACTTTCTTCAAGTGTTTTAGTTATTTTTTGCAGTGGTGCATCCTGGCGGATATAGGGCATACTGGTGTGTCCCACTACCTGGATGATTTTCTATTATGAGGGTAAGTAGATACACAATTTTGTGAGGATTTACGTTTTTCTTTGCTGGTCTTGTTTGGGAGCCCCGGTGGTTCGCATATCTAATTTGGGTAAATAAATCGATACTTTGATAGGGTTATGTAGCTTACCTATGGAGAAGGTGTGGCATTCTGGGGGATTTGCTAGAAGCGTTCGTTTTGGCTAAAAAGGTTTCACTAATACAGTTGCAGTTGCTTTTGGGTCTCTCCTCAGTTTTGCATTTAGAGTCATAACTAGGGGTCGGATTTTCAGTGGACGGCTAGAGAGAGCCACATCCGGGGTTAGGAAGCCTCATTACCTCATCTGCATCTCTCTGGAGCTGAGTGAAGATCTGCAAGCGTGGTTGGTTTTTATGCACAAATTCAACGGCGTACAGATACGGCCCCCGGCATCCCTAGCCAATTCCAAACTTCAACTGCTTACAGATGTGTCCGGTTCCTTAAGTTTTGGTACATGGAGACTTGGCTGGATTCTTGTGGGGTTCAGAGCCTAACCATCCTTCTTCTAGAGATTTTCCAAAATTGTAGTGGCTGTTGAGCTGTGGGTTAGCAAGCTATGCAATAAGCGAATCCTGTTTTGGCGATAATTTAGGTGTGGAATAGGCCGTGGTATAGGCCGGCACAAATCAGGGATGGACTTAGATCTGGCTTTAAGGCTGTTAAGGCATTTGACACTGATTGGTGTGTAAGGAAAATTGAGTTTAGGGCACGGTATGCTTTGGGCATTGCAAACAAGAGAGCGGACTTCTTAAATCATATTTAGTGGTACAGGGTTCATTCCCTCATGCCTCCCGCTTGTTTACATGGTTTAATATTCTCCTTCCATGCCTGGCGGATCATCGCACTAGCATCAAGGGCCTCACTCTGAAGTAATTGGCACCTAGTACCTTAAAGACCTACACAGCAGTTTTGTATAATTGGCAGCGTTTAACTGTCAAGAACAGGTGAGGTAAAATGGTTGATGTTTGTATGGCAAAGTTTGTCTGGAGCTGTCGTGAAGGGGGTAGTTCCAAGGCGGCTATGTCTTCAGTGTTATTTTTTTTCAAGTTGCATGTTTGGCAGATCTTGCTAAATAATTCATACTAACCAAGACATTAAAAGGGTGGGCAAGAGAGCGTCCTAACACAGGCATCACACGGAGCCCAATCAACCCGGCCCTGTTGCAATATTTGATTGGGACAGTAAAGGGGGATGCTTTGAGCAAGTGCTAAGCACCCCCTTTTTAGTTTAGTCTTTTCATTTAGCTTACTTTAGGGCTTTTAGAATGGGTAAGCTAGTTACTGCTAATAAGACTACTGCGCAATCAGGTTGAATGTTAAATAATGTGGTTATTAAGCTGGTGTTTGATCTTGTGCTAAATACATAAGTCTAAGAGATTAACTGGCCAGGGGGTGATGGATTTCTTTTTAGGTGCAAGCAGACCCCGTGATTTGTCCAGTTGTTTTTACAGGGTGCTTAAATAATGTTGGCCCTCCAGGTGGTGGGCAGTGGTTTATCCATGCTAATCTATCCCCTTTGCCCAGGTAGCAGTTTATTTGGGTGTTTCGCATTGTCTTATTGCTTTAGGCTTACCTATGGAGCGTTGCGGGTTGCAGGTGATTCAGTAGACTAATTAAAAGCAGTTAGGGTGGTGGAAGTTGTATTTAAAGGGTGATCAGTTCCATTAAGTAGTTGCGCTCCTTGCGAGTTTGTTTGGAAACCCAGGGGCCTTATGCCTACTGCCGCTTTGGAGGTTGAAGGGCTTTTCAGTTTTGCCCTCAAAGAGGTTTTACATTTTTCACCTTCTTCTGGGTCACCCAACTATTGTTTCCCTTTCCTTGGGGCTAGCTTGTTATATAAATGCCAATTTCTGTCTCTGTGAACTTTCGGATAGTGTTGTCTGGGAGTGCTAACTGTCGGGTGTGGTTCATGGGGCATTCCTATATATTTACTGGGCTAGCCTGCACCAAGTAGCATTAAAAGCCCAGTATTTTCTTGTGAGCAAGTGATTTACGTTGGTTGGGAATCCGAGAAATGCGCTAGCAGCGCCTGCTAAATGCCCTATGGATGGCAGAGGAGCAGTTTGGGGCCCCTGGCTGGGTGGTCATTCACTTGGGAGGCAATGATTTGGGTACGTGCATGGGTATTAAGCCGATATGGCAATTGCATGTTTGTTAGGAGCATTGGCGGGCGTGTCATACAACTCTCAAGTTTACATTATGGGGTGGAGAGCTTTTGTAGGCCCAATGGGTTACACCTCATGGGCACAGAGCAAGAGCTATTCATCAGTGACCTCTGCAGTTTCCTTTAATTTCAAAAGAGTCACAGTTTGGTGGCAGGCCTGGTTCTGAGAACTGGGCTTTGGTGGGTAGCGGTGCTCCTTGGGCAGCCAATTATAAGCGCAGGTGTGCCTGGGTAGCTTATTTCCTTTGAGAGCGGCAAGTTGGCCACCGCCTAAAGGGGGGTCAGGGTCTCATTCCAAGGGAGGGGCTTATTCTGTGCCAATTAAGGGAGGATGGTCCTGCCTCAGGTCAGTCTGCACTGGGGGGGATCCACCCCTGTAATATAGTATTGGTATCCATTGGGCTGTGGCCTCGGTGCACTGCTTTCTTCTTTCCACCTATTCTAAAATTTCAATTTGATCAATAAATTCTGTCTGTGACCTTTTTTAATTCCATATACATGTGTCAGTGTGTTTATTTCTAGGTTTAGGCTTAAGTTAAGTTAACAAAGGGAATAATAAAAAAAATGGGTGACTTAAACACCCTAGCCAGCAGCGCAGTCCAAAATTCAATAGAGGAGCTACACCAAATGCCACCCTCACTGGTATCCCCAATGGCAGTTGGTGTGGCTCCCCTATCCGAATTTTGGACTGCGCTGCTGGCTTTCACTTTGCGCATGTGACAACAGCTGGCCTGGATGCTTTAAAAGTTATTTTAAAACTTTGGGGCCAATAGCGGGTGAAAGACCTGTTATAACTAGGGGTGTGCACCGGCCACTTTTCGTGTTTTGTGTTTTGGTTTTGGATCTGGATCTTTCTTCGTGTTTTGGATCTGGATTGGTTTTGCCAAAACCACCCTTCCGTGTTTTGGGTTCTGGGTTTTGTGTTTTGGATCTGTATTTTTTTGAAAAAAAGCATAAAAACAGCTAAAATCACAGAATTTGTAGGTTTTTCTGCTCCTATGCTATTATTAACCTCAATAACCTTAATTTCCACTCATTTCCAGTCTATTCTGAATACCTCACACCTCACAATAGTGTTTTTATGTCCAAAAGGTTGCACCGAGGTAGCTGGATGACTATGCTAAGCGACACGAGTGGGCGGCACAAACACGTGACCCATCTAGGCGTGAAACTGCAGTGGCAGACAGGATGGCATTGAAAAACTAGGCCCCAAACTGTACATAATGCAAAGAAAAAAAAGAGGTGCAAGATGGAATTGTCCTTGGGCCCTCCCACCCACCCTTATGTTGTATAAACAGGACATGCACACTTTAACAAACCAATCATTTCAGCGCCAGGGTCTGCCACACAACTGTGGCTGAAATGATTGGTTCGTTTGGGCCCCCACAAAACAAGCTGGCAATTAATCTGTCCCTGCACAAACTGGCTCTAGGGAGGCAAGAAGTCGTCCTCATCCTCCTCATCCACAGATTCCTCACCCTCTTCAGTGTTATGTACATCCTCATCCTCACAGAGTATTAATTCGTCCCTGCTGGAACCACAGGTCCCTCTGTACGTTCTGGAGGCTGGTCTCCCTGGAAGAGTTGATCATTCATTTTATGAACATCATCTTCTCCACATTTTGTGGAAGCAACCTCCTACGCCTTTCGCTAACAAGGTTCCCGGCTGCACTAAACACTCTTTCGGAGTACACACTGGAGGGGGGGCAACTCAGGTAAAATAGAGCCAGTTTGTACAGGGACCTCCAAATTGCTTCTTTTTCCTGCCAGTACAGGTACGGACTGTCTGACATGCCTACTTGGATGCTGTCACCGATGTAATCCTTTAACAGACAGATGCACGCTTGTCGCTGCTGCTTTGAGGATTCAAGTGCGGCTACAGCCCACACAATTCACAAAGACAGAAAAAAAAATAGAATATTTTTATTGTTTGTGGAGCACACTTTGAGGGTTACACCACCCTCTAACAGACAGACGCACGCTTGTCGCTGCTGCTTTGAGGATGCAAGTGCGGCTACAGCCCACACAATTCACAAAGACAGAAAAAAGAAGAAGAATATTTTTATTCTTTGTGTAGCACACTTTGAGGGTGTCACCACCCTTTAACAGACAGACGCACGCTTGTCGCTGCTGCTTTAAGGATGCAGGTGCGGCTACAGCCCACACATTTCACAAAGACCGAAAAAAAAAGAACAATATTTTAATTGTTTGTGTAGCACACTTTGAGGGTGTCACCACCCTTTAACAGACAGACGCACGCTTGTCGCTGCTGCTTTAAGGATGCAGGTGCGGCTACAGCCCACACAATTCACAAAGACAGAAAAAAGAAGAATATTTTTATTGTTTGTGTAGCACACTTTGAGGGTGTCACCACCCTTTAACAGACAGACGCACGCTTGTCGCTGCTGCTTTGAGGATGCAAGTGCGGCTACATCGCACACAAGTCACAAACACATTAAAAAAATAGTTTTTTATTTTTTGGAGCACTTCGTGAGTTACACCACCCTTTAACAGACAGACGCACGCTTGTCGCTGCTGCTTTAAGGATGCAGGTGCGGCTACAGCCCACACAATTCACAAAGACAGAAAAAAGAAGAATATTTTTATTGTTTGTGTAGCACACTTTGAGGGTGTCACCACCCTTTAACAGACAGACGCACGCTTGTCGCTGCTGCTTTGAGGATGCAAGTGTGGCTACATCGCACACAAGTCACAAACACATTAAAAAATTTTTTTTGATTTTTTGGAGGACTTTGAGAGTTACAACACCCTTTAACAGACAGACGCACGCTTGTCGCTGCTGCATTGAGAATGCAAGTGCGGCTACAGCCCACACAATTCACAAAGACAGAAAAAAAAAGAACAATATTTTAATTGTTTGTGTAGCACACTTTGAGGGTGTCACCACCCTTTAACAGACAGACGCACGCTTGTCGCTGCTGCTTTAAGGATGCAGGTGCGGCTACAGCCCACACATTTCACAAAGACAGAAAAAAAAAGAACAATATTTTAATTGTTTGTGTAGCACACTTTGAGGGTGTCACCACCCTTTAACAGACAGACGCACGCTTGTCGCTGCTGCTTTGAGGATGCAGGTGGAATCTAGACGGGATTTGGAACCGAGGACACACTACCTCCATCAATTGTCTAAATCCCACTGCACTAATGTCGGATACCGGACGCACGTCTGACACCAACATAGCAGTCAAGGCCTCAGTTATACGTTTTGCTTCAGGATGACTGCTGTCGTACTTCATCCTCATCGCTAGGGACTGTTGGAGGGTCAATTGTTTAGTAAAAGTAGTGATGTTCCTACTTCCTCTCTGGGATGATGAACAACTCCCAGCAGCAGCAACAGCACTAGTAGGAAGTGGTTCTTGATCTTTCCCTATTTTATTTTTATCAGAGAAAGTTTGGTCCTCCATTTATGTTATATTGATATATATACGTGCGGCTAAAGCGCACACAAACACAGAAAATATTTTTTTATTTTTGCTGGAGAGTAGTACACTTTGTGGGTTACACCACCCTTTAAGAAATGAGCCAGCCGGCTCTTTACTTATGGGACACAGGCGCACGCTTGGCGCTGCTCCTTTGTTGATGCACGTGCAGCCACAGTGCACACAAGTCACAAACACAGAAAAAATATATTTTTTTGGTTTGGAGTGTACTTTGGGGGTTACAGAACCCTTTAACGGTCAAGCCAGCCGGCCCTTTACTTATGACACAGGCGCACGCTTGGCACTACTTTGTTGATGCACGTGCGGCTACTGCGCACACAATTCACAAACACAGAAAATAAATTTTTTTTTGGTTTGGACTGGAGTGTACTTTGGGGGTTACAGCACCCTTTAACGGTCAAGCCAGCTGGCCCTTTACTTATGACACAGGCGCACGCTTGGCACTACTTTGTTGATGCACATGCGGCTACTGCGCACACAATTCACAAACACAGAAAATAATTTTTTTTTTGGTTTGGACTGGAGTGTACTTTCGGGGGTTACAGCACCCTTAACGGTCAAGCCAGCCGGCCCTTTACTTATGACACAGGCGCACGCTTGGCACTACTTTGTTGATGCACGTGCGGCTACTGCGCACACAATTCACAAACACAGAAAATAATTTTTTTTTTGGTTTGGACTGGAGTGTACTTTCGGGGGTTACAGCACCCTTAACGGTCAAGCCAGCCGGCCCTTTACTTATGACACAGGTGCACGCTTGGCACTACTTTGTTGATGCACGTGCGGCTACTGCGCACACAATTCACAAAGACAGAAAAAAAAAGAACAATATTTTAATTGTTTGTGTAGCACACTTTGAGGGTGTCACCACCCTTTAACAGACAGACGCACGCTTGTCGCTGCTGCTTTGAGGATGCAGGTGGAATCTAGACGGGATTTGGAACCGAGGACACACTACCTCCATCAATTGTCTAAATCCCACTGCACTAATGTCGGATACCGGACGCACGTCTAACACCAACATAGCAGTCAAGGCCTCAGTTATACGTTTTGCTTCAGGATGACTGCTGTCGTACTTCATCCTCATCGCTAGGGACTGTTGGAGGGTCAATTGTTTAGTAAAAGTAGTGATGTTCCTACTTCCTCTCTGGGATGATGAACAACTCCCAGCAGCAGCAACAGCACTAGTAGGAAGTGGTTCTTGATCTTTCCCTATTTTATTTTTATCAGAGAAAGTTTGGTCCTCCATTTATGTTATATTGATATATATATACGTGCGGCTAAAGCGCACACAAACACAGAAAATATTTTTTTATTTTTGCTGGAGAGTAGTACACTTTGTGGGTTACACCACCCTTTAAGAAATGAGCCAGCCGGCTCTTTACTTATGGGACACAGGCGCACGCTTGGCGCTGCTCCTTTGTTGATGCACGTGCAGCCACAGTGCACACAAGTCACAAACACAGAAAATATATATTTTTTTGGTTTGGAGTGTACTTTGGGGGTTACAGAACCCTTTAACGGTCAAGCCAGCCGGCCCTTTACTTATGACACAGGCGCACGCTTGGCACTACTTTGTTGATGCACGTGCGGCTACTGCGCACACAATTCACAAACACAGAAAATAATTTTTTTTTTGGTTTGGACTGGAGTGTACTTTCGGGGGTTACAGCACCCTTAACGGTCAAGCCAGCCGGCCCTTTACTTATGACACAGGCGCACGCTTGGCACTACTTTGTTGATGCACGTGCGGCTACTGCGCACACAATTCACAAACACAGAAAATTATTTTTTTTTTGGTTTGGACTGGAGTGTACTTTCGGTGGTTACAGCACCCTTAATGGTCAAGCCATCCGGCCCTTTACTTATGACACAGGCGCACGCTTGGCACTACTTTGTTGATGCACGTGCGGCTACTGCGCACACAATTCACAAACACAGAAAATAAATTTTTTTTTGGTTTGGACTGGAGTGTACTTTCGGGGGTTACAGCACCCTTAACGGTCAAGCCAGCCGGCCCTTTACTTATGACACAGGCGCACGCTTGGCACTACTTTGTTGATGCACGTGCGGCTACTGCGCACACAATTCACAAACACAGAAAATATTTTTTTTTTTGGTTTGGACTGGAGTGTACTTTCGGGGGTTACAGCACCCTTAACGGTCAAGCCAGCCGGCCCTTTACTTATGACACAGGTGCACGCTTGGCACTACTTTGTTGATGCACGTGCGGCTACTGCGCACACAATTCACAAACACAGAAAATAATTTTTTTTTTGGTTTGGACTGGAGTGTACTTTCGGGGGTTACAGCACCCTTAACGGTCAAGCCAGCCGGCCCTTTACTTATGACACAGGCGCACGCTTGGCACTACTTTGTTGATGCACGTGCGGCTACTGCGCACACAATTCACAAACACAGAAAATAATTTTTTTTTGGGTTTGGACTGGAGTGTACTTTCGGGGGTTACAGCACCCTTAACGGTCAAGCCAGCCGGCCCTTTACTTATGACACAGGCGCACGCTTGGCACTACTTTGTTGATGCACGTGCGGCTACTGCGCACACAATTCACAAACACAGAAAATTATTTTTTTTTGGTTTGTACTGGAGTGTACTTTCGGGGGTTACAGCACCCTTTAACGGTCAAGCCAGCCGGCCCTTTACTTATGACACAGGCGCACGCTTGGCACTACTTTGTTGATGCACGTGCGGCTACTGCGCACACAATTCACAAACACAGAAAATATATTATATTTTTAGCACTTGGGGGGAGCACCCCTGATGGACAGAGCACCCCCTGGACAACACTACAGCACCTCTTTAGGACTGGGACACTGCACAGGACTTTGGAGTGGACACAGCCCCTATGGAGAACTGACTGCACAACACAGTCCAGCCAGCCCCTATGGACTTTGAAGTAGTGGACACAGCCCCTATTAACAACAGCAGCACAGCACAACACAGCCAGCCCCTATGGACTTTGAAGTAGTGGACAACAGCAGCACTACACTACACTACACAGCCCTAACTCCCACCCTCCCTCTTCACTGTCCACAGCCGAGTGAGAAAATGGCGCCGACGTGGGTACCTTATATAGGATCCAAAACCCGCGAGACTCGGAAGGCGGGAAGATGACGTTTTGCCTCGATTTCAGAATCCGAGTCAGGCGGGAAAAGTCGAGCCTGACTCGGATCGGACTCGGATCGGGGGGGCTCGGGGGGGTTCGGATTTCAGAAATCCGAACCCGCTCACCCCTAGTTATAACTTGAAATTAATATAATATTTCAATACTCAAAACCCCCCCTCACCCATTTATCAACACATAGAGAGCTGCTGTTTTTGTGCCTAGATGCATATTCTCATCCTGGGAGCTAGACTTGCGGGAATTCCTTTACTGTATTACAGGTTACTGAAAGAAGATCTACACAATAGTCCTATAGTATTTTTAGCACAATAAAATGTTTTTATTTTCACATATATCAAATATATTAAAGGAAGCACAATAATAAAAAGATAACTTTAAATTCACGCCTCAACCTGTAACAGTGTAATATTAAGATTACCTTTAACAAAATATTTACTTTTATTGGTTACTGTAATATTATACTATACTATATTTTCTATAGAAGATACTCACCAAATGCATTTTCAAGAGGCCCTGATATTGCACCAGTTTTGAAAAAAGGTCCTCCTACTTGTAACATAAATAAGGATATATATTATCTTACTGTGACAAATATAATATGTTTACTGTAATACTGACCTAAAAGTGTTGTATCAGTTCATAACAAAATCAGATTTTTGTAGCAGATAAATGAACTTTACTGAATCTCAACTTCAGTGGCGTAACTACTGCCCCCGCGGTGGCTTGGAGGCGCTGGGTAGCTTGGGGGCGATGGGGGCAGTAGTAGTAACTACGGAGGGTGCAGGGGGTGCGGTCACACCCCCTGCACCCTCCATCTGCCGGGCACCCGCTGAGTGTGTTACCAGCGGGCGCCCAGCTCCTATTCAAACCCCCAGCGGCAGCCGGAGGATGGAGCTCCCTCCGTCTTCCGGGTCCCGCAGGGCACTATGGGAGTGATGTAATGACGTCACTCCCATATTGCCGAGGAGCGGACACCGGGGTATGGACGGCAGCAGCACTGGAGCGGGGATAAAGGTAAGTGTTTGTGCTTTTTTCTTTTGTGTGTGTTTGTTTCTTTGTGTGCGCACGGAGGGGGGGAGCAACTACAGGGAGCAACTACAGGGGGCTAACTACAGGCGGCTAACTACAGGCAGCTAACTACAGGGGGCTAACTACAGGGGGCTAACTACAGGGGGCTAACTACCGGCGGCTAACTACAGGCAGCTAACTACAGGGGGCTAACTACAGGGGGCTAACTACAGGGGGCTAACTACCGGCGGCTAACTACTAGAAGGGGCACTACAGGGGGCTAACTACTAGAAGGGGCACTACAGGGGGCTAACTACAGGCGGCTAACTACAGGGGGCTAACTACAGATGGCTAACTACAGGTGGCTAACTACAGGGGGCTAACTACAGGCGGCTAACTACTAGAAGGAGCACTACAGGGGGCTAACTACTAGAAGGAGCACTACAGGGGGCCCTGCAAAATGGGCACTACTACAGGGGGCACTACTTTAATGGGCACTACTACGGGGGGCCCTGCATAATGTGCACTACTACAGGGGGCATTGCATAAGGGGCACTACTACAGGGGACACTGCATAATGGGCACTACTACAGGGGACATTGCATAATGGGCACTACAACAGGGGACATTGCATAATGGGCACTACTACAGGGGACATTGCCAAAGGGGCACTAATATAGGGGGCATTGCATAAGGGGCACTACTACAGGGGGCATTGCATAAGGGGCACTAGTATAGGGGGCATTGCATTTTGGGGCACAACTACAGGGGACACTGTATAAGGAGCACTAATTTGATACACAGTTTACAGGTTATAAACTATGTTCCCAATAATCTGGTTCTACATGGACATAAAAACTGTGCAACCTTTCTTGAGCTGAGGTGACGGACTGGCAGGAGCAGAAAGGAGGGTTGGTGAAGTAGATCTGTCAGGGTGGGATGTAATGGGCATTACTGTTTGGCATAATGTGTATTTGGCATTACTGTGTGCACAATGTGCTATTAGGGGCATTACTGTGTGGCATAATGTGTAAGGGGCATTACTGTGTTGCATAATGTGTTGTATGTGGCATTACAGTGTGGCACAATGTGAAATAGGGGCATTACAGCATGGCATAAATTTGTTATAAGCGCTTTACTGTATGTCATTATGTGTTATATGTGGCATTATTGTGTGGGATGTGTAAGGGGCTTTGCTGTGTAGCATAATGTGTTGTAAGGGGCATTCCGGTGTGGCACACTGTGTTATAAGTGGCATAACTTAGTGTGTCATAATGTGTAAGGCACGTTGCTGTATCATGTAAACCACACACCTTAAACGTAGTCTTTGGGTGTGTTTGATCTTTGAATGGGGGGGGGGGCACCTGAAACTTTTTTGGCATGGGGGAGCAAAATTTATGGTTATGCCACTGCTCAACTTCTTGCAGTTTAAGATTTTTTTTTAGTCTACAAATGAACATTTAAATGTTTAGTAATATAGTTAATTTATCTGATAAATCTATATAATTGCAAACAGGGATTATACTTGTCATCAGCACAACTGTCAGAAAGAACTCAGAGGTAATCAGCTTACTATAGCAACACATGTACTACCTTCTTGATTATGTTGCAATGTTAATAATAATAAGAGATTCCACCCACATTATGGAGCTCATTCAGAGTCAGTCGTGAGCTCTCAAAACCTACTCGATGTTGCCCCACAGAGCATGCACACGATGGAGCCGGCCCTGTCATGCGCATGCGGGAGAACCGGCTAGCGACGGGCGCTCCGTCGTTAGGGGTCTCGTAGTAGATGGGGTGAGCTGTCAATGTTGAGTGACAGCTCTCCCTGTTTGCTGGGTGGGCCGGGGGTGTGCCCAGCCAAACGGAGGCATTCCAGTCGGAACTCTTGCCATTTGGGGGCGGCCCCACTGACATCATTGCTGATGTCAGTGGGGAACTTCTTGCTCAAACTGAGCAGGTAGCTCCCTGGGGTTTACAAGTGCCCAGACCCTACCTTAGGGTCTGGTTGTAAGCCCCGATGGTCACAATGGTCTTGACCATCGTGACCATCACCCATGTTGGTCATAAGAGCTGTGGGTGTTAACCCACAGCATAACGATCGACAAGGAGGCAGCCGTTCAGGATGCAAGTGGCCGCCCTGATTCAGAGTGACCACTTGCATCTAACAACTGCCTCTGAATGAGGCCCTATATGCTATTGATTGTGGAATTTTAGATATAATATCAATTCCTCTTTCTTCATGCTGTTGTATTAAATCTTTCATATTGACCACGCGGACGTGTATCAATATGGGGAAGCAGTATACTCAGATGCAATCGGATAATACCCACATTTAAAGTGTATGAACTATAATACAGTGAGACTCAAACATGGTTCATACAATACTTTTATTCACGGTGTTTAAACAACAATACACTTCTAGTTAAATTTGCTACCCTATTGATATAGACTGAATTTCTGGCCGCATTCTATTTATAGCATTTGTAATGGATTGGAGTTATTATTATTATTATTATTATTATTATTATTATTATTATTATTATTTTTATCCTTTATTTATATGGCACCACAAAGGTTCCACAGCGCCTTACACAGTACATAAATGAGTACACAAGAAAAACAGTTAATAGTAATACAAAACAATGTAGGACAAGGACATGGTTTATACTCATTGATGTATAATACAAGCAGCAGGACATGAGCAACCAGTTGTTAGGTGCCATTGTGGGGAGTAAGGAGTAAATTATACTATAAGTAGGCACAGGAGAAGCACGTGAGGGACAAGGGCCCTGCTTGTGAGAGCTTACATTCTAAGTTATGAACACACTGCTGATATAACCAGGCAACACAAGACAATAACCAACCTCCTTGAAGAAGGCAGAATGCTGCCGATATGCATTGGAGACACCACCCATTTGCCTCACGGTACCCGGCCCGATCCTCCGATGTTCCCCATCTCCACCAGGTACCGCCGGTGATCGCGGCCACCCCCCACCAAGCACCAGGATGCACTGTGGCTGGCCACCATTCACAGCTCCAGTGACAGACCATGCCAGCCTATCCACGAGTGCTCCTCTACCTCAAAAGTCCCTGGCAGACCACCATCCACCAGATGCCCCCCCCAGCATTACCATAGAGGAGTTGCACTCCGAGCAGTTATCCCCTCCGGCTTAGCCAGCCCAGCTGCTCACACATCAGCAAGAGGGGACAAACCACCACGAACACCGCACAGCAGTCGCCTGCCACCACAGGCCCGGTGACCTCCAGCAACAAGCAGCCCCACAACCCGCAGTCTGACCTGCATTCCAATTGACTTTCACAACTTACCACCATTATAAGCATCATCCTACCACATGGTCGCAATGTTGAGATACCATCTGCCAAAAATCCTACCGGTAGGTAAGTACTTCGAGTCTATCCCCTCACCACGCGGGACGCCGCCTCGGTGCCCCACTCACCCAGCTCCAACACCCGCTCAGACTCCACAGACTGCAGACCATAGGTGCAGCAGGGGATACGTGCTGGTCACTGAAACGCATGTCAATGAGCCCCCTGAAAGGGTCCACCAACTTCCCCACCCAGAGTATCACCCCTCCCACAACCCCGCAGTGCCCGGGACCCATAAGGAGCAGCATTGTGACTTCTCCAAAAAAAAGATTTGGCCCCCAGCCCTTTCTGCCTGGCTTTTTTCATTTCATCCATCCCTACATTTTACATTTCCTATCCTCTCCCCCACGCCCCCATTCTCATCTCCTCCCTTCTTAGTTCACCACACCCATCAACCATACCATAACAGCAAGGCAGTGTGCACCTTACCACCCCCCCCTTATCACCAATCTAACCAGTGCAGGACTCGTACTCCCGCACAAAGGAGCAGAACTCCACCGACCCATTACACACCCACACCCACATACACACTCTAGAAACCAACACCATCCCACGTACCATCCACCCAACATCTGCCCCAAACCCCCATCTATCTACCCCCACACACTCACCACCACCACAGCACACTGGAACACGCCCCCCACCATTACGCTTGAGCGCAGTTCAACCCCCCTTATAAACAAGCCAATAACAGACACATTTTTAGATAATATTAGAATTCACTATTATCCTGTCTTTGCCTGAATACTTTTAATATCTCTAATCATTATACTCCTATTTTTCATCTAGGTATACAATTACCCTATATTACTAACAATTCATCAGTGGACCTTTCTTTTAACTATTTATGTTTGTTCTGTTTATTAATAATTTTAATTCCTTGTATCTCACTGTATATTTCCCCTGAATTATTTATCATTTATTTCTTTCTATGCGCCCAAAAAAACTTCTTACTCTTTCCCCCAACTTTATGATTCAATCCAGTTGATTAGGGCTGCATCCCGTAATCTAACTAACTATTTAGTCTTGATTATATAGGGGTTCAATACTCTAATTATTAGTGTGCAGACACTCTTTTTTTCCCTTCCTTTTATTCATGACAGTACACATTGCCCAAGCTGGAGCAGTTTAAGATGCTCATGAAGGATCACGTAGCAGTGATGCCATCCAATATTTAAGGACAACACAACTGTAGGGAGGGTATTACTGCTGACAGTTACAACCAGCAAAAACCCATAACCATGGTGGATTAGGTGGCATTCTGCCACAGAGATCAGTGCCTTGAAAAAGTAATTGTATCTATTCCTGGAATTACAAAAGTGATGATGATGATAATGGTGCTACTGAGGTTAGAGAAAGTGCACCTACAGTAACAGAGGCAGAGAAGGTATCTTTTGTTATGACAATGCCAAAGAAGACAACCAAATAGTCTTTTCGCCACAGCAGCGTCAATGTTGACATCAGAATCAACACCTCCATTGGTCCCTGATGAGAACCATGCATTGTCAGTATGAAAGCAACTGGCAGATGGTATAAACTATGCAGATTGGATTCAGTGTGGCACCACATTATCCAGCATTCACAGACTATTTAACTTTTTATGTACCTGTACTTTCCTAAAGTTTTGCTCACATTGATAACCACTTGTATAAGAGTGATATGAGCTGCATTATATGCCTAAAAGAGATTGGTTGGAATATTTAATTTCCACATTGCAGGAACATGAGGTATAAGATTATTTTGCAGTGACCCCAGAGGTTGTCAGGACTCTGATGTACTATTTTCTCCTAAAAGGTTTTTCTATCACTTCAGAGAATTATAAGCAAAAGGTCTTGGAAGTAGGCAAAGGCAACCTCATGCAGGCAAAATGTCCTACCATCTATAGGTCAATTCAAGGCTATAGAGAACATTGCAGGATCTGGGTGATGGGGGAGAGGTGGCCAAACCATGAAGGTGTAGCCATGTACGCTTGAAAAATAACAATTGAAAACTACTGTGAGTTAGAAAATCTTCTCCCTACATAGCTGGGCTCCTTACACAAGTCTGGGCCTTGTTAAATAGCTCCTGTTTCTCCATCCATTCAATGCCCCTGGGTATTTTCCAACAAACCTCCAAGTTATTGCTGGTCCAAGCATACAGAGGACTGTGTGAGACATCTCCATCCCCCTCCAAGAAGAGATCATTTTCTCCACTGGGGAGGGTGGGAGAGTTTCATAACATTGCTGAAGCTTCACATCTCCCCAAATTCCTGTAAGACTAATCCAACTAAAGAGGCAAATGTGTTGATCTATGAAGGCAAGGGGGCATCTGACTGATGAGCTGAGAAAGGGTCTCCTGAGATGGGGTGCATGGATACTACCGATTGATGTTTCCTCAGAAAAGATTTAGGGGGAGTTGTATCAAACCTTGGAGAAAGATAAAGTGGACAGAGATAAAGGACCTTATGCAGAGTCGGTCGCGAGCGCTGAGCGCTCGCAACTGACTCGATGTTGGTCCACAGGGCATGCGCACGACGGAGACGGCTACGTCGTGCGCATGCACGAGCCCCCGCTAACGACAGATCACCTGTCATTAGCGGGCTCGAAGCAGACCGAGTGAGCTGTCGATGTTGATTGACAGCTCGCTCCGTTTGCTGGGTGGGCAGGGGGCGTGCCCGGCCAAACAGAGGCGTTCCTTTCGGAATGCTTGATGTTTTGTGGGCATCCCCACTGACATCATCAGTGATGTCAGTGGGGAGCTTCCTGCTCAAACAGAGCAGGAAGCTCCCTGGGGCTTAAGGTTGACGAGACCCTACCCTAGGGTCTCGTCATAAGCCCCGATGGTCGTGATGGTCTTGACCATCACGACCATCTCCCTTAGCGGTCGTTAGAGCTGTGGGTGTTAACCCACAGCCTAATGACCGACATGGAGGTGGCCGTTCAGGATGCAAGCGGCCGCCCTGTTTCTGAGTGACTGCTTGCATCCTACGACCGCCTCTGAATGAGGCCCAAAGTGCCAACCAATCATCAACTAACTGTCATTTTTCAATCACAGCCTGTAACATGGCAGTTCGATTCTGATTGGTTGGTACTTTATCTCTCTTCACTTTATCTCTCTCCGAGGCTTAATACATCTCCCCCAATAGGATCAATCACAGTGCATCCAGGTAAGTGCAAGGGAGCATGGGCCTGATTCAGCTTTGATTGCTATTGCAATTGCGGCTGCGATTACATACCAAGTTCAACTGCGATAGTATGCTAATCCTTGTTAATGCATTGCCATCACAATGACCTCTCTGCACTGCACAGGGATGCCCACTTTACCTTACACTCATCCGTAATGCTTGGTACACGCACTGGTACACTTGTGTTCAGCCGACCACCCCCCCATCACCATCCACAAACTTTACTTCCTGTCAATCACTCTACAATGCGTCTGCATAACCTCTGCACTTGCAGTCCTGATCACAGTGGCCAGTCCTCACACATGAACTGAGATGCATACGCAAGCGCAGAATGCAACAACTGGTCCATTGCATGCGTGTTAGCAACTGCGATCCAAGGCCCCATGTCTGCTGTCAGTCTATCTTGGTTGATGCTGTGAACAATGTAACACTGCTCCCTGACTTTCACCCAATGAGATTAATTAATAGTAATCTTTCCTATAAGTAGCTAAAGTTTTCCTGTGAAAACACATTTTTAAAGTCTTTAGGTGTTTTTTCCTGTTAAAACACCCTGGATTATTATTATTATTATTATTATTATTATTATTATTATTATTATTATTATTATATAATATATATATATATATATAATATAATATAATATATAACTAATAAGTGAACGAAAAAAACTAGAAAGGTTTTCCCTGGCTGTGGCATTACCCCTCATTAGAAAAAGTCCGGTGCTGGTAATGGAATTTACAGGGGACCCCTACTCATTTTATCCCCTGTTTTTCCACTACCGTGCTAGTTCTTAATATACAGTGGACCCCTAGGCATTTTGTCCCCTGTATTTTTAGAACCAGGACAGGCTTTAAAAAGCCCAGGACTGGTGAGGCTTTTTTTTGGGGGGGGGGCTGCACTTCAATTTTTTTAAAACAGACACAGAAGCCATCACGTATCTCACTGATCTGTGATGGCTTCTCTATAACTTGCACCTTTCTAATGCTACTCGCATTAAAAGGTGTCAGTTTACCTACAGTAGTTCTAAACTCACCTAAAATCGCAAATGTAGTAGCCTTGAGCTGAAAAGTTTGAAGGGCTACTGAATTTGCGAGTCACAACACAAACTCACACCTTTAAAAAATGTGAGAAGGTGCGAGTTTGTACTGTTACTAAAACTGACACCCTATTACATTTGGCCCCTTGTTTTTATTTGTGATTTGTATACCTTTATATGATGGGATATATGGTGAGATATATGGTGAGATATATGGTGGGATTTATGGTGGGATTTATGGTGGGATATGTAATGGACAATATTGTGGGATATATGATGGGATATATGGTGGGATTTATGGTGGGATTTATGGTGGGATATATGGTAGAATATATGGGAGATATATGGAGAGATATATGGTAGAATATATGGGAGATATATGGAGAGATATATGGTAGAATATATGGTGGGATTTATGGTTGGAAATATGTTTATTTTTTTCCTGCTCTCATTATTTGAACTTATATCTCTGTGCTGTGGCTGCAGCTATTATAATAATACATCTAGATTGAGTAGATGCAATGTGCCCATGCCCGGACCTGTCTGTATGCCTGGCAAGGAGACATAACCACTGTCATGAACTCATTCACACTAAGGGCCTGATTTAGCAAGGAATGCAGTTGCCTATACACATGCAATTGGTTGATTGACAGTAAGTGCCATTTGTAGGTGGTGACATGCAGGGGAGGTCAGGCGAATGCAAGTGTGCCATTGCATGGGCGTGTATAAATTATCCACTGCAATTAATACCAGATGCCTCTTGAGTTCCCATAGTGTGCACAGAAGTTACCAATTCCTGATTGAGGTCTGGGTTTCCTTAACTCTGTGTATGGGTTAGTGGGCATCCTTATGTCAGGCTGCGTCCACAATTCAGATGCAAACACTTATATACTACCGCTGATATTATCAATGCAGTTGTGTGTATAAGCAGAATAACATTCCTTGCTGAATCAGGCCCTCAGAACGCTAGCTAAGATGGATGGTTGTGAAGGTTGCTGTTTGCGGGTTTCCTTATTACCAAAAATAAAAATCCTGCCATCACCAAGAGTTAGTCTTGGAGATGCCCCTCCCACTGCGGCTCTTTGGTTTTTCTTCACCAGAAAAATATACCTTTAAGCCAGTAGCATGTGGCCATAGGAGACCGTGAGTTTTAGAATCACAGAATATCAGAACTAAAAATTAGGTTTTAATTTTAAGTAATCACTTCAAAGCTTGTGGTTTGCAAAGGTTACAAAGATTATAATAATTAATAAAAGTTCACACAAGTTACTAGCAATTTGAAGAAAAATTTAAAGGAGAAAACAAAGTTCAGGTCACCTGTGCAGGGTGTAATAATGGCAGAAGTTAGGTCTATTCTTAGGGATATGGTGCATTCTGACCCTATGGCCTCCTCATGAAAATGAACAATGGCTGATCACTGGACTAATCTAATATACTGGTTGGACCCTATCCCCTTTCATGTAGGGCAAGCTCCCCCCCTCCTCTTGTTTTTGAGCATGGGGGTGGGGACAGGAGATCTAGGGATTTTTTTCATCCTGGCTAAACTGGTACAGCTAAGAGCTCATTCTAGGGGGTATTCACAGATTGCTGGTCTTCTCTAATGTATAACTTAGAGTAGGTGTCTCCCAGCCTTATTAGGTAGCAGCTTACATGGGGGCCTCTCAGCAGGGAATATCTATGACTTTGATCAGCATCTCAAAACAATAAACACACAATATGTACAAGCAAGTGCTTGGATGCTCATTCCAGATTACATAATTCCTTAGCAGTTATATTATACATTAATCATCCCTGCAGATTATATCTTAGGTGTGAGTGGGTCCCCATCATCACACCTGTCCCCTTTGATAGACACTAGTGTAGTGGCTACCTATAGGTGCAATTATGGTGGCATCATGGGCTGCTGTCATCTCCCTGTTGGGACCAGCACTACAGGTGCAGCCCATGAACTGCAATACTTCTGTCTCAGCCCTAACCTCAGCATCTCATCCACTTCTCACTTTATTGCACTCAACACCTCCAATGAAGCTCTATAAACAGGCTGTCTAAGCGGGGTTGGTTGCCTGTGTCTATGTGGTATGTGACTGGGTGCCTTTTCCTTGGCCTTCCTGTGCAGTGGGCCTGGTTACACATTGTGTCAGACAACTGACTTCATTAGACCCTTGTTAACTCCTCCCCAGTCTGGGCATCTGCCACAGTCCCACCTGATGCAGCAGCTGCTACTAGATTAACAAGGGTCCGGTTCCTGTTCCTTTTCTGGGAGGCTGTAAACTGCTAACACACACGTGTCCCTGTCCCGATGCACTTTAAGCATATTTACATGATAGACTCTATGTATTTTCCTGCTGTCCTCTATTTTGGATGTGTTTGAAATACTTATGCAGTAATTTAGGTCTTACCACAAAACAATGCAATCCATGCACATAAATGGACAATCTGATGGGCGCCCATCTCTGAAAAGTATAGAAACAAAAATAAAGCTTTATTAGACAGTGAGGAGCATTATATGTCTATATGTAACTTCAATGTAACTTATTCTTGTGTTAAAACACACATCTAATAAAACATGTGCATACTGTACAGTAGTTATTTTGTAAGCAGACTTGTACTTATTTGCACTTACATTTAATAACATACTAAACAAATAGGAACTATGGAGAACAGTGCCTCCAGTGGTCAAACATTTCACTATAAATGTTTCCTTGTGTTCACAAGCCTGTTAGTTTTAACTTTGTTTTCTGTTTACCACAGATACTCTATATAAAGCAGAGGTGATGCTGGTGTATGTATAAAGCTCCTAAATATGATTGCAGTGTAAACATTGAACTTTGATGACATTGCTTATAATTATTGAGCTCTGATTTTATCATGAGTGTTCATTAGGTAATCATGTGTATTATAAAGAGGAAATCCACTGATATGGAAAATATTAGAATATTAGATGGCACCTCATCAGATCTTTTTATGTTACAGAACTCCTCAGTGACTTATATTCTCCTTATAATTTACAGTATGCTTTGTATATATATATATATATATATATTCAGGTTGAGTCTCCCATATCCAAATTTTCCGAAATACGGAATATTCCGAAATACGGAATATTTTCAGCATGACTGAGATAGTGAAAACATTGATTTTTTATGGTTCAATGTACACAAACTTTGTTTAAGGCACAATATTATTAAAAATAAAGTATAAAATGACCTATAGGCTGTGTGTATAAGGTGTATATTACACATACATGAATTTCATGTATGTACACAAATTTTGTTTCAGCCGCAAAATAATTGAAAATATTGTATAAAATTACCTCCAGGCTGTGTGTATAAGGTGTATATAAATCATAAATACATTCTGTGTTTAGATTTGGGCCCTATTCCTAAGACATTTCATTATGGTATGTAATTATTCCAAAATACGGAATATTCCAATATCCAAAATACTCCTAGTCCCAAGCATTTTGGATATGGGAGACTCAACCTGTATATATTTATATATATATATATATATAACCTTTAAAGAAAGGGGTGCACTCATCAGTCTTCTAAAAAAGTCCTTTATTCCAACATTTAAAAGTAAATACAGGATCAACGTTTCGGTCCCAACAATGGACCTTTGTCAAGATCTTATCATGGATCAATTATTGTTTCCCCTCACCCAGGGTCATCCATGGTTGAACACACCACCTTCAGTGTCAACATCACAGAGGCAGGACCTGATGATGTGCTATTAGATGTGTCATGTGATGCAGGGAGACTAATTTATCTACTATCACTGAACACTGACCTTACAATTGAGGCCACAGGAGTCTTAGAGAAGTGATGAAACCATGAATACTAGTAATCTGTGTAACACATGCTCACCTTATAATGGAGTATGGATGAGAGGTCACACCAATAAATAGCCTGTTGTTCTCTGATGGTGCCACAACCCAAGACCCCTTTGTGTTGATTGAAGTAGGAAATGTTTACCAAGGGATAGTGGACAAATAAATATTCATTCCCAATACACCACTACTCATATTACTTAGTTATGAATGTATTTCAAAGTAACAATTACCTATTAGATTATATGTTCAGATGATAATTATTAGAAACTATTTAGAAGTTATTATTAGTATTATTATTATTATTATTAGTGGTGTCACAAGGAGGGTGCGGGAAGTGTGGACCGCAGCCGGGTGGGGCACCGAGGGGTGACACCAAAGTACCGACTCTCCCTCAGTGAAAGGAGCCAGGTGCTGCACTGTAATATTTCGTGCAGCACTTGGCTCCTGACAAAGTGAGGAAGCCGGCAGTACCGGAGCTCCCAAGTTGTTACGGGGTTCAAGCAGCGAGTCCATGACCCTTTCCATGAGGCCACGCCTTTTTGGCAAGGACACACCCCCTTTCTCCCAACACGTGGCTCAGCTGCGCACATTAAAGCCCACCCCGCACCAGGTGCAATAACGAGGAGGGACACCACTGATTATTATTATTATTATTATTATTACATTTTATTTGGGTGCCACATGGGGTTAGCAGAACTGTACATACAGCAACAGTAGGACAGTACAGGGTACAAAGAATATAACATTACATTACAGTAACCAAAAAATAAACAGAGCATAAAGCCATATTGGACAGACTACGATCTGCACCTCACGGCCACCACCGCTCTAGTATGGTACAAAATGGAAAACACCAGCCAGCTCAGAGGAGCAGGATCTCAGACCACCGTGCCTGAGTGCCTATCATCCTACTGCCATAGTCAACTGGAGGATGAAGTTAGGTCCCAGATGCATGCATGAGAGATTGATTGGACAGTCCCTGGTGAAATTCAGCTGATTGCAGTGACAGCAGCACCCCCGCTATCACAGCGAGCATCATAGTAAGTCCTGGGTCCGTGATCTTACTTCCCGCAGCCATTATCTAAAGGGCGTAGCCAAGTCACTGCAGTGCAAACTGTATGTGACCGGTATGTGACTAGTGCAGTGAGGCGTGCATACCTCACTGCACCAACATAAAGGTGCTTCCAGCACACTGATACTTGCCATCAGAGGATAATACCAATAGACACCGAGGCTTCTGCAGAGCCCAAGGCTGACTGATAGTTTTGTTCATTTCAACATCTTCCAGCCCATTACCAGAGCGGGTCACCTCATGAACGTTGCATTACAATACATTCACATTTTTTCATCAAATAATTTATCTATATCAATTTTCTTCTCTCTAATTGTTTTATATTTTTATCTATTTATTTTAAACCCCCACTACCACATCCCAATACCCCCTTGTATTGTGTTACCCGTTTGTTTCCCATGAATGTACACAATTATCACCCCTTGTATTACATTTTAAAAAGTATGTATTCTAAAGAGACAGGTTTTTAAAAAATAAATTTCAATTGTTCTCTATTAACGCTCCATATTATTATAGACTTATTGATGACATAATCACATGTCCTCACACATCATAAAGTGAGCACTAAACATCTTATTATTTCCTTGTATATTGTAATAGGAGATGGTGTTCTCCTAAGTTTTAGCAGCTCCTGCATTACCACTCCAATTGAATTTGATTATGTGCAATGATGACCTATTTAGCAACAAGTAACAATTAGCACCACAATTCTCAGTACAGAATACAGCTGGGAAACAAGGTGAGCAAGGGAGTAATCGGGGAAAGGTGAAACCTGTCTCCAAAAATGATGGCACAACTGGTTGGTGGTTATAGTTGTCTCATATAGCAGACATTAGAAAAAGAAAATAAAAAGCACATCATGGTATAGTATGTCTATAACTGCTCATAGAGAAACACCACCTATAAGTGTAGGGTCCAGCTACTGTTTATGACAAAAGACCACAGCGTACCCAACTCACAGGAAAACATTGAAGATTCCACATATAAAGGTTTATGTACGTAGGGTTTGAAACTTGGCAATTCATCAAACAGACATGGAGCATACCATACTCCCTCTCTACAGAGCTGTTCCCCCTATCTTGGTTTCTTTGGGGAGTTGATTTTCAAACTCCCCTTTAAAAAAAATGTATGGATGCAGTTAATTATACAAACAAGGCACAAACATAGATAATATAAGGGAAGCAGGGCATCGGCCGAAAAATACCCTAAGTCCCATCAATCTATATGTATAGTCACTGCTTAAAAAGCCATACAAGCACTCTCTCCAGAGAAATAAAGTCTCACAGTACAAAAGTACATGTAAAAAGGCAGGGCTATTATAGCAGGGTGGTAATGATACTCCTTGAGAGCATTTTACTCACCTGGTCCTGCAGCTTGTAATTCCCCCGAGTGTTGTCCATCCTCCTGAACATCCGAATAGGTCACAATTTCCTTAGGGAAGATAGCTAGCCATTTGCTTGACAACGCGGTCGGTCGTAAGCAATCAGGGTGGTGTACGGGTGTCCGCAGGCAGACTTGCACATGCTATGAAAGTGTTTAGCATGTGTTTCCAATTTCCTGAAATGCTACGCATTTCACCTGTCACAGCAGGATTCATCAGACTCAAAGGAATATGGTGATCACAGTCTGCAACCTCGGTCATGGTGCTGGTATCACAAATGCAGCAGGGGATGTCATACAGGGAACATCATAAAGGGAATGTCATAAAGGGAATGACATACAAGGGGTGTCAAAAAGCGGGAGTCATAGAGGGGGTGTCATACAGGGGGTGTCATAGAGGGGGTGTCATACAGGGGGTGTCATAGAGGGGGTGTCATACAGGGGATGTCATACAGTAGGTGTCATACAGTAGGTGTCATACAGATAATATCATACAGGGGAGGACATACATGGAGTGTCATACAGGGAATGTCATACAGGGAATGTCATACATGGGATGACATATAGAGGGTGTCACAAAGAGGGTCTCATACAGGGGATGTCATACAGGGGTTATCATACAGGGGATTTCATACAGAAGTTGTCATACAGGGGGTGTCATATAGCGGATGTTATACAGGGGGTGTCAAAATAGAGGTGTCATATAGGAGGTGTCATACAGGGGATGTCATACAGGGGGTGTTATACAGTGGGATTCATAAAGGGGATCTCATAAAGGGGATGTCATACAGGGGATGTCATACAGTGGATGTCATACAGGGGATCTCATACAGTGGATGTCATACAGGGGGTGTCATTCAGATGGATGTCATAATGGGGGTGACACACAGGGGATCTTATACAGGTGATGTCATACAGGGGGTGTCATATAGGGGGTGTCATACAGGGTGTGTCTTGCACTGGTGTCATACAGGTGATGTCATACAGGGGGCATCATACAGGTGGTGTCATATAGGGGATGTCAAACAGGGGATTTCATACAGGGGATGTCATACAGGGGATCTCATACAGTGGATGCCATACATGGGATGTCAAACAGGGGATGTCATACAGGGGATGTCGTACAGGGGATCTCATACAGTTGATGTCATACAGGGGGTGTCATACAGATGGATGTCATAAAGGGTTGTGTCATACAGGGGATCTCATACAGGGGATGTCATACAGGGGGTGTCTTACAGGGGATATCATACAGGGGGCATCATAGAGGTGGTGTCATACAGGGGATGTCGTACAGGGGATCTCATACATTGTATGTCATATAGGTGATGTCAAACAAGGGGCAACATACAGGGGGTGTCATACAAGGGATGTCAAACAGGGGGTGTCATACAGGAGGTGTCATACAGGTGTGTCATACAGGGGGTGTCATACAGGGGATATCATACAGGGGGCATCATAGAGGTGGTGTCATACAGGGGATGTCGTACAGGGGATCTCATACAGTGTATGTCATACAGGTCATGTCAAACAGGGGATGTCATACAGGGGATGTCGTACAGGGGATCACATACAGTGGATGTCATACAGGGGGTGTCATACAGATGGATGTCATAAAGTGGGTGTCGTACAGGGGATGTCATACAGGATGTGTCTTGCAGCAGATGTCATACAGGTGATGTCGTACAGGGGGCATCATACAGGGGGTGTCATACAGGGGATGTCAAACAGGGGTGTCATACAGGGGGTGTCTTGCAGTGGATGCCCTACAGGTGATGTCATCCAGGGATGTCATACAGTGGGCGTCATACAGAGGGTGTCATACATGGGATGTCATACAGCGGGCGTCATACAGGGAGTGTCATACATGGGATGCCATACAGGGGTTGTCATACAAGAAGTGTCATACAGTTGAGTCATACAGGGGGTGTCATACAGGGGATTTCATGCAGGGGATTTCCTACAGGGGATGTCATACAGGGGGTGTCATACAGGGGATGTCATAAAGGGGGTGTCAAAGAGGAGGTGTCATACAGGAGGAGTCATACACGGGATATCATAAAGAGATTATATTACAGGGGATGCCATAGAGGATGTTTCATACAGGGGGTGTCATACAAGGGATATCATAGAGGGGATGTCATACAGGTGGTGTCATACAGGGTATGTCATACTGTGGAAGTCATTCAGGGGATCTCATACAGTGGATGTCATACAGGGGATGTCATACAGATGGATGTCATAAAGGGGGTGTCACACAGGGTATCTCATACAGGGGATGTCATACAGGGTGTGTCATACAGGGTGTGTCTTGCAGTGGTGTCATACAGGTGATGTCATACAGGGGGAATCAGACAGGTGGTGTCATACAGGGGATGTTGTACAGTGGATGTCATACAGGGGATGTCAGACAGGGGATGTCACACAGGGAATGTCGTACAGGGGATCTCCTACAGTGGATGTCATACAGGAGGTGTCATACAGATGGATGTCATAAAGGGGGTGTCATACAGGGGATCTAAAACAGGGGATGTCATACAGGGGGTGTCATACAGGGTATGTCTTGCAGCGGATGTCCTGCAGGTGATGTCATACAGGGGATGTAAATACAGGGTGCGTCATACAGGGGGTGTCACACATGGGATGTCAAACAAGGGATGAAATACAGGAAGTGTCATACAGGTGTGTCATACAGGGGGAGTCATACAGGGGATGTTATGCAGGGGATTTCCTACAGGGGGTGTCATACAGGGGATGTCATAAAGGGGGTGTCATAGAGGAGGTGTCATGCAGGAAATGTTATACAGGGTATGTCATACAGGGGATTTTATATAGTGAATGTCATACAAGGGGTGTCATACAGGGGATGTCATTCAGTGGGTGTCATACAGGGTGTGTTATATCAGGGGTGTCATACAGGGGTGTCATACAGGGGGTGTCATACAAGGGATATCATGCAGAGGATGTCTCACATTTGGTTCATACAGGGTGTGTCATATAGGGGATTTCATACAAGGGGTGTCATAAAGTGTGTGTCATACAGGGGATGTCATACAGGTTGTGTCATACAGTGAATGTCATAAAGGGGGTGTCATACAGGGGATGCCATACAGTGGGGTGTCACAAAGGAGGTGTCATATAGGAAGTGTCATATAGGGGGTGTCATACCGGGGTGTCATACATTGGATGTCACACAGGAGGTATCATACAGACTGTGTCATACAGGGGATGTCATACAGGGGATAACATACAGGGAATTTCATACAGGTGGTGTCATAAAGAGGGTAATAAACAGGTGATGTCATACAGGGGATGTCATACAGGGTTTTTCATACATGGGGTGTCAAACAGGGGATGCCAAACAGGAGGTGTCATATACAGTAGTCAAACAGGATTTGTCATAGAGGGGATGTCATACAGGAGATGACATACAGGGAATTTCATACAGGGGGTGTCATGCAAAGGATGTCATACAAGGAGTGTTATACAGGTGATGTCATATAGTGGGTGTCATACAGGGTATGATATACCAGGGTTGTCATACAGTGGGTGTCATACCTGTGATGTCATACAGGGGATGTCATACAGGGGGTGTCATACAAGAGATGTCATACAGGGCTTGTCATACTGGTGTTGTCATACAGGGAATATCTTACAGGGGGTGTCATACGGGGGGGTGTCATACCTGGGATGTCATAAAGAGGGTGTCATACAGGGGATGTCTTTCAGGTGGTGTCATACAAGCGATATCATACAGGGGATGTCATACAAGGGGTTTCATAAAGAGGATGTCATAAAGGGGATATTATACAGGAGGTGTCATAAAGGGGATGTCATACCTGTGGTGTTATACAGGGGATGTCATACAGATGGTCTAATAAAGGGGATGTCATACAGGGGATGTCATATATGGGGTGTTAAACAAGAGATGTCATACAGGGGTTGTCAAACAGGTGTTCTCATATAGGTAATGTCATACAGGGGTTGTCATACAGGGGGTGTCATACAGGGGGTGTCATTCAGGATATGTCATACAGGTGGTGTCATACAGAGGATAACATACAGGGAATGTCATACAGGAGGTGTCATAAAGGGGATGTCCTGCAGGGGGTGTCATACAGGGGATGTCATACAGAGGGTCTCATACAGGGGATGTCATACAGGGGATGTCATATAGGGAGTGTCAAACAGTTGATGTCATACAGGATATGTTATACAGGGTTTTTCATATAGGGGATGTCATACAAGGGATGTCATTCAGGGGATGTCATACAGGGGATATAATTGTCATAAAGGGGATGTCATACAGAGGGTCTCATACAGGGGATGTCATACATTTGATGTCATATAGGGAGTGTCAAACAGTTGATGTCATACAGGATATGTCATACAGTGTTTTTCATACAGGTGATGTCCTACAAGGGATGTCGTTCAGGGGATGTCATACAGGAGGTGTCATACAGGGGATGCCAAACAGGGGTTGTCATACAAGAGGTGTCATACAGGTGAGTCATACAGGGGGTGTCATACAGGGGATTTCCTACAGGGGATGTCATACAGGGGGTGTCATACAGGGGATGTCATAAAGGGGGTGTCTTAGTGGAGGTGTCATACACGAGGAGTCATACTTGGGATATCATAAAGAGGATATATTACAGGGGATGCCATAGAGGATGTTTCATACAGGGGTTGTCATACAGGGGATTTCATACAGGGGATGTCATACAGGCAGTGTCATACAGGGTATGTCATACTGTGGAAGTCATAGAGGGGATCTCATACAGTGGATGTCATACAGGGGATGTCATACAGGGGATGTCATACAGGGAACATCGTACAGGGGATCTCCTACAGTAGATGTCATACAGGGGGTGTCATACAGATGGATGTCATAAAGGGGGTGTCATACGAGGGATCTCAAACAGGGGATGTCATACAGTTGGTGTCATACAGGGTATGTCTTGCAGCGGATGTCCTACAGGTGATGTCATACAGGGGATGTCATACAGAGGGTCTCATACAGGGGATGTCATACAGGGGATGTCATATAGGGAGTGTCAAACAGTTGATGTCATACAGGATATGTTATACAGGGTTTTTCATATAGGGGATGTCATACAAGGGATGTCATTCAGGGGATGTCATACAGGGGATGCCATACAGGGGATGTCATGCAGGGTTTGTCATACAGGGGATATCATTGTCATAAAGGGGATGTCATACAGGGGGTGTCATACAGGGGATGTCATACAGAGGGTCTCATACAGGGGATGTCATACATTTGATGTCATATAGGGAGTGTCAAACAGTTGATGTCATACAGGATATGTCATACAGTGTTTTTCATACAGGGGATGTCCTACAAGGGATGTCGTTCAGGGGATGTCATACAGGAGGTGTCATACAGGGGATGCCAAACAGGGGTTGTCATACAAGAGGTGTCATACAGGTGAGTCATACAGGGGGTGTCATACAGGGGATTTCCTACAGGGGATGTCATACAGGGGGTGTCATACAGGGGATATCATAAAGGGGGTGTCTTAGTGGAGGTGTCATACACGAGGAGTCATACTTGGGATATCATAAAGAGGATATATTACAGGGGATGCCATAGAGGATGTTTCTTACAGGGGTTGTCATACAGGGGATATCATACAGGGGATGTCATACAGGCAGTGTCATACAGGGTATGTCATACTGTGGAAGTCATAGAGGGGATCTCATACAGTGGATGTCATACAGGGGATGTCATACAGAGGATGTCATACAGGGAACATTGTACAGGGGATCTCCTACAGTAGATGTCATACAGGGGGTGTCATACAGATGGATGTCATAAAGGGGGTGTCATACGAGGGATCTCAAACGGGATGTCATACAGGTGGTGTCATACAGGGTATGTCTTGCAGCGGATGTCCTACAGGTGATGTCATACAGGGGATGTCATACAGGGTGCATCATACAGGGGGTGTCACACATGGGATGTCAAACAGGAGGTGAAATACAAGAAGTTTCATACAGTGTGTCATACAGGGGATGTCACGCAGGGGATTTCCTACAGGGGATGTCATACAGGGGGTGTCATACTGGGGGTATCATATAGAGGATGTCATACAGCGGATATTATACAGGAAGTGTCATAACGGGGATGTCATACAGGGGGTTATCACACAGGGGTTGTGATACAGGGGATGTCATACAGAGGGTCTCATACAAGGGATGTCATAAAGGGCATGCCATATAGGGGGTGTCATACTGGGGGTGTCATACAGGGTATTTCATACAAGGGATGTCATACAGGGGTGTCTTATAAGGGATGTCATACAGCGGATGTCATACAGGGAATGTCAAACAGGGGGTGTCTTACAGGGTGTGTCTTGCAGCGGATGTCATACAGGTGAAGTCATACAGTGGATGTTATAAGGGGGGTGTCATACATCCCCAGTATGAAAAAGCCTGTATGATATCCCCTGTATGACATCCCCTGTTTGACACTAGCTGTATGACATCACCTGTATGGCATCCCCTCTATGACACCCCCTGTATGACATCACCTTTATGACATCCGCTGCAAGACACACCCTGTATGACACGGTGTTGTAATACAAGGAGTTTCATACAGGGGATGTTATACAGGGGGTGTCATACAGGGGATGTCAGACAGGGGATTTACATACAGGGGGTGTCATGCAGAGGGTGTCATAAAGGGAGTGTCATACAAAGGATGCCATACAGGGAGAGTTATACAGTAGGTGTCATACAGGGGATGTCATACAGGGGGTGTCATACAGGGGATGTCATACAGGGGGTGTCATACAGGGGATGTTAGGCAGGGGATTTACATACAGGGTGTGTCATACAGTGGGTGTCATGAAGGGTGCGTCATACAAGGGATGTCATACAGGGAGTGTCATATACAGGGGATGTCATACAGGGGGAGTCGTACAGGGGATGTCATATGGGGGGTGTAATAGAGGGGATGTCAGGCATTGGATTTACATACAGGGGGTGTCATACAGTGGGTGTCATAAAGGGAGTGTCATACAAGGAATGTCAAACAGGGAGTGTTATACAGAAGGTGTCATACAGGGGGTGTCATACAGGGGATGTCATACAAGGAGTGTTATACAGGAGGTGTCATACAGGGGATGTCATACAGGGAGTGTTATACAGGAGGTATCATACAGGGGGTGTCATACAAGAGATGTCATACAAGGGTTGTCAGACAGGTGTTGTCATACAGTCACTGTCATACAGGGGGTGTCATACAGGGGATGTCATACAGGGGATGTCATACAGCGGGTGTCATACAGGGGATATCATACAGGTGGTGTCATACAGGGAATGTCTTATAGGGGGTGTCATATAGGGGGTTTCATAGAGAGGATGTCATACAGGGTTTATGATACAGGAGGTGTCATAAAGGGGATGTCATACAGGGGATGTCATACAGGTGGTGTCATACAGCGGATGTCATATAGGGGGTGTCAAACAGGTGATGTCATACAGAGGATGTCTTACAGGTTTTTTCATAACAGGGATGTCATACAGTGGGTGTCATACAGGGCATGTCATACAGTAGTTGCCATACAGGGTGTGTCTTACAGGGGATGTTATACAGGGTTTTTCATACAGGGGATGTCATGTAGGTGATATAATACAGGGGATTTACATACAGTGGGTTTCATAAAGGGAGTGTCATACAAGGGATATCATACAGGGAGTGTTTTATAGGATGTGTCATATAGGTGGTGTCATACAGGTAATGTCATACAGGGGGTGTCAAACACGGATATGTCATACAGGCGATGTCATACAGGTGGTGTCATACAGGGGATGTCATACAGGTGGTGTCATAGAGAGGGTCTCATAAATGGAGTGTTATACAAGGGATATCATACAGGGAGTGTTATACAGGAGGTGTCATACAGGGAATGTCATACAAAGAGTGTTATACAGGAGGTGTCATACAGGGGATGTCATACAGGGAGTGTTATACAGGAGTTGTCATACAGGGGGTGTCATACAGGTGATATCATACAGGGGTTGTTATACAGGGGATGTCATACAGGGGATGTCATACAGGGGGTGTCATAGAGGGGGTGTCAGAGAGGGGATTCATACAGGGGGTGTCATACAGGGAATGTTATACAGGGGATATCATACAGGGTATATCATACAGGGGATGTCATATATGGGGTGTCATACAGGGGGTGTCATACAGTGGATGTCATACAGGGGGTGTCATACAGGAGGTGTCATATAGGGGATGTCATACAGGGGGTGTCATACAGTGGGTCTCATACAGGGGATATCTTACAGGGGGTGTCATAGAAGGAGTGTTATACAGGGTATATCATACAGGGGATGTCATACATGGGGTGTCATACAGGGGGTGTCATTTAGTGGATGTCATACAGGGGGTGTCATACAGGAGGTGTCATACAGGCAGACTCGGACTGGGCCACCGGGGAGTCGGGTAAATCTTCGGTGGGCCCTCCTGCTTTGTAACTCCGCCCTCTTTAACCAGGGGGCGGGACCATGCAGGAGCAGACTGGTTCTATCGGCAGGGCCACAATCAGGGTTTACGGGCAGCATATTGAATTGGGCGCAAAGTGACAAGGAAGCCCCAGACCTCATCACCAGCAGTAGCGAGCACCCCCCCCCTCGTCAGTTCTGGCAGCAGTGGGCCAGTCCCGTCCAAAACGGCGGCATCATCCATCATCATCCATCATCAGCGTCAACGGCAGCAGTGGGCCCCCGCATCCTCTGTGTATGCATCAGTGGGCCTCTCCACATCTAGCGCCCGCAGTAGCGCACCCCCCCACCTCACCAGCGGCCCCCTCACATCCGTACAGCCGACAGTAGCGCGCCCCCTACCCCGCGTCCTCAGCAGCAGGCCTCGCATCCTCTGTCTCTGCATCGGTGGGCTCCCCCGCATCCTTAGTGCTGGCAGTAGAGCGCCCCACCGCCCCCATTAGCGACAGCAGCATCGGGCTCCCCAGTCCTCAACAATGGCATGCGGCATCTCCTCTGCAATCAGCAGCAGGGCCTGACTCCTGCCGAAAGAGCACTGGGCTGACTCGTGGGTGTTACAGTCAGCAGGGGAAGATGGGGCGGCCATGGGACTGTGGACATGCTTAAGTGCATGCCCCTACCTGCTCTATCGGCTCCTCTGCCCACCTGTTACACCCAAGGCGGGACCTGTCAGCTGCTTCTTAGTTCCTCTGCTCTGGATGGAGAGGTGGGAGCAATGAGCACCATGGAGCTGCACACTGCAGTCTGAACACCAGATCAGCAACAGGTGGTGAGTGGGGATGTAGGGGACAGGATGTCATTTTGTTGGTAGTGTACTGTATGAATATGTTGTCTGGGTGCTGGCAGTGTAGGAGGGGGCTGTCTGGGTGCTGGCAGTGAAGGAGAGGTGTATGGGTGCTGCCAGTTTAGGAGGGGGCTGTCTGGGTGCTGGCAATGTAGCAGGGGGCAGTCTGGGTGCTGCCAGTGTAGGAGGGGGCTGTCTGGGTGCTGGCAGTGTAGGAGGGGTGTATGGGTGCTGGCAGTGTAAGAGGGGGCTGTCTGGGTGCTGGCAGTGGAGGAGGGGGCTGTCTGGGTGCTGGCAGTGTAGGAGGGGGCTGTCTGGGTGCTGGCAGTGAAGGAGAGGTGTATGGGTGCTGGCAGTTTAGGAGGGGGCTGTCTGGGTGCTGGCAATGTAGCAGGGGGCAGTCTGGGTGCTGCCAGTGTAGGAGGGGGCTGTCTGGGTGCTGGCAGTGTAGGAGGGGTGTATGGGTGCTGGCAGTGTAAGAGGGGGCTGTCTGGGTGCTGGCAGTGGAGGAGGGGGCTGTCTGGGTGCTGGCAGTGGAGGAGGGGGCTGTCTGGGTGCTGGAAGTGTAGGAGGGGTGTATGGGTGCTGGCAGTGTAGGAGGGGGCTGTCTGGGTGCTGGCAATGTAGCAGGGGGCTGGCAGTGTAGGAAGGGGCTGTCTGGGGGCTAACAGTGTAGGAGGGGGCTGTCTGGATGCTGGCAGTATAGGAGGGGGTGTATGGGTGCAGGTAGTGTAGGAGGGGGTGTCTGTGTATTGGTATATGAGTAGGGTGTCTGGGTGCTGGCAGTGTAGGAGGGGTCTGTCTGGGTGCTGGCAGTGGAGGGGGCTGTCTGAGTGCTGGCAGTGGAGGAGAGGGTGTATGGGGGCAGGTATTGTAGGAGGGGGTGTCTGTGTATTGGTATTGTATGAGTAGGGTGTCTGGATGCTATCAGTATAGGGATGGGGTGTATGGGTGCAGGTAGTGTATGAAGGGGGTATTTGCGTATTGGTATTATATGAGTAAAGTGTCTGGGTGCTGCCAGTGTAGGAGTGGACTGTCTGGGTGTCCCCTGAGGAAAATCTCTAATAAAGTATTTCATGATTTAAACCGGATTGAAAGTCCTGTGAGTGCCGCTATCTTCACCAAGGCAGGGTTTGGATATTTTGGCGGAGTGCCTATTGTTGTATTATGTGTGCATATATATATATATATATATATATATATGAGAGGATGTGACTGGGGTACGAGGGAAGGAGGACGTTGGATGAGAGGATGTGGCCGAGGTATGAGGGTATGAGGATGATGGAGGAGATGATGTGGCCGTAGTGTGAGGGAAGGAGTATGAAGGAGGATAGAATATGGCTGGGTTATGAAAGGAGTCTGAAGGAGGAGAGGATGTGCCCAAGGTAAGAGGGAAGGAAGATGATGAGGAGAGGATGTGGCCAGGTATGAGGGAAGGAGGAGGAGGAAGGAGAGGATATGGCCGTGGTATGAGGGAAGGAGGATGGTGCAGGAGACTATATGGCCGGGTATGAGGGAAGGAGGATGATGGAGGAGAGGATATGGCCGAGATATGAGGGAAGGAGGATGGATGTGTCCGTGGTATGAGGGAAGGAGGATGGTGGAGGAGAGGATGTGTCCGTGATATGAGGGAAGGAGGATGGTGGAGGAGAGGATGTGTCCATGGTATGAGGGAAGGAGGATGATGGAGGAGAGGATGTGGCCGGGTATGAGGGAAGGAGGATGGTGGAGGAGAGGATATGGCCGAGGTATGAGGGAAGGAGGATGATGGAGGAGAGGATGTGGCCGAGGTATGAGGGAAGGAGGATGGTGGAGGAGAGGATGTGTCCGTGGTATGAGGGAAGGATGATGATGGAGGAGAGGATGTGTACGGGTATGAGGGAAGGAGGATGGTGGAGGAGAGGATATGGCCGAGGTATGAGGGAAGGAGGATGGTGGAGGAGAGGATGTGGCCGAGGTATGAAGGAATGAGGATGGTGGAGGAGAGGATATGGCCGAGGTATGAGGGAAGGAAGATGATGAGGAGAGGATGTGTCCGTGGTATGAAGGAAGGAGGATGACGGAGGAGAGGATGTGGCCGAGGTATGAGGGAAGGAGGATGGTGGAGGAGAGGATGTGGCCGAGGTATGAGGGAAGGAGGATGATGATGGAGAGGATATGGCCGGGGTATGAGGGAAGGAGGATGGTGGAGGAGAGGATATGGCCGAGGTATGAGGGAAGGAGGATGGATGTGTCCGTGGTATGAGGGAAAGAGGATGATGGAGGAGAGGATGTGGCCGGGTATGAGGGAAGGAGGATGCTGGAGATGTGTCTGTGGTGTGAATTATATATTTCAAAACTAACAAATAAAAATCACTGGAGTGTACAGTATACAACTGATTAATGGGCAATATCTTTTTTTTTTTTTACTAATATATATTTTAGAGTTTTAAATTTACCAAGCTCTTGATTTCTATTAAAATAGAACAAATCACTATGACATTAAGGGGATGATTCAGATGTGGAAGCTGTTGCAGTAGCTAGTTTATGTTATTGCAACTGATGATGAGCATCCCATGGAGATGGAGTACACATCTTTTTGCCAGACTTGGGACTGTGTATGACTAGGGACCTGAAATGGGGGCTGGGTGGGTGTGGAGATGCAGTAACGGGACGTGCAGGTGCTAAAAATTGCAGTAAGGTTATGCATGTTGGGGTAATGGGGAGAGCAGGGGCTGTATTTTGTAACTTTGCATAGGGCGTCTGACAACCTTGCACCGGCCCTGGTGGGACCTCATCTCTGAGGAGCCCCCAGACCAGCTGTACTTCCTTCCTCCCCATATCACCCCACCCCTAGCTCTAATCCTCCCACTTACCAGCAGTGCTTCTGCCCCTTCATCAGCCTTCCCTCTTTCCGTCTACCCCGGCTGTCCCTTTGCCCCTCTCCCTGGCTTTCCCTTTGTCCCCTTCACCAGCTGTACCTCAGCCACCTTTTTCAGCTGTCCTTCTGTCCGACTTCTCCGGCTGTCCCTCTGTCCCCTTTCTCAGCTGCCCTGTCACCTTCCATGGTTGTCCTTCTGCCACCTTCTACGCCTGTCCCTCTGCCACCTGCCACGGCTGTCCCTCTGCCACCTTCCTCCACTGTCCCTCTGCTAACTTTCACAGTTGTCCCTCTGTCACTTTCCCCACCTGTCTCTCTTCCACTTTCCTCAGCTACTCCTCTGCACCTTCCCCAGCTGCTCCTCTGCACCTTCCCCAGCTGCTCCTCTGCACCTTCCCCAGCTGTCCTTATGCATTTTCCCCAGCTGTCCCTATGCAGCTTGTACAACTGACCCTCTGTAATTTGTGCCTTTGCCCACTATTCCATCTGTGCCCCTGGAGCCTATTTAAAATCATATTCAACCTCGTATTCAACCTTGCTGTGGGGGATACTTAACACCGGAGCAATTCATCATTGCTCCGGTGTGGGTACAGCTGCTCCGAAAAGCAGCTGTCCCCACAATTAGAAATACTGATACAGAAGTAGCAGTGTTACATACCTCCCCCCGCGGCCATCTTCTGTGCATGTGTGACCTGAGGTGACACATGCGCAAAGCTGCAGGGGAGTCAGTGAGGAGGTGGCCGGGTATGAGTGAGTCAGTGAGGCCGGGTGGCCGGGTAAGATCCCTCTTCGCAGAACTCCTTCCCATTGGAAGGAGCAGGGCTCCGAGAACAAGTGGCATCTAAAGATGAAGCTTGTTCTCGCAGGCAAGCCCCCAAAAACTTAAAGTTTACGGAGTTTGCTGAATATCAGGTGGTGCTATCAGACTCCTGATGATGAATGGTCAGTTACCTTAAATATGCAGAAACTAGCATTTCCGCATGATTAACGGGCCATTTCAGTTATGAGAAATATGCCCCTCTGTCCCCTGGACATCTATTAGACTAAATTGGGCATAGTGCTGTCTGACAATGTATAATATTACGATGTTTCCTATGTGGAACGGTCACGCACCTGCCGTTAATGACCATACCTTCCCAGTGATAGGTAACACCCCTTCAGCGGGCCCTTGCCTCTGCATTTCCCTGGTGGGCCCTTAATGCCCCAGTCCGACACTGCATACAGGGGATGTCATACAGGGGATGTCATACAGGGGGTGTCATACAGGGGGTGTCATACAGGGGGTGTCATACAGGGGATGTCTTACAGGGGGTGTCATAGTTGGGGTGTTATACAGGGGATATCATACAGGGTATATCATACAGGGGATGTCATACATGGGGTGTCATACAGGGGGTATCATACAGGGGGTGTCATACAAGGGATGTCATACAGGGAATGTTATACACCTCCTGCTGCATTTAAATATTAGCAAAAATGGAATTGTAAAGCTGCTTGCGTGCATTTGTGCAAATCCATCCACTACTGAATTAGCCCCATATTGAAGTACAGGTATATATAAGTTCACAGAGGCTATTCTATTTCCATACAAGGAACAGAATTTTGTATACATTTCTATAGTCTGCAGAGCATTTTCATAATTACTGTGTATTTTAACACTTTCTCATTTCTTTTTAGTCACTGAGCTTTTGACCCTGAATTTGAAGTGTTGCAATGTAATAAAAATAAAATACTGAAAGGGACATTAACTCACTGCTCCAGTTCCTAATTGACATTTCCTTATAATATATGTTGTACTGGATGAATCAGTTGAGTCCCAGAGATGGAGGTCGGTGGACACTTTGTATCCTTACAGAGGTTACAGTGTGTCACAAAGTCAAAGGAACAAAGATGTGTTACAGTTATAGAGTGGTAACTGACAGACAAATAGATTTATTACTGTAGCTGCTGGCAGACGTTGCCATCTGCATTCTGGCCAATCAGACATCTATTTGGAAGCCAGGGATGACAGACAATGAGCTGTGCTCCTGCAAAATTATTTTCTTTGAGCCATAAAGTAAAACTGCTAAAGTTACCAGCAAACTCTTAATATGATTCTCACTGTACAACGTGGGTTGGGGAACTGATGGCTCATTACTCTAGATGCAGTAAGGATACAGGTGAGTATTGCTACCAGACAGGGGAGGACAAGACTTTTCTATGCAGGAGGGTCTGATCCAAAATAAGTGCTGCCCAGCGACCCAGCTATACTGCAGTCTTGGATAAAGAACACTGTATAGGATTCTTATAATAAAGGACTCCATTCCTGTAGGCCAGTCCACCAGCTTAGGTAACCCTGATAGTAATGCCAAGTATACATTAAATGACCTGGCAATCTTGGCGGTGGTTGGAGCGATTACCCCGGACCATGCAAGATTGCCGGTACACATAACCTGATGTAATGAATGACGGAATGATACCTCGTTCCACCCTTTATTACACTGCACAGCTTCACATACGATATTGTATGATTGGACGTGCAGCACAGCCAATCATATGATGTTGCTGATGACACATGGGAGTGCACAATCGGGGGTATACCTTAGATAATGTGTTCGATATATTGCTCCAGTCCACCAGATTGAATGATATATCTTCTAGCTTTAGGCTGTGTCTGGGATCATGTTGCCTTATTAAATTGTAGGAACTAGCACATAATGACTCAGATAAAGAAAAATCTCATACTATATAAAAGCGCAATGAGCAGAATACATTTCATTTTTGTATATTTTCTAGATTAACCCCTCCTTTACATAGACCTAAGAGGGGTTTATAACTTGATTCAGCAACTATCATTATGTGTATCTATCTTCTGAGAGGCATGGATATAGGCCCTCATTCAGAGCCGTACGCTCTGAGCAGAGCGCACGCTCTGAATGAGGGCCGCCCTCCATAATTATGGAGCGTCCTCCTGGACGCTCGTATAGCTGTGGGTCACCACCCACAGCCTATACGAGCGTGCAGTTTGATGGCCGCTATGGTCTTGACCATCGCGACCATCGCCACTGCGAGCCGGAGCCTGCGGTTGAGGTTTTCAACCGCAAGGCCCGGAGTGATTTTGGCTTTTGGATTTTGATTTTCACTAGTGATGTCAGTGGGCCGGCTTCTGACGGTAGGCGTTCCCTCGGGAACGCCCCCGTCAGGGAGGCACGCCCCCGGCACGCCCACCAAAGGGGGCGTGCTGTCAATCAGCATCGACAGCACGCCCCCTTTGATCAGACACAACGAGCGAAGGAAAGTCCTTCGCTTCTCGCGTCTGGCGCATGCGCACGACGGAGCTCCCTCCGTCGTGCGCATGCTCAGTGCAGACCAACGACCCACTTGTGAGCGGACAGCCGCTCGCGAGTGGGTCTGGATCAGGCCCATAATCAGTAGCTGGAGGGTATGCTGATCATTGTAGTGCCATTTTGGAGGATCCTGGGGTGTCTACAGGTAAGTTGGCTCTCAATTTATAAATACATAAATGTATGACCAAAAGTAGGTGCTATTACTATGTAGTGTAGGACCACCAGAGTAGAGAAGTCTTTTCAGGGCTAGTGGCTTACCATATGTATGCAAATGTATGTAACTGAGATCTCTGCTATTATCATGTAGCGTAGGACCACCAGACCAGAGACATCTTGCCATGGCTGGTGGCTTTCCATATGTATGCAAATGTATGTAACTGAGATCTCTGCTATTATCATGTAGCGTAGGACCTCCAGACCAGAGACACCTTGCCATGGCTGGTGGCTTACCATATGTATGCAAATGTATGTAACTGATGTCTCTGCTACTATCATGTAGTGTAGGACCACCAGAGCAGAGACACTTTGCCATGGCTGGTGGCTTTCCATATTTATGCAAATGTATGTAACTGAGATCTCTGCTATTGTCATCAAGTGTAAGACCACCAGGCCATAGACAACTTGCCTTGGCCGGTGGCTTTCCATATGTATGCAAATGTATGTAACTGAGATCTCTGCTATATTCATGTAGTGTAGGACCACCAGAGCAGAGAAGCCTTGCCGTGGCTGGTGGCTTACCATATGTATGCAAATGTATGTAACTGAGATCTCTGCTATAATCATGTAGCATAGAACCACCAGAGCAGGGACGCCTTGCCATGGCTGCTGGCTTACCATTTGTATGAAAATATACAGATCTAGCTGCCGTCATCATTGCCATGATGTGCATGCACAGAGGGCCTAATTCAGACCTGCTCATGAGCGGGGCAATGTTGGCCCACTGCGCATGTGCATGACGGACCCGGTTCTGTCGTGCGCATGCGCGAGACCCGGATAGCGATGGGTAAGCCATCGCTATGGGTCTCGTTACAAAGGGGTCATGCTGTCGATGGTGAGTGACAGCACGCCCCCTTTGGAGGGCGTGCCAGGGGTGTGGCTGCCCAGACAGAGGTGTTCCCATGGGAATGCCTACCGTCTGGGGCCAGCCCCACTGACATCACAAGTGGTGTCAGTGGGAGTGCACTCGGCTCTGATAGAGCCGAAAGCACTCCCGTGCTTGCGGCAACGAGACCCTACCACAAGGGTCTCGTCGCAAGCCCGATGGTCACGATGGTCTTGACCATCGTGACCATCTTCCTGGCCACTCGCTATAGTTGTGGGTGGTCACCCACATCTATATGAGCAGCCAGGAGGCCGCTCTAAAATTCAAAAGGACGGCCCAGATTCAGAGCGAGCGCTCTGTCAGTGTCCGGCTCTGAATCAGGGCCAGTGTCATGCAACATTGCATAGCAAAGCTCTCGCCAGGCTGCGACTAGGCATGCCCGGATTTCTCTCCATTAAATTATATGGCATGTGCGTGCCATACACACGGACATGCGAGCCGTGCCATCCATGTCGCGAGGCGCTCACATTGTGGCATAGATGAGCATGGCTACATCTGTATGTAACTGAGATCTCTGCTTTTATAATGTAGCATAGGACCACCAGAGCAGAGATGCTTTGCTGGGGCTGATGGCTTACCATATGTATACAAATGTATGTAACTGAGATCTCTGCTATTATCATGTAGAGTAGGACCACCAGAGCTGAGATATTTTGCCAATGAATGATCAGCCAAAGCATTTCTATGGGGAATGCAGCAGCTGTCATGTCTTTCATGAAGTACTTCCCTTAGAGGATTGTACTATGGAGCTCATTCAGACCCAGTCACTAGATGAATTCTTTTGCACCCAGTGTCTGGAAATTCGGCTAAGTGACGGCACGGCAGGCGATCACGTGGCAATACATTAGCACATCCACTATGTCTTGGTGTGCGATCGCTTTGTGTATGCAGATGCCAACCAGCCTGTCTTAAGACACCCACTTGCACACAGCATCTCCAAGAAGTGTATGTAACCATCAGTAAATCTGGCACTATCGGAAGCGAACACATCGCTTGAGGTTGACTATACCCTACCTCAAGCACTGCGATCACTTCAGTGGGAAATGCAACCAGGTAACGTGTACTATGACACTGCCTGTTAATTATGCATGCCTCTGAAACGGCATTAAGATGCTCACACATGCCTGTATTCGCAGCTCCACTCCCCCATTTCTAGCAGCCAACCACAGTTACCACCCACAAACGGCTTCTCCTGTCACTCACTCTGCTGGGCAGTCTATGCACAATGAGCGATCGATTCCCGATCTCTATCTCTGGTTCACGCTTTTCAAGAATGTAAACATCGGCCAGCTTAGTGTCCGGGTCTGAATCAGGCCCTATGTCTGTTGATACAGATGTAGCCATCTACATCATTGCCAGGATGCGTGTGCATGGGCACACGCATCGCAGCATAGCGCAGCTCTTGACGAGCCACAACTAGGCTTAGCCGTCATTTCCCCATTGAAGCCAATGGCATGCGTACATGCATGCCATAGACGTGGGCACACTTGTCACACCATCCATGCCGCAATGCAATCGCATCGTGAGATAGATGAGCGTGACTACATCTGTACATGTTATTTCATTTGTTTATTTTAAGAAGACCAAGGATGCCTACATGGAATAAAGAGGACAGCAAGCAAGTGGTAGGTGAGTATGGTATTTTTTTCACAGGTCCCGATCTGGTTTCTACTGGAGAATGGGTCAGAACAAGGCTAGGGACAAGGTAAGTATGTAGTGTGAGTGAGCAAATGAATGAGTGCATGTATAATAAAATAATAAAACCTTCAGTTCTGTGTCCTATGTTTTTTTTTAATATTTTTTTGAAGGTGAACTAGAGGGACCAGCGGGCCCTTAATGCCTCACATGCTGGTACTTGGGGTTCTCCAAATACCAGCAAGTGGAGGAGGGTTGCTGGGACCTCTAGTTCCCCTGTAAAGGACAATATTATTTATTATATACAGTATTTGACACATTCAACCCAGCACCCACCTCCCAGTGTTGCTATCAGCCCAGGCCTGGGGTGCCCTAGCAAGGGTGAACCCCATTATGGTTAGTGGTCACTACCTCCACCTGGATCCCCAGCCAAGGTTGATTAGTGTTGAGTGATAATGCTTTGGCTGGAGCACCATGGCTGTGGCTTTACACTACCACTAGAAAGAGTCTGGTGCTGGTTGTAACTAATACAGGACTCATACTCATTTTGATCTCTGTATTTCCAAAACCAGCACTGACTCAATGAGCCTGGTGCTTGTTGATGAATATATGGGGGACACTTACATCTTTTCTCCACCATATTTTCATAACCAGGATTGGCTTTGAAAAGCCTGGTGCTGGTTTTGCTTTTAGGACGGAAACCTATGTTGTTTTGTTTTATTTTTAGACTTTGAGATCTTTTTTCACATAAAGGTATGCATGGATATCACTGATCTGTGCATGCTTCTATGTAACTCACACCTGCTCAGGCTATACCCACTAGCCTGAAGCAAGTACATTTTTTAGCAATTTTTAAGCAAATAATATTATGTGAGTTAAAAACTCGCACTCTATTAGGTTGGCCGAGTTCTATGTTTTTCATAGGAAACCATCTGGATGCATGTTTCGGCAGTACCAGTTGCGGGAGTGTGAGAAACAGGCAAATTTGCATGTTCCCGTACTATATTACTTAGGGTGAGTTCTAAACATGTGCTATACTTTCACTTCTCCAAAACTTGGACCCTATTGCATTTACCCCTGTATATTCCAGTTGGATTACACTACGATGTTTATTCTATTTTTTTAATGGCATTTTTTTATTATTATTTTTTATTTATTTGGATACTTTGGGGAGATTTATCAAAGCTTTAAGAGAGATTAATTTCCAACTAGTCAGCTACTGTAATTTTTCAAACTCAGCCTGTGACATGACAGTTAGGGACTGATTAGTTGGTACTTTATTTCTTTCCACTTTATCTTTCTCCAAATTTAGAAAAATTGACCCCTATGTCTTTAAATATTCAACCACTTTTATACACTTGTTATACATTGTTGCATAAAAAAATAAGGTAAAGTAAGACTAAAATATAGATTTTTTTAAATTTATACTAAGAGTGAGCTCTGCTCTTTCTCTGAAATACTAATTCATCAGAAATATCTATCATCGCAGAGCCCCTCAGTGTATTGTGTCCAATCACAGCAGGCAGCATAGTTACCTACATGTTAGTATATTTTCCTTAGCAACTTTGTAGTTGAGCCGGGCAGCAAAATTCATCTCATTCATTCTAACATTTGTGTTTGCATTTTAAGTAACATCTTGTACTAAATAGCAACTTACAAAGCTCAGTAAAAAAAAGAAATGTGTTAAGAATTCTATGGAGAAGGCAGAAAAGGAGAAAGTTTATTGTGTATTAGATGACAAATCAGGAGATATCTATGGAAAACTTCTCCAGGGACAAATCTCCGTAACCTGGGACTGTTCCTGGAAGTTAGGGGTAGTTGGCAGCTATATATATAGTATACAGCAGGGCTGCAACTAGGGTAGTGAGAGCAGTGCCATGGCACAGGGCACCACATGGCAGGGGGCGCTGTTTGGGCATGTCAATTTTCCTGTTTATTCTCATTCTCACTTATAGCTCCCTCATGTTTTATCCCCAGCATCTCCTGGCCTCCCCTATCTCTTCCCTGGCCCTTCCCCATGAGGCCATGGCCTTCTCTCAGGTGCACTATATTATGTCCCTATTTATCCCCAGCATCTCCTTGCCTCTCCTATCTCTTCCCTGGCCCTTCCCCATGAGGCCATGGCCTTCTCTCAGGTGCACTATATTATGTCTCTATTTATCCCCAGCATCTCCTGGCCTCTTCCCTGGCCCTTCCCCATGAGGCCATGGCCCTCTCTCAGGTGCACTAAATTATGTCCCTATTCATCCCCAGCATCTCCTGGCCTCCCCTATGTCTTCCCTGGCCCTTCCCCATGAGGCCATGGCCCTCTCTCAGGTGCAGTATATTATGTCCCTATTTATCCCCAGGATCTCCTGGCCTCTCCTATCTCTTCCCTGGCCCATCCCCATGAGGCCATGGCCTTCTCTCAGGTGCACTATATTATGTCTCTATTTATCCCCAGCATCTTCTGGCCTCTTCCCTGGCCCTTCCCCATGAGGCCATGGCCCTCTCTCAGGTGCACTATATTATGTCCCTATTTATCCCCAGCATCTCCTGGCCTCCCCTATCTCTTCCCTGGCCCTTCCCCATGAGGCCATGGCCCTCTCTCAGGTGCACTATATTATGACCCTATTTATCCCCAGCATCTCCTGGCCTCCCCTATCTCTTCCCTGGCCCTTCCCCATGAGGCCATGGCCATTTTTCAGATGCACTATCTTAAAACATGTGTGGGTGGGGCGCTGATGCTCTCTCTGGCACAGGGCACCAAAATGTCTAGTTATGGCTCTGGTATACAGTATAATGTACATGTCTGCAAGTTACTGTGTATCAGGAACAACCACAACTAGATAAACAGGTGTCACAGAGAGGACAGATCAGATTTGATAAATGATACATCCTACACCTGTACATTAACATTCTGCAGACTATGTGCATCCTAATCCTTACATCTACATCACTAACATAGTAATACTATGCGGCACATAAGGGGGATGTTTATTGTTAGTATTTTTCAGGAAATATTCCAATACAAACATTTTTGAATGATTACTGCAAAAATAAATTATCTCTATAATGTATAAAGAGTTGACACAGGAGTTATCGAAGATATATTCAGTGATATCTATGTTTTTATCCCTAAAATAGCCCCATTGGTTTCTATGACTGCTGCAAAATTATAAAATGTACCAACTTTCTCCCAATAGCTAATGACATCTATAAATGGAGCTGCCCATTTTACACTTTGTAGGACAAACGCTTCTTAATACATTATCCCAATACTTAATTTCTTATTGCCACAATAATCTTGGTTTTACTTGTGACACTGGTCCACTATACAGTATATTGCTAATATTCATAGATTACTAAATAAAAAATAAAATATCATAGTATTTTGCAGTAATTAAATTTATAGTTGTACTATTTACTATTTTTGTTGTTTTACGTACATATAAATAAGCACACATCATGTACATATATTAACAAATAGCAGAAATATCATGAAAATGCTTCTTATAAAATGAATTCCTTTAATTAAAAAAAATCTTATCACTTATTATATTTGGATTGTCTACTAAAATAACTTCATATAGGTAATTTTATTTTACTTTTGTATGTATTATATAAATAATGTATCATTGTCCTAGTTAATGCAATTGCTCTAATTGTCAGTAAGAATGTTGCCAGTTATTCTGATGAGTGTAACATAACGGCTGCCCTGAGTCACACACGCTGGAGATGCTTACCTGCTGCTCTCCTGCCCAGATCTGTGACCTTATTGGTGCTGGGCTCCCTTTATAAGGGCTACAAGTGCGCACCTGGCACCGTACATTGGGCAATTAGGATTATTAAATTTGGATTATTAAAAAAAAGCAATCACAGAGATCCACCCTTCATAAATTACAAATGTGTCCTTAGTTAGCTCTCAGTGTGACATTTATACCATGCAGTGGCACGAGATATTTTTCTCCATTAAAGAAACCATCTTACACAAAGTTTTTCTGAGTCAATATCAAATGTTTGCAAGAGCAATACAGGTATAAAGATGGCTGGTAGCCCTTTGGTTAGATTCTACTGTGTTTTGGCAAGAGCAATACAGGTATTATGGGTGCAGGTTGGTTGAATTGCCATGGTGGTGATTCAGATGAATATGGGCCCATGCCCTAGGTGGTCTCAGCCCAATATGTGTGCAGTCTAAAGATTCCATTAGGCACACCTGAGATGTCATTAAAAGTTCTCCTGACTTCATGCCACTGTGACTCATGACTATGGAAGCAGATACAGGTGCAGGAAAGGGTCTTGAGTACAGCTAGGACTTGAACCAGGTGTTTGGAAAAAGTGGCTTAGGAAAACCCAACCACACAGCACCGTGACTGACTGAAAGTTCTCAGCAGCGAAGAAGTGCAGAACAGCCAGCAGCTTATGTAGGCCTGATATGGCTCCTGACTGTGTATGGCTCAGGTCATATGGTGCATTATGTTGTTGCGATTGAGGCAGAACATCTGCATGACCTCACCTTCAGAGACTGCTTTGAGGTTTAACCGACCACAGAAGAACCTAAGCCTGCATAGCATCTGTTGCACCTTGACCTGCTGGTGATTTTGTTCTGTTTCTTGCTCCTGGGTCCTTTCAGTCAGCTGGGAGTAGTAAAAAAACAGCTTTGCCCAGCAAAAAAAAAAACACTTTCTGCCATGTTGTAATCAGACATAGTGCTGTAGCGGCATTGGGCTCCTTTTATAAGAATCATGATTGAGCCTGAATGAATAGAAACCATTTTCACATCCAAACATGACACTGATTAGGTGGTCTATTGATTTTGTGCACTAAGATACGATTTAGATACAAATTTGATCTATTTGTGAAACACAAATCTTAGTAAATATACCCCTTGGTGTCACAGTGGTTTTATCTGCTAATTGTGGTCTTGCAAATGACATAGCTTATGGACGTGTTTAAGGAATCATCCCTTCACCTTCACAATGGCAAACAGAAACCCTGCCTGATGAACCAAAAATTTAACATTTTGATTCATCTGCCAATAAGACCTTTAGTAGCCCACTGGCCATGCTTCATAACTAAAGAAGCCTCTTTATCATTGCTGCTGGACAGCTGTACATTCTTAACCAATTGTTCTCTGAAAAATGCTTTGTTTTGCAACTTCATTAACCTAATTTTTTTTTAACCCCTAGCAGTTTACCAAATATTTTTGTACCACTTCAGGATATTCACAGGATTTGAATTGCTTTTATTTCAATAAAAACTGGAATAAGTGGGGTGTTTTAAAACCTGTTACTAGTAGTATATTCAGGAACATATCTACCCTTTGGCCAGAATGGCACTCACCAGGGGCATCAGCAGAGGGAGGAGCACTACCCAGCTGTACCTCCCATGGTCAGGGGGTAGGATCATCGAGTCCTACCCCCTGTGCCAGCTCTGTGGGCTCGCCAAGAGCCACTCCTCCTATCCTCCCTCTCAGCTGGCCTGAAAGACAGCAGCAGCAGCCAATCAGCAGCCACCAAATCCTTTCCTCTCACTAATTGATAAACTGATGGCAGTGCAAACCAGTTAGCAGCTGGCACCACTGACAGTCAGTCATCACTGGGGCCCCTAATATAACCAGTAGAATTTACCCATTCCCAGTATAACCATCAGTATAAGGAGCAGCAGCCACTAACCGCCTTCAGCTCACAACCACCCAGCAGGTGGTACGAGTCGGGACAGTTAGTGCATGTTCTGCAGCAGCTTGGAGAAGAAGGTTTTCCCTGATTGTCTACAGAGGAGAGCGATAATGGAAACAAAAAGGTTCATTAATTTAAAAATACAGTAAAAGTTATCTTAATGTTTCCAGCCTTGTGAACTACTCATCTTCCATGGCTTATATTTCAGGCCATAATAATAAATAGACCAAAATATTGGTCACTATTATTTTAACGGCACATTGCAGGACAACAGCACATGGAAAAGTTCACAAACAATCTTTTGGTAACAGTTCCCTGTGTACCTGGCCTCTGATAGCATACAGTCTCTGCTCCTGCAAATTCCCTCCCACCTTCTCATAAAATCCTCATAGTGCCTACAACCTGGAGAACTCAACTGAACATGCTCATGGCCCAATAGTAATTAGGGATGTGTGCCGACCCCCGTGTTTTGGTTTTGGTTTTGGAGCTGTATCTCCTTCAAGGGTTTGGATCTGGATTTGGTTTTACAAAACTACCCTTGTGTGTTTTGGATTTGGTTTGGGACCTGTATTTTTTCAAAAAAAAATCATACAAACAGCTGAACTCACATAATTTGGGCCTGCTTTTGTTCCTACAGTATTACTAACCTCAATAACATTTATTTCCAGTAATTTCCAGTCAATTTTGACCACCCCACAGCTCAGAATATTGATTTAATCCAGTTTAGGCAAAAAGGTTGCATCAAGCTAGCTGGCTGAATAAGCTAAGTAACAGCTTTGACTGGCACTAACATGTGACAGTTCAGCATCCAACATGGCACAGAGTAGCACTTCAGTGGCAGGCAGGATGGCAGTTTAATAAACTATAAATTTTTAAATGTCAGGCAGCAGTGCCCAAACAGCACATAATGCAAAGAAAAGATTTGCAAAATGGAATTGTCATTGGGCTCTTTCACCCTCCCTTATGTTGTATATAGTAAAGAGGACATGCACAGTTTAACAAACCAATCACTTCAGCCACAGGAACTGTCAATTGTGGCTGAAGCAATCGGTTTGTTTGGGCTAACACAAAACAAGCTACCAATGGGCAGCTAACATTGCTGGCAATGATCTCTCAGTGCACAAACTCGCTTTACAGAGGCAAAATGTTGTTGCCATCATCATTCGATTCCTCACCATCATCAGTGTGTACATCGTCTTCACCCAATATTAATTTGTCCCCACTGGAATCCATCATTACTGTATTAGGTGCCTCTGTAATTTATGGGTGTAATTGGTGGTAAAGGTCTTCCTTATAAAATGTGTAGTTCATTTTGATGAACATCATCTTTTCCACATTTTGAGGAAGTAGCCTCCTTTGCCGATCTCTGACAAGGTTCCCGGCTGTGCTGAAAACTCTTTCTAAGTACACACTGGAGGGTGAACAGCTCAAATAAAGCAAAGCCAGTTTGTGAAGGGCTTCCAAATTGCCTTATTGTCCTGCCAGCAGTGAATCGGACTGTTTGAAATGCTTACTTGGATGCTATCATTAAAATAGTCATCAACCATTCTTTGAATGGTGACCATATCAGATAAAGTTATGGTAGAGGTCTCATTAATAGTAAGCAATTCTTTTAGACCTGACCAGATGTCAAAGCTTGATTGTGTTGACTCACCAGTGGGTCTTGTTTTTGGAAAGTTTAGTCTTTTCCTTGCAGTCGATTTTGCTGGAGAAACTGAAGTAGGAGCAATCCCTGCATTATGTGTCAATTGAGCTGACAATTTCCTTACCAACAGCTCTTTGCATCTCTTCAGATCAGTGTCTACTGGGGAGGAAGACACAATGTATAACTTAAACCTAGGTTCTAGCATGGTCGGCTAAATGTATTGATCCAATTGTAAGATCCTAATAACCCTTGGATCCTGGCAAAGCGAATAAAGGACTTGATCTACAAGAATCACTTTGTTTTATCTTCTCTTTCAGTTTCTCAAGCTGCTTTTCCAACAGTCTAATTAAGGGAATTACCTGACTCAAGCTGGCAGTGCCTGAACTCACTTCACAGATGACTACTTTGAAGGGTTTCAGCACTTTGCACAAAAAGGAAAGTATTTTCCACTGAGCTCAAGTAAGGGACGTTCCCCCTCCTATTCATATGTCATAGTTCATAGTGTAGCTTTGGATGGCTTTTTGCTGTTCCTTTATCCACTGAAGCATATAAAGGGTGAAGATCCACCTTGTAACTACCTCTTGCTTCAGATGGTGACAAGTCAAATTCAACATTTCTTGCAGGTGCTGCAATCTTCTGCATGCACCTGCTGAATGGCAAAAATGACCAGAAATTTTGTGGGACACAAAGAGCATCTCCTGCATGGCTCTGTCATTTTTTTAAAATTTTGCACCACCAAGTTGATTGTGTGAGCAAAACATGGGATATGTTGGAATTCACCCTGCTGTAATGTTCTCACAATATTGGTGGCATTGTCAGAAATCACAAATCACAAGTAGAGTCCAAGCGGGGTAAGCCATTCTGCAATGACTTCCCTGAGTTTTTCTAAGAGGTTGTCAGTGGTATGCCTCTTAGTTAAACCAGTGATACACAGAGTAGCCTTCCTTTGAATTAGCTGATGTTTCTTACATGCTGCTGCTTTTGATGCCACTGAAGGCAATACACCCACCCAGTGGGCTGTTACAGTCATGTAGTCTTGCGTTTGCCCTGTTCCACTTGTCCACATATCTGTGGTTAAGAGGACAGTGGGTACAACAGCATTTTGGAGGACACTAATTAAGTTTTTTTAAATGTCCCTGTACAGGCAGGGAATTACTTTTCTAGTGAAGTAGAACCTTTATGGGATTTGGTAGCGGGGTCACAGGACCTTAATGGAGGATATTGGATGCACATCAAATACCAGCATAGATATTATGGAATCAGTGATCCACTGTGCAACTGGGTAATTGATTTCATACTTGCTCCCCCTTGCAAAGGATTGTTTAACAGTCAATTGATTTTTTTAACTACTACTAGTTATTTTCCTGGTCCCCTTCTGGGATGAAGATCCACTCCCTACATTAGCAGGTGTAGCTCTCAAGTATTTCTCTGAGGAATCCAGGATAGGGGAAGACTGAGTTAGCCTTCTCAAATTGATTAAGGAAATTGTCGATGAAGGTGTTGGTGGTGAAGATGCCAGGTGCTTGGATCTAGTAGAGAGAAGGGAGCTGGCTGACGCTGGACTTCTTGTTACTTGTTTAGCAAAAGTTTCTAAAATTTCCAAACATTTTGGATGGATGCACTGTAGATGACATAACAGGGAAGAGGTTCCTAGATGGCCAGGGTCACTACCTCTATGACAATGTGTAGAGATAGCTTGACAATTGTTGTCCAGATTTGGGTAGAAATTATTCCACACATAAGAAGTGGATTTTTTTATTTTATGCCCAGGCATGACAATGGGCTTTTCCTTCTCATGGGCAACAAGTGTTTCCACTGGGGCCTGATTTACACAAACAACATCCTCATCAACAACAACCTCATCATCAGCATCCTCATCATCAATGTCCTTATTAGCTTCAGCTACACAAATATCCTCCTCATCCTGGTGCACTTCCACAGAAGAATCCTTGATTTATGTCAGCATGTTGACTTGTGCTGCTCATCCCCACATTTGCAGAGGTTGCACAAGTGGTGGAAGGAAATTCCTCTTTGAATATAGTTTTGGAAACATCAGGCTCACACATGGCTCCCACCAACACACTTAGACTTTCCTCAGGGATTTGTGACATTATGAGTGCACAGTTGGTTCTTGTGCCTTAATGATTTAATTTTTTTTAATTGTGTACAGGGGGAAGGGCTTACATCCTCATAAAAGGCAGAACCACCAGTCATACAAAAAGGCCAATTTTTAAGCCTTTCCATACCACTTCTTGTGGCACTGGCAGAAGCTCTAGCACTAGTATGTGGTTCCTGCTTTCCTCTCATCTGATCATTCTCCATATCAACAAACATGAATGTAGTGGGATACAACACACATGTCAATGTGTATTGATTTAAATATTAGACTACTGTATCAAAGACCTACAGTGTAACTTTATTTTTTATGAATACACTGCACTACCACTTACAGTGTCACAATATGTGGTGAATATTACACTGCATTACTTAGTTTATGAATACACTGTGCTACCACTTACAGTGTCACATTATTTTTTATGAATAAACTGCACTACCACTTACAGTATCACAATACATGTTGAATATTACACTGCATTTCCATTTACAGTGTCAAATTATTTTTAATGAATACACTGTGCTACCACTTACAGTGTCCCAATAGATGTTGAATATCACATTGAATTTCCACTTACAGTGTCACAATATATTTTATGAATACACTGTGCTACCACTTACGGTGTCACAATATGTGTTGAATATCACACTGCCTTTCCACATACAGTGTCCCAATATTTTGTATGGATACACTAAGCTACCACTTACAGTGTCACAATACGTGGTGAATATTACACTGCATCTCCACTTACAGTGACAAAATATTTTGATTACACTGTGCTATCACTTAGTGTATGAATACTCTGTGCTAACACTTACAGTGTCACATTATTTTTTATGAATACACTGCACTACCACTTACAGTGTCACAATATATTTTATGAATACACTATGCTACCACTTACAGTCCCAATTTTTTTATGAATACACTGTGCTACCGCTTACAGTGTTACAATATGTGTTAAATATTACACTGCATTTCCACTTAGAGTGTCACAATATATTTTATGATTACACTGTGCTATCACTTACAGTGTCACAATATGTGTTACATATTACACTGCATTTCCACTTACAGTGTCACAATATATTTTATGACTGCACTGCGCTACCGCTTACAGTGTCACAATACATGTTGAATATTACACTGCATTCCCACTTAGTGTCACAATATTTTTTTTAATACACTGTATTATCAATTACAGTCTCACAATATGTGTTGAATATTACACTGCATTTCCACTTACAGTGTCACAATATTTTTATGAATAGATTGCATTTTCACTTATAGTGTCACAATATGTGTTGAATATTACACTGCATTTCCAATTACATTGTCACAATATTTTTATGAATACACAGTGCTGCCACTTCCAGTGTCACAATACGTGTTGAATTTAACACAGCATTTCCACTTATAGTGTCACAATATGTTTTATGAATATAATACACTGCGGTATTACTGACCAACAGTGTCACTCACAATTCTTTACAAATTATACACTGCAGTATGATGAAACTACTGTGTCACTCACAATATGGCCAGCAGTGTCACAGTGTTTTGGATACACTGGGGAGTGCGGCATACATCATCACAGTGTGGGGTACAGCACAAAAAATATTTGTAACTTTTTTAACTAATTATTATTTTTTTACAGCCCATGGATGGACAGTACACTGGATGGACAGAACACTAGATATACAGCACACCCCTTGATGGACAGCACAGCACACCCTTCCTGGACTGGACAACACAGCCCAGCATAGCAGACTCCTGTTTTTGACAACACAGCCCAGCAGACCACACCCCAGTTTTGGACAACACAGCCCAGCACAGCACACCTCAGTATTGGACAACACAGCCCAGCACAGCACACCCCTGTATTGGACAACACAGCCAAGCACAGCACACCCCTGTATTGGACAACACAGCCCAGCACAGCACACTCCTGTATTGTACAACACAGCCCAACACAGCACACCTCTGTATTGGACAATACAGCCCAGCACACCACATTCCTATACTGGACAATGCAACCCAGCACAACATACCACTGTATTGGACAACACAGCCCAGCACAGCACACCCCTGTATTGGACAAAACAGCCCAGCACAGCACACCCCTGTATTGGACAACACAGCCAAGCACAGAACACCCCAGTATTGGACAACACAGTCCAGCACAGCACACCCCTGTATTGAACAATGCAGTCCAGCACAGCACACCCCTGTATTGGACAACACAGCCCAGCACTGCACACCCCTGTATTGGACAACACAGCCCCCTTGGACAAAGCACAGCCCTGACAGCCTGGGATTCAGCAAGCAAATGGCACTGATCACAATGGAGAGGGACGTATATACAATCCAAAGCCTGCAAGAATCCAACAGTGGGGTGATGATATTTTGCCTCATTTTGGGAACCATGTTAGGTAGGAAAATCTGAGCTGGACTCGTATCCTGGGCCAAATCGCGGAGTTTGAATGGGTCAAGTTCTCAGAAAATTGGACCCACTCATCTCTATTAGTAATGTTTCCTAGGAAGTATTAACGTGTTACTCAGTGATGAATGCCAATGAAAGAATCAGTGAGCATGATAAGTTTTGTGCTGAAACTTTTTATTAGATAACACAGTTTAATTGTTGTTTATAAAAAGGATTTTACTTTTAGTCTTGTCAACACTTTGTTATTACGTCTCTTTAGAAAATCTGTTCCCGAGTTGGTTCCATTTTAATAAATCAGTCTTAACTGACATTTAGTCCAACAATGAATAATCCAGTAAACCATAAACCTCTGTATTTTCTTGTAATCCATGTAAAGTAATAATCTTCGTACTTGTACAAATAGCATGTAGTCAAGTGATGAGTGTAAGTAAATATCTAATATACAATGTTGCCTAAAAGACTACAGAGCATACATTTCACCTCACAGAGCTGGCACAAAACCCAGCCTTCTTATTAATGAGAAATGTGTTTAAATGTAAAATACAATTAACAGTTGTGTCAATATTAACAATGGGAAGAATTAATACAGACAAGCAGCCTTTGTAATAAATTAAATATATTTCTGGAGCTACTGTACAGATCTGTCCTTAGTTGCCTTTGCTGAAATAACACTACATATCCCTCTATTTCATTCCACTGCGATAGTTACAGTGATTGGCCTTGTTATCTGCAGTTTTTAAAAACTGTAATACATATACATAGCAACTGCAAGGTAATCACAGAGCATCACTCATCTTAGCCTGTGGGGTCATTACTGTTACCACTGACAAGGGCGAGCATGAAATGGAGATGAATCTCCCAGGGCCTGGTCTACCCATGCAGTGATACATACATAGCAATTATGTGTCTTTGTTTTTTTTAAATTGTGGCAATCTGCAAGTTCCTCAGGTGATTCAGATGTACAGAGCTGCAATTGAATAAAAGCTACTGTAGTATTTCCATTAAACTAACAGGGTGTCCTCCATCAAATTCACTACTGTAGGTGTTTTGGTTGCAGTGAAGTAATGTAAGCTGGTAGAATTTTAGCTTGCAAGTTAAGTGTCTGCCTTTGATGCATGAGGTCTTGAGTTGGAATCTACTCTGATTCTTTTTTGCTTCTAATTTTAATTGTTAGTATTTTTTTAAATGTATCTTTTTTTATACAGTGGTGGAGTTTTCTTCCTTTTTAATGCTATGTGGTTATATATACCCAACATTCTTTTTAAAGTGAAAGCAAAAACAGATGTTCTCTACAATTTTCTCAATGTGAAAGTTTTAGCAAAATTCTGCATTATTAAAATAAGGGGATCTTCCTCAAATCTCTTGTACTTTAATACTAGAAGCACTATATATGTAAATCTAGCTCAAGTTGACTCCTTAAAAGTCACCAAAATAAGGAAAATAGTCTGTGCACCTATAATTAACATGGTACCTTCTCATGGTCTTGTAACTATGAGAAGGATCCATGGTAATAACAATAAAGTAGAGATGTTTGCAGACTCCTGTGTTTTTGTTTTGGTTACAACTCATTGCTGTGTTTTGGTTTTTCCAAAACTATCCTCAAATATTTCGGTTTTGGATCTGGATTTTTCAAGAAAATTTATAAAACAGCTGCAATCATGTACAGTAATTTCAGCCTGTTTTTGTTGCTACAGTATTAACCTCAATAACATTAATTTCAAGTAATTTTTGGTCAATTTTGACAAAGCTACAACTCACAATATTGTTTTCACCCATGCTGGCCAAAGGCTGCAGCAAGCTGACTGGCTAAACTAAGCAACATAGTAGCAGGACAAACACATGGCAGTTTAAAAAAAAATATAGCACTTTTAGGAAACAGTGGCACTGCAGTGGCAGACCGGAAGGCAGTTAAATATAAACTATATGATCTATAGAATGTTTTCATTAATTATGAACTAGATCAGATACCTTAGGACAGGACAGGTAAATAGAGGCAGAGTATTTAGTGGAAGCCAGGTAAAGCATTGATTGAGTGATTACGGTGTTATTTAAACTAAAAAAAAATGAGGATGGCATTGCAGAATAAAAAACAACACTGTAAGGTATAGTATTACAGTAGATACAGTAATAGACACTGTCAAACACACACCATCTTGGCAAAGCCCATAATGAAAAGTAGTGCAAGATGGAATTGACATTGGGCCCTCCCACCATCTTTCTGTTGTATATTAAAAAGGACAGGCACAGTTTAACAAACAAAGCAGTTCAGAAGCATGGACTGCCACTTTTATGAGTGAAGTGCTTAGTTTGTTTGGGTCCCCACAAAACAAGCTGCCAATGGCCTTAAGGTGGCAAACAGTGTTGTTAATCATCTCTACAAAGGGAAGCTGTCATTATCATCCTCATCCTCCTAACCCTCTTCATTGTTGTTGATATTATGTTTATACAATATTAGCTCATCCCCACTGGAATCCACCATTGCACCATTGCTGAAGTCTCTGTACTTTTTCACATTTGGAGGAAGTAGCCTCATATGCCGATTGCTCACACGGTTCCTGACTCTGCTGAAAACTTTTTATCAGAACACAATGTAGGGTGGGTAGCTTAAGTACACCAAAGCTAGATTGTACAAGTGAATCCATATAGCCTTTTTGTCCTCCCAGTAATCAAAATAAATATGTGACATGCTAATTTGTACATTGCCATTAAAAAAATCCTCCACCATTCTATTGATCTTTAGTACATCAGATTGAATCACAGTTAAGATGTCAATAATTGTGGCCAATTCTTCTAAGCCTGAAATCATGACAAAATTATGTTTTACTTTGGTGCACTAAGATCTGTGTCAGTTGCAAAGAAAGACATTAGATATGACTTAAACTTAGGACTATGCATGTTTGCCAAAATGTAGTAATCCAAATGCAAGATCTTGACAACCATTTGGTCCTGGCAAAGTTAATAAAGAACTTGATCTACAAGACCATTATAATTAGTGGAATCAGTTTATTTTATCTCCTTCTTTGATTCTCTAGCTGCTTTTTAGTAGTTTTATTAAGGGAATCACCTGACTCAGGCTGGCAGTGTCTGATCTCACTTAATTAGTTAATACTTCAAATAGTATCAGTAGCTTGCAGTAAAAAGAGAGCATTCTCCAGTACACTGGACAAAGGCACATCCCACCCTCCCCCTATGTCATGGCTTATTGTGTAGGTTTTGATTGGTTCTTGCTGGTTTTTCATTCATTGAAGAATATAAAGTATGGAATTCCACCTGGTCACTACCTCTTACTTCAATTGGTGACATGGCAAATTGAACTATTCTTGCAGCCACTGAAATAGTCTACATGCAGTTGCTAAATGGCAGAAATGTCTAGAAATTTTTTCATCCACAGAAAGCATCTCCTGGACACCACTGACATTTTTAAAAAATGTATGAGCCACGAAGTTTACTGTGTGGGCAAAACATCAGATATGTTTAGATTAACCCAGTTGTAATGCTCTAATAATTTTACTTGTGTTATTGTAAATGACAAATCCTGAGCAGAGTCCTAGTGGGGTAAACCATTTTGCTATAACATCCCTGAGGTTTTCTAACAGGTTGACACTGGTATGCCTCCTAGTGAAACTGGTGATACTGCCTGTGAATGAGCTGGCATTGTGTGTTAGATACTGCTGCATACTGCTGCTGAAGATGATACACCCACCCAGTGGGCTGTCACATTTATGTAATCTTTTACATATGTAATCTTTTGTTTGACCAGTAGTGGGTACAATGGCATTTTCTAGATCAAGACCTAGTTTTTTGAACATTCTGGTACATTTGAGAAATTACTGTTCTAGTAAAATGGAGTTGAGATGGAATTTGGTAGTGGGTTCACAGTACCTCAATTGACTGTCTAAAACCAAATGCATTGATGATGAATATTGGATGCAGAGCTATTGCTAGCATAGCCTTGACTTCAGTGATCTGCTGTGCAATTGAATGGCAGCTTTCATACTTGCTTCATATTGCAAAGGATAGTTTTACAGTCAGTTGTTGTTTGAAACTAGCAGTCTTCTTTGTCCCCTTGAAGAATATTCACCCCCAGCAGTAGCAGCATCAGTAGCATCTCTAGTGCTCAAGGATTCTTCTGTGGAACCCTGGATAGGGGAGGAGTCAGGTAGTATTTGGCAAATTGGATGCATGAGGTCTACCTCCGTTCATGAGGAGATTGATGATGAAGGTGTTAGTGGGGGAGATTGCATGTCCTATGATCTCTTAATGCTGCTGCTAGATGATGCTGGACCACTTGGTATTATTTTACAGGATTTTTGAGATCTTCTTAAATAATTTGCTTAAACTCTCTGCAAATGATGTAACAGGGAGGTGCTGGATTGTTCAGAATTACCATTGGTGCTGCAGCATGCATGGGTCACTAATAGTGAGCCTCTCAGGGCTTGAACACTCTGGTGCATTCTAGTACACAAGGGGAAGGATGCAACTAGCATTTGTGCATTCTCACAGCTGTGGCTCCAAAAACATATGCAGTCATGGTGGTGAATACTGTATGTGCCCCCCTGTATCAGTCATTTGGGGCCTGATTCAGCATGGATCACTAAATTCAATTGTGGTAGCAATCACGTATGCAGTTCTGCTGCAAAAGTATGCTAATGTCTGCAATCTCAAAGCTGTCGCAGGCCAACATAAAGACGCCCACTTTCCCTTTCGCACATCTGTAATACATTGCAATCCAGTGGTAACAGTGAGTACTTTCGGAGCCTCATGTTCAATTAAAGCAGGTCAGACCTTAAGGTCCCCATTCATCAGCAATCAATTGTGGCAATTCTGAAATTTGCAAATGATTGTATAAAAAAATCTGCAATGTATGGGCTTCACAGATCACAAATTGCAACCAAAAAGTGATTGGAATTGTTAAATCAGATTGTCCAACATGTTGGATTTCACAGATGGATTGGTGATGTAGATTGGTAGTCTATGAACATGATCAGCAGATTTGCAGACCCTTACTAGTAAAATGATGGAGCCTTTCAAGATTGGCAGATCTGTGTTTGCTGAAAATTGTCTGCAAATCACTGAAACATATTTGTAATGTATGGGCGCTGATTGCTAGATTGGGAAATCCTAAAATCGGGCAATAAATCTGTAAATTGTTCAAATGTGGTTTTCAGATTGTTGATGTATGGGGGACTTTGCTCTGAAATTGCTAACTATTCTGAGTACACAAGCTGTATATGCTGTCACAGTGGCTAATTTATGCATGTCCTTGCAATAGCATTCAAATGGACAGACACACCTGCATTTCACCAATAACCCCCCTGTCAACACCTCCAAATGCTCACTCCCTGTCAATCACTCTGCAATGGGCATCCATAGTCTGCGTGATCACAGTGCAATCACAGAGCTGCTTACACGCATGCACACTGCAATGTATGCGCATGCGCAGTACGTGACAATCGTCCATCTGCGTGCGCTTTTGCAGTTGTGATCGGTGCTGAATCAGGCCCTTGATCCAATCCTTGTACTCCTGGTAATGTAATAACCTCTGTGCAAGTATAAATGTTATGTGGTCAACTCTTGAGTGTAAGTAAATATCTATCTGACAATGTTGCCTACAAGACTACAGAGCTCACATTTCACCTCCCATGGCTGGCACCCAACCCAGAATTCTTATTAATAATAATAATAATAATAATAATAATAATAATAATAATATAATATCACTGTCAGTGTTTTTATAATGAAAAAGCTGTGTAACTATAAGCAAAGGGGTACATAATGGGGACAAGCAGTCTTTCTTATTTATGAATAAATACACTTCTGGAGTAACCTTGATTTCTTTAAAAATTGATAAAAACAACTAAAATAATGTAGTTTGGACATGTTGTTGTTCCTACAGTATTATTAACATCAATAACATCAATTTCCATACAATTATGACCACCTCACAGCACCTAAGATCACTTGGGAAGGACCTACTGTACATGCAGTATACATCATACAAGATCCAGGTTTTAGACCCAAATTTCAAATGTGGCCAGAAGAACTGATTTGGGACATGATTCGCCCCAGAACCCCAAGGTTTGGGTTTGTTCGGTTTTCAGTAAAACCAAACTGCTTAATTCTAGTTGTTTGTTAGTGATGAGTTTTAATATGGACAGTCCCAAGCACACACTTCAAAGACTTATGCTGCAAGTGCATTATGTACTTTACAGGAACATGTTGTGACATTCTGTGTGAGAGCTGCATGAGCCAGAACAGAGCACAACTCATTTGCTAACATTGTATTAGGTGCATAATAATTTGTACCAATCTGTAGTAATTCTGCAGACACTTCCATTGTATAACTAGACAGATACAAGCTAATTGCTGATACAAGCTAATTACTAGTACTAAATGTTAGTAGTAAGTAAGCCCTATTGATGGGATATAGTCTGGAACCCGACAGTCTAAATGCCAACCGCCAGCTTCCAGACTGCTTTATCCCGACTAGGGACGAATGACAGGTGTCTATATCTAGATGCCTGTCATTTCCCCGATGTCTGGAGACCGTCGCCTGGCATCCAGATCGAGCTGATGGCGGGCATCGCAGTGGATAGCCACGGGGGTTAGGGTTAGGTTTAGGGCTCCCGGGGAGGGACATAGGTTTAGGCACCCCCCCGGGAGTTTAGGGTTAGGCTAGGGGGAGGGAGGGTTAGGGTTAGGCACCCCCCGGGGGGGACTTAGGGTTAGGCACCCCCCCGGGGGACTTAGGTTTAGGGAGCGGGGAAGGGGGGGTTAGGTTTAGGCACTTAGAGGGGCAGTTAGGGTGGTGAGGTTAGGTTAGACACTACTTTCCTTTAGGACGATTAGGATTTCCTTCTTTGTCGGGCAGCAGCTGTAATGAATTGAACCATGCGGCCGGCGGTAATACATATCACACCCCTATAGATGTTTACCAATTAGCTAACTTTTATAAGAATGACATATAGGGCATTATTATGATTCATACACTGCTATGACCACAATAGCGCATCTTCGACTTTATACTGATGCTGCTACAAGTCCTTACTCAGGTGTACAAGCATGCATATGGATGTGCAAGGACTGAGACACCCACTTTGAGCATCATCAGATGCTGAAATCATCGACGCTGCATCTTTATGTAACCATCGGTAGCACCACAAAACTATGTTAGGTGCACTCTCTCCACCTGCATACAGCCTCCTATGTGACCATCTGTGTACAGCCCCCTATGAGACTATCTGTGCACAGCCTCCTATTATTATTATTATTATTATTATTATTATTATTATCATTTATTTATATGGTGCCACAAGTGTTCCGCTGCGCCTTACAAAGTACAAAAACAAATTGTATACAAGTGACTTACAAAACAATACAATACAGGACATGGATAATATATATTGCTACATTAGCGACCATATCACCCAGATAAGCAACAGAGCATAAGCAACCATGTGTTAGGTGCCCTAGTGGTGAGTAAGAAGTAAATGACACTATAGTAAGGAGAAGCACAAGAGGGTAGCTGGCCCTGCTCGTGAGAGCTTACAATCTAAAAAGGTGGAGGGAAGACAAACTGGGTTGACACAGATGGGGTAGATGGGGACGAAGGAGCATGTAGCAAGGAGTTAGAATGATAGCTGGTAGGCTTTGATGAAGTAGTGGGTCTTGAGAGCCCGTTTGAAGGATTGCAAACAGGTGGAGAGTCTGATGGGGAGTGGGAGAGAGTTCCAGAGGTGGGGAGCAGTGCGGGCAAAATCTTGGAGGCGGGAGTGGGAGCTAGTAATCAGCTGGCATGAAATGCAGCGTGCATTAGTTGAGCGAAGAGGGTGGAGAGGAGCGTGAAGGGAGATGAGATCAGAGATGTATATGGGAGAAGATTGGGTGAGGGCTTTGTGAGCGAGCGTGAGAACCTTAAATTGGGTTCTAAAAGGCAAGGGGAGCCAGTGGAGAGCTTGTAGGAGAGGGGAGGCAGATGTAGAGTGTCAGGAGAGGAAGATAAGCCATGCAGCAGCATTAAGTATAGACTGGAGAGGAGAGAGATGGGATTTGGGGAGGCCATATAGGAGGAGGTTAAAATAGTCCAATCTGGAGATGACCAGTGAGTGTATGAGTGTTTTAGTAGTATCCTGGGTGAGATAGGGTCTGATCTTAGAAATATTTTTGAGATGGAAACGACAGGACTGTGAAAGGTTCTGGATATGTGGTTTGAAGGAGAGGGATGAGTCCAGGATAACTCCAAGACAGCGCACCTTGGGACTAGATGAGATAGTTATTCCATCTATTGATAAAGAAATAGTGGGAAGTGAGGTGATGTGGAAGGGTGGGAAGATGATCAGCTCTGTCTTAGACATATTAAGTTTAAGAAATTGCTGGGACATCCAGGAAGAGATAGCAGAGAGACAGTTGGAGATACGAGTCAGAAGAGAGGGGGAGAGATCAGGGGAGGAAAGGTAGATTTGAGTATCATCAGCATAGAGATGATAATGGAGGTCAAAAGAGCTGATGAGTTCACCTAGAGAGGAAGTATAGAGGGAGAATAGGAGAGGACCAAGAACAGAACCTTGGGGAACACCTACTGTAAGAGGCTGTGGGGGGGAAGAGGAGTCGTGAGAGGAAACTGAGAAAGATCATTCAGAGAGGTAGGACGACAGCCAGGAGAGGGCAGTTTCACATAGACCAAGGGAGTGAAGGAAATTCAGCAGGAGAGGGTGGTCCACAGTGTCAAAAGCAGCAGAGAGATCAAGGAGAATGATAGGTTTCATCTGCGAACAGCCTCCTATATGACCATCTGCATACAGCCTCCTATGTAACCATCTGTGTACAGACTCCTATGTTACCATCTGTGTACAGCCTCCTATGTGGCCATCTGTGTACAGCCTCCTATGTGACCATCTGTGTACAGCCTCCTATGTGACCACCTGTGTACAGCCTCTAATGTGACCATCTGTGTACAGACTACTATGTGACCATCTGTGTACAGCCTCCTATGTTGCCATCTGTGTACAACCTCCTATGTGACCATCTGCATACAGCCTCCTATGTAACCATCTGTGTACAGACTCCTATGTGACCACCTGTGTACAGACTCCTATGTGACCATCTGTGTACAGCCTCCTATGTGGCCATCTGTGTACAGCCTCCTATGTGACCATCTGTGTACAGCCTCCTATGTGACCATCTGCGTACAGCCTCTAATGTGACCATCTGTGTACACAATCACTCTCGTCACCATGCCAGAACACTCACATAATACGCAGCATCAGCATTATTACTGCCCACACCATTGCCTCCCAGTCACTGCCCAGTAATGCCCCATACACTACCTATACATGCTTAGACATAAAAATCAGCACCGTCTATTGATATTGCATGCAGATCCGGCCCACGGAAGAGACACCAGCAGCTGTGCTGTGGAAAAGACTAGCATTGTAGTGCTCACTGGTTCAATGAAAGTTGGAAATCACACCGCGCTAATGGATTGTTATTAAATAGCAGCTCCACTTACAAATGTATTGAGATAATAATATAAAAAATAATAATAATAATATTGTAAATTCAATGAGATGTTATAACACTGGGATGCATGGGCATATCTATAATGGGTGCAGGGTGTGTGGGGAACATGGGCCCCTGCGTCCAGTCCCATGTCGGCACTGGCATCCAGTGCTGTAAAACAACTGTAAAATGGTCACTGTGGCCATTTTCCCGGTGATCTGTGCATACACTATAGATTCTGGGTACACTCTAGTGCCCAGAGTCTATAACTCCAGCACCGGCTGTGCACAGCTCAGTGGGTACACAGGCCCCCTCCTCTCTAGAAATACCCCTGCTGGGATGTGTATCCATATGATTCATAACAATTTGTTCTACTCTTTATACACACAGTTGTTGTCCAATTATCAAAAAGTAGTTTTCAGAATCAGCTGTTGTGTCAGGGTGAATTATATTTTTTTGCAAAATATCTAATTAAATGTCCCATGTAATCTCTTTGTTTACCAAAGGGAACATTCAAAAGAAATATTCTGATCTCATTAAAGATTTAATTCACCTTAATACGATGATTAAATGGTTCGTCTCCTATTCTGGCAAGTGCTTCTGGGAATTATGTAGATTAAGCAGTGTTAATATGAATGGCAGCACCATCTCATAGGGATGTAGTTTTGAGACTGGCGGCCGCATGGCCACAGGTCTCAATACTGACACTGTAATCCCAGCAAGGGATTTAACATAGGCGTCAAAATACTAACGCCTATGTTAATCCTGATGCCGGAATGCCAAGAGGACGCCGGACTGATCGTCCTCTGTCGAGGGTGAGTATACACTTAGCTGGGGATGGGGGGTTAAATTGAAGGACCCCGAGATTTAGGCACTGGGGGGAGGTTAGGTTTAGGTATCCCCCTGGGACGGTTAGGTTTAGGGTGCGGGGAGGGTTAGGTTTAGGCACTAACGGGGGAGGTTAGGGTTAGGCACTAAGGGGTGAGTTTAGGGTTAGGCACCCCTAAGGGTGGGTTAGGGGGGGAGAGGGGTAGGCATGGTATACATACCTGCACTGTCAGGATTTTCACCCATCGGGCTGCCGGCACCAGGATTTGAACTGCCGGTCTGACATCCGGTGGTCATTCATGCTGATTCCATCTCATACTGGTCATTGCAGTTATGTACAATCTCTGCCTTATCTGGGAATAGTGTATACAATCATTACTTTTAACACATGTTCATTATTTTTGGCCATGAGGTTTAGGTAACATGCTCCGCTGACCGACGCGATGTTTCACTCTCAGGCTTTGTCCCCCTATTGTTCCCCCTATTTTTAAAACCAAGACTGGCTTAGGAGCCCAGTGCTGGTTCATAAAATATGGGTGAACCCTACTATTTTTTTCCCTGTATTTTAAGAACCAGGACTGTCTCCGGAGCCCAGGGATGGTTATGAATTTTGGGGGGGATCCAACATCATTTTTTTTTACATTAACCCTTTTTCATCCTTATTACAGGCAGAAACATACACAGATCACACTGATCTGTGTGTGTTTCTGCAAAACACGCAGCTCAGGGGGTAGTCTATTTGAAACTTCTATTTGTTGAATTTACACCCGTGATTCTGATCACAATTCTTGGTAAATTCCAGAGTTGAATATTTTCCATAAAAAGTACTTGCGAGTTTGGGTGATGGTGTATTGATTCATGTTTGCATTCTCACCCAAGATTTCCAATTCTCAAAAGAGAAATCTCTCCCAAGTTTGGTAAATTTGCAAGTTGTAAAAAATGATTAAACACACCCGAGATTGCAATCTCAACCAAACACGAATCTTAGTAAATTTACCCCTATGAGTCTTTACAAAACAAGTCTAGTTATTCAAGAATGAGGGTTCATGAAAGAATCGGTTACCTGATAAGTTTTGAAGCTTTTTAATAGAAAATACAGTTTAATGGTTGTTCATACAAAGGATTTTAATTCCGGTCATGTCATTGTTATTTTTCTCCAGCACTTCTTGTTTTATCAAGTTGGGACCATTTCAGTAAAAAGGTCTTAAATGACATTTGGCCCAACAATGGATAATCCAGTAACCCTTAAACCTCTGTATTTCCTGTAATCCTGGTAATGTAATAACCTCTGTACATGTATAAATGTTATGTGGACAACTGATAAGTGGGGCCTATTCATCAACACAAAAAAAATCTTTGGAGGTAATTGGGTTTAGAACTCGCATGGAGATCTACCTAATTACCGGAGGAATTCATCATTCCTCTTCTCCATCAGTATCTATTCCGAAAAGCTGTCATTTTTGCGATGACAGCTTTTCAGGAAAGAGATACTTTTCCCTGCCTATACTACCTTTTCCGCAGCTGTAATCGGTGCTGCGCATATGCCGTTACCTTCACAAAAGCAGCACATGCGCAGCAATGATTACAGCTGCGGTAATTCTGGAAATTAAGGAAAAACTTATTTTAGTGTTGATGAATAGCCCTTAAATATCTAACAGACAATGTTGCCTACAAGACTACTGAGTATACATTTCATCTCACATGGCTGGCACCAAGCCCAGACTGCTTATTAATGAGAAATACAGTATATACTTATGTCAACTGTCTTTAAAATTAAAAATGTTGTGTAAATATAAACAACAGAGTAATTAATGATGACAATGAGTCTTCACTGAGCAAAGTTAACTAAGGATACACCTGTAGCAGGGGCATGTATTTATGATCCCAATGGCAGGAATCCTGATACCAGTCATAATCCCACAGCCAGCATCCTGACCACTGGTAAGTATGTGGGTTTAAGGTTAGGTTTAGGGTTAGGGGTTAGGGTTAGGCACTAGGGGCAGGGTTAGGGTTAGGCTGCAGGGAGGAGGGTTTGGTTTAGGCTACGGGAAGGGAAGGTTATGTTTAGGCTGCTGGTGGAGGCTTAAGGATAGACTGTATAGGGAGTGTTAGGTTTCGGCTGCTGAGGAAGGGTTAGGGTTATCGGTAGGGTTAGGGTTAGCATTAGGATACTTACCTGCAGGTGTCGGCATTCTCAACTAGTTGGGATTCTGGCATCAGGATTCTGAGTGTCATAATCCTAAATGCCGGTTTCTCATACCCAACCCATAGCAGGCTACGCTGTCAGCACTGAGGTAAAAATCTGAACTGTATCATTGGCACATCACAATTCCTGCATTGTTTGTGAGTGGTGAGTTTCTGTATGGACACTGAAGCACACATGTCAATTTTTTTCCCACAACTATGTATTTTAGGGAACTTGTCATGAAATTCAGAATACATCAGGTCTCAATAAAAAATTCTAAAAGTGGCATTTTACAGGTGGAATCAAATCAACTATAGCCATAGTAAATACAAAAATAGGTAGGGTTAGCAAATCATTATCTCTAGTCATAGTAGTGAAAGTAAAGCCAATGGCACTTAGGAACCTATGCACAATACAGAGAGAATCCCAAAGGCTAAAATACAATGCTGAGTCAGTTACAAAGACCATATACAGAACAGGGAGCTTCTGTGACTGCCATACAATAGAAAGAGCATTTGAGAGACAGATATACAATACAGAGATCATCCCAGAGATCCATGTACAATACAACAGTTATTTCAGAGACTGGCATAGAATACAGAGAGAATTCCAGAAAGTTCTATACAGTATAGAGAATATTCCAAAGACTTCCATAAAATACAGAGAGTATACCAGAGACTATCAAACATTACAAGGATCTCTATCATTCCATAGAGCAGGGGTGGGGAACCTTTTTTCTGCCAAGGGCCAATTTGATATATATATATAACATTATTTGTGGGCCAGTGCAGGCCACGCCCGCTCCGCGTGACATCACGTGGGGGTGGGGCCACAATCACTGGTGATTACAGCAAATATCCAGAGCATCCTGAGGATGCTCCGGGGAGCTGTAAGAGCAGCAGTGTGACCATCTGAAGTGTCCTAAGGACACTCCATGTGGCACTTCTACATAGATTCTGGCTGCAGGGTGACATTCTAGGCACCCTGCTGGCCAGATGAGGCTAGCAGGATGAGGCTAGCAGAAAATATCTCAGAGGGCCAGACCAAATGATTATGGGGGCCTTATATGGCCCCCGGGCCTGAGGTTCACCATCCCTGCCATAGAGCAATATAAAAAACAGTATTCCAGTGACCGCCAAAAAATACAGAAAGCTTTCCAGAGACCAATGTATAATACAAAAAAGTGTTTCATAGACTGTAATACAGTAAAGAGAGCAAATATCATAAACCAATATATAATTAAGAAAACAAGGAAAATCTTTGATCTTCATCAGTTTATTCTGTAAATTTTTCACTTTAAATTTTATACTTTATTTTATCTAGTTTTCCTTTTTACCTGTGTGACTTTATGGCTATACTGTACCATCATTACCAAACTTGGGAATAAATCTGTCATATAGAAAGTCAATGTAATGTGCTGTGGAACTGTTTTCTGCTTTAATTTCACATCCACAGAGGTACTTTCCTGAGCTGACTGTGAACCTGAAGAAGATAACAGCATTGAAGCCAGGCATAGGAGCAGAATATTTCTTCTTAAGACAGGTGAGCTGGTATGAGTGGGCACACAGGTGAGCTGGGGGTAAAATGAGACACACAGGTGAGCTTGGGGGTCAAATAAGACACACAGGTGAGCTGGTATGGCATGGACACACAGGTGAGCTGGCAGAGTGAGGGGGGAACAGGTGAGCTGGTATGAGAGGGCACACAGGTGAGCTGGGGGTTATATTAGGCACACAGATTAGCTGGTATGGCATGAGTGGACACACAGGTGAGCTGTGAGAGTGAGGGAGAAACACAGGTGAGTTAGGAGGTGAGGGGACAGAGGTGAACTAAGGGGTGGGTGGATGCAAATGTGACCTAGGGAGTGAGTGGACATACAGGTGTGCTAGTGGGTGTGTGATGACATACAAGTAATCTAGTGGGGAGAGGAATACACACTAGTGAGCTAGGAAGTGAGGGGACATACAAATGAACAGTGTGGTGAGGCAAGATGAGGACAACATGCAGACAAATGCCAGGACGGATAAGATGGGTCGAGGTCTGACAGGAGAAGTGTTGGAAATTATGTGTGTGCAGGAGTTCATGTTTCAGTTATGTAGGTACACACCAGTGGATGGATCAAACTATGAACAGCCCAGTTACTTAACCAGTGCTGTTAGTTTACTTTAGTAGGTACAGCCATACTCACTGTTACATGTACACTGGTAATAAAATGGAGTGGGTTTCTGTACAGCATACCAGCTGGTGAGTGTATGCTACAAACGGGTAGTCTTGCAGGGATGCTAAGGATGAGACTACTATCTCCCTCCATTTGACTCTACACAGTATAGAAAAGATGACCCCTGCACAATTTCAGTAGTGAGCTGGGTGGCCATCTTGAGACAGGGCATGAAGCCTCACCAGAGAACAGGAAGACTGGAGTCTGTGTAGTTGTGCCCTCCTCTTTCAAAAGCAACCCTGCACCCCCAATAAAATAAAATGGGTTAAACACACGAAAAGGCATCAACATTTCACATGACTTCAACTTCGCCTTCTCAGATGATAAAAAAACATCTTTATTGAATATACATTAAAATTATATAGAGGTGTCAGATAATATAAAATACACAATATTTATGCAAATTAAATATAGCACGATAGATAAGAAAGTGAAATAAATCAAAGTAAGTGCTTAAAAATTGCTGTGCTCTACTATTTTTTTTGATTCAAGTCCCGGACAGGAGGCTGTCAGCTGTCGCTTCCCGGTCCACGAGATAGAGTGGGTGTGGACTGTGTGTTTCAGCCGACAAATGGTGCTATGGCCCAGATGAAGCCCAGCGCCATTTGCCAGGGGAAATGCATATGCCACGCCCCCCACCAATTTAACAGACTCAGAAGCAACAGCTGACAGCCTCCAGTGAGGACGATCATGGACAGCCTCTACCCCCCTCAGCCGTGCTACTAGATCTCTGCTAGCTGCGAGTGGGAGAGAGTAGGCTGAAGGAGTCAGCACAAGTCCCCGGGTACCATGAGATTGGATTGGGTAACCGCACATAAGTACAGCCACCGCAGCCGCTACTTGAAGCAAGGAAGAAGGGAGAGAAGCCAGCACCAACCAGGAATAATATCTAAACACAGGAGATTAATAGAGGTATTAGGTGAATGCACCAGGATTTCTTCCCAATGTTCTGTACATTATTTATTGCACTTTCCTCCGTACAGAAGGTTTAGAACAACCAATTCCATTCTAACAGAAACATTTCAGGTACTTCTCCAAAATAACTCTCAGTATTACAGTTTTATAAGACTGTACACTTGGGGGTAAATTTGCTATGATGCCGATTTTCACTCAATGTCATCAAAGATCAATCCCAGCTGACATCTTCTGTATTCAGGTTTATTTTTCAATCAGGTTACCAAATTTACTAAGCTGTCGAGTTTGTTTCATTCATGTTGTTTGATGGTGTTCATGCATTCATAATTATTTGTAATTCTCATTCATGTTTGGCGTTCGTATTTGACAAACTTTATCGAAAATGGCTTGATTTTGCATCAGTTCTTATTGTCCAAATGCAAAATGCATATGCATTCAGTCTAACTTGGCCAATGTCAGAAAATCCGGAAGAAATTGTGCATGATTGGTTTACTGTGTCATATGTGGGAGTGTCTGTTCACAGCCATATAAGTATGCCCCAAGCCATCCAAAACTCCTGAGTTTAGTTAGAGGAGTGGTGAGAGAGAGGCGTTTTGTGGAGTTGGTGTGTTGGTTAGTTGGATAGTAGTTTCTTGGCGAGTTCTGAGTGCTGTACTGTGTTTGAAAGTTGTCTTGTATTAATTCTTGTGCTGTCATTTATAAGTGTGTACATTTTTCTGGCCTTGTAATTTTTATTTAAAGTCTATTGTCGGTGTTTGTGTGTGTGTGTCTGTGGAGTGTGTGCTGTGTGTTGTGTGTTGGAAGGTGAGGAGTGTGTTTGTTTGTCTTTTATTTTTTTGTGTTTAGTGTTTATCTGTTTGTCAGTATGTCTGGCATTGAGGATAGTCAGGTGGGGGATGTTGAGGAGGTGGCGGTTCAGGGGCCAACCTTTTCTGCGGAGGAGAGTGAGAAGAAGCCTCGTCAGCAGACACTGACAAGGCTCCAGCAAATGTGCACTTTACTTATGTGTAAAACATGGCCTTGGTGACTGAGCTGATAAGGCATCACTGCCCAAAGGAAGAACATCTTGTGGCAACTGGCCGTGGCTATGGCAATAAGTCTTGAAAAAGATCCGGTTTTTGTGGGACGAAACGCGTTGACGTCATCACCCAGGCATCTGAGGTTTGCTCACAGCATTATCACCATATACCGTCTGTTACTCTGGATGATATATACGGAACCATCCATTTGTTCCGGGAGCGCTGCCAGCCGCACGCGGCATTCATTCTACAGATCCATCCATTCTCCCGCTGCATGGCAAGTTGGTCTAACTCGGCCGCTACTCCACAGTGAAGCGTACTAGTCAGGGTGGAGGACAGTGTGGAATCAGTCACCTCCAGTATATTACCTGCTCCTGGTCACTGTTCGCTGGATCACGCTCACTGCCTTGCAGAGATTTGTCTCCTATTGCACGGCAGCAGTCAATACTCACCCGCGGCCTTACAATAAAGATTTAAGCTAGGACAACCATCAGTGATACGGCTACCCAGAGGTAGAGGTAATACCTTCTCCACCTTTCCACTGTTTATTTCTCCATTCCACTGCATTTCCCTCTGGGACGCCAGTAGTGATTGCTACATAGTAGCGAATCTAAGCCTTCTGACAATCTTTATCAAGATATATTTGCTACTTTCTAGCCATATTGTCACGACAGTGGCTTCTCTATGCTGTGATAACTCAGTTCAATGATACTTTTTTGCATTTAGCAATTTATTTCAGCCCATTATTGATTTATTTATTTGTTTTTATGTATTTATACTATCCATTTTTCATGTGCACATGATTGTAATTCGATATATATGTGAACTATATTGTGTTGATTAAAAACATTTATCTTATTCATAAGGCCTCCTGTTTATTAACAAACAGCAAACCTATTATAGACATATGAACAATACTATTCTATATATCAGTGCATAGCGCAGTATTGTTTCGTTTTTTTCTGCAAGTGGCCGTGACAGCTGTAAATACAGAGGGGTCAGTGTGCCTCATGTTTGACTACTGCTGAAAGCGCTTCTAATTCATCAAGCCATGTGTCAAGGACAAGATAACCAAAGAGCCAAAGGTGGCATGCCAGACAGGAGGTTGGTCCCCTTACGTGGCCACCTACCTGGAGTATGAGGAGCCCCTGAAGACTCTCATACCAGTTGAGGTAGTCCGGGCGACACTTGTGAGGGACTCATATGTTACAAGGAGGCCTGGTAAGTAATTCACCTTTTTTTCTTGGTTTGGTAAATGGAATGTATGCTCAACAGGGAATATTTTCATATTGTGTGTACTGGATGTTATTGTCATGTTATTATTGTTGTGTACTCATACTTTATTTGTGTTGCAGACATGTATTTAGGTTAAATATTTTAGGATTCATTTGGTATTTTTCTAGTATTTTTTTTTTGTTTTGCTGCATTGTTTTTTTTCTGTGCCACAGATTAAAGTATAGGTGTTATTTTGCTATTATGTAATGTAATGGTTTGTTTTGTTGTAAAATTAAAATCTGTGGGTACTTATTTGTGTGTTAATGTGCATGTGATTGTCAATATGTTTGCAGATATATCTCCAGCCCAACACAGAAAAATAGGCCCATTATTTGTATAAATCTAGCATGATTTTATTTGCAACAACAATTTGCCAAACTGTTTTATTTAAAATCAAAATAATTACCTGTAATTTCAGACTCACACCAAAAATGTACTTGCTTGTATTAACTAAAATATGTTGCAAGACATTGATGCTGATATTGTGTGATCTTTACATGGCTACATACCATTGCCCTCACCTCCTCAAATTCATATAATAGGTACTTTATGAGTTTATGTCCCTGGTCCATGAGGCCCTTACTCTTACCTGCTCAACACAAATACATGTAAGTGGCCTATTTATTTAACAAGCATGTTAACATTTTAAGGTATAGGTTTTTTTTACTATATATACCTTTTTCAGAATAGCCTGTATCTGTGAGGTTCTGACTTTGTTGTGGACCCGGGGTGGTGATAGGAGCAGACACAGAAGCAGACTTAAATGAAAAAATTGGGTTTTTAATAAGTGGCTTAGAAGACATGGGAATGACAAATGAAAAAAGTCCAGGTAAAGCACTAAAGTCCACTTGATAACTGTAGTGGGGGTTAATGGGAGAATGTCCAGATAGTGACAGGCAGGAACAGTCCAGTATACAGGTATGGTGAGCTGTAACTGAATGCAGGTATGGGGAGCTGTAACAAATGCAGGCGGAGGTAATGAAGTCCAGCTGGGAGTGAAGGGAGGCAAGGTGCAGGGAAATAGCAGGTTCAGGTACTCAGGCAGGTGAAAAGGTAAGTGGAGGGTGCAGGGTAAGTCCAGCAGGTTGGAGCAGGCAAGGTTCAGGCTAGAGCGCTTCCCAGGAGACAGTTAAGGCACAGGTACTCTCTCTCAGCTGCAGCTGAGAAACATGTTGCACTGGCAAAGGAAGGAAAGCTCTGGACCTTCCTAAATACTCAGTGCCGCACTGTGACTGGTTGGAATGAGCACATGACCTACCAGGATTGAACAGCTGGAATCACATGGCCGCAGGCAAGATGGCGGCGCCCATGCCAATGGAATGGAAACACCACCAGACCCCACCAGGCTTAGTGACAATGTGCCCACAAAGAACCACGCACAGCCAATGCCCCTCGCCAAACACCAGCATCGCTGCCAGAGACCCCTCGCCATAACGACCTCACAGGTAATACCTGGTGACTACCATGCCGAGAAACCCTTGCCACGACAGTATCATTTACACATTGCACATTCTAGGCCGACAATAAGTCTGCCATGTGATGTGCTTTGTTAACAACCAGTTCTCCATGTCCATAAACCCCTTAGTATGTTAGTCAAAAGCTGTATAGGCTTGAGAATATATATAATATTCCTGGTTTTTTTGATGATTGGCTGGCTTGACAGCCTTGTTACTAGGTAGATTAGCTGAGTTATTGGTCCGGTGGTTGATTATCTGAGCAATGTGTGAATTGTGGGTGCGTTTGAAAGGTATGTATAAAAAGAGATGGTTGTGCATGTGATCAGCCTCTTTGTCAATTCTGGTGACCAGTGATACGTATTGTGCCCTATTGTACCTTTTATTTTTTCTGCCTTCTCTCCTATTGCCTTCTGTTTTGCCATGGCCCATCCTAAGAGGTCCGCTCTGACACATCACCTGGTTGAGTTTGCTCAGCTGCTCAAGGCTGTGTCTGCCCGTGCACCTGAGCGCCGGCCTTCCCCACCCCACAGGCCACTCTTCTTGCTCCCAGGAGTGTGTCTCCTCAGTATAGCTTTTAGCCTCCCTAGCCATTGCTGCACCAGTGGGCTTGACCGCCCTTGCATTTCCCACTGGTATCTCATCTCTGGCACCCGCCATGGCCATGGTGTCCATTAACCTCAATTCTTTTACATCACGCACCCAGTCCAGGTCCCCCGCGCTTGGTGGGTCCTTTCTGCTTCCCCCCAGTGGTCCAATGGCCCCACTTATGTGGCTGGACTGGTGGCCATTTCAACTGTGGCAGCTATTTTGAGTCCCACCTCCTTAGTGGGACCCAGCTCCAGCGTTCAGCCTCCTGCTCTTTTTTCAGCTTCACAGGCAGCAGGGCCATCCCAGCTGCTTATCACACTGGTCCCTGCCACTGTTTTTGCCTCTCATTCTCCATAGTCTGTTCCTTTACTGCCAGCTTCCCTGCCTACCAGTAACTTTTTCAACCCTAACCAGGCCTCCCCCATTTCTTTCTTCCCCTGGCCTCAGGTTTCTTGGAGCTCTGGCTCTGCTCCCCTTATTTTTTACTACATTTCAGCTGCCCCACCTTCCTCTGTTTATCCATCCTTTGCATCCACTTCCCTGCCTCCTTATGGTTTTCCTTATTGGCAACCTGCCCATATTCTGGCTCTGCTCTATGGCAATTTTGCCCTCTTCCTGCCTCATTTCTTCAATGTCCTATCATACCACACATTTTCTGGTATCCCCTGCACCCCATGTTCCTGCACCTTCTGTTCCCCATCCCCAAACTTTTTCAGTTTTTATTCCATCTGCATCTGCCCCCCGACACCCCATCTCTTTTAACCCAACCACCCCCCTCCCCCAATCCAATTTTTTCCTGGTCTCTGTTTCAGCTCCTCACAATTCTCTTCCAGTTTCAGATTTGCCATCTGCTACAATGCTTCAGGATTCCTTGGTGGCTTGTGCGGCTGCTGTTCCTGAGCCTGTCTAGGTGATCCCGGACCCCTGGCCCTCCTCATGAAGCTTCCAGTGATTTGGTTCCTCATACAGATGATAGTGGTGAGTATGACATGTGGGCTTCATCCTCGTCTGATTCTTTTTCTCCCTCTATTTTGTCTGGTTTTGTAAGATTGCTAAGTTGGTTGTGCAACATTTAGCTAACAAAGCTGATGGCAGGGGTAAGAAAGGTGATCCTTTCAGGCCTATAGATTCTGTGCATTGCGCTAATACAGCTGTCCTTAGGGGTTTGCACAAAAGCATTAAAGAAAAGATCCACAAGAAAAAGTTTGTTGATTTTTTCACCCTCACAGATGTGATAACGCGATGTGTTCTAGATTTGTTTATAAACCTTACTTGTTATAAAAAGACAATGAAATAATTCACTTCAAATACAGATTCTAAAATAAATGACAATGCTTTTACTTCAAGACAGCTTAATCATACATGTATTTTGCCAGTGCAGAGTTACAACAAAAACACTTAGGTTATATTAGCAGCAGTAGGGAGTACTTGTAAATGAAATTTGTAACACCAAGTGCAGCATCAGTCAGCCAATTTCATACATACGTACGGCAACGGTACCCGGCAGACCCTCGTTGTGTGCTCTCTCCTTCTTCCTCCGAGTATTCCCCGACTGTCCTCCCCCCCTGTCTCTGCTCAATACTTTATACTATAACTCATCCATTTCTCTAATACATCCAAAATGGTAAATATTAATTTAATATTCACTACTAGACCCTAAATGTTTATATGTCCTAATCATAATATTGACACTTATGCTGTGTTATCTGTTTGATCCCATTGTGGCTGCTTTAGCCTTCAGCTCCTGCTTATGGCAAACAAAAGCTATCTTTATTTTAACTGTTTTTGTTTATAAAAACTGAGAATTGCTGTCTACTAGTCTGCTCACACTAAAACTGACACATTTTAAACCCATAATTCTTATTGCTAGAACAAAATGGCTAACATACCTTTAACTAAAATATTACACAAGATGGCTGCTGCATCAGACATGCACTTATTTACTTTAGAGGGAAAAGGTAGGCCTTATCCTCTCTACTGTAGGCTGAAGCCATTCGACAAATACGGTCTTCTGCAACTCACAAAACTATACTAGTACTGAATAAAACATTTCTGTACACTCTTAATTGCAATAAAACTAATAGTGAAATACATAAGCCTGCATATATTCGTGTAGTGCTAAAGGAACATGTACATCCACATAATTCTGCATTATCAGCTCCATCCTCTGAACATTCTGAACATAACTCAGAAGAACGTTCATATCTCTCATAAATTGCATCGTCTGATTTCTTCTTAATACATTGGAAAACCTTCTTGAGGCATTCCACTAATACTGTATATAGAAAATCAACAACAGTATCATGACAAAAAATATTAACCTTCCCAATATGTGCATCATATCGCTTAACCAATTTCCAACCCATGCGAACCAGGTACAGGGGTTCAACCAGGTGAACCAGCTGTCGGGAATCACACCATCACGTTTATTTGTTCAGCAAATTCATTTTTATTAAATTTCCCAATTAATGTAACTCAACCTTTCTTTTATTATTTCTTCAGTATCAGAAGAATTTGTGATGTATGTATGACACTTTAGCTCATATACTGTTTGTAATGTGACACAATATTCTTAAGTTGCATCTTTAAGGTAGTGTGTGCTGCATTTAATTCAGTGTTTTATTGCTGGAAGCTCTGTTACCACAATGTCTGTGATATTGTTTATTAATTATCCTAATTCCTGTATCATTCTTTGATTTGCAGTTATTCTCTATATACTAAATATTATTATGTTATCAAATCCCAAACCAACCTTGTAACCTTGGGACAGAGGTGCTTGTACTTTTCATATACCATTTGTATCTCTATTTACTGTTCTTACACAGTAATTATTTTATATGTCTCCTTTAGATTTTTCTGTTGTATGAACTTTGCATCAGGTAACAATGTTCTTATATGACCCATTCCAAAATAATTCACCAGTAATCATTTATAAACCCTATGCCCACACATATTATTATAACCCTTGTGGTAGTGCCATGGTTTATTAGACAATGTGTTAGAAAAAAACATTATAAGGAACATTACAACGGGCACTCTTTTCATCCACAGTTTCTTCTTGCTTGTCACATTCTGCAATACGATGACTGTATGTTTCATTGTACCCCAACATTTTTTCTGTTATTACACAGTTTACAAATGCACTCACGCATTCTTCATTATTAGGTTTTGTGCATTTAATAATTTTTTAAAGATCCCCAAAACAAGTTTAATTCTGAAAGGTCCTCTTTGTAAGATTGTGTTACAAATACTGCTTTCCAAATAAGTACCCTCAGCTCCAGTACCACTTTGTTAATACACATGATGTTGTCCTGATCATACCTTGGATACCTTGTTAATTTTAAATGTAGGGATCATGTGACATTATAAGGTTCAACTGTGTGATTTCCACATAGTGAGTAAAGTGTTATTTGGTTTAAGTGCAATGAGATAAACATTAGCACAACATTCCCTGAATGACATGGTGACTACATACCCAACAATCAACTTTATTGTTCTTCCTATCAGCTCATGATAAGTGTCCAGGGAAGAAGAGTCATTGTGTACAGAGGTGCTGTCCTTGCACCATTGTATAACCCTTTTATCTGATTTAAACCACAATATTCACATATACACCTTGGAATTGTGAGGCAAACCTTCACACCTTTACCTTACTGTAATAGCTCTTCTTTTCTGATATTTCACTAGATGTATATTATACCTATAACCAGTATGAGTCCTTCTTTACCTGTATTTTACATATGGGCTGTTAAGAATTTTTCATCTTGGTCTTTTGACCATCTTCTGATCCATACCTATATCAGTAATAAAATTAGTGTGTGCATCTTTTTTGACTGTCAATATCCTGTCCCTTACAATTATGGATTTCAAAACAGGAGTGGAGTCTACCAATATGACCCCGGCAGTACCCCTAGGATAACTCTCCACACCATCCTCGTCGGCCACCAGTCCTTGACAGCCCTTATACGTTAGAAAAAAATAAAAAATGCAACAAAAATAACTGCCTCAATCAATGGATACACAGAGGCTTGTTCACATACAGCCATCTTTCTTTTTCTTTGTCCACAACTTACAGAAACATCACTAAGGATATTTCCCGATTCCGTGAACCATTATCTTAGTTTGAACTGTGGCTCTGATCAGGCCCATCATCAAATAAGTTTGTTAAATTTAAATCACAGTAATGTCTTTATCTGCATCTTCTCTAGCTTTAACTGACCTCACCACCTTGTCATAAATCTCCTTGCAGTGAGATGTATGAATCTAATTGTCCTTTTCAGCCACTTCAAGGTTGTAAGCAGAACCTGGAACAGGCCTTGCCATCGATCTATGAGACAACCAGAACATAAGAAATTTCTCATCATTACATAGTCTCCAGGCTGGACTCCATGACAAGGTCCCTGTGGGAGTCTCTTCATAAGCTTTCCTTGCTTTTCTTGTAAAGTCTTCAGATGCTGTGAGAATTGTATAACATATTCTTTAGTTAAATCATATAACAAGTCTGTTGCTGGACTTGCAATGAGGATAGACAGTTTTCCAAAAAGCAGTTCATAAGGCACAGGTTAAGTGGCTGCTTTGGAGTGGTGTGAATGCTATACAAACCAGAGGTAAAGCCCCCAGGCAACTCATGGCAGTCCCCCCACCCAACTTGTAATCAATGTTAGTGTTTACACATTTCATTTTGCTTTTTTTATATACCAAAATATTGACACATTGCTTGGACTACCTTCCTTATAAAATGTGTACCTCTGTCACCTTCAACAACACATGGGATACTATATCTGGACACAAATTCCTGCAATGCGAATGATGTTGCACATGATGTAGGATTCCTGTGACAACATCTGGGTCATTTCATCAGGAAACTGTAAAGTACTCACAAACAATAAATGGTTAGATAAATGTAAGGTATCCAGGACACATTGAACATGCTAATGATAGTGAGATTAGGTGTAAAAAGGACACGGATATCAGTAATACATATCAATTGAATCAGATGAATCAGATCTAACAGTTCACTTCTGGGAATGGTCATAAACATATTGTTAATTAAAACAAGCAAGCATAGATATAGCAATAAGCTCAAGCGTTACTTCAGCATTGTTATCATCAGAGACATCAGTCTCTGAAGTTCACATCTTAAATTAAACAGAATAAAAGACAAAACAGGAGAAATAACAACATTTCTATAGGAAGTAGGTAAGGGGGTTTGGGAAAGGAGGGCAGGGGGAGGAAGAAGAAGGAGTGAGGTGTGAAGGCAGGGGGTGCCGTTGGCTGACAGGATGCACTATAGGTGTCATTGTATAGCTTCTTATTGCTACACTGCGAAAAATTGCAATTGTTTGATAAAATAAATTTGGCTAATTTGGATAAAATAATTGCTGCTTTAAAAGCTTCTTAAGCAGACAGATTAAATGTGCCAGACATTGGTAAAGGTTCTGATGACCATTCAGAAACATTTAGAAACAAATTTTACACTCTCATCATCATAGAAGTCTTTCATGATTGCATACAAACTTGTCATTCCTAGTCACATATGCATTTTTTTATTATTCCTAGATCCAGGATTAGGCTAATCTCATTCCCCATTCTCTGTTGCAAAGCTCTAAACATTTTTTTTTAAATGACTACCCTCTTAACTCTTGGCAACTCACTCGATGCCATACACAAGAAATGTCTCTCTCTTTTTTTTTCTCTGCTGCAAAAATAAAACTGTTTTGTTTCCCTTTTTTTCTCAAAGAGCTAATCTCTTGACCTTGAAATGGGAACAATCTTTCTAGTATCAAATTAGCCTTACATTTGCAATGAGAAACATTCCATTTATTCCTAAGCACAAGCATGTTAGTGGGATGCAATACAATTTGCGGTAAACTACCCTGGTATCAGTTTTCTGTTTCACCAAATCAATTCCTTCACCATCTTCAAACAATCATTACCATCCAGGTGCTTCATACGCCCTTCCCCGTACTCTGTAGCATTATTGCAGGCTACAATCAACCTCTGCACATTCAAATCACTTGCTCGTACCCTCTATATCACTTACATGAACTCTCTCCAATCCCATACAAGTACTTTAAAAACATAAATGAGATTAACCTTTTTCTTTCACTTTAAAATTATCACACGTCTGTCAAAATAAAAAAACACAAAAAAACTACCCTATTCACATTTTCTGTCTTCGTTATCAGGCCAACACCTTTTATGTACTATCTATCTTCATTTATCAGATTTAATACTTCAGTTACACCACCTGTAACTACACGTATACCTTGTGCCCCCCTGTCTTTGCTATCAGAGTTTAGCACACCTGTTACACCACCTTTAACTACACATCTACCTTTTGCCCCCCTGTCTTCATTACCAGGGTTTAGCACATTCACATCAATATTATCTTGTTTTTTTTTTAAATATCTGCAGATTGATTTTACACTATCTAGCCATGTATACTCCTCTTATTTGTCTATAATAATACTCCTGCAAGCTCACATAACCAGATTCACATCTCTAAACACCTTTCACAAAAGATAATAAAGAAAATACAAAAAAAACACCTATATCACCAATGCCTATTACCTTAACCCCTAAATAATTACTTAATAACAACAAAAAACCCTAGGGCTAGGAAGCCGGGTGGACTTGGGGAGGATGTTTACTGTGGTTACAACACCTGGCTCAAGAGGATGCTAATTTTCACAGCTTGTTACCTAGAGACTCAGCTGGAGGAACATTAAAATGTGATCTGGTATATTTATGTGATGCATGATATATTCACCTGGTTGAGGGGTTTGGCTTGGAAGAAGTATGATTTGCAGTTCAGGCACAAACAGAAGGGTAGATATATTATACCTTTCAGCATTAAGGATGTCGAATTTTGGCTCAAGGTTTCGCAGCAGCGTTGGCCTCCTTTGGATGTGGATGCCCCCTACCAGGTTTCTTTACCAAAATCTGGTGGGTTGGGGGTATCGAAAGGGAAGTGTTTTGCTTTCAACAACTCTAGGTGTACACGTGGTGCCTCCTGTCATTTTCATCACTTGTGCCGCATCTGTAATTTGGAGCATCTGGCCATGGATTGCCATCGTGGCTCAGGATCCACAGCTCCTGACCGGGGTGATTGCCCCAAGAGTGCTAGTTAAAACTAGATCACCCAATTGTTTGCCAGAGCTTGCTAATTGGCTGGCTCGTTACCCTGACCAAGAGGCTGCTGCCTTTGTTTTGAATGGTATCCAGTTTGGTTTCAGTTTGGCTTATTGATGGTCCAGCTAATGTTAGACTGCCCCACAATTTACGTTCTGCCAGGGAGTTTCCTCATGTTTTGCGAGCTAAGGTGGATTCTGAGGTGTTGCTGGGATGGATGGAGGGCCAATTCCCTTGTCATCCCTTGCGGAATCTTTGCGTCTCTTCTTTGAGGGTGGTCCCTAAAAAAGCATCGGGGAAATATCATCTCATTCAGCATTTATCCAATGGTAGCTCAGTTAATGATGCTAGACCTGAGTCAGCTTACAGGGTGGTCTATCACTCTTTGATGATGCTTTAGGTATTATACGTAGTTTTGGTCTGGGCGCTTTGCTTGCTAAGCTGGATATTGAAGCTGCTTTTTGCTTGTTATCTCTACACACTGATGCAATGCAATATATGGGTTTTCAGTTAGGAGGCTGTTTCTTTGTGAATAAATACACAATTAAAGAACAAACATTTGGCAAAAAAAGCCAAATAAAAGATATTCCTTACATGGGGCACTCATTAGTCTGGATTCAAAATTCCGGAAATGAAAAGAGAAATAATGAAATGAAAGAATTATTATATATCATAAAATATAACCTTTATTATAATTATTTAAAAAATTATGGTTATCCAGACTCAATGTGTGAATAGCTAGTCTGTCCCAAAATAAATTCCTTTAAAGTATAAGACTTGATGGGTATAGCGGCGAATATATAAACCATAGAAATTTAATGACCTGGAAGTTGAAAATAAATACAGTATACAGCAAGCTTATTAATGTATAATGATTACAAATCTCTCTCTGTATTGACTTGTATAACTCAAAACATCCTATTTACAAAAAAGATACAAATAAAAACATATCTCTATTGTTGTACAGCAATATAGGTACAGGTATTCCCAAGAAACAGAAGATGAAAAATAATCAATTCACACAATTTTAAATATAGAGTTTCTATAGTTATAACTCTTTATAAATTGCTATCCCTCTTGATGGAACGGACACTGAGGATATCCTAAGACAATAGGCATATCATATATTACTATTACTAGCATCAATGATGCTAAAAAAGGGGATTGCTCAGACCTCTAAGATTATTCAAATAAGAAATTATATTAAATCTTTATGAATTGCTATCTTCTTTTAGAAAAAGGGCACTGAGGATATCCTTAGACAATTAATGTATCATATACGTGTAAACGTTGGTAATGCTGGTAAATATTTGTTCAAAGCCTCTGAGATTTATTATTATAGAAAAGATGGTTTGGCATAAATATAAGTCAAAAAATACATAGGCACTTGAATAGACGCAATTTGTCATTTAAAACTGCCCATGACCTGTGTTACACCTGTAAAAAGATCACATTACATATCTTCATAAAGGCAGAATGCATAGCATCAAGTTTGTGTTTTAAAGCTCAGAGAGATATATCTGCAAGTGGAAAAAACAATATTTAAAGATAAATAGAGCAAAGCATTAAGATATATCTGTCCCCTTTTGGATTCCTACATGTGGGCAGATCACATGAAGTTAATTATGTATTGGGACCTGCAGCAGTGACCGCAAAAGTAGGGAGCAATTTAAAGATAGATGAAGTATGGCACTATAATGTCTCACGTCCCCTCTGCTGTCGAGTGTCTTGCATGAGAGGACACCAGATGAGAGAGGAACCCCAACAGTGCCAATAGAAAAATAGTTAGAGTAAGAGTGAGAACTCCCATGCCAGTTGTTAGATGGTCTTTTTGCTGTAAGCATTGCAGAGACCAAATGCACAGCGGGAGTACTGCTCACATTGAAAGAAGATACCTGTTTGATGTCGAGTATTGAAAACCTCCTGGGTGATAGGTGATGAACCCCATGGTAACGGAGCTCGTGGAGTATGCGTGTTTTGCCTTTACAGCTTGTTCACTTGCAACCTAATGGTGCAACCGGGTGCCGTTATTATCTACATACAAACGGCCAATCCCAAGGCATTAAGTATGACAGACATTAGTTCCAACCAATAAAATGCTTGCTCTGGGAAATCTTAGTAAAAAGGTTACAGAGCGTAATCAAGCTAATGTCGTGCTCACTTTTTGCATACACTTAAGTTAATTACAGTACCTCAGAGAACTTGATTGCATAGCAGAAAAGGTAAGAGGAGGATAATTATCTGTACATAATGTTATTAGCAATCATGCATCATCTTCTATATCCTAATAAAATAAAATAAAAATAAATAAACATAAAATAAAAACCCCTGATTTTTTATCCAAGGTCACAGTACTGTACATACATAAATTAGCAAATTGATATAAATCAATCATTAGTATAAAGGTCCCTTCAATAATAATTATGATGGTATAAATTTCATATTTAGCAAAAAAAAAATTATATATGTCCAACCTCTGGTGTAAATAATCCTATAAATTCATAAATAAATATTCTTTAATTAAAAAAAACATAATAGAAAATAGTAGTGTCTTCATATATAAATACAATCATGCATACAAAAATAAAAAAATAAAATAAAACACACATAAGTAGATGTATATATTTCTGTGTGCACATATGTGCATGTGTAAATCAATAGGTATGCATCCAATAATATGGAGCATATTTCATAAGTGTATAAATAGGGTCACATTGAAATTTAATATTAAACGCTGAGTAATTATGTGATATATAAAGCAATAAGGTGAAAGAAAAAAATATATAATAAAACACAATTGAGTGGAAAGAGAGAATAAAAATAAAATACAAAAATGTGAAAAATAAAATAAGACATATTAAAGAAAAAAAATAGAGTGTAGTGTATTCAATAGTATGAAAGAAAATTTGATTGACATTCTGCAGCATTTGGGGGCAGAGCATGGGCATGACAAGTCGTCGTTCCTGGAAACGGGGGGGTGTCACAGATTCCTGTCTTCATGAGTGACCAGGAACTGGCCAGGCTGCGGGAAGCTTCAGCTCCTGCAGCCTGACCAATGGAGCAACACTCACGATGGTGATCCTAGCCTGTGACGATGGTTGCAGTGCTGGGATTGCAAATGCAAGGAGGAGTCTGATACCATCTTCTGCATTTGCATCTGAGATGTATGGATTTGCACAGCCGCTTGTGTGTTGCTCTGCAGATCCATTGATCTCTGAATCAGGCCCATAGTTTAATGGTTGTTCATGCAAAGGATTTTACTTTCAGCTAGATCCAGACTTTATTAGTTTTCTTTACGACTTCTTCTTTTACCACGTTTGATCCATTTCAGTAAATCAGTCTTAAATTGCATTTGGTACAACAATGGATGAACCAAAAACTCATAAACCTCTGTATTTCCTTGTAATCCAGGTAATGTAATAACTTCCGTACTTGAATAAATATTACATGGGCAACTGATGAGTGTAAGTAAATATCTAGCAGACAATGCATGTTGCCTAGAAGCCTATAGAGCATATATTTCATCTCACACAGCTGGCATGAAGCCCAGACTTCATAATAATGAGAAACATACATCACTGTCAGCGTCTTTACAATAAAAAGTTCTGTAAATATAAACAATGGCATAAATTAATGGAAACAAGTAATTAAATACATTTCTGGAGCTTTAGACTTGTCCTTAGGTAGCCTTGCTGAGATTGCACCAAAGGCCTCTCTATCTCATCCCATGGTGCTGGATACAGTGATGCACCACGTTGTCGGCAGTTCTCCAAACTGCAAAGCATAAATCAAGTGCAGGGTGATCACAATGTATCACTCAAGTGCAGTGTAATGGTTGCTGTGAACTAATGTAACCAAATAGAGGGCCTGATTCAGACCCGGTCGCTATGAGTGTACGCTTGCTCGAAGCGTATGCAAATATTTGAAAGTTACATGGCGGTGAGCGATTGCTCGCCAAGGCCTAAACACACCCATCCTACCTGTACGAGCATTCGCTTTGTGTATGCAGACTCCCCTTAGCGAATACAGAGATGCCCACTGCCCCACGTCATCTCCTGGAAGTTTGTGAAAACATTGGTACATCGACCACTATCGGATGTGAACGCAGTGCTTGTGGTAGCTTTTTTCTACCGCAAGCATTGCAAGGAAAATAGAGTATGAAAATGGCAGGTGACGTGTACTATGATGCTGCCTGATAATTATGCACGCCTCTAAAACAGTGATGAAACACTCAGGCACGCCTGCGTTCGCACCTCCACTCCCCCATTTTTACTGGACTGCCCCTGTTACCACCCACAAATGGCCTCTCTTGTCGCTCTCTCTGCTGGGCTGGCTTTGCGGTGCGCGTGAGGGATCTGCGAATGCACTGTGTAGTTTGCGCACACAGACTGCGATGCATACGCATGCACAGATTAGCAACCATCGACAATAGCGAGCGCACTGCGGACAGCGTCCGGGTCTGAATCAGGCCCCGAATCTTTAGCTCACGAGTTAAGTGTCTGCCTATGATGCATTAGGTCTTGATTTGGAATCTATCCTAATTCTTTTTTAGTTTATTTATTTAAATAAATAATTGTATCTTTTTATTTCTCCTGCTTTGTTTTTGTTTTTACAGTGGCTAAGCTTGCTTCTTTCCATGCCATGTGGTTAATTACAACAAAAAAAAGAATATTTAGAAAAAATTCTTAAGTTGTTCTGTACACTGTGCGAGTTTCCGCAAAGGTAATTTTAGCCAGACTGTGCATTAGCCAAAAAGGGGGATCTACCTCATATCTTAAGTACTATAGTGCTATAAGCAGTAAATATGCTCAAGATACTGCATCTCCTTAAAGGTGTCTACACACTTAGCCATATTTTACATGATTTGCCCGATTCCGATGCATCGTGACGACAAATCATGTCAAATATGTCCAAATCATGAGTGTCCAGTCACAATCACGATGCGCGTCCCCACAGTTCGTACATCTTCACATCTGCCATGCTGTAGGGCAGATCTGACAATCTCAGTCACGATGTACTGGAATAGTTAGGAGGCATCATAGATCGTTTGTCACATTGGACAGTTTTTAGGGATGCGCACCGACCCCGATGTTTTGATTTTGGATCTGTATCTCCTTTGTGTTTTGGATCAGGATATGGTTTTGCAAAACCACCCTTGCATTTTTTGGTTTTGGTTTTAGTTTTGGATCTGGATCTTTTTTTAAAAAATGATAAAAAAATGATAAAAACATGTAAAACTACATAATTTGGGCCTGCTTTTGTTCCTATGGTATTATTAATCTTAATAACATTTATTCCCAGTCATTTGCAGTCAATTTTGACCACCCCACAGCTCGCAATATAGATTTTTTCATCTAGGTTAGGCCTATGGCCAAAATATTGAATCCAGCTAGCTAGCTGACTAAACTAAGCGACAGCAGTGGGTGGCCCTAACATGTGGCCATTTAAAAAAATACAGCACCATCCCACATAGACACAGCAGACAGCACCAGCCCAGATAGACACAGCAGACAGCAACAGCCCACAGACACAGCAGACAGCACCAGCCCAGATGGACACAGCAGACATCACCAGCCCAGATGAACACAGTAGACAGCACCAGCCCAGATTGACCCAGCAGAGAGCACCAGGCCAGATGGACACAGCAGACAGCACCAGCCCAGATGGACACAGCACAGCCACCCAGATGGACATAGCAGACAGCACCAGCCCAGATGGACACAGCAGACAGCACCAGCCAAGATGGACACAGCAGACAGCACCTGCCCAGATGGACACAGCAGGAAGAACCAGCCCCAATGGACACAGCAGACACCACCAGCCCTGATGGACACAGCAGACAGCACCAGCCCAGATGGACACAGCAGATAGCACCAGACCAGATGGATACAACAGACAGCAACAGCCCAGATCTACCCAGCAGACATCACCAGCCCAGATGGACACAGCAAACAGCACCAGCCCAGATGGATCTCTGAGAGAGGGAGAGTTCAATGGGAAATCGGACACAATGTCAGATCGTGAGCACATCCCCAAGTGTGTAGGCACATTAACAGTCCCAAAAATAATGAAAATAGTCATTGCACCTATAATTAACATGGTACTTTCTCATAGTCTTGTTCTCCAGTATATGAAAGTAGTTTTGGGTGGTCCAACATTAATTGGATTTACTTAAAAATGAATGGCTGTGTTAAGAGCGTGTTTTCAGTGTGGTTTTTAAAGTATTCTGTTTTTTAAAGTAAACCTTTGTCTGTGCTATTCTTTCCATTTTTCCTGGCACAATACAGGTACCCTGGGGCATGGGGGCCTGAGGAAGCTGGTATTTGTGGTTCTCTAAGTGCCAGCAATCCCCAGAAACCATTATTGGCACACACAAAACTACTGAAGGTGTTGCGCTAATTTTCTAGTATGAAAAAGTATATAGAAACCAAACATGGCAGAAATCAAGAAAACTCAGGACACCAAAAATATACATAACATGATTTTTTTTTATATTATTTAAATAATGTCATATGACAGTCATACATGTATTAAAAAGCATAACATAATTAATAAGTCATGACAAACCACTCTTTATCTATTAAGAGGACTTCCCAATAACTGGGGTCCAATTAATATATTATCTATGAGAACCACACATGCATATAGGAAACATATAAAGCTTTTCCAGAATGCAATCCACAAAAGGAGATTTTACTATATGTATGATGAGTGACTCTGAATACACTCCTTAATGAACTCCTCGTGCAAAGATGTATAAAACTGATGCCAGAACTCTGACCATCCCGGATGAGCGCTGACTCTATTCAATATATTTCTGCGGCAGTTGCCTCCTATAATCCAGATGAACTGCTATATATACATAGTCCCGGTTCACTAAACAAAGCAATCTCCATTGATGCTTAATTTATAAGGGCTGTTTAAATGATGGTCCAATATGGCGGGACAGGGTGTAAATGTACAGAAATTTCTTCAAGGAGAGTAATCAGTCCTGAGGCTCATAGTGTCAGCCAGTGACCGCCTCTATCTCCTTACCTCTCCTCCTCTGCAAGCCCACATCATACAGCCACACGCAGGAAGCCAAACGCCAGATCGAATTCAGATTTCCAAAAGGACTTGGTAGATCTCCAGATATCCTTCAGAGCAAAATGGGTCAATAGACTGATTAGCGTAGAAAATTTATTTAGCACACAGCCAATCTGGTACTTGTAATATACCATGGACAAAATGCTGTAAAAATACTCTTTAACACTTTTTACTTCATACTCACCAGGCATTGAAAAAAATATAAGCATGACATTTAATATAGACAAAATAACAGGATGTAGTCTGCATCCCGGCGTGCAAGATACTGACAGTCTAAATACTGGTGCCAAAATCCAGACAGGATGGAATCCTGACACCAATATCCCCACCATCAGCATCTTGAAGGTAAGTATCGGGTTGTTAGGGGGAGGTTAGGGTGCGAGTTTAGGGTTAAGCATTAGGTGGAGGGTTAGGGTTAGGCATCATGGAGGGAGTGTTAGGATTTGAGTGTGGAAGGGGGAGGTTAGGTTTAGGCACTAGGGGGGAGGCTAGGTTTAGGAACCGGGGAGGGGGTATTAGGTTTAGGGTGCAGGGAGGGGGAGGTTAGGCTTACGCACTAGGAGGAGGTTCGGGTTAGGCACTGGGGAGAGAGTGTTAGGGTAAAGGTTAGGGTACTGGTTAGGAAAACACTTACAGTTCATTCCTATAGGTGTCGGAATTCAGGCTATTGGGATGCCGCTGTCGGTATTCTGACCATCCGGGATTTCATAACTAACCCAACTTATCTGTTCTTTTACAATGTTATTTGGGTATACATGTCTACTGCAATACATTATAAAACATTACAATTTAACAGCATATAAATCATAGTTTGTAATCAATCATAGTTGGAATAAGTCAATGAAGGTATACATGTAAAATAATTCAATGAATAAAACATGTTTAAAATACAATATAATAGCAATGATATGTGAATAAAAGTGAAATAAAAATACAACTTGAAAACATAAAAAAACTTTCTAACAAACTATTAAAAAATATTCTATTTAAACTATTATTTTCAAGTATACAATATAACAGCAGCTCTGCCAATAACCACACATGGAACCAAAATTACTAATTTCTAATCTGTGCATACAATCACACTCATGGCTTTCACCTGCTATAATTCTCCAAGCATATTTAGTATCTAATGGGACTTTTAGCAGAGCTATAACATCGGTCACATCAAGTAACATCGGAACCATATGCAGCAATTGCACAAGCTCATACCTTACTCAGGAATTGCTAACAGTCATACACGCAATGAGAACTCATACTCCTCATCACAGAGGGTAATTTATGCACGCCCCTGCAACAGTTTTGAAATGCACTGACACGCCTGTTTTCATCTGACCACCCCCCGTCATCACCCACAAATGGTACTTCCTGTCAATCACTCTGCTGTTGGTCTTCGTAGCCTCTGCAGATGCAGTTCCCATTGCTATTGCAAGTCCGTGCACACACACTGCGATGAATATGCATGTTCAGTGTGAATTTATTGACTACTAGCATGCGTATATGCAGCTGCATTCCTTGCTGAATCAAGCCCAGAGACCACTCGCCAATTTTTGTTTTTTATTTAACCCTATATTTGCATTATTACAGTCATTAACATGCACAGGTCAAACTGATCTGTGTACGTTTCTGCTAAAAATGCTCCTCAGGAGTTTGTCTAATTTAAACTTCTATTTTGGACTAAGTTTGCGTAATTTACACCCAAGATTGCAGTCACAATTCTTGGAAAATTCTCCTGTGGCATTCCTGTCTATTGAAAGTACTTGCGAGTTTGGTCAATGGTGTATTTATCTCTATTTCTATTTTTACCTGTGTTTTGCAGAGAGATTCATGATTTTACACCCGTATTTGGCATTAGAAAATTTGCGAGTAAAAAAAAGGCTAAACACACACGAGAGTGCCATCGTGACCAAACACAAATCTTAGTAAATTTACCCCTCAGAATCTAGAAGAGGTGTAAAAATTAAAACTGGCAAATTATTGCAGAAAAAACAATCAGGCTGAAGAGCAAACTGTGTGTTCATAAATGTAAAAAATCCCTGTGGAGTGTCTAAGGGTATCAATGACTGCTATGCGTGAGGCTGTCATTTCAGATACTGTACTTGTAGAGAAGCTTCTTTCCACCATTTCTGCATCCTCTGTTAATGTGGGGAAGAGCAGCACAAGTCAAAATGTGACAAATAAATTGAGGATGCTACTGAGGAAGTGCAAAAAGCATGAGGGGGATATTTGTGTAGATGAGGATGTTGATGATGAAGATGTTGTTTGTGTAAGTCAGGCACCAGTGGAAGCAGTTCTTGCCCGTGATAAGAAGAAGTCCATTGCCATATCTGGGCATAGGACCAAAAAATCCACCCTTTAAGTGTGGAATTATTTTTTACCAAATCCTGAAAACAATTAACAAGCCATCTGTATGGTTTGTAAAGCTAAAGAAAGTAGAGGTTGGGACTTTAACCATCTAGGAACCTTCTCCCTATTACATAATTTGCAGCGAGTTCATGCAAAGTGTTTGGCAAAATCTGAAAAATATGGTAAAGTAATAAGAAGAAGCAATCCAGTATCAGCTAGTTATTATTGCTGAGCTAGAACCCAGCACCTGCAAACTCTACTGCCAACACCTTCATCACCAATCTCCTCATTAATGATCAGTGGTAGTCCTGCATCCAATTATATAAGGCTAACTGACTCCTCCCCTATCCAGGATTCCTTAAAAAAGGCTTGAGTGCTAGGTCCACTGCTGCTAAGAGTGAAACTTCATCCCAGAAGGGGACAAAGAACATGCTATATTCATGTAATCAGTACTTTCAAAGAAACAATGAAGCTAGTTATTGTCAGATGCATAAAACCGGATTAGGCCTTGATCAAAGAATAAAACAATACCAGCACACAAGGTAATAATACTATATCAGTGATAAGATACATCAGTTTACAGTTACAGCCCATAAGATCAAAAATATGACTTTGTGTTATCAATACTAGATTACTAGATACACACTAATCAATACTAATATCGATACAGTCACTTAGGAGCTGAGATTGTCAGGTTAATCTTGTATGGTAAATAAGTAACTGAATGATATCTTATTGTAAAAAAAGAAACAAAGACAAATAAATAATAAGGAAAATAATGTGTAGTTTCTAAATGTAAACATAAACAGAGTCTCTGAATAATTTCTGATGTCCCTCTATCTATTCAGCAAAGACATACTGCAAAATTAGATTTGTTGTTCTTAATTATCTCTGGGTCTCAATCTTGCACTGTTAGTAACTGTTTGCCATTACAGTTTTATCCTTTATGTTTGTGTTAGCCCTTAATGATAGTAACATAACACTGTATAAGACTTAGGGGTGAATTTAATTAGCTATGAAAATCCAGACATTTTCCCTGAGAACCCATTGTTGCACTTATTGCGAGAAATATCCTCTTTCCGTAACAGGTTTTAACTAGCAATCCTATTAGACACAAATGCCTGGCCCCTTTTCACAGCAAACTGGCCTATCGTGTGAGCTGGGGGGCAGTAAGTTTTCAGGGGTGTTATCTTTTTGCATTGGTGCCATTTTATTGGGCTATTAAAGGTCTGTTTGGACATTGACCAGCCACAATTTTGATCAGCCTGCAGTGCGTAGTAAGTGCTGCTGCAGTGTTGTGATCAATTTGGTTTTCTGCTTGTGGTGAGAACACCTTTTGGTGAACAGAGACACAGCAGAGAGAAAGCTTCAGTTAGGAGGCAAGACAGCATTTGGAGAAAATCCTTTGGACCCATTTCTCTTCTTTAATGGAAAGTTCTCTTTTTGTGCCCCCTCCACTCCTGCCTTGGACCATCTTGCTTCCATTTGTAATGCCCACACATGCACCCCTGCACACTTCCCCGGACCCACATAGCCCTCCATGCACCAAAAATAGCCAGTACTGTGCACCACTATTGCCCCCCCACCCATGCACCTAACTTAAGATCCCTTGCACCCTTCTAGACCCCCTTCTGCCCCAATGTACCTAACATAGCATCTCCTGATCTGCTATAGGCCACCCTTCCCCCACCCATGCATCTAACATCACCACTCCTATAGACCACCTAGCCCACCCATGCACCTAACATAGCTGCCTTTGCATCTCTATAGCCCCTCCTCCCTCACCCATGCACCTTAAATAGCCATCCATGTGCCATACCCTCACCCCAGTATACTCGCATTTATGTTCACATTTGTTATTTGCATATCTGCATTAATTGTAATTATGTTTTGTTTTTTTTATTTTCTTTAGGTTCCCAAGGAGAAATTTTCAGGGAAAAGTGACCCCTTTCACCCCACTTGCCGTACTACTCTGAAGAGTCCCCAGACAACTGTGATGAGTGTCAGGTGACAAAGAAAGAGGGGGCATGACCGAGGGGTAGATGGGCAGAGAGGGCAAGACAGAGCTGGCACAGTTTATAGCCACAGTATACACTCACCCAGGTATACTTACACTCACTCAGGTACTCCAACAACTCAGTTTACAGCCTCCCAGGTAGTTCCACACTCAAGTAGATGAAACCATACTCATTTAGGTACATACACACCACACTTAGCTCTCACCCAGGTAGTTCTATGCACACTCACATTCATCTACACCTCACTTTGCAGTCTCCCATACAGCTCCACACTCAAATAGCTACTCTCACACTCATCAAGGTACATATACATCTCACTTAGCACTCACCCAGTTAGTTTACTCACACTCACATTCACCTATACCCCAGGATGGTGGTACAGTAAGGAGAACTGCAGAATCTCCCCTGAATATTTATATGCCTGGTTTTCTTACGGATCTGGTAAGGCAGCCATCTGGCGGATTATTGCTTTTAAGATATGTTTTAACCATATGTTTTAATCAAATAATCTGTTATCAATAATTTTAATATCAACATTATTTGCCTTCTAAGGTTATATTTTGAAGGTACTTTGCATTAATACCCTGCAAAATGTTTGTCTCATTAACCTGTTTTTTCAGAATTATATCCATATCATAGTCATTGCCTTCTAAGGTCAGGTCCTAGATGTATTTGTACCACTAAGGTTACATTTAATGGTGGCATCTACACACACCTTGGGTAGCACCTGGGTACACATCTCGCTTAACATTTTACAGAATTTACTTCAGGTTTTTAGTGTTAAAATCTTGATGTTCATCGTAGCAGCTTTCCCATTAGTGCAGCGCTATTTGTAATCACCCCACCCCCTTTTTTTCAATAGCTACAGTACAGCCGAGCCCTCAGAGTGGTGTTCATTGAAATGTGTGTAAGTATAGTTGGTACAAGTGTTGCCACTGATTTGCTGCCCAGAGTATATACACATTGTAGTCCTGTCAGCATTATAATGTTGTATATTAAGAGCTGGAGCATTGTAATGTTGAACAACTTGAAATAGAGGCACTATGGGGTAGTTTTAATTGAACTGGGACACTTCTAACTTGACATTTTTTAAATGACTGTTATGTATTTGTGGCATTCTTCACATTTTTTGTACTGAAAATGTAAAAATCATTTATTTGTTTCTTTAAAAGATTTGGCTGCAAAGATAAAATACCCCCAAGAATAGGAACCTGGATGTTGCAGGACACAGGTAGCTGTCCATTGTATGGAGCTTTCTGGGCATTGCAGGGTTCCAGAAACTATGACCTCGCAACTCCAGACATAAGTAACTCTGTTTGAGGCCAAGCAAAACACAGAGAAATGTTTGCAGGATTTGAAGTTAAGTATCCTTCCAAAGTAGCTTTTCCTTTGAAATTGTCTTTTTCATGTATACATTTTTTTTTAATTTTTAAAACAAAAAAATAGACAGCATGATGCAGGATACCAGAACAAGAGAAAGAAGTCACCAAGCACCTCTGCCATCAGAGGAAACCAGGATAAGCAGGACACAAGAAGAATTGGACACAGTGATGCAAAAAATTCTGGATCTCATGGTATATATACTCTCTTATATTTTCATTAAGACCCCCAAAATCTTAATTTTAGTATTTTTTTAAATTTTTATTATCAGATGAAGAGACACAAGTGGGACCAAGAATAAGCAGTGAAACAGCTTCAGGGATTGGACCATTCTTCCATCCAAATCTACTGCATACCAACAATGAGGAGGAAATAGATGTGGCTGAAGACCATCATAGAGGATCGACTCCAATTGCTATAATATTTCTTTAAAAAATCATAATCTTGTCAATTTAGATTTAAAACTAAACTATTATTCTGATCATTTCTCCAGGTTCACAGTTTCAAGCCATCGAGAACTTTCAACAAGGACAGCCACCATCACAAATCTAGCAGGTCCAGGAAATGGCTGCAGAAATGGAGCAATGCCAGAACAGCTTCAGGGAAGTTGTCAACAGAAGATTTGACTAGATGAACCAGACCCTGGGCCACATTCTGGACACTATACAAGAAGAGCAGAAGCAGAGACAGGAGGACAACATGGCTTCAATGGAAATCATGAAGAATGTTGAAAACAAGCTGGGCTTCATGATCATCTGTCTGGACAAACTTGTGGAGAGCTCTATGTGCCAAGCCAACAGCCTCAACCAGATAACAGACAGCTATACACAAACTATGGTGAGCTGAAGTATTATAGCCACATCTCTGTAGCAGATGAATGCAACAATGATGAGACTTTTATCAACAATTGCATCACCAACATACACCACCGGGACCCTATACTCTTGCAGCATAGGAGCCATAGTATGGTCAGGAGGCCCAATGCATCCAAGGATACCCAAGAGGATACCCATCATACCCTCTGATACCACCACCACCTTCACCACAAGAGCGCACACCACAAACAAGACATCAAGAGGAGGAAAAACCTGACCCAACAGCCGAGGACCCATCGGTGGACCAATGTTCTTTATTATTTTTTATAAAATGTTTTTTTTTATGTTAAATGTTTAACTTTCTCCCACCAGCAGTTTAGATAACAAATTAATAGGGAGTTGGGTGTTAGGAATATATATGCATGTATGTATTATAGTGGGTGGTTAATGAAAGCTGCCTTAAATTGGTTGCAGTATAACATGACCTTAACTGAGGATTTTGAACCAAATTTTTTCTCAAATATATTTATATGCCTTTTAGAGATGAGTTTAAACTTGTACTTTCATATATTTTTCTTTTCTTCCCCTTAGGTACATTTTGTTATGGATAAAACTTATGAAGAAATTCAAGTCCAAAAACAAGAGATAATCACAAGAAACTTGGGACCATAGAATGGTAAGTACCATTGCACACTGACACAGGCCTATTTACACCATTCACACCAACCAGTAAATCCCAAACAACAATCCTCTCGGCACAACACACATCCATGTATTTGACTGATTTGGCAAAATAGACTCAAGTGTGGTAAATCTCTGAAAACATGGACTGTGCACAAATGGCCATGAGGATCATGGTTTGGGTATCACTAGCACTTAGCCCACCCTATAACATGCCAGTGATCCATAATGGTAAACACCCACTTTACAACACCTTTTTACAATTTTCCCAACCTTCTGAACAGGCCAGACATCCCAACACAAAAATCCACAAGCCAGCATGGTGTTGGTAAGGGCCTACTATTACAGAAAATGGTTTGAATAAAGCATGCAAAGAATAATGTGTTGATTGTGTAACAGAGGGTGGTTGAAGAAAAAATGAGGCTACTATTACATAAAAGGTAATGATCTTTAAAAAGAAACAAATTCAAAGATGGTGATGTAAGGGGCTACTATTACACAACATGATTAGAGAAAGTTATGTAAAGAAAAAATATTGATTGTGTAACAGATTGTGCTTGAAAAAATGGAGTTACTATTACACAAAAGGTAATGATATTAAAATAATAAACAAATTCATAATGGTGATGTTAAGGGCCTTCTAAATAGGTTAGAGTAAACCTGCACAAAGAAATAAGTGTTGATTGTTTAGCAGAGTTTTTGAGGAAAAAAGGGGTACTATTACACAAAAGGTAAATAAATTAAAGATGAAAAATATGCCAGGTTGGTGATGTAAGGGGTTGATATTAAAGAAAATGATTAGAGTAAATCTGCCCTCAAAAAAAGGTGTTGAATAGGTAACAGAAGGAGTATCAGAGAGAGAATTATGAAAAAGGCCTACATACAGAAAAAGTGAAGAAAAATTAAAAAAATTAGCAATTTTTTTTTGAAAGTTGTTACTATTATTTTAACACTTAAAAAATGATGAAAAAACTGAAATTAACTAACATCTATTAACAATGCGTAAGCCCTGCCATAGAAGCAAGAAAAGCCATCCGTCCAAACTTGTGTCAAGGAGAACAAGCAGGAGTACACAGTCCACAGGTCACATCCACTCTCCAAAATGCAGCTGATCATCCGGGGTATCAGTCTTCTCAACATTGGTGACACTTTGGGGAGTAGTGGAGATAGACCTGGCTTCCTGCTGAGAAAGCCACCTGGCGAAACATGCATCAATGGAAGGGTAGGAGAATTAGCTGTGGATGGCTGATCTTCGCCCACGTCCAGAAGCATTTGATGATCCCATGCCTGCACACAATGCACCTACCCTCAGGCACTGTTCCCCATCTCTGTTGCTCTCTGATAGCACTAGTTATTATATTGGTGGCACTGCAATGTTTAACACAACAGTGTACCCAATACCACTCATGTGATAAAGCAGAAGCACCATCTTACCATTTCCGCAGATCCCACACCGATGTGCTGCTCTCTTATTCTACAATCCAATGCAATGCAAATTGCAGGACAGTAGAAGTGGTGTATGGATTGTATGACTGTTGTGTGACTGCCAATTTTTATTAAGAATGTGCAATGATACACTCAGCTTATTGAAGTGATTTTTAGTGCAAACAGTACACTTGTGTCAATTGATAGGCACAACCATTACATAAGCTATTAGCCATATGAAGGGAGAGGCTATTTAGCCATGATGTGGCAGACTGTGTTTATTACTGTTAATTATCTGCTGTTTGTACCTTTTCTAAATCCGGGGAAACAATGGGTATTGTTTCAAGCATAGGGCAAATTCTCTGTATGTGATGTATTTTACACATTACCAATTATTAACTAATTGACTGCACCTCTGAATACCCTAAACAGATATTAATGCATATGTCAAGTAGCTTCAACCAGAATACCCATCTAGGTAACCGTTCTGTGCAGAAGTGAGAGATTCTACAGAATTGTGGTGAGGGGCTATTAAACTTTGATGTGACAAACTGGGATTAAATACGGTTAATTATCTGCAGTACATAACTTTCCCATTCCTGATCAAAAAAGGTATTACAGTATTCCAAGTACCAGGTACCTTTACCACAGTATGTGCTGTGTACTTTACATATTCCCAATTGTCCATTGTACACCTTGATCTACCCAAACAGAGATCAAAGTATGTGCCAGGTACCTCCAACAGTCATCAAACAGAGATCAAAGTATGTGCCAGGTACCTCCAACAGTCATATCCATGTAGGCTATCACTCTGTGTAGAATTGATCACTGAGATTTTACAGAGTATGAGAGTGATCCCCATATGTAAGGTGCCATATTATCTTATTTCAATGGTGTGTGCAAATTAATTAGTATGATTTACAATCTAATTATATGCTTCCATTTGAAACAAAAACAATACATTTCTGGTGGAAACCAGCATTATTTTCTCAATGTATATGTGAAACCTACATAAAATATGACTTGATATATGCAAATGTAGAAATTGGGATAAAAAACAAATATATTTTGACTGAATTATCTCACTAATATATCTGAGCAAACTCATATTTCACCACCACCTCTCCGATAATTGTTCACTGTCTGGTAGCTCGTTTTTAATTATTTAATACTTGCTTTAAAATGCCTATACATTAAGGACACACATAGTGTCGCCTAACTTATAAAGCCTTATAGTTTTGTGTACAATTACAATTCTCCATTTTTATCTGCAGACAAAATTAAGATTTATGTTTTAATGAACTAACTATCTGTATAACAGTAAGGGGGAAATTTACTAAGAATTGAGTTTGGTTGAGATGACAATTTTCGGGTGAGTTTAGGCATATTTTTGAACTCCCAAATTTACTAAAGGCAAAGTCGGATGAGTTACAGGGATATTTCTCTAATCTCACTCGTAAAACTCGGGCGAGTTAGCAGACTCGAATCTTATCACCATCAGCCACAATCTGAAGTACTTTTCACCTAAAAGATACTTCTCGCAAATTTACCAAGAATTGAGATGAGAATCTCAGGTGAAATGCCTGCAAACTCACTGCCGAATTGACAATATAAACACTCACCTCCAGATCTGCAAGTTTGGCAAAAACATACTCCAATCTTTTTTTTTATTTTTTTTTTATACTTGTTAAATGTTGTTAAATGATTTTAAAAAAATTACGTGAGTTCCCCCAAAAAAGACTTACTAGCCAGCCTGTCCTGTTTCTTAAAATTACAGGGATCAAAATGTGTGGGGTTCCTCTGTAAATTGAGAACCAGCACCAGGCAGCAGGGACAGAGCTGGTTTTAAATATATGGTTAAAACATTTTGTGTGAGGTTCACTATATATTTAAAACCAGCTCTGGACCCTTTCTAGCGGGGGACTGATGCCACTGCCAGGGGAGCCCATTCACCGGGCCCCCCAGCCGCAGCATCAGCCCTGACCGCTATTCAGCCAAGACCAGGGATCCCTGGGGAAGTACCTGAAAAAGAGTAGCCACTCATTGGCTAAGTCCACATGGGTCCAAGCCAATGAATGGACTCATGGAAGCCTCCGCTGATTGGCTGCCATCCCGGCAAAAATGATAGCTCAAGCTCTGAGCTCTCATCAGCATTACTGTATCAACATGCTGATGCAAGTTGATACATTGTGTCCGGGGCCCTCTTTGGATTACTGTGGAGAACATCATGGAATAAAAGGGGAGTATTGTTTTTTTATTTTCAGGTACTTCCAATGGATACTTTATGTTGAGAAGGGGATGTAAATATCTGGCAGCAGGTAAGTATGTGTGTATGTATGTTTGTATGTATGTATGTAATAAAAGTTAATTCTCATGGTGTGTGTTGTGTTTTGTACACATTTCTTTACTGGTGAACTACACATACCAGTGGGCCCTTAATGCCCCACATGCTGGTACTTGTGGTTCTCCAAGTACAAGCATGCGGGGGAGGCTTGCTGGGACCTGTAGTTCCACTGTAAATACAACACCCACCCCCCAGGGGTGGCAGCGATAGCCCAAGGCTATCAGCCTAGGCCCGGGGTGCCCTGGAGAGTTGGACCCCTTTATTGGAGGGGTCCTGAACTCCCCAGGGATCTCTGGGCTGGGCTGACTAGTGGTCAGGGCTGATGCTGCGGCTGGGGTGCCTGGTGAAAGGGCACCCCTGGCTGTGGCATCAGTCCCCCACTAGAAAGGGTCTAGAGCTGGTTTTAAATATATGGTGAACCTCACGCAAAAATTTTAAACCATATATTTAAAACCAGCTCTGGCCTTGCTGCCCGGTGCTGATTCTTAATTTACAGTGGAACCCTACACATTTTGATCCCTGTAATTTTAAGTACCAGGACAGGCTGACAAGTCTGGGGCTGGTTAGTCTTTTACAGGGGGACCTCACATCATTTTTTTTAATAAAATGTAACTCTTTTTTACAGGTCCTAACACACAAGCAGCAAGCACATATTTCACTGATATATGCAGGCTGCTAGCTTGGGAGAGATTTGCAGAGAGAAAACACTGCAATCTCGGGTGAGAAATCTCATCTTCACTTGCAACTCGGGGCAGAAATCTCGATTTGCTTCACCATCCAAAAACACACTTTCAGCTAAACTAACTTCTTAGTAAATTTGCAAAACAAAAAAAAATCACAGAGTTTTGGCAATGAAAATCGAGTTTACAAAAAACAAAACTTGACCAAACTCAATTCTTCGTAAATTTACCCCTAAGAGTGCCCCTAAACAATGAGTTTCCTTCCCTATCTTCCTTTTCAAGATAGACTTGTATCACCCTAAATATTAGAAATAATGTTGGTACAAATACATATTTTTTCCAGGAATTATTTAGTCCTGTGCAGAATTCCTCATTCCTTTTGTAAGATTCAAAAAGACCTGGTAGCTTGGTCCTCAAATATGGGGAAAGTGAATATTTTTAAAAATAACATACTCTAAAAGGTGGTCTGCATACTCCAGATGGTCTTGTGAGAGTCCTTTTCAATGTTTTTTGTTGTACACCAGAAGATTGTCCATCCCTTTATCTTGGGTGGTAATAGGTCAGGTTGAAACATCAGATTTGCTATAGGCACCAAGATCAAGGTGGTTTGCAGCAGTCCATGATACCACCATATTATTTTGGAGTAGTCTTGGAGGGATGTGTCAAAACAATTATGGGTGTTTACATGGACACACACCGATATATTCTACCCTGGCTCAAAAACATAGCAAGGGTATGTAACCCAATAATACAGTAGGGCCAACTTTGGAAGAAACCTTAACTCTGGCAGGTATGGACTCTCACCTTTACTCCAAATTTTCTCAACACAAGTTTCAGCCATTCTTCCACAGACATTTAGATAGACAGTGTGATAAGAGTGGGACAACATGTGGTCAATGGAAGACTAGCATCTTTTCACGAACTACAAGTAACAAATCTCTCTACAAAGGAAGGAAATGTGAAGTTTCAAATAACTACAATTTTTATTGGGCTCTATGGGAAGCCTGAAAGTCATAAACAGTAGTTTGAAACTTTGAATACTCAACAATTACCCATGAGCCTTTTTAAACCCTTTAGAGAATAATTATTAAGCTTATTACCCCATATTACAAAACCTGGGGACATAGATCTTAAAAACAGGGACAATTGCCCTGGTCCAAAGTGTATCAGACCACACATGGTTGCTCCTTGAATATTTTTATCATAGTGACCCACTACAAACTTCTGAATTGGCCATTCATACATTTTTCCAAACTCTCCCCCCCTCTCCCCCAATGGGTCCCCTTTTAAAATGTGGTGTTTACATTACCTCTTCACCAAATGTATCAGACTCTCCAAGGAGAGTTCTAGGGAACATATTTCTGTCTGACTCTGGTTTCTAGCCCCCATCCCTCATTGACATACCTATATCCAAACCTTAGCTCTTTACCAAAGCATTTACATAACATTGCCAGGAGATGGTCTACAGTAAATTGACTTGTGAATTCCACCCTGTTGAAAATTGAGTAATGGTGGACAATGGACAATTTAACCCTGTAAGCAGTGGAACATATGGTGACTTTGTACCAACCTGGTTTAGTTAGATGGACTTCAATGATCCCCAAGAACTTGCAAAGGGGATCCATGAAATATTTTTTTAGAAAATAATACTCTTAGCATACATTTTAATATGTTATTAAAACAGCTTTTGTAGTTGTGATTTTACAAAGGGTAAATCTGTTTTTTGTAGATGAAAAATCCTGCCTACTTATATGATATTATTATTTGTGATAGTCTTAAATGATAAAATTGATACCTGCATTTTTATCTATTCTTCTGTACATTAACAGATTAAGCAAAACATTATTTCTAAAGAGCATTTAATCAATTGAATACTGGACGTGTAAATTATTTTTTTCTAAATGAAATTTAACATCACAACTAATTAATATAATGTTATTAAGCCCATATTTTTGCACCTTATTGTCTAACTTTAAATTTCTGGACATAATTAAAATAAAAAATAAAACAAACAAATAGATAGATAGTTTCAGTAGACTGTTTAATTCTGGAAAGGAAAACTAAGAATACATTTTTATAATTTATCAATTGTGTTTGTCTACTTTCAATGAATTAATCAGTTGGGGTTTTGCCTCTATGTTCCCAACTAAAATAATTAATTATACAATTGTTATCCAACTTAAAATTGCTTCAATTAATCTTTTTCATTATTCAACTGTTCTAATGATGATGCCTTCCCTCAAAATGAGATTTATGTCTACCACCAATGTGATGTTTCTTAATGTGTTTTACATGGTGACTATGTACTTGGAATGACTTCCCACTGATATGGTGTACCCGGCTGTGATGTACATAGGATGACTTTCCTCCAATTAGTATTTTCTGGTGACCATGTACTGGGACTGATGTTCTTCCAGTTTTTTTACCTTGCACATGCAGAGAAGCAAAGCCTGTGGCAGAAAGATGGATTGTTGTTTTATAATCATTTTTTCATATTATTATTAAATGTAATACACAAATCTAATAAGGTCCGTCAGATGAAACAATGGAATTGTAGTGAAAGGGCAGACAGGGCCCTAGAAAGTAACTCTAATTAAAGTTTATGTTCCTTTTAACACCTTCCAGGTACCTTGAACATTGAAAAGCCATTATGGCATCTCTGTGACTTCTAAGGGAGTGACGAGGGAGAGAGGGATAGAGGGAAAATAATGGAAGGTAAAGATAAAACATGTGTCTTTTGAGTATATTTGTGTATGGGTCATTCCACTTTAGAGGAGTCAGTTAGTTAAGTGTCGTAGAAAGGGAGGTGGAAGAGAATGGGATGCAAGTAGCCGCTCCAATTCGGAATGAATGAGTGCCGTAATCTGCAGGATTCAAACCTAACTCAACTAAATTTCGTCTAAAAACTGCAGCAAACTGAAATTTCATGAGAGGCTTTAAATCTGCATGCAGCAACCACTGAGACCAACCAACTGGGCGCAAACCCATATAATGAGGTGCCAAACAAACTGGACAAATAGTCCCATTCTGATGTTGTGCCAGACTAACCCATCTACCCCTACCTGTCTGGTCTGTCTTGGAAAAGTGGAGTTTGCATATCACTGCCAAATCCATGAACACAATGTCCTTAAACAACAGCCCAGAGGACAGAAGCTTTATTAACTGCCACTAACTCGCTAACCGCCCCCAAAATGCTGCAGAATAAGCCAAACAAAAAAGAGAGGCCTCAAACATGTCAGAAGCCACCTTCTCCATAACCATAAGTAATGCAGCTAACAGTTGGGTGTCATAAGGTAGATGGGAATTGGTGCAAGCAGGCGCCCCCTTCGCCCAACCTGTGAGAGCCTTGAATAGAATAAAAGATTTGGTTGGATCGCGGAAACCTTTAAGCCCGCCAAAAAGGGAGACACCCACCAGCACTGATCCCATGTATGCCCTGGATTTCCCTTGCTGATTTCTCTTCCAAACAAAGGAGGAAAGCAACTCCTTTGGAGACTTATCCTCCAAATCTGGGTGTGCACAGTGAGTGCTCCATTCCCGCCATGCTGCCTAGTATTTGCGGAGAGTTGATGAAGCGAGTGATTGCAGTGCCATAACCTCTAGGCCGGCCTGACGATCTGCCACACAAATGGGGGAACATCAAACCAACAGCAGAAGCCAACAGTGCAAGAGCCTGAAAAAGCTCAAATTGAAAACAAGACAACGCATCTACGATCTCGTTAACAACCCCATGGACATGTCGAGCTCAAAATCTAATATTTGCTTCTAAACAGCACAAAATTAGATGATGCTAATGGATGACACTAATGGAGAGGACGATCGCTGGTTGTTGATGGCGTGAACCACTCCCAGATTGTCGCACCAAAATATCACATGCCGGTTACTCAGTCGCACAAACCAGAGTTCCACAGAACCTACAATCAGGAACAGTTCCAACAGCAACAAATTACTTGTCAGGCCCTCCTCGCACCAAACTGGAGGCCAAGAAGCAACTCACCATTCCCCATTAAAAAAGGCACCAAAACCAGACTCATCAGTAAAAAGCTGCAATGACCCACTTGCCACAAATTAATTGAACCAAAAACTTGGCCCAAATGCCGAGATCATCTTTTAACTCCGCTGAAAAGCAAACATGATGATGCGGCCATCTCGACCCAGCCTGGGCCATTTGCAATTTCCTACAGAAAACTCTGTCCATGGCAATTACACGGCAAGCAAAATTAAAGAAACCTAACAGTGACTACACTGCATGCAATCTCACCATTTCTACTGTCAAGCTCACCTCAATTTGTTCTAGCAACCTATCTACTTTGTTACATGGCAACCTACAACAACTGGCATCTGTGTCTATCTTAATTCCCAAGTATGAAAGACAAGAAATGGGACTTTCTGTCTTATCATGTGCAATGGGAACCTACAGAACACAGAAAAGAGCCTGTGTGGAAAAAAGGAGGTCCAAACAGACATTGCTCCCTCCCAGATCTATAAATAGAATGTAATCCAAATAATGTGTCATGCCCACCTGTCCAGTTCCAGCATGCATACACCAGTGAAGAAAGGAGCTGAATCTCTCAAAATAAGCACAAGGATACCGCACAGCCCATAGGCAAACATTTATCCACAAAGTAACCAAACTCTAACTTAAAACCCATGAACTGCATATCCTCTGGGTGAAGAGGCAATAAACGAAAAGCTGCCTCAATGTCTAATTTCACAAGCAATACACCTTGCCCAAAGCTGCAAACTAAATAAAAAACCTCATCAAAACCTTGATATTCCACTCTGCAGAAACTATCCGATATTGCATCATTAACAGAACCCCCAGGCAGATATGACAGGTGTTTTATCAAACAAAACTTACCTGGTGCCTTCTTGGGCACCACACCCACTGGAGATATATAAAGGTCCTGCAAAGGAGGACAAGAGAAAGGACCCTCCATCCTCCCCAGCAGGACCTCCACTCCCACCTTGACCTGAAACACGTCTGGGTAGTCCCTCGTTGAGCGCAAGTTCCAGGGAGCCAAAACCAGTAAAGGCCTCATTACTGGTAAATGGAAACCTAACAATAAATCAATTACCAAGAAAAAAGCATCCTCCCTATGAGGATAAAGCTCTAACCATCGAGCCAGTGCAGCCAAACAAATCAGCGAACTAGCCTTAAACAGCCCCCTTTGACCCTTCACTACAATCCTGGGCAGCTCCAGCTGACCTCCAATAGCAATCCTTGGCCGGATGCCCTCTTCCACAGAGATGACAGGAGTGGCAAAAATGACAGGACGATCCCCACATACAGCGAGAGTCGTTAATGGAAAAACATTTGCCCCTTGCCACCCGTGTCGCGCTGGCCTACTGGCAGGGTATCCCTTTTGAGCGGGCATCAAATCCAAGGGTGGCCAATGTTGCTGCGACACCTCTAACCACACCTCAACATCTGCCACCCCAAAAGGTATGACGAGACTACCATCATGCTTTCACCAAAATTCTGCATCATATTCACGCCATGCCAAAAATATATATTTCACTATGTTCACATTTTCATCAGCCCGCATCTCGTAATAGCAAGCCGCGAATATCAGCATGCCCTTCAAACAAGTGGTGAAACTGCAAAAAGCCTCCTCACCAATACCCCCTTCCTTGTAAGCCTGACTAAAGGCCTTTTTCATATCATCAGTGAGTGAAAAGAAATCCACAAGTCTTCCCTTGCGAATCCTTCCTCTCACACTTTTGCGCAAACCGTGAAACACTGCCGTATTTGCTCAATGAATTGAATTAGCACCTGTTGTTAATGGCACTGACTCTGCAATTGCAGCTTGTGTATTTGCACTACCAGACTTCTTGGCTAAATGCTTCGCAGCCATCCTGACTATCTTACGTGGGAATGCAGGGTAACCAGAAGAATGAGAAGAAAAGGAAGAATCAGAAGAAAAACAACAAGACAAATCATGCTCACCAGAACCAGAGTGTCCAGGAACCGCTTTCTCAACTTGTTTACGCGAGGTAGCAGAATTTTTGCCTTTCGGGGCCAACTTTTTGCGTAAGGGACCTGTAGACACACTGACTAACGGATCTGTCCGAGCAACATCTCTCACCACCTTGGCACCTGCAACTGGAAAGAACTGGTAAGCAACAGAGCCTGAAGGCAAATCAGTGGGAGTGGGGGGGTTGGCCATGGGTGGAACCAGGGGTAAAGGTGGAGGTGCAGTTAAAATATGAGCTGGAGGAACCAGCCTGGGGCCATATGCCGGGGGTGGTGGTGGTGGGGGGTGGACTGCTAATGGCAGACAGCATAGGCTGCTGCGGGGTGATGCCAGTTGTGGAGGTGGAAGATAGGGGTAGTGAAGTTGGGGATAATAAAATGTGTGGGGGTAAGATACAAAAGTGGGTGAGGAATAATTAGGATAAAATGGGGAGGAAGATACCACAGAGGTGGAGGGATAAACTAGGGGTGCAACCCCAAAGCTTCAGGAAGCCTGACCTCAGGAAGGACTGGCATTGGAGATGAGCGGTGCATGATTAATGGAGGGGGGGAGAGCTGGAAGCGGGAGACCAGGGGGCCTGATAATGGTTAGGGTGTACGGCACTCAGAGGTCCTGCGACACTGTGACCGGGCAGCCAAGGTGAGAGGGACATTTGTGGAACAAGTGGGCCAGTGGAGTGCCTGGTTGGTATGCCTGACATTGGGGAAAAATTCCCCAAGATGGCCGCTGGAGCTAAGACAGCTGCCGGGCCCGCCGCACTAGCAAGGTCGGTGGTGCCAACCGCTCCCTGAGAGCTGATAACACAGAATTATGTGGATGTACATGTTCCTTCAGCAATTCATGTTTATATGCATGCTTATGTATTTTATTTTCCTGCACTGCAATTTAGAGTATATAGAAATAATTGAGAATATATAAATTAGTAGTGTGAGTTGTAGAAGGCCGCATTTGTCGAATGGCCTCCGGCCTAGAGAGGGTAAGGCCTTCACTTTTCTCTCTAAAGTAAATAAGTGCATGTCTTATGCAGAAGCCATCTTGTTTAGTATTTTAGTTAAAGGTATGTTAACCATTGTTTTAGCAGTAGGAATTGCGGGTTTAAAGTGTATTGGTTTTAACGGTCAGAAAAGCAGACAGGAAGTCTGTTGTTATAAACAAAAAGAGTTAAATCATGACAGCCTTTGTCTGCAATAAGCAGGAGCTGAAGCTTAAAGGGGCGTACATGAGAACAAACAGTTAACACAGAATAAGTGTCAATATTATGGTTAAGACACCCATAACCAATTAAAGCTTATCACGTACGAATATTAAATGAATTAATATTCGACATTTTGGATTTTAACTGGAGGTATAGCCAAAATGATAATACAAAAACTACCTAAAAAGAGAGGGAGGGGGAGAGAGTACACAACGAGGGTCTGCAGGGTGCCGTTGCCGTACCTATGTATGAAATTGGCTGACTGGTATTTTTGCATTGGGTGTCACAAATTTATTTTACAGGTATTCCCTACTGCTAATGTATGTTTTTGTTGTAAGTCTGCACTGGCAAAGTACATGTATAATTAAGCTGTCTTTAAGTAAATGCATTGTCATTTATTTTAGTATTTGTGTGAATTATTTAATTTCTCTTCATGATGGGTAAGGTTTATAAGTAATCAAGAACACATCACATTATCAGAGCTTAACACTAACCCCCTACTGTGACCCATGATGCTAGCCATCGCTGGGCCTCGTGCAGAGTGACCAGCAGGAGATGCAAGCACCAGCGCTCCTGCTGGTGCAGTGTGCATGACCACTGCCAGATGGGGTTGCGGTGCAGGCACATAGCATCCATCAGACACTCCTGCCAGAGCCACGATGGCAGTTGTGCAGGCAATGCAGTACAATATGTGAGCAGTAAGGAATAGTAGAACTACAGGGTATGACAAATGACAGGGGCAAATGATACTCAACCTTTGCCTTTATGAAGACCCTGCAGAGAGACTGATTACATGCAGGCAATACCATATATAATCTTCAACCACTGCCCCAAGCTATATCATTATCACATAAAACCAGCTGACCTAAAACCACAACTATGTAAATTACCCAGCAACAAGGCTGTCATCAAACAACACCCATTCAGTAAAATAGCCAGGTTGCTATTACTTTGATGTTGTACTACAATTTACCCATCCTACAGCCTCGGAGGGACTTGATATACTCTTAAGTGCAACTGTTTGGGAATTTCCTACCACCGCATGTGAATGGTCGAGCACAATTGTCTTCATTTAGCCAAAGACTGTTAGTTCTATAATCAAATACATTATTTATCTATCTATCTATCTATCTATCTATCTATCTATCTATCTATCTATGTATATATATATATATATATATATATATATATAGTTGTTACACCTACATATCCAATTACACTGGGAATTACTGTCTGCGTGCTTGAAATAATCCATGGATTGTGTACTTTTTTTGTGAACTAATAACTTACAAATGGCTCATTGCTTTTAAAATGAATTCTGAGTCACTCTGTAAACTGAGGAGGTGTTATACTTCATACTCATAGGCTATCATCATTCAACTGACAACTCTGTAAAGGTAAACTCTCAAACTTTAGATAAACTTAACAAATGTATTGCCCCTCCCTTTTAGAATGTAAGCTCTTTCGAGCAGGGCCCTCTACCCTCTTGTGCTTCTCTCTACTGTATTTTCATTTATGTCTTACTGCCCACTAGGGCAACTAACACTTGGCTGCTTATGTGGGTGTAAAGGTCCCTAATATATAGCTATGTTTATTATCCATGTCTGTGCCCTGCTTTGTATTGTATTGTACTGTAAGTTGCTGGTTACTTATTTGTTTATGTACTTTGTAAGGTGCTGTGGAACACTTGTGGCTCCTTGTAAATAAATGATAATAACAATATCTAATTTCCATAGTTTATGACAACCTTTGGTAAGGATGGAGACTTATACTGGCTAATATAAAGATGGATTTATGGTTATATGAGGAGGTGTCTAGGATTGTGAACAGCTGTACTGCTGTGAATTTATGGTATTCTGGAGATAAAAACATTTGTGCCTGATTGAAGTGAGATAGGGTTAAGGAGCGTGAAAAACTTGCTGGTAATTTTTTGTTTGGATTGAGGGTTTTTTCTGTGGGGGTGTCCCGCTAAGGATTCAGTTTAAGGAAAGGGGAAAAATGTACTGAAAACTTGTTGCATGCAAGTGTTGTATACCGCTTATTCCTGATTTTCATTTATACATTTTTACAAGAAGTATTATTCACCTATTTATTACACCACAATATGGTAAAAAAGATAGCTAATGATACTAATGAGAATGAAATCATTAACAAGATACTATGTGGGAGATGTACTAAGACTTAGGGCCGGATTTAATTTGGGAGCAAAAAGTCTGTGCTTGAAGGAAGAAAGGATTCTGCACAAAACATTATTTAATATTTTTTGTACAATATGTAATATGTAATCATTGGTGGTGCTCTCAAGGCCCAAGACTAATATTTAGATATATAAACAAAAAGAGGGAAAGAAGGGCTTTTTCTTGGGGCACACTTAACTAGAAAATTGAATTTAATATATATATATATATATATATATATACGATTAAAATCAAGGGATTCCCAGATTACACATAACAGAATTACATTCCACCTGTAATATCATGTCTTTTGTATAAAAAAATCTAAAGTTTCTTTGGAGGATCTGTATCATAGTATTCCTAGTATCTCAGTTTGGTATTCATTATTTGATGGTTAATTGCTCTACTTTATGCATATAAGCAGAGATTTGCCAATGCTATGTTGTATACCACTGTGTTTCAGTCCTTCTCTTGGGCATTACAGTGTGTTAGCATATGGGCATTACAGTGTGTTAGCATATGGGCATTACAGTGTGTTAGCATATGGGCCTATATAGTTTAGGGGAATATGGGGAATTAAAGTGTAGGAACATATTAATTGAAGAACCACTGTGGTGGCATATTATTAACTGGAGCACTACTGTGGGGCATATTAACTAGTACACTATGAGGGCATATTTTTAACTGTGGCACTACTGAAGGGGCATATTATTAATTGAGGTACTATTGTGGGGGCATACTTTAAACTGTGGGACCACTGTGGGGGCATATTACTAACTGACGTACTATTATGACTGTACATTTTTACATGTGGCACTACTTTGGGGGCATACAGTTATTTGGGGCACTACTGTGTGTGCCTATTACTAACTAGCACTACAGTGGGACATTTCATTAACTTCAGCACTACTGTAAGTGCATATCATTACCTGGGGCATTACTGTGGTGAGGATATTATTAACAGGGGAAATACTGTGGGGCATATTATTAACTAAGACACTAGGGCACTGCTGTGGATCCATATTATTAACAGAGACAATCTTGTGGGGGCATTTAATTAAAATTAATATTATTAACTGAAGAACTATTGAGGGGGCCTATTATTTACTGTGGCACTACTGTGGGGGCATATTAAGAACTGGCACTACTGTGGGAAATTTCATTAACTTGACTACAAGTGTAAGTGCATATAATTTACTGTGGCACTAATGTGGGGAGCATATTATTAACAAGTTCAATACTGTGGGGCATAATATTAAGTGAGAGACTAGAGCACTACTGTGGATGCATATTATTAACTGAGACGCTAAAGTGGGGACATTTAATTAGCTGGTAGAAAATGAAAATGTGTATCATTAACTGTGGAACTACTGAGTGGGACATATTATTAACTGATGTACTATTGTGGGGGCATATTTTTAATCATGTGTGCATATTACTTTGAGCAAATTGTTAACTGGTAATACAATGGGATCTTTAAATAACTGGTGTAATACTGGAAGGACATATAATTAACTGGAACAATTCTGTGGGGGCAAATTATTACCTGAAGAAGGAGGCACTCCAAATCATTTCTGACAGAGTGCTAGTAGACCTGTAGCTGACCCTGCAGATGGCAGGTAGTTGTGAGGTATTTTTTTGGCATATGGATAGTAATTGTGAGGTAACTGTGCATCATAAGGCTGGTAATTGTCTATCATATGTCCAGTAATTGTAAATTATCCGTGCAGCATATGGATGGTAATTGTGAGGTACTGTATCTCTGCAGTATATTGATAAGAATCGTGAGGTATCTGTGTACCATATGGCCATTAGTTGAGGGATTCAGTGATGCCCACAGCTAGTAATATTGCATTTTTTTTTTCTGAAAATAAATTTTTGGTTACCAGAAATAAATTAAATATTTTAAGACATTTGAGGAGACATTGGTCACATGTGCATGAAAATATTAAGAGTTTTTTCAATATAAATGTGTTCAAAATGTGCAAGGGATCTACAGATACTCCCTCAAACTAACATTGTGCACAGGCTGGTGAAGAGGCAGAAACATAGCAAAGCATTCAATGTGCAAAATGATAAATGTCCAATCACTTTACAATCACCACTTTTATTCAATAAACCTCTCAGCTTTTCTCCTAAGATCCTGCCCTGTTCATCCTTCTATATGAATCATGATAGTGAGAAGACAATGGTTTTAGCTGTATTACAGGATATACATCCATACTTAATTTGCATTGCATGTTAAGCTTGGCCACACACACCACAGTGGTATCATACCCGATGTCGAGCAATTGGCCTGGTGAAAGAGCCCCATTGGGTGAATTATTTATCATTACAATAAAATAAATCTCCACTTCACTGATCTAAGCTACAACAAACCAGCAGGAAAAGCATACTCTTTTTCAGTTCAGATTGATTTACATTGGGTATTTCTGCATTTATAATAGAACCCTTCAGAATATACTCACTTGTTTTAGAATCTCCTTTAATCTTGTTTTCAGTTGGAAGTTGCTCTGAAAATAGGAAACATAATTTTAATTTAGGTTAAAGATATGTCAAATACCAAATAAGGTCACTTTACCAGAATGGTTATTAAAGAGCAATAAAAAATGTCCTATGTCCTACCTAAATGGATTTCAGTAAATATTTCCTTCAACCAATCTCAACTAACTACTGTGGTGCCAATAAAGAATATACAATGATATATATGCTAGATTAATGGCCACGTACATACAGCCTCATCCAAACGAAATAAACATTCATTCTAATCATCTCTATTTATCCAACCATGTACTACATCCTCTTCCTTCCAACTTGTCCTTTATGTAATCTCTTTATCTTAAACATCTGGCCAGCCTAAGGATACTGATCTTCCATGATAGATATAAATATGACATGAGAGTGGGGTCAAGAAGGTCCATTTAACTTATCTGGTTAGACCTTTTTCAGCCTGGACCTGATCTTAGTTATCCATTTACTATAATTTTCATCGTTATAACAATATTCTATACAGGATCACTAATAAAATGTGTTTTGTCTTGTCCAGTCATGACAATTTAGTCAACTAATAAAATGACTTAATAATCATTTAAAATTGCCCGATGTCAAGCAATTGGCCTGGTGAAAGAGCCCCATTGGGTGTATTATTTATCATTACAATAAAACAAATCTCCACTTCACTGATCTAAGCTACAACAAACCAGCAGGAAAAGCATACTCTTTTTCAATTTAGATTGATTTACATTGGGTATTTCTGCATTTATAATAGAACCCTTCAGAATATACTCACTTGTTTTAGACTCTTCTTTAATCTTCTTTTCAGTTGGAAGTTGCTCTGAAAATAGGAAACATAATTTTAATTTAGGTTAAAGATATGTCAAATACCAAATAAGGGCACTTTACCAGAATGGTTATTAAAGAGCAATAAAAAATGTCCTATGTCCTACCTAAATGGATTTCAGTAAATATTTCCTTCAACCAATCTCAACTAACTACTGTGGTGCCAATAAAGAACATACAATGTTATATATGCTAGAAAAATGGCCACGTACATACAGCCTCATCCAAAAGAAATAAACATTCATTCTAATCATCTCTATTTATCCAACCATGTACTACATCCTCTTCCTTCCAACTTGTCCTTTATTTAATCTCTTTATCTTAAACATGTGGCCAGCCTAAGGATACTGATCTTCCATGATAGAAATATGACAAAAGAGTGGGGTCAAGAAGGTCCATTTAACTTATCTGGTTAGACATTTTTCAGCCTGGACCTGATCTTAGTTGTCCATTTACTATAATTTTCATCGTTATAACAATATTCTATACAGGATCACTAATAAAATGTGTTTTGTCTTGTCCAGTCATGACAATTTAGTCAACGAATAAAATGACTTAATAATCATTTAAAATTGCATGGTAGATCGGCAACCTGGCAACGCAATTACAACATTCCTTGAGGTGTGATTTGCTTTGGAAATGATGTATTAGTATAATTACAGACATACAATATGTAAAAGTTTCATGTATCTAGTAGATCTGGAATTTATGTGTTCTTGTTTCCCTGTTAGTAACAAATTTTCTGAATAATAATAATATGTCAAAGGATATTTTATATACAGCATTAAATAGTTTTTCCTTAAGTGGACATACTATAAAGGTCAAACAATAATGAGACAATAAGTGACACAGTGATGGGGGGTGTTGGGTGAACGCAGGCATGCCAGTGCATTGATATGTCATTGCTTGGGTGTGCATAAATAGGCCACTGCGATACCAGATACAGCCTGAGGCAGTGGTGGGCTGGGCCAGAGGGCAGGGTGCCATGTGCTCCCCGGGCCGCAGCATCATGTGGGCCGCGGTGCAGTCTGTGTCACTGTGACACAGACTGCACCGCGTGTGTAGCGCTGACCGGACGGAGTTCGGTCAGCGCTACACAGCACAAACACACAGCCGCCAGAGCCAGAAGCTGTGTGTTTGCTTTAGCAGCTGATGAGAGTCAGACAGACTCTCATCGGCTGCTGCTCCCACTGCCAGAGCCGGACATTTTCTGGCTCCCGCAGTGGGTAATGGGAGTGACGCGTCACTCCCATATCGCGTCACTCCCATAATGCAAAGCGGCGGACGGTGGAGCTGATCTAGGCGGCGGGACCAGGAGCAGGAGCGGGTGTCAGGTAAGTTTTTATTTTTTTATTTTTTTACTATGTCTCTACTGTGGGGGGGGAGGAAGGTGTATTGCTACTGGGGGCACTACAGGGGGGGACTCCTGGGAGCACTACAGGGGGGGAATACTCCTGGGGGCACTACAAGGGGGGGACTCTTGGGAGCACTACTGGGGGGGAATACTACTGGGGCACTACAAGGGGGGAGTCCTACTGGGGGCACTACAAGGGGGGGAATACTACTACTGGGGGCACTACAAGGGGGGGGACTGCTACTACTGGGGGTACTACAAGGGGGGGACTACTACTACTGGGGGCACTGCAAGGGGGGACTACTACTACTGGGGGCACTACAAGGGGGGGACTACTACTGGGGGCACTACAAGGGGGGGGACTACTACTGGGGGAACTACTACTAGGGGCACTACAAGGGGAGGGGACTACTACTAGGAGCATTGCATAGGGGGGAGGGGACTACTACTAGGGGCACTACATAGGGGGGAGGGGACTACCACTGGGGGCACTGCATCGAGGGACCACTGCTGAGGGCTCTATATAAAGGGCAATAGTGGGGGTACTGCATAGGGGGAAGACTACAACTGGAGCCACTATTTAAGGGGCACTGCATAAGGGTTACCAATACTGGGGACACTTTATAAGGGGCTTACTACTGGGGGCACAAGGGGCACTGCATAGGGGGGATCACTACTGGGGGCACTACTCGAGGCCTGCATAAAGGTGTCCTCCTGTGGCACAGGGTGGCACTGCATATGGGCACTACGACAGGGGGCTGCCCCTAATCTTTATTTTTACCTTACATTAATCCCATATGGACCCGCCTCCTCCCTAGGACACTTGAGGGGGGGGGGCGTAGCACGCACGTTCTTTCGGGCACCCTGGCTACACGCTACTCCTCTGCCAGGGCCGCCTGCATGCATTTGCCCCCCAGGCTAAAAGTTGCCAGCCAGCCCCTGGCCTGAGGCCTCATAGCGTGCGCTGAATGTAGCAATTCCTGACTGAGGTCTGACCCTGCCTTAACTTTGTGTATGGGTCCGATGTTATTTGATGTTACCGATTGTTTTGCTATGCAGCCCAAGTATATGGATGTGAGTAAGGGAAAGTGGGCATTCGAATGTTAGGCTGTGATCACAATGCAAATGCAAACATTTACATATCACCACTGTTATTAGCAACTGCGTATCATGTGTATAACAGAATAGCGATCCTTGCTAAATCAGGCCCTCTATCCAATTACACCTGCTTACTTTACCTTGCTCTTATAGGGCTTGATTCAGTAGTGAACGCAAATACGATTATAGATGCACATTGAGTGATTGGCATCGTGCATGTGTATAAGAGGCACTGTGCATGTACAGCAATTATATTGTGATTATAGACGCACATTGGGTGATTGTTTGGCATTGTGCATGTGTATAAGATGCACTGTGCATGTGCAGCAGTTACATTGTGATTATAGACGCAGATTGGGTAATTGTTTAGCATTGTGCATGTGTATAAGATGCACTCTGCATGTGCAGCAGTTATATTGTGCTTATAGACGCACATTGAGTGGTTGTTTGGCATCGTGCATGTGTATAAGATGCACTGTGCTTGTGCAGCAGTTATATTGTGATTATAGACGCACTTTGGGTGATTGTTTGGCATCGTGCATGTGTATAAGATGCACTGTGCATGTGCAGCAGTTATATTGTGATTATAGTTGCACATTGGGAGATTGTTTGGCATTGTGCATGTGTATAAGACGCACTGTGCATGTGCAGCAGTTACATTGTGATTATAGACGCACATTGAGTGGTTGTTTGGCATTGTGCATGTGTATAAGATGCACTGTGCATGTGCAGCAGTTATATTGTGATTATAGATGCACATTGCGTGATTGTTTGGCATTGTGGATGTGTATAAGATGCACTGTGCATGTGCAGCAGTTACATTGTGATTATAGATGCACATTGAGTGATTGCTTGGCATTGTGCATGTGTATAAGATGCACTGTGCATGTGCAGCAGTTATATTGTGATTATAGATGCACATTGCGTGATTGTTTGGCATTGTGCATGTGTATAAGACGCACTGTGCATGTGCAGCAGTTACATTGTGATTATAGATGCACATTGAGTGATTGTTTGGCATCGTGCATGTGTTTAAGATGCACTGTGCATGTGCAGCAGTTACATTGTGATTATAGATGCACATTGGGTGATTGTTTGGCATTGTGCATGTGTATAAGATGCACTGTGCATGTGCAGCAGTTACATTGTGATTATGGATGCACATTGGGTGATTGTTTGGCATTGTGTATGTGTATAAGATGCACTCTGCTTGTGCAGCAGTTATATTGTGATTATAGATGCACATATTGAGTGATTGTTTGGCATTGTGCATGTGTATAAGATGCACTGTGCATGTGCAGCAGTTACATTGTGATTATAGACGCACATTGGGTGATTGTTTGGCATCGTGCATGTGTATAAGATGCACTGTGCACGTGCAGCAGTTACATTGTGATTATAGTCGCACATTTGGTGAGTGTTTGGCATTGTGCATGTGTATAAGACGCACTGTGCATGTGCAGCAGTTACATTGTGATTATAGACGCACATTGGGTGACTGTTTGGCATTGTGCATGAGTATAAGATTCACGGTGCATGTGCAGCAGTTACATTGTGATTATATATGCACATTGAGTGCTTGTTTGGCATCATGCATGTGTATAAGATGCACTGTGCATGTGCAGCAGTTACATTGTGATTATAGACGCACATTGGGTGATTGTTTGGCATCGTGCATGTGTATAAGACGCACTGTGCATGTGCAGCAGTTACATTGTGATTACAGATGCACATTGGTTGATTGTTTGGCATTGTGCATGTGTATAAGACGCACTGTGCATGTGCAGCAGTTACATTGTGATTATAGATGCACATTGAGTGATTACTTGGCATCGTGCATGTGTATAAGATGCACTGTGCATGTGCAGCAGTTACATTGTGATTATAGACGCACATTGGGTAATTGTTTAGCATTGTGCATGTGTATAAGATGCACTCTGCATGTGCAGCAGTTACATTGTGATTATATACGCACATTGGGTAATTGTTTAGCATTGTGCATGTGTATAAGATGCACTCTGCATGTGCAGCAGTTACATTGTGATTATAGATGCACATTGGGTGATTGTTTGGCATCGTGCATGTGTATAAGATGCACTCTGCATGTGCAGCAGTTACATTGTGATTATAGATGCACATTGGGTGATTGTTTGGCATTGTGCATGTGTATAAGATGCACTGTGCATGTGCAGCAGTTACATTGTGATTATAGACGCACATTGGTTGATTGTTTGGCATCGTGCATGTGTATAAGACGCACTATGCATGTGCAGCAGTTACATTGTTATTATGGCTGCACATTGGGTGATTGTTTGGCATTGTGTATGTGTATAAGATGCACTCTGCTTGTGCAGCAGTTATATTGTGATTATAGACGCACATTGGTTGATTGTTTGGCATCGTGCATGTGTATAAGACGCACTATGCATGTGCAGCAGTTACATTGTTATTATGGCTGCACATTGGGTGATTGTTTGGCATTGTGTATGTGTATAAGACGCACTGTGCATGTGCAGCAGTTACATTGTGATTATAGATGCACATTGGGTGATTGTTTGGCATCTTGCATGTGTATAAGACGCACTGTGCATGTGCAGCAGTTATATTGTGATTATAGATGCACATTGGTTGATTGTTTGGCATCGTGCATGTGTATAAGACGCACTGTACATGTGCAGCAGTTACTTTGTCATTATAGACGCACATTGGGTGATTGTTTGGCATTGTGCATGTGTATAAGACGCACTGTGCATGTGCAGCAGTTACATTGTGATTATAGAAACGCACATTGGGTGATTAGCATTGTGCATGTGCAGCAGTTACATTGTGATTATAGACGCACATTGAGTGGTTATTTGGCATTGTGCATGTGTATAAGATGCACTGTGCATGTGCAGCAGTTACTTTGTGATTATAGATGCACATTGGGTGATTGTTTGGCATTGTGCATGTGTATAAGATGCACTGTGCATGTGCAGCAGTTACATTGTGATTATAGGTGCACATTGGGTGTTTGTTTGGCATCGTGCATGTGTAAAAGACGCACTGTGCATGTGCAGCAGTTACATTGTGATTATAGATGCACATTGAGTTGTTTTTTGGCATTGTACATGTGTATAAGATGCACTGTGCATGTGCAGCAGTTACATTGTGATTATAGACGCACATTGAGTTGTTTTTTGGCATTGTGCATGTGTATAAGATGCACTGTGCATGTGCAGCAGTTACATTGTGATTATATATGCACATTGAGTGCTTGTTTCTCATCGTGCATGTGTATAAGATGCACTGTGCATGTGCAGCAGTTACATTGTGATTATAGACGCACATTGGGTGAATTTTGGCATCGTGCATGTGTATAAGACGCACTGTGCATGTGCAGCAGTTACATTGTGATTATAGATGCACATTGGTTGATTGTTTGGCATCGTGCATGTGTATAAGACGCACTGTAGATGTGCAGCAGTTACTTTTTCATTATAGACGCACATTGGGTGATTGTTTGGCATTGTGCATGTGTATAAGACGCACTGTGCATGTGCAGCAGTTACATTGAGATTATAGACGCACATTGGGTGATTGTTTGGCATCGTGCATGTGTATAAGATGCACTGTGCATGTGCAGCAGTTACATTGTGATTATAGATGCACATTGGTTGATTGTTTGGCATTGTGCATGTGTATAAGACGCACTGTACATGTGCAGCAGTTACTTTGTCATTATAGACGCACATTGGGTGATTGTTTGGCATTGTGCATGTGTATAAGACGCACTGTGCATGTGCAGCAGTTACATTGAGATTATAGACGCACATTGGGTGATTGTTTGGCATTGTGCATGTGTATAAGATGCACTGTGCATGTGCAGCAGTTACATTGTGATTATAGACGCACATTGGTTGATTGTTTGGCATCGTGCATGTGTATAAGACGCACTATGCATGTGCAGCAGTTACTTTGTTATTATGGATGCACATTGGGTGATTGTTTGGCATTGTGTATGTGTATAAGATGCACTCTGCTTGTGCAGCAGTTATATTGTGATTATAGATGCACATATTGAGTGATTGTTTGGCATTGCACATGTGTATAAGACGCACTGTGCATGTGCTGCAGTTACATTGTGATTATAGATGCACATTGGGTGATTGTTTGGCATCTTGCATGTGTATAAGACGCACTGTGCATGTGCAGCAGTTACATTGTGATTATAGATGCACATTGGTTGATTGTTTGGCATCGTGCATGTGTATAAGACGCACTGTACATGTGCAGCAGTTACTTTGTCATTATAGACGCACATTGGGTGATTGTTTGGCATTGTGCATGTGTATAAGACGCACTGTGCATGTGCAGCAGTTACATTGTGATTATAGAAACGCACATTGGGTGATTAGCATTGTGCATGTGTATAAGATGCACTGTGCATGTGCAGCAGTTACTTTGTGATTATAGATGCACATTGGGTGATTGTTTGGCATTGTGCATGTGTATAAGATGCACTGTGCATGTGCAGCAGTTACATTGTGATTATAGGTGCACATTGGGTAATTGTTTGGCATCGTGCATGTGTATAAGATGCACTGTGCATGTGCAGCAGTTACATTGTGATTATAGACGCACATTGAGTTGTTTTTTGGCATTGTACATGTGTATAAGATGCACTGTGCATGTGCAGCAGTTACATTGTGATTATAGACGCACATTGAGTTGTTTTTTGGCATTGTGCATGTGTATAAGATGCACTGTGCATGTGCAGCAGTTACATTGTGATTATATATGCACATTGAGTGCTTGTTTCTCATCGTGCATGTGTATAAGATGCACTGTGCATGTGCAGCAGTTACATTGTGATTATAGACGCACATTGGGTGATTTTTTGGCATCGTGCATGTGTATAAGACGCACTGTGCATGTGCAGCAGTTACATTGTGATTATAGATGCACATTGGTTGATTGTTTGGCATCGTGCATGTGTATAAGACGCACTGTAGATGTGCAGCAGTTACTTTGTCATTATAGACGCACATTGGGTGATTGTTTGGCATTGTGCATGTGTATAAGACGCACTGTGCATGTGCAGCAGTTACATTGAGATTATAGACGCACATTGGGTGATTGTTTGGCATCGTGCATGTGTATAAGATGCACTGTGCATGTGCAGCAGTTACATTGTGATTATAGATGCACATTGGTTGATTGTTTGGCATCGTGCATGTGTATAAGACGCACTGTACATGTGCAGCAGTTACTTTGTCATTATAGACGCACATTGGGTGATTGTTTGGCATTGTGCATGTGTATAAGACGCACTGTGCATGTGCACCAGTTACATTGTGATTATAGACGCACATTAGGTGATTAGCATTGTGCATGTGTATAAGATGCACTGTGCATGTGCAGCAGTTACTTTGTGATTATAGATGCACATTGGGTGATTGTTTGGCATTGTGCATGTGTATAAGATGCACTGTGCATGTGCAGCAGTTACATTGTGATTATAGACGCACATTGGTTGATTGTTTGGCATCGTGCATGTGTATAAGACGCACTATGCATGTGCAGCAGTTACATTGTTATTATGGATGCACATTGGGTGATTGTTTGGCATTGTGTATGTGTATAAGATGCACTCTGCTTGTGCAGCAGTTATATTGTGATTATAGATGCACATATTGAGTGATTGTTTGGCATTGCACATGTGTATAAGACGCACTGTGCATGTGCAGCAGTTACATTGTGATTATAGATGCACATTGGGTGATTGTTTGGCATCTTGCATGTGTATAAGACGCACTGTGCATGTGCAGCAGTTACATTGTGATTATAGATGCACATTGGTTGATTGTTTGGCATCGTGCATGTGTATAAGACGCACTGTACATGTGCAGCAGTTACTTTGTCATTATAGACGCACATTGGGTGATTGTTTGGCATTGTGCATGTGTATAAGACGCACTGTGCATGTGCAGCAGTTACATTGTGATTATAGAAACGCACATTGGGTGATTAGCATTGTGCATGTGTATAAGACGCACTGTGCATGTGCAGCAGTTACATTGTGATTATAGACGCACATTGAGTGGTTATTTGGCATTGTGCATGTGTATAAGATGCACTGTGCATGTGCAGCAGTTACTTTGTGATTATAGATGCACATTGGGTGATTGTTTGGCATTGTGCATGTGTATAAGATGCACTGTGCATGTGCAGCAGTTACATTGTGATTATAGGTGCACATTGGGTGTTTGTTTGGCATCGTGCATGTGTAAAAGACGCACTGTGCATGTGCAGCAGTTACATTGTGATTATAGACGCACATTGAGTTGTTTTTTGGCATTGTACATGTGTATAAGATGCACTGTGCATGTGCAGCAGTTACATTGTGATTATAGACGCACATTGAGTTGTTTTTTGGCATTGTGCATGTGTATAAGATGCACTGTGCATGTGCAGCAGTTACATTGTGATTATATATGCACATTGAGTGCTTGTTTCTCATCGTGCATGTGTATAAGATGCACTGTGCATGTGCAGCAGTTACATTGTGATTATAGACGCACATTGGGTGATTGTTTGGCATCGTGCATGTGTATAAGACGCACTGTGCATGTGCAGCAGTTACATTGTGATTATAGATGCACATTGGTTGATTGTTTGGCATCGTGCATGTGTATAAGACGCACTGTAGATGTGCAGCAGTTACTTTGTCATTATAGACGCACATTGGGTGATTGTTTGGCATTGTGCATGTGTATAAGACGCACTGTGCATGTGCAGCAGTTACATTGAGATTATAGACGCACATTGGGTGATTGTTTGGCATCGTGCATGTGTATAAGACGCACTGTACATGTGCAGCAGTTACTTTGTCATTATAGACGCACATTGGGTGATTGTTTGGCATTGTGCATGTGTATAAGACGCACTGTGCATGTGCACCAGTTACATTGTGATTATAGACGCACATTGGGTGATTAGCATTGTGCATGTGTATAAGATGCACTGTACATGTGCAGCAGTTAGTATGTGATTATAGATGCACATTGGGTGACTGTTTGGCAATGTGAATGTGTATAAGACGCACTGTGCATGTGCAGCAGTTACATTGTTATTACAGACGCACATTGAGTGATTGCTTGGCATCATGCATGTGTATAAGACACACTGTGCATGTGCACCAGTTACATTGTGATTATAGACGCACATTGGGTGATTAGCATTGTGCATGTGTATAAGATGCACTGTGCATGTGCAGCAGTTACTTTGTGATTATAGATGCAGATTGGGTGATTGTTTGGCATTGTGCATGTGTATTAGATGCACTGTGCATGTGCAGCTGTTAAATTGTGATTATAGACGCACATTGGTTGATTGATTGGCATTGTGCATGTGTATAAGATGCACTGTGCATGTGCAGCAGTTACATTGTGATTACAGATGCACATTGGTTGATTGTTTGGCATTGTGCATGTGTATAAGACGCACTGTGCATGTGCAGCAGTTACATTGTGATTATAGACGCACATTGGGTGATTGTTTGGCATTGTGCATGTGTATAAGATGCACTGTGCATGTGCAGCAGTTACATTGTGATTATAGACGCACATTGAGTGGTTTGTTGGCATTGTGCATGTGTATAAGACGCACTGTGCATGTGCAGCAGTTACATTGTGATTATAGACACACATTGAGTGGTTTTTTGGCATTGTGCATGTGTATAAGACGCACTGTGCATGTGCAGCAGTTACATTGTGATTATAGACGCACATTTAGTGGTTTTTTGGCATCGGGCATGTGTATAAGATGCACTGTGCATGTGCAGCAGTTACATTGTGATTATATATGCACATTGAGTGGTTTTTGGCATTGTGCATTTGTATAAGATGCACTGTGCATGTGCAGCAGTTACATTGTGATTATAGATGCACATTGAGTGGTGTTTTGGCATTGTGCATGTGTATAAGATGCACTGTGCATGTGCAGCAGTTACATTGTGATTATAGACGCACATTGGGTGATTGTTTGGCATCATGCATGTGTATAAGACGCACTGTGCATGTGCAGCAGTTACATTGTGATTACAGATGCACATTGGGTGAATGTATGGCATTGTGCATGTGTGTAAGACGCACTGTGCATGTGCAGCAGTTACATTGTGATTATGGATGCACATTGGGTGAATGTTTGGCATTGTGCATGTGTATAAGATGCATTGTGCATGTGCAGCAGTAACATTGTGATTATAGACGCACATTGGGTGATTGTTTGGCATTGTGCATGTGTGTAAGATGCACTGAGCATGTGCAGCAGTTACGTTGTGATTATAGACGCACATTGGGTGATTGTTTGGCATTGTGCATGTGTATAAGATGCACTGTGCATGTGCAGCAGATACATTGTTATTACAGACGCACATTGGGTGATTGTTTGGCATCGTGCATGTGTATAAGACGCACTGTGCATGTGCAGCAGTAACATTGTTATTATAGACGCACATTGGGTGATTTTTTGGCATCGTGCATGTGTATAAGACGCACTGTGCATGTGCAGCAGTTACTTTGTGATTATAGACGCACATTGGGTGATTGTTTGGCATTGTGCATGTGTATAAAACGCTCTGTGCATGTGCAGTAGTTACATTGTTATTACAGACGCACATTAGGTGATTGTTTGGCATTGTGCATGTGTATAAGACGCACTGTGCATGTGCAGCAGTTACATTGTGATTATAGACGTACATTGGGTAATTGTTTGGCATTGTGCATGTGTATAAGATACACTGTGCATGTGCTGCAGTTACATTGTGATTATAGATGCACATTGAGTGATTGGCATTGTGCATGTGTATAAGATGCACTGTGCATGTGCAGCAGTTACATTGTTATTACAGACGCACATTGAGTGATTGTTTGGCATTGTGCATGTGTATAAGACGCACTGTGCATGTGCAGCAGTTACATTGTGATTATAGATGCACATTGAGTGATTGTTTGGCATTGTTCATGTGTATAAGACGCACTGTGCATGTGCAGCAGTTACATTGTGATTATAGATGCACATTGAGTGATTGTTTGGCATTGTGCATGTGTATAAGATGCACTGTGCATGTGCAGCAGTTACATTGTTATTACAGACGCACATTGAGTGATTGTTTGGCATTGTGCATGTGTATAAGACGCACTGTGCATGTGCAGCAGTTACATTGTGATTATAGATACACATTGAGTTATTGTTTCGCATTGTTCATGTGAATAAGACGCACTGTGCATGTGCAGCAGTTACATTGTGATTATAGTTGCACATTGGGTGATTGTTTGGCATCATGCATGTGTGTAAGATGCACTGTGCATGTGCAGCAGTTACATTGTGATTATAGACGCACATTGGGTGATTGTTTGGCATTGTGCATGTGTATAAGATGCATTGTGCATGTGCAGCAGTTACTTAGTGATTATAGACGCACATTAGGTGATTGTTTGGCATTGTGCATGTGTATAAGACGCACTGTGCATGTGCAGCAGTTACATTGTGATTATAGATGCATATTGAGTGATTGTTTGGCATCGTGCATGTGTATAAGATGCACTGTGCATGTGCAGCAGTTACATTGTTATTACAGACGCACATTGAGTGATTGTTTGGCATTGTGCATGTGTATAAGACGCACTGTGCATGTGCAGCAGTTACATTGTGATTAAATATGCACATTGGGTGATTGTTTGGCATTGTGCATGTGTATAAGATGCATTGTGCATGTGCAGCAGTTACTTAGTGATTATAGACGCACATTCGGTGATTGTTTGGCATTGCGCATGTGTATAAGACGCACTGTGCATGTGCAGCAGTTACATTGTGATTATAGACGCACACTGAGTGATTTTTTGTCATTGTGCATGTGTATAAGATGCACTGTCCATGTGCAGCAGTTACTTAGTGATTATAGACGCACATTCAGTGATTGTTTGGCATTGCGCATGTGTATAAGACGCACTGTGCATGTGCAGCAGTTACATTGTGATTATAGACGCACACTGAGTGATTTTTTGGCATTGTGCATGTGTATAAGATGCACTGTGCATGTGCAGCAGTTACATTGTGATTATAGACGCACATTGGGTGATTGTTTGGCATCGTGCATGTGTATAAGATGCACTGTGCACGTGCAGCAGTTACATTGTGATTATAGACGCACATTCGGTGAGTGTTTGGCATTGTGCATGTGTATAAGATGCACTGTGCATGTGCAGCAGTTACATAGCGATTATAGACACACATTAGGTGATTGTTTGGCATTGTGCATGTGTATAAGACGCACTGTGCATGTGCAGCAGTTACATTGTGATTATAGACGCACATTGGGTGACTGTTTGGCATTGTGCATGTGTATAAGATGCACTGTGCATGTGCAGCAGTTACATTGTGATTATAGACGCACATTGGGTGATTGTTTGGCATCGTGCATGTGTATAAGATGCACTGTGCATGTGCAGCAGTTACATTCTGATTATAGACGCACATTGGTTGATTTTTTGGCATCGTGCATGTGTATAAGACGCACTGTGCATGTGCAGCAGTTACATTGTGATTATAGACGCACATTGGTTGATTGTTTGGCATCGTGCATGTGTATAAGACGCACTGTGCATGTGCAGCAGTTACATTCTGATTATAGACGCACATTGGTTGATTGTTTGGCATCGTGCATGTGTATAAGACGCACTGTGCATGTGCAGCAGTTACATTCTGATTATAGACGCACATTGGTTGATTGTTTGGCATCGTGCATGTGTATAAGACGCACTGTGCATGTGCAGCAGTTACATTCTGATTATAGACGCACATTGGTTGATTGTTTGGCATCGTGCATGTGTATAAGACGCACTGTGCATGTGCAGCAGTTACATTCTGATTATAGACGCACATTGGTTGATTGTTTGGCATTGTGCATGTGTATAAGATGCTCTGTGCATGTGCAGCAGTTACATTGTGATTATAGACGCACATTGGGTGATTGGCATTGTGCATGTGTATAAGACGCACTGTGCATGTGCAGCAGTTACATTGTGATTATAGACGCACATTGGGTGACTGTTTGGCATTGTGCATGTGTATAAGATGCACTGTGCATGTGCAGCAGTTACATTCTGATTATAGACGCACATTGGTTGATTGTTTGGCATCGTGCATGTGTATAAGACGCACTGTGCATGTGCAGCAGTTACATTGTGATTATAGACGCACATTGGGTGATTGTTTGGCATCGTGCATGTGTATAAGACGCACTGTGCATGTGCAGCAGTTACATTCTGATTATAGACGCACATTGGTTGATTGTTTGGCATCGTGCATGTGTATAAGACGCACTGTGCATGTGCAGCAGTTACATTCTGATTATAGACGCACATTGGTTGATTGTTTGGCATCGTGCATGTGTATAAGACGCACTGTGCATGTGCGGCAGTTACATTCTTATTATAGACGCACATTGGTTGATTGTTTGGCATCGTGCATGTGTATAAGACGCACTGTGCATGTGCAGCAGTTACATTGTGATTATAGACGCACATTGGTTGATTGTTTGGCATCGTGCATGTGTATAAGATGCACTGTGCATGTGCAGCAGTTACATTCTGATTATAGACGCACATTGGTTGATTGTTTGGCATTGTGCATGTGTATAAGACGCACTGTGCATGTGCAGCAGTTACATTCTGATTATAGACGCACATTGGTTGATTGTTTGGCATCGTGCATGTGTATAAGACGCACTGTGCATGTGCGGCAGTTACATTCTTATTATAGACGCACATTGGTTGATTGTTTGGCATCGTGCATGTGTATAAGACGCACTGTGCATGTGCAGCAGTTACATTCTGATTATAGACGCACATTGGTTGATTGTTTGGCATCGTGCATGTGTATAAGACGCACTGTGCATGTGCAGCAGTTACATTCTGATTATAGACGCACATTGGTTGATTGTTTGGCATCGTGCATGTGTATAAGACGCACTGTGCATGTGCAGCAGTTACATTCTGATTATAGACGCACATTGGGTGATTGTTTGGCATCGTGCATGTGTATAAGACGCACTGTGCATGTGCAGCAGTTACATTCTGATTATAGACGCACATTGGTTGATTGTTTGGCATCGTGCATGTGTATAAGACGCACTGTGCATGTGCAGCAGTTACATTCTGATTATAGACGCACATTGGTTGATTGTTTGGCATCGTGCATGTGTATAAGACGCACTGTGCATGTGCGGCAGTTACATTCTTATTATAGACGCACATTGGTTGATTGTTTGGCATCGTGCATGTGTATAAGACGCACTGTGCATGTGCAGCAGTTACATTGTGATTATAGACGCACATTGGTTGATTGTTTGGCATCGTGCATGTGTATAAGATGCACTGTGCATGTGCAGCAGTTACTTTGTGATTATAGATGCACATTGGGTGATTGTTTGGCATTGTGCATGTGTATAAGACGCACTGTGCATGTGCAGCAGTTACATTGTGATTATAGGCGCACATTGGGTGTTTGTTTGGCATCGTGCATGTGTAAAAGATGCACTGTGCATGTGCAGCAGTTACATTGTGATTATAGATGCACATTGGGTGATTGTTTGGCATTGTGCATGTGTATAAGACGCACTGTGCATGTGCAGCAGTTACATTGTGATTATAGACGCACATTGGGTGATTGTTTGGCATTGTGCATGTGCATAAGATGCACTGTGCATTTGCAGCAGTTACATTGTGATTATAGACGCACATTGAGTGGTTTGTTGGCATTGTGCATGTGTATAAGACGCACTGAGCATGTGCAGCAGTTACATTGTGATTATAGACGCACATTGAGTCGTTTTTTTGGCATTGTGCATGTGTATAAGACGCACTGTGCATGTGCAGCAGTTACATTGTGATTATAGACGCACATTGAGTGGTTTTTTGGCATCGTGCATGTGTATAAGATGCACTGTGCATGTGCAGCAGTTACATTGTGATTATAGACGCACATTGAGTGTTTTTTTGGCATTGTGCATGTGTATAAGATGCACTGTGCATGTGCAGCAGTTACATTGTGATTATAGATGCACATTGAGTGGTTTTTTGGCATTGTGCATGTGTATAAGACGCACTGTGCATGTGCAGCAGTTACATTGTGATTATAGACGCACATTGGGTGATTGATTGGCATTGTGCATGTGTGTAAGACGCACTGTGCATGTGCTGCAGTTACATTGTGATTATAGACGCACATTGTGTGATTGTTTGGCATCGTGCATGTGTATAAGACGCACTGTGCATGTGCAGCAGTTACATTGTGATTATAGACGCACATTGGGTGATTGATTGGCATTGTGCATGTGTGTAAGACGCACTGTGCATGTGCTGCAGTTACATTGTGATTATGGACGCACATTGGGTGATTGTTTGGCATCGTGCATGTGTATAAGATGCACTGTGCATGTGCAGCAGTTACATTGTGTTTATAGATGCACATTGGGTGATTGTTTGGCATTGTACATGTGTATAAGATGCTCTCTGCATGTGCAGCAGTTACATTGTGATTATAGACGCACATTGGGTAATTGTTTGGCATTGTGCATGTGTATAAGATGCACTGTGCATGTGCAGCAGTTACATTGTGATTATAGACGCACATTGGGTAATTGTTTGGCATTGTGCATGTGTATAAGACGCACTGTGCATGTGCAGCAGTTACATTGTGATTATAGATGCACATTGAGTGATTGTTTGGCATTGTGCATGTGTATAAGATGCACTGTGCATGTGGAGCAGTTACATTGTGATTATAGATGCACGTTGGGTGATTGTTTGGCATCGTTCATGTGTGTAAGATGCACTGTGCATGTGCAGCAGTTACATTGTTATTACAGACGCACATTGGGTGATTGTTTGGCATCGTGCATGTGTATAAGACGCACTGTGCATGTGCAGCAGTTACATTGTGATTATATACGCACATTGGGTGATTGTTTGGCATCGTGCATTTGTATAAGACGCACTGTGCATGTGCAGCAGTTACATTGTGATTATAGACGCACATTGTGTGATTGTTTGGCATCGTGCATGTGTATAAGACGCACTGTGCATGTGCAGCAGTTACATTGTGATTATAGACGCACATTGGGTGATTGATTGGCATTGTGCATGTGTGTAAGACGCACTGTGCATGTGCTGCAGTTACATTGTGATTATGGACGCACATTGGGTGATTGTTTGGCATCGTGCATGTGTATAAGATGCACTGTGCATGTGCAGCAGTTACATTGTGATTATAGATGCACATTGGGTGATTGTTTGGCATTGTACATGTGTATAAGATGCACTGTGCATGTGGAGCAGTTACATTGTGATTATAGATGCACGTTGGGTGATTGTTTGGCATCGTTCATGTGTGTAAGATGCACTGTGCATGTGCAGCAGTTACATTGTTATTACAGACGCACATTGGGTGATTGTTTGGCATCGTGCATGTGTATAAGACGCACTGTGCATGTGCAGCAGTTACATTGTGATTATATACGCACATTGGGTGATTGTTTGCCATCGTGCATATGTATAAGACGGACTGTGCATGTGCAGCAGTTACATTGTGATTATAGACGCACATTGGGTGATTGTTTGGCATTGTGCATGTGTATAAGATGCATTGTGCATGTGTATAATACGCACTGTGCATGTGCAGCAGTTACTTAGTGATTATAGACGCACATTCGGTGATTGTTTGGCATTGTGCATGTGTATAAGACTCACTGTGCATGTGCAGCAGTTACATTGTTATTACAGACGCACATTGAGTGATTGTTTGGCATTGTGCATGTGTATAAGATGCACTGTGCATGTGCAGCAGTTACATTGTGATTATAGATGCACATTGGGTGATTGTTTGGCATTGTGCATGTGTATAAGATGCACTGTGCATGTGCAGCAGTTACATTGTGATTATAGACGCACATTGGGTGATTGTTTGGCATTGTGCATGTGTATAAGATGCATTGTGCATGTGCAGCAGTTACTTAGTGATTATAGACGCACATTGGGTGATTGTTTGGCATTGTGCATGTGTATAAGACGCACTGTGCATGTGCAGCAGTTACATTTTGATTATAGATGCACACTGAGTGATTGTTTGGTATTGTGCATTTGTGTAAGATGCATTGTGCATGTGCAGCAGTTACATTGTGATTATAGACGCACATTGGGTAATTGTTTGGCATTGTGCATGTGTATAAGACGCACTGTGCATGTGCAGCAGTTACATTGTGATTATAGATGCACATTGAGTGATTGTTTGGCATTGTGCATGTGTATAAGATGCACTGTGCATGTGGAGCAGTTACATTGTGATTATAGATGCACGTTGGGTGATTGTTTGGCATCGTTCATGTGTGTAAGATGCACTGTGCATGTGCAGCAGTTACATTGTTATTACAGACGCACATTGGGTGATTGTTTGGCATCGTGCATGTGTATAAGACGCACTGTGCATGTGCAGCAGTTACATTGTGATTATATACGCACATTGGGTGATTGTTTGCCATCGTGCATATGTATAAGACGGACTGTGCATGTGCAGCAGTTACATTGTGATTATAGACGCACATTGGGTGATTGTTTGGCATTGTGCATGTGTATAAGATGCATTGTGCATGTGTATAATACGCACTGTGCATGTGCAGCAGTTACTTAGTGATTATAGACGCACATTCGGTGATTGTTTGGCATTGTGCATGTGTATAAGACTCACTGTGCATGTGCAGCAGTTACATTGTTATTACAGACGCACATTGAGTGATTGTTTGGCATTGTGCATGTGTATAAGATGCACTGTGCATGTGCAGCAGTTACATTGTGATTATAGATGCACATTGGGTGATTGTTTGGCATTGTGCATGTGTATAAGATGCACTGTGCATGTGCAGCAGTTACATTGTGATTATAGACGCACATTGGGTGATTGTTTGGCATTGTGCATGTGTATAAGATGCATTGTGCATGTGCAGCAGTTACTTAGTGATTATAGACGCACATTGGGTGATTGTTTGGCATTGTGCATGTGTATAAGACGCTCTGTGCATGTGCAGCAGTTACATTGTTATTACAGACGCACATTGAGTGATTGTTTGGCATTGTGCATGTGTATAAGATGCACTGTGCATGTGCAGCAGTTACATTGTAATTACAGACACACATTGAGTGATTGTTTGGCATCGTGCATGTGTATAAGATGCACTGTGCATGTGCAGCAGTTACATTGTTATTACAGACGCACATTGAGTGATTGTTTGGCATTGTGCATGTGTATAAGACGCACTGTGCATGTGCAGCAGTTACATTGTGATTATAGACGCACATTCGGTGATTGTTTGGCATTGTGCATGTGTATAAGACGCACTGTGCATGTGCAGTAGTTACATTGTAATTATAGATGCACATTGGGTGATTGTTTGGCAATGTGCATGTGTATAAGATGCACTGTGCATGTGCAGCAGTTACATTGTGATCATAGACGCACATTCGGTGATTGTTTGGCATCGTGCATGTGTATAAGATGCACTGTGCATGTGCAGCAGTTACATTCTGATTATAGATGCACATTGGGTGATTGTTTGGCATCGTGCATGTGTATAAGACGCACTGTGCATGTGCAGCAGTTACATTGTGATTATAGACGCACATTGGGTGATTGTTTGGCATCGTGCATGTGTATAAGATGCACTGTGCATGTGCAGCAGTTACATTCTGATTATAGATGCACATTGGTTGATTGTTTGGCATCGTGCATGTGTATAAGACGCACTGTGCATGTGCAGCAGTTACATTCTGATTATAGACGCACATTGGGTGATTGTTTGGCATCGTGCATGTGTATAAGACGCACTGTGCATGTGCAGCAGTTACATTCTGATTATAGACGCACATTGGTTGATTGTTTGGCATCGTGCATGTGTATAAGACGCACTGTGCATGTGCAGCAGTTACATTCTGATTATAGACGCACATTGGTTGATTGTTTGGCATCGTGCATGTGTATAAGACGCACTGTGCATGTGCAGCAGTTACATTCTGATTATAGACGCACATTGGTTGATTGTTTGGCATCGTGCATGTGTATAAGATGCACTGTGCATGTGCAGCAGTTACTTTGTGATTATAGATGCACATTGGGTGATTGTTTGGCATTGTGCATGTGTATAAGACGCACTGTGCATGTGCAGCAGTTACATTGTGATTATAGACGCACATTGGGTGATTGTTTGGCATTGTGCATGTGCATAAGATGCACTGTGCATGTGCAGCAGTTACATTGTGATTATAGATGCACATTGAGTGGTTTGTTGGCATTGTGCATGTGTGTAAGACGCACTGTGCATGTGCAGCAGTTACATTGTGATTATAGGCGCACATTGGGTGTTTGTTTGGCATCGTGCATGTGTAAAAGATGCACTGTGCATGTGCAGCAGTTACATTGTGATTATAGATGCACATTGGGTGATTGTTTGGCATTGTGCATGTGTATAAGACGCACTGTGCATGTGCAGCAGTTACATTGTGATTATAGACGCACATTGGGTGATTGTTTGGCATTGTGCATGTGCATAAGATGCACTGTGCATGTGCAGCAGTTACATTGTGATTATAGATGCACATTGAGTGGTTTGTTGGCATTGTGCATGTGTATAAGACGCACTGAGCATGTGCAGCAGTTACATTGTGATTATAGACGCACATTGAGTTGTTTTTTTGGCATTGTGCATGTGTATAAGACGCACTGTGCATGTGCAGCAGTTACATTGTGATTATAGACGCACATTGAGTGGTTTTTTGGCATCGTGCATGTGTATAAGATGCACTGTGCATGTGCAGCAGTTACATTGTGATTATAGACGCACATTGAGTGTTTTTTTGGCATTGTGCATGTGTATAAGATGCACTGTGCATGTGCAGCAGTTACATTGTGATTATAGATGCACATTGAGTGGTTTTTTGGCATTGTGCATGTGTATAAGATGGACTGTGCATGTGCAGCAGTTACATTGTGATTATATATGCACATTGAGTGGTTTTTGGCATTGTGCATTTGTATAAGATGCACTGTGCATGTGCAGCAGTTACATTGTGATTATAGATGCACATTGAGTGGTTTTTTGGCATTGTGCATGTGTATAAGACGCACTGTGCATGTGCAGCAGTTACATTGTGATTATAGACGCACATTGTGTGATTGTTTGGCATCGTGCATGTGTATAAGACGCACTGTGCATGTGCAGCAGTTACATTGTGATTATAGACGCACATTGGGTGATTGATTGGCATTGTGCATGTGTGTAAGACGCACTGTGCATGTGCAGCAGTTACATTGTGATTATGGACGCACATTGGGTGATTGTTTGGCATCGTGCATGTGTATAAGATGCACTGTGCATGTGCAGCAGTTACATTGTGATTATAGATGCACATTGGGTGATTGTTTGGCATTGTACATGTGTATCAGATGCTCTCTGCATGTGCAGCAGTTACATTGTGATTATAGACGCACATTGGGTAATTGTTTGGCATTGTGCATGTGTATAAGATGCACTGTGCATGTGCAGCAGTTACATTGTGATTATAGACGCACATTGGGTAATTGTTTGGCATTGTGCATGTGTATAAGACGCACTGTGCATGTGCTGCAGTTACATTGTGATTATAGATGCACATTGAGTGATTGTTTGGCAATGTGCATGTGTGTAAGATGCACTGTGCATGTGCAGCAGTTACATTGTTTTTACAGACGCACATTGTGTGATTGTTTGGCATTGTGCATGTGTATAAGATGCACTGTGCATGTGCAGCAGTTACATTGTGATTATATACGCACATTGGGTGATTGTTTGGCATCGTGCATTTGTATAAGACGCACTGTGCATGTGCAGCAGTTACATTGTGATTATATACGCACATTGGGTGATTGTTTGGCATCGTGCATATGTATAAGACGGACTGTGCATGTGCAGCCGTTACATTGTGATTATAGACGCACATTGGGTGATTGTTTGGCATCGTGCATGTGTATAAGATGCACTGTGCATGTGCAGCAGTTACATTCTGATTATAGACGCACATTGGTTGATTGTTTGGCATCGTGCATGTGTATAAGATGCACTGTGCATGTGCAGCAGTTACATTCTGATTATAGACGCACATTGGTTGATTGTTTGGCATCGTGCATGTGTATAAGACGCACTGTGCATGTGCAGCAGTTACATTCTTATTATAGACGCACATTGGTTGATTGTTTGGCATCGTGCATGTGTATAAGACGCACTGTGCATGTGCAGCAGTTACATTCTGATTATAGACGCACATTGGTTGATTGTTTGGCATCGTGCATGTGTATAAGATGCACTGTGCATGTGCAGCAGTTACTTTGTGATTATAGATGCACATTGGGTGATTGTTTGGCATTGTGCATGTGTATAAGACGCACTGTGCATGTGCAGCAGTTACATTGTGATTATAGGCGCACATTGGGTGTTTGTTTGGCATCGTGCATGTGTAAAAGATGCACTGTGCATGTGCAGCAGTTGCATTGTGATTATAGATGCACATTGGGTGATTGTTTGGCATTGTGCATGTGTATAAGACGCACTGTGCATGTGCAGCAGTTACATTGTGATTATAGACGCACATTGGGTGATTGTTTGGCATTGTGCATGTGCATAAGATGCACTGTGCATGTGCAGCAGTTACATTGTGATTATAGACGCACATTGAGTGGTTTGTTGGCATTGTGCATGTGTATAAGACGCACTGAGCATGTGCAGCAGTTACATTGTGATTATAGACGCACATTGAGTGGTATTTTGGCATCGTGCATGTGTATAAGATGCACTGTGCATGTGCAGCAGTTACATTGTGATTATAGACGCACATTGAGTGTTTTTTTGGCATTGTGCATGTGTATAAGATGCACTGTGCATGTGCAGCAGTTACATTGTGATTATAGACGCACATTGAGTGTTTTTTTGGCATTGTGCATGTGTATAAGATGGACTGTGCATGTGCAGCAGTTACATTGTGATTATATATGCACATTGAGTGGTTTTTGGCATTGTGCATGTGTATAAGACGCACTGTGCATGTGCAGCAGTTACATTGTGATTATAGACGCACATTGGGTGATTGATTGGCATTGTGCATGTGTGTAAGACGCACTGTGCATGTGCTGCAGTTACATTGTGATTATGGATGCACATTGGGTGATTGTTTGGCATCGTGCATGTGTATAAGATGCACTGTGCATGTGCAGCAGTTACATTGTGATTATAGATGCACATTGGGTGATTGTTTGGCATTGTACATGTGTATAAGATGCTCTCTGCATGTGCAGCAGTTACATTGTGATTATAGACGCACATTGGGTAATTGTTTGGCATTGTGCATGTGTATAAGATGCACTGTGCATGTGCAGCAGTTACATTGTGATTATAGACGCACATTGGGTAATTGTTTGGCATTGTGCATGTGTATAAGACGCACTGTGCATGTGCAGCAGTTACATTGTGATTATAGATGCACATTGAGTGATTGTTTGGCATTGTGCATGTGTATAAGATGCACTGTGCATGTGGAGCAGTTACATTGTGATTATAGATGCACGTTGGGTGATTGTTTGGCATCGTTCATGTGTGTAAGATGCACTGTGCATGTGCAGCAGTTACATTGTTATTACAGACGCACATTGGGTGATTGTTTGGCATCGTGCATGTGTATAAGACGCACTGTGCATGTGCAGCAGTTACATTGTGATTATATACGCACATTGGGTGATTGTTTGGCATCGTGCATTTGTATAAGACGCACTGTGCATGTGCAGCAGTTACATTGTGATTATAGACGCACATTGTGTGATTGTTTGGCATCGTGCATGTGTATAAGACGCACTGTGCATGTGCAGCAGTTACATTGTGATTATAGACGCACATTGGGTGATTGATTGGCATTGTGCATGTGTGTAAGACGCACTGTGCATGTGCTGCAGTTACATTGTGATTATGGACGCACATTGGGTGATTGTTTGGCATCGTGCATGTGTATAAGATGCACTGTGCATGTGCAGCAGTTACATTGTGATTATAGATGCACATTGGGTGATTGTTTGGCATTGTACATGTGTATAAGATGCTCTCTGCATGTGCAGCAGTTACATTGTGATTATAGACGCACATTGGGTAATTGTTTGGCATTGTGCATGTGTATAAGATGCACTGTGCATGTGCAGCAGTTACATTGTGATTATAGACGCACATTGGGTAATTGTTTGGCATTGTGCATGTGTATAAGACGCACTGTGCATGTGCAGCAGTTACATTGTGATTATAGATGCACATTGAGTGATTGTTTGGCATTGTGCATGTGTATAAGATGCACTGTGCATGTGGAGCAGTTACATTGTGATTATAGATGCACGTTGGGTGATTGTTTGGCATCGTTCATGTGTGTAAGATGCACTGTGCATGTGCAGCAGTTACATTGTTATTACAGACGCACATTGGGTGATTGTTTGGCATCGTGCATGTGTATAAGACGCACTGTGCATGTGCAGCAGTTACATTGTGATTATATACGCACATTGGGTGATTGTTTGCCATCGTGCATATGTATAAGACGGACTGTGCATGTGCAGCAGTTACATTGTGATTATAGACGCACATTGGGTGATTGTTTGGCATTGTGCATGTGTATAAGATGCATTGTGCATGTGTATAATACGCACTGTGCATGTGCAGCAGTTACTTAGTGATTATAGACGCACATTCGGTGATTGTTTGGCATTGTGCATGTGTATAAGACTCACTGTGCATGTGCAGCAGTTACATTGTTATTACAGACGCACATTGAGTGATTGTTTGGCATTGTGCATGTGTATAAGATGCACTGTGCATGTGCAGCAGTTACATTGTGATTATAGATGCACATTGGGTGATTGTTTGGCATTGTGCATGTGTATAAGACGCACTGTGCATGTGCAGCAGTTACATTGTGATTATAGACGCACATTGGGTGATTGTTTGGCATCGTGCATGTGTATAAGATGCACTGTGCATGTGCAGCAGTTACATTCTGATTATAGATGCACATTGGTTGATTGTTTGGCATCGTGCATGTGTATAAGACGCACTGTGCATGTGCAGCAGTTACATTCTGATTATAGACGCACATTGGGTGATTGTTTGGCATCGTGCATGTGTATAAGACGCACTGTGCATGTGCAGCAGTTACATTCTGATTATAGACGCACATTGGTTGATTGTTTGGCATCGTGCATGTGTATAAGACGCACTGTGCATGTGCAGCAGTTACATTCTGATTATAGACGCACATTGGTTGATTGTTTGGCATCGTGCATGTGTATAAGACGCACTGTGCATGTGCAGCAGTTACATTCTGATTATAGACGCACATTGGTTGATTGTTTGGCATCGTGCATGTGTATAAGATGCACTGTGCATGTGCAGCAGTTACTTTGTGATTATAGATGCACATTGGGTGATTGTTTGGCATTGTGCATGTGTGTAAGATGCACTGTGCATGTGCAGCAGTTACATTGTGATTATAGGCGCACATTGGGTGTTTGTTTGGCATCGTGCATGTGTAAAAGATGCACTGTGCATGTGCAGCAGTTACATTGTGATTATAGATGCACATTGGGTGATTGTTTGGCATTGTGCATGTGTATAAGACGCACTGTGCATGTGCAGCAGTTACATTGTGATTATAGACGCACATTGGGTGATTGTTTGGCATTGTGCATGTGCATAAGATGCACTGTGCATGTGCAGCAGTTACATTGTGATTATAGATGCACATTGAGTGGTTTGTTGGCATTGTGCATGTGTATAAGACGCACTGTGCATGTGCAGCAGTTACATTGTGATTATAGACGCACATTGAGTGGTTTTTTGGCATCGTGCATGTGTATAAGATGCACTGTGCATGTGCAGCAGTTACATTGTGATTATAGACGCACATTGAGTGTTTTTTTGGCATTGTGCATGTGTATAAGATGCACTGTGCATGTGCAGCAGTTACATTGTGATTATAGATGCACATTGAGTGGTTTTTTGGCATTGTGCATGTGTATAAGATGGACTGTGCATGTGCAGCAGTTACATTGTGATTATATATGCACATTGAGTGGTTTTTGGCATTGTGCATTTGTATAAGATGCACTGTGCATGTGCAGCAGTTACATTGTGATTATAGATGCACATTGAGTGGTTTTTTGGCATTGTGCATGTGTATAAGACGCACTGTGCATGTGCAGCAGTTACATTGTGATTATAGACGCACATTGTGTGATTGTTTGGCATCGTGCATGTGTATAAGACGCACTGTGCATGTGCAGCAGTTACATTGTGATTATAGACGCACATTGGGTGATTGATTGGCATTGTGCATGTGTGTAAGACGCACTGTGCATGTGCAGCAGTTACATTGTGATTATGGACGCACATTGGGTGATTGTTTGGCATCGTGCATGTGTATAAGATGCACTGTGCATGTGCAGCAGTTACATTGTGATTATAGATGCACATTGGGTGATTGTTTGGCATTGTACATGTGTATCAGATGCTCTCTGCATGTGCAGCAGTTACATTGTGATTATAGACGCACATTGGGTAATTGTTTGGCATTGTGCATGTGTATAAGATGCACTGTGCATGTGCAGCAGTTACATTGTGATTATAGACGCACATTGGGTAATTGTTTGGCATTGTGCATGTGTATAAGACGCACTGTGCATGTGCTGCAGTTACATTGTGATTATAGATGCACATTGAGTGATTGTTTGGCAATGTGCATGTGTGTAAGATGCACTGTGCATGTGCAGCAGTTACATTGTTTTTACAGACGCACATTGTGTGATTGTTTGGCATTGTGCATGTGTATAAGATGCACTGTGCATGTGCAGCAGTTACATTGTGATTATATACGCACATTGGGTGATTGTTTGGCATCGTGCATTTGTATAAGACGCACTGTGCATGTGCAGCAGTTACATTGTGATTATATACGCACATTGGGTGATTGTTTGGCATCGTGCATATGTATAAGACGGACTGTGCATGTGCAGCCGTTACATTGTGATTATAGACGCACATTGGGTGATTGTTTGGCATCGTGCATGTGTATAAGATGCACTGTGCATGTGCAGCAGTTACATTCTGATTATAGACGCACATTGGTTGATTGTTTGGCATCGTGCATGTGTATAAGATGCACTGTGCATGTGCAGCAGTTACATTCTGATTATAGACGCACATTGGTTGATTGTTTGGCATCGTGCATGTGTATAAGACGCACTGTGCATGTGCAGCAGTTACATTCTTATTATAGACGCACATTGGTTGATTGTTTGGCATCGTGCATGTGTATAAGACGCACTGTGCATGTGCAGCAGTTACATTCTTATTATAGACGCACATTGGTTGATTGTTTGGCATCGTGCATGTGTATAAGACGCACTGTGCATGTGCAGCAGTTACATTCTTATTATAGACGCACATTGGTTGATTGTTTGGCATCGTGCATGTGTATAAGATGCACTGTGCATGTGCAGCAGTTACTTTGTGATTATAGATGCACATTGGGTGATTGTTTGGCATTGTGCATGTGTATAAGACGCACTGTGCATGTGCAGCAGTTACATTGTGATTATAGGCGCACATTGGGTGTTTGTTTGGCATCGTGCATGTGTAAAAGATGCACTGTGCATGTGCAGCAGTTGCATTGTGATTATAGATGCACATTGGGTGATTGTTTGGCATTGTGCATGTGTATAAGACGCACTGTGCATGTGCAGCAGTTACATTGTGATTATAGACGCACATTGGGTGATTGTTTGGCATTGTGCATGTGCATAAGATGCACTGTGCATGTGCAGCAGTTACATTGTGATTATAGACGCACATTGAGTGGTTTGTTGGCATTGTGCATGTGTATAAGACGCACTGAGCATGTGCAGCAGTTACATTGTGATTATAGACGCACATTGAGTGGTATTTTGGCATCGTGCATGTGTATAAGATGCACTGTGCATGTGCAGCAGTTACATTGTGATTATAGACGCACATTGAGTGTTTTTTTGGCATTGTGCATGTGTATAAGATGCACTGTGCATGTGCAGCAGTTACATTGTGATTATAGACGCACATTGAGTGTTTTTTTGGCATTGTGCATGTGTATAAGATGGACTGTGCATGTGCAGCAGTTACATTGTGATTATATATGCACATTGAGTGGTTTTTGGCATTGTGCATGTGTATAAGACGCACTGTGCATGTGCAGCAGTTACATTGTGATTATAGACGCACATTGGGTGATTGATTGGCATTGTGCATGTGTGTAAGACGCACTGTGCATGTGCTGCAGTTACATTGTGATTATGGATGCACATTGGGTGATTGTTTGGCATCGTGCATGTGTATAAGATGCACTGTGCATGTGCAGCAGTTACATTGTGATTATAGATGCACATTGGGTGATTGTTTGGCATTGTACATGTGTATAAGATGCTCTCTGCATGTGCAGCAGTTACATTGTGATTATAGACGCACATTGGGTAATTGTTTGGCATTGTGCATGTGTATAAGATGCACTGTGCATGTGCAGCAGTTACATTGTGATTATAGACGCACATTGGGTAATTGTTTGGCATTGTGCATGTGTATAAGACGCACTGTGCATGTGCAGCAGTTACATTGTGATTATAGATGCACATTGAGTGATTGTTTGGCATTGTGCATGTGTATAAGATGCACTGTGCATGTGGAGCAGTTACATTGTGATTATAGATGTACGTTGGGTGATTGTTTGGCATCGATCATGTGTGTAAGATGCACTGTGCATGTGCAGCAGTTACATTGTTATTACAGACGCACATTGGGTGATTGTTTGGCATCGTGCATGTGTATAAGACGCACTGTGCATGTGCAGCAGTTACATTGTGATTATATACGCACATTGGGTGATTGTTTGGCATCGTGCATATGTATAAGACGGACTGTGCATGTGCAGCAGTTACATTGTGATTATAGACGCACATTGGGTGATTGTTTGGCATTGTGCATGTGTATAAGATGCATTGTGCATGTGTATAATACGCACTGTGCATGTGCAGCAGTTACTTAGTGATTATAGACGCACATTCGGTGATTGTTTGGCATTGTGCATGTGTATAAGACTCACTGTGCATGTGCAGCAGTTACATTGTTATTACAGACGCACATTGAGTGATTGTTTGGCATTGTGCATGTGTATAAGATGCACTGTGCATGTGCAGCAGTTACATTGTGATTATAGATGCACATTGGGTGATTGTTTGGCATTGTGCATGTGTATAAGATGCACTGTGCATGTGCAGCAGTTACATTGTGATTATAGACGCACATTGGGTGATTGTTTGGCATTGTGCATGTGTATAAGATGCATTGTGCATGTGCAGCAGTTACTTAGTGATTATAGACGCACATTGGGTGATTGTTTGGCATTGTGCATGTGTATAAGACGCACTGTGCATGTGCAGCAGTTACATTTTGATTATAGATGCACACTGAGTGATTGTTTGGTATTGTGCATTTGTGTAAGACGCACTGTGCATGTGCAGCAGTTACATTGTAATTACAGACACACATTGAGTGATTGTTTGGCATCGTGCATGTGTATAAGATGCACTGTGCATGTGCAGCAGTTACATTGTTATTACAGATGCACATTGAGTGATTGTTTGGCATTGTGCATGTGTATAAGACGCACTGTGCATGTGCAGCAGTTACATTGTGATTATAGACGCACATTGGGTGATTGTTTGGCATCGTGCATGTGTATAAGATGCACTGTGCATGTGCAGCAGTTACATTCTGATTATAGACGCACATTGGGTGATTGTTTGGCATCGTGCATGTGTATAAGACGCACTGTGCATGTGCAGCAGTTACATTCTGATTATAGACGCACATTGGTTGATTGTTTGGCATCGTGCATGTGTATAAGACGCACTGTGCATGTGCAGCAGTTACATTCTGATTATAGACGCACATTGGTTGATTGTTTGGCATCGTGCATGTGTATAAGATGCACTGTGCATGTGCAGCAGTTACTTTGTGATTATAGATGCACATTGGGTGATTGTTTGGCATTGTGCATGTGTGTAAGACGCACTGTGCATGTGCAGCAGTTACATTGTGATTATAGGCGCACATTGGGTGTTTGTTTGGCATCGTGCATGTGTAAAAGATGCACTGTGCATGTGCAGCAGTTTCATTGTGATTATAGACGCACATTGGGTGATTGTTTGGCATTGTGCATGTGCATAAGATGCACTGTGCATGTGCAGCAGTTACATTGTGATGATAGACGCACATTGAGTGGTTTGTTGGCATTGTGCATGTGTATAAGACGCACTGAGCATGTGCAGCAGTTACATTGTGATTATAGACGCACATTGAGTCGTTTTTTTGGCATTGTGCATGTGCAGCAGTTACTTAGTGATTATAGACGCACATTGGGTGATTGTTTGGCATTGTGCATGTGTATAAGATGCATTGTGCATGTGCAGCAGTTACTTAGTGATTATAGACGCACATTGGGTGATTGTTTGGCATTGTGCATGTGTATAAGACGCACTGTGCATGTGCAGCAGTTACATTTTGATTATAGATGCACACTGAGTGATTGTTTGGTATTGTGCATGTGTGTAAGACGCACTGTGCATGTGCAGCAGTTACATTGTAATTACAGACGCACATTGAGTGATTGTTTGGCATCGTGCATGTGTATAAGATGCACTGTGCATGTGCAGCAGTTACATTGTTATTACAGACGCACATTGAGTGATTGTTTGGCATTGTGCATGTGTATAAGACGCACTGTGCATGTGCAGCAGTTACATTTTGATTATAGACGCACATTCGGTGATTGTTTGGCATTGTGCATGTGTATAAGATGCACTGTGCATGTGCAGCAGTTACATTGTGAACATAGACGCACATTCGGTGATTGTTTGGCATTGTGCATGTGTATAAGATGCACTGTGCATGTGCAGCTGTTAAATTGTGATTATAGACGCACATTGGTTGATTGATTTTCATTGTGCATGTGTATAAGACGCACTGTGCATGTGCAGCAGTAACATTGTGATTATAGATGCACATTGGGTGATTGTATGGCATTATGCATGTGTATAAGACGCACTGTGCATGTGCAGCAGTTACATTGTGATTATAGACCCACATTGAGTGGTTTTTTGGCATTGTGCATGTGTATAAGACGCACTGTGCATGTGCAGCAGTTACATTGTGATTATAGACTCACATTGAGTGGTTTTTTGGCATCGTGCATGTGTATAAGATGCACTGTGCATGTGCAGCAGTTACATTGTGATTATAGACGCACATTGAGTGGTTTTTTGGCATTGTGCATGTGTATAAGATGCACTGGGCATGTGCAGCAGTTACATTGTGATTATAGATGCACATTGAGTGGTTTTTTGGCATCGTGCATGTGTATAAGATGCACTGTGCATGTGCAGCAGTTACATTGTGATTATATATGCACATTGAGTGTTTTTTGGCATTGTGCATTTGTATAAGATGCACTGTGCATGTGCAGCAGTTACATTGTGATTATAGATGCACATTGAGTGGTTTTTTGGCATTGTGCATGTGTATAAGACGCACTGTGCATGTGCAGCAGTTACATTGTGATTATAGACGCACATTGGGTGATTGTTTGGCATTGTGCATGTGTGTAAGATGCACTGTTCATGTGCAGCAGTTACATTGTGATTATGGACGCACATTGGGTGATTGTTTGGCATCGTGCATGTGTATAAGATGCACTCTGCATGTGCAGCAGTTACATTGTGATTATAGATGCACATTGGGTGATTGTTTGGCATTGTGCTTGTGTATAAGATGCACTCTGCATGTGCAGCAGTTACAATGTGATTATAGACGCACATTTGGTAATTGTTTGGCATTGTGCATGTGTATAAGATGCACTGTGCATGTGCAGCAGTTACATTGTGATTATAGACGCACATTGTGTAATTGTTTGGCATTGTGCATGTGTATAAGATGCACTGTGCATGTGCAGCAGTTACATTGTGATTATAGATGCACATTGGGTGATTGTTTGGCATTGTGCATGTGTATAAGATGCACTGTGCATGTGCAGCAGTTACATTGTTATTACAGACGCACATTGGGTGATTGTTTGGCATCGTGCATGTGTATAAGACGCACTGTGCATGTGCAGCAGTTACATTGTGATTATAGATGCACATTGGGTGATTGTTTGGCATTGTGCATGTGTATAAGACGCTCTGTGCATGTGCAGCAGTTACATTGTTATTACAGACGTACATTAGGTGATTGTTTGGCATTGTGCATGTGTATAAGATGCACTGTGCATGTGCAGCAGTTACATTGTGATTATAGACGCACAATGGGTGATTGTTTGGCATTGTGCATGTGTATAAGACGCTCTGTGCATTTGCAGCAGTTGCATTGTGATTATAGACACACATTGGGTAATTGTTTGGCATTGTGCATGTGTATGAGATGCACTGTGCATGTGCAGCAGTTACATTGTGATTATAGATGCACATTGAGTGATTGGCATTGTGCATGTGTATAAGATGCACTGTGCATGTGCAGCAGTTACATTGTTATTACAGAAGCACATTAGGTGATTGTTTGGCATCGTGCATGTTTATAAGACGCACTGTGCATGTGCAGCAGTTACATTGTGATTATAGACGCACATTGAGTGATTGTTTGGCAATGTGCATGTGTATAAGACGCACTGTGCATGTGCAGCAGTTACATTGTGATTATAGATGCACATTGGGTAATTGTTTGGCATTCTGCATGTGTATAAGATTCACTGTGCATGTGCAGCAGTTACATTGTGATTATAGTTGCACATTGGGTGATTGTTTGGCATTGGGCATGTGTATAAGATGCATTGTGCATGTGCAGCAGTTTCTTAGTGATTATAGACGCACATTCGGTGATTGTTTGGCATTGTGCATGTGTATAAGACGCACTGTGCATGTGCAGCAGTTACATTGTGATTACAGATGCATATTGAGTGAATTTTTGGCATCGTGCATGTGTATAAGACGCACTGTGCATGTGCAGCAGTTACATTGTTATTACAGATGCACATTGAGTGATTGTTTGGCATTGTGCATGTGTATAAGACGCACTGTGCATGTGCAGCAGTTAAATTGTGATTATAGACGCACATTCAGTGATTGTTTGGCATTGTGCATGTGTATAAGATGCATTGTGCATGTGCAGCAGTTACATTGTGATTATATACGCACATTGGGTGATTGTTTGGCATCGTGCATATGTATAAGATGGACTGTGCATGTGCAGCAGTTACATTGTGATTATAGACGCACATTGGGTGATTGTTTGGCATTGTGCATGTGTATAAGATGCATTGTGCATGTGTATAATACGCACTGTGCATGTGCAGCAGTTACTTAGTGATTATAGACGCACATTCGGTGATTGTTTGGCATTGTGCATGTGTATAAGACTCACTGTGCATGTGCAGCAGTTACATTGTTATTACAGACGCACATTGAGTGATTGTTTGGCATTGTGCATGTGTATAAGATGCACTGTGCATGTGCAGCAGTTACATTGTGATTATAGATGCACATTGGGTGATTGTTTGGCATTGTGCATGTGTATAAGATGCACTGTGCATGTGCAGCAGTTACATTGTGATTATAGACGCACATTGGGTGATTGTTTGGCATTGTGCATGTGTATAAGATGCATTGTGCATGTGCAGCAGTTACTTAGTGATTATAGACGCACATTGGGTGATTGTTTGGCATTGTGCATGTGTATAAGACGCACTGTGCATGTGCAGCAGTTACATTTTGATTATAGATGCACACTGAGTGATTGTTTGGTATTGTGCATTTGTGTAAGACGCACTGTGCATGTGCAGCAGTTACATTGTAATTACAGACACACATTGAGTGATTGTTTGGCATCGTGCATGTGTATAAGATGCACTGTGCATGTGCAGCAGTTACATTGTTATTACAGATGCACATTGAGTGATTGTTTGGCATTGTGCATGTGTATAAGACGCACTGTGCATGTGCAGCAGTTACATTGTGATTATAGACGCACATTGGGTGATTGTTTGGCATCGTGCATGTGTATAAGATGCACTGTGCATGTGCAGCAGTTACATTGTGATTATAGACGCACATTGGGTGATTGTTTGGCATTGTGCATGTGTATAAGATGCATTGTGCATGTGCAGCAGTTACTTAGTGATTATAGACGCACATTGGGTGATTGTTTGGCATTGTGCATGTGTATAAGACGCACTCTGCATGTGCAGCAGTTACATTTTGATTATAGATGCACACTGAGTGATTGTTTGGTATTGTGCATTTGTGTAAGACGCACTGTGCATGTGCAGCAGTTACATTGTAATTACAGACACACATTGAGTGATTGTTTGGCATCGTGCATGTGTATAAGATGCACTGTGCATGTGCAGCAGTTACATTGTTATTACAGATGCACATTGAGTGATTGTTTGGCATCGTGCATGTGTATAAGACGCACTGTGCATGTGCAGCAGTTACATTCTGATTATAGACGCACATTGGGTGATTGTTTGGCATCGTGCATGTGTATAAGACGCACTGTGCATGTGCAGCAGTTACATTCTGATTATAGACGCACATTGGTTGATTGTTTGGCATCGTGCATGTGTATAAGACGCACTGTGCATGTGCAGCAGTTACATTCTTATTATAGACGCACATTGGTTGATTGTTTGGCATCGTGCATGTGTATAAGACGCACTGTGCATGTGCAGCAGTTACATTCTGATTATAGACGCACATTGGTTGATTGTTTGGCATCGTGCATGTGTATAAGATGCACTGTGCATGTGCAGCAGTTACTTTGTGATTATAGATGCACATTGGGTGATTGTTTGGCATTGTGCATGTGTGTAAGACGCACTGTGCATGTGCAGCAGTTACATTGTGATTATAGGCGCACATTGGGTGTTTGTTTGGCATCGTGCATGTGTAAAAGATGCACTGTGCATGTGCAGCAGTTTCATTGTGATTATAGATGCACATTGGGTGATTGTTTGGCATTGTGCATGTGTATAAGACGCACTGTGCATGTGCAGCAGTTACATTGTGATTATAGACGCACATTGGGTGATTGTTTGGCATTGTGCATGTGCATAAGATGCACTGTGCATGTGCAGCAGTTACATTGTGATGATAGACGCACATTGAGTGGTTTGTTGGCATTGTGCATGTGTATAAGACGCACTGAGCATGTGCAGCAGTTACATTGTGATTATAGACGCACATTGAGTCGTTTTTTTGGCATTGTGCATGTGCAGCAGTTACTTAGTGATTATAGACGCACATTGGGTGATTGTTTGGCATTGTGCATGTGTATAAGATGCATTGTGCATGTGCAGCAGTTACTTAGTGATTATAGACGCACATTGGGTGATTGTTTGGCATTGTGCATGTGTATAAGACGCACTGTGCATGTGCAGCAGTTACATTTTGATTATAGATGCACACTGAGTGATTGTTTGGCATCGTGCATGTGTATAAGATGCACTGTGCATGTGCAGCAGTTACATTGTTATTACAGACGCACATTGAGTGATTGTTTGGCATTGTGCATGTGTATAAGACGCACTGTGCATGTGCAGCAGTTACATTGTGATTATAGACGCACATTCGGTGATTGTTTGGCATTGTGCATGTGTATAAGATGCACTGTGCATGTGCAGCAGTTACATTGTGAACATAGACGCACATTCGGTGATTGTTTGGCATTGTGCATGTGTATAAGATGCACTGTGCATGTGCAGCTGTTAAATTGTGATTATAGACGCACATTGGTTGATTGATTTTCATTGTGCATGTGTATAAGACGCACTGTGCATGTGCAGCAGTAACATTGTGATTATAGATGCACATTGGGTGATTGTTTGGCATTGTGCATGTGTATAAGACGCACTGTGCATGTGCAGCAGTTACATTGTGATTATAGACGCACATTGGGTGATTGTTTGACAATGTGCATGTGTATAAGACGCACTGTGCATGTGCAGCAGTTACATTGTGATTATAGACCCACATTGAGTGGTTTTTTGGCATTGTGCATGTGTATAAGACGCACTGTGCATGTGCAGCAGTTACATTGTGATTATAGACTCACATTGAGTGGTTTTTTGGCATCGTGCATGTGTATAAGATGCACTGTGCATGTGCAGCAGTTACATTGTGATTATAGACGCACATTGAGTGGTTTTTTGGCATTGTGCATGTGTATAAGATGCACTGTGCATGTGCAGCAGTTACATTGTGATTATAGATGCACATTGAGTGGTTTTTTGGCATCGTGCATGTGTATAAGATGCACTGTGCATGTGCAGCAGTTACATTGTGATTATATATGCACATTGAGTGTTTTTTGGCATTGTGCATTTGTATAAGATGCACTGTGCATGTGCAGCAGTTACATTGTGATTATAGATGCACATTGAGTGGTTTTTTGGCATTGTGCATGTGTATAAGACGCACTGTGCATGTGCAGCAGTTACATTGTGATTATAGACGCACATTGGGTGATTGTTTGGCATCGTGCATGTGTATAAGACGCACTGTGCATGTGCAGCAGTTACATTGTGATTATAGACGCACATTGGGTGATTGTTTTGCATTGTGCATGTGTGTAAGATGCACTGTTCATGTGCAGCAGTTACATTGTGATTATGGACGCACATTGGGTGATTGTTTGGCATCGTGCATGTGTATAAGATGCACTCTGCATGTGCAGCAGTTACATTGTGATTATAGATGCACATTGGGTGATTGTTTGGCATTGTGCTTGTGTATAAGATGCACTCTGCATGTGCAGCAGTTACAATGTGATTATAGACGCACATTTGGTAATTGTTTGGCATTGTGCATGTGTATAAGATGCACTGTGCATGTGCAGCAGTTACATTGTGATTATAGACGCACATTGGGTAATTGTTTGGCATTGTGCATGTGTATAAGATGCACTGTGCATGTGCAGCAGTTACATTGTGATTATAGATGCACATTGGGTGATTGTTTGGCATTGTGCATGTGTATAAGATGCACTGTGCATGTGCAGCAGTTACATTGTTATTACAGACGCACATTGGGTGATTGTTTGGCATCGTGCATGTGTATAAGACGCACTGTGCATGTGCAGCAGTTACATTGTGATTATAGATGCACATTGGGTGATTGTTTGGCATTGTGCATGTGTATAAGACGCTCTGTGCATGTGCAGCAGTTACATTGTTATTACAGAAGCACATTAGGTGATTGTTTGGCATCGTGCATGTTTATAAGACGCACTGTGCATGTGCAGCAGTTACATTGTGATTATAGACGCACATTGAGTGATTGTTTGGCATTGTGCATGTGTATAAGACGCACTGTGCATGTGCAGCAGTTACATTGTGATTATAGATGCACATTGGGTAATTGTTTGGCATTCTGCATGTGTATAAGATTCACTGTGCATGTGCAGCAGTTACATTGTGATTATAGTTGCACATTGGGTGATTGTTTGGCATTGGGCATGTGTATAAGATGCATTGTGCATGTGCAGCAGTTTCTTAGTGATTATAGACGCACATTCGGTGATTGTTTGGCATTGTGCATGTGTATAAGACGCACTGTGCATGTGCAGCAGTTACATTGTGATTACAGACGCACATTGAGTGATTGTTTGGCATTGTGCATGTGTATAAGACGCACTGTGCATGTGCAGCAGTTAAATTGTGATTATAGACGCACATTCAGTGATTGTTTGGCATTGTGCATGTGTATAAGACGCACTGTGCATGTGCAGCAGATATATTGTTATTACAGACGCACATTGAGTGATTGTTTGGCATTGTGCATGTGTATAAGATGCACTGTGCATGTGCAGCAGTTACATTGTGATTATAGACGCACATTGGGTGATTGTTTGGCATTGTGCATGTGTATAAGATGCATTGTGCATGTGCAGCAGTTACTTAGTGATTATAGATGAACAATGAGTGATTGTTTGGTATCGTGCATGTGTATAAGATGCACTGTGCATGTGCAGCAGTTACATTGTGATTATAGATGCATATTGAGTGATTGTTGGCATCGTGCATGTGTATAAGATGCACTGTGCATGTGCAGCAGTTACATTGTGATTATAGATGCACATTAAGTGATTGGCATTGTGCATGTGTATAAGATGCACTGTGCATGTGCAGCAGTTACATTGTGATTATAGATGAACAATGAGTGATTGTTTGGTATCGTGCATGTGTATAAGATGCACTGTGCATGTGCAGCAGTTACATTGTTATTACAGACGCACATTGAGTGATTGTTTGGCATTGTGCATGTGTATTAGACGAACTGTGCATGTGCAGCAGTTACATTGTGATTATAGACGCACATTCGGTGATTGTTTGGCATTGTGCATGTGTATAAGACGCACTGTGCATGTGCAGCAGTTACATTGTTATTACAGACGCACATTGAGTGATTGTTTGGCATTGTGCATGTGTATTAGACGAACTGTGCATGTGCAGCAGTTACATTGTGATTATAGACGCACATTCGGTGATTGTTTGGCATTGTGCATGTGTATAAGACGCACTGTGCATGTGCAGCAGTTACATTGTGATCATAGACGCACATTCGGTGATTGTTTGGCATTGTGCATGTGTATAAGACGCACTGTGCATGTGCAGCAGTTACATTGTGATCATAGACGCACATTCGGTGATTGTTTGGCATCGTGCAAGTGTATGAGATGCAATGTGCATGTGCAGCAGTTACATTGTGATTATAGACGCACATTGAGTGATTGTTTGGCATTGTGCATGTGTATAAGATGCACTGTGCATGTGCAGCAGTTACATTGTGATTATAGACGCACAATCGGTGAATGTTTGGCATTGTGCATGTGTATAAGACGCACTGTGCATGTGCAGCAGTTACATTGTGATTATAGACGCACATTGAGTGATTGTTTGGCATCGTGCATGTGTATAAGAAGCACTGTGCATGTGCAGCAGTTACATTGTGATTATAGATGCACATTGGGTGATTGTTTGGCATTGTGCATGTGTATAAGATGCACTGTGCATGTGCAGCAGTTACATTGTGATTATAGACGCACATTGGGTGATTGTTTGGCATTGTGCATGTGTACAAGATGCACTGTGCATGTGCAGCAGTTACATTGTGATTATAGTCGCACATTGGGTAATTGTTTGGCATTGTGCATGTGTATGAGATGCACTGTGCATGTGCAGCAGTAACTTTGTGATTATAGATGCACATTGAGTGATTGTTTGTCATTGTGCATGTGTATAAGACGCACTGTGCAATGTGCAACAGTTACATTGTGATTATAGACACACATTGAGTGATTGTTTGGCATTGTGCATGTGTATAAGACGCACTGTGCATGTGCAGCAGTTACATTGTGATTATAGATGCACATTGAGTGATTGGCATAGTGCATGTGTATAAGACGCACTGCGCATGTGCAGCAGTTACATTGTGATTGTAGACGCACATTGAGTGATTGTTTGGCATTGTGCATGTGTTTAAGATGCACTGTGCATGTGCAGCAGTTACATTGTGATTATAGTTGCACATTGAGTGATAGTTTGGCATTGTGCATGTGTGTAAGATGCACTGTGCATGTGCAGCAGTTACATTGTGATTATAGACGCACATTGAGTGATTGGCATTGTGCATGTGTATAAGACGCACTGTGCATGTGCAGCAGCTACATTGTGATTATAGACGCACATTGGGTGATTTTTTGGCATTGTGCATGTGTATAAGACGCACTGTGCATGTGCAGCAGTTACATTGTGATTATAGACGCACATTGGGTGATTGTTTGGCATTGTGCATGTGTATAAGACGCTCTGTGCATGTGCAGCAGTTAAATTGTTATTACAGACGCACATTAGGTGATTGTTTGGCATTGTGCATGTGTATAAGTTGCACTCTGCATGTGCAGCAGTTACATTGTGATTATAGACGCACATTGAGTGATTGGCATTGTGCATGTGTATAAGATGCACTGTGCATTTGCAGCAGTTGCATTGTGATTATAGACGCACATTGGGTAATTTTTTGGCATTGTGCATGTGTATGAGATGCACTGTGCATGTGCAGCAGTTACATTGTGATTATAGACGCACATTGAGTGATTGGCATTGTGCATGTGTATAAGATGCACTGTGCATTTGCAGCAGTTGCATTGTGATTATAGATGCACATTGAGTGATTGTTTGGCATCGTGCATGTTTATAAGATGCACTGTGCATGTGCAGCAGTTACATTGTGATTATAGATGCACATTGAGTGATTGTTTGGCATTGTGCATGTGTATAAGATGCACTGTGCATGTGCAGCAGTTACATTGTGATTATAGATGCACATTGAGTGATTGTTTGGCATTGTGCATGTGTATAAGACGCACTGTGCATGTGCAGCAGTTAGATTGTGATTATAGACGCACATTGAGTGATTGTTTGGCATTGTGCATGTGTATAAGACGCACTGTGCATGTGCAGCAGTTACATTGTGATTATATATGCACATTGGGTAATTGTTTGGCATTCTGCATGTGTATAAGATGCACTGTGCATGTGCAGCAGTTACATTGTGATTATAGTTGCACATTGGGTGATTGTTTGGCATCGTGCATGTGTGTAAGATGCACTGTGCATGTGCAGCAGTTACATTGTTATTAGAGACGCATATTGAGTGATTGTTTGGCATTGTGCTTGTGTATAAGACGCACTGTGCATGTGCAGCAGTTACATTGTTATTACAGACGCACATTGAGTGATTGTTTGGCATTGTGCATGTGTATAAGACGCACTGTGCATGTGCAGCAGTTACATTGTGATTATAGATGCACATTGAGTGGTTTTTTGGCATCGTGCATGTGTATAAGATGCACTGTGCATGTGCAGCAGTTACATTGTGATTATATATGCACATTGAGTGGTTTTTGGCATTGTGCATTTGTATAAGATGCACTGTGCATGTGCAGCAGTTACATTGTGATTATAGATGCACATTGAGTGGTTTTTTGGCATTGTGCATGTGTATAAGACGCACTGTGCATGTGCAGCAGTTACATTGTGATTATAGACGCACATTGGGTGATTGTTTGGCATTGTGCATGTGTATAAGACGCACTGTGCATGTGCAGCAGTTACATTGTGATTATAGATGCACATTGAGTGGTTTTTTGGCATCGTGCTTGTGTATAAGATGCACTGTGCATGTGCAGCAGTTACATTGTGATTATGGACGCACATTGGGTGATTGTTTGGCATCGTGCATGTGTATAAGACGCACTGTGCATGTGCAGCAGTTACATTGTGATTATGGACGCACATTGGGTGATTGTTTGGCATCGTGCATGTGTATAAGATGCACTCTGCATGTGCAGCAGTTACATTGTGATTATAGATGCACATTGGGTGATTGTTTGGCATTGTGCTTGTGTATAAGATGCACTCTGCATGTGCAGCAGTTACAATGTGATTATAGACGCACATTGGGTAATTGTTTGGCATTGTGCATGTGTATAAGATGCACTGTGCATGTGCAGCAGTTACATTGTGATTATAGACGCACATTGGGTAATTGTTTGGCATTGTGCATGTGTATAAGATACACTGTGCATGTGCAGCAGTTACATTGTGATTATAGATGCACATTGGGTGATTGTTTGGCATTGTGCATGTGTATAAGATGCACTGTGCATGTGCAGCAGTTACATTGTTATTACAGACGCACATTGGGTGATTGTTTGGCATCGTGCATGTGTATAAGACGCACTGTGCATGTGCAGCAGTTACATTGTGATTATAGATGCACATTGGGTGATTGTTTGGCATTGTGCATGTGTATAAGACGCTCTGTGCATGTGCAGCAGTTACATTGTTATTACAGACGTACATTAGGTGATTGTTTGGCATTGTGCATGTGTATAAGATGCACTGTGCATGTGCAGCAGTTACATTGTGATTATAGACGCACATTGGGTGATTGTTTGGCATTGTGCATGTGTATAAGACGCTCTGTGCATTTGCAGCAGTTGCATTGTGATTATAGACACACATTGGGTAATTGTTTGGCATTGTGCATGTGTATGAGATGCAGTGTGCATGTGCAGCAGTTACATTGTGATTATAGATGCACATTGAGTGGTTGGCATTGTGCATGTGTATAAGATGCACTGTGCATGTGCAGCAGTTACATTGTTATTACAGAAGCACATTAGGTGATTGTTTGGCATCGTGCATGTTTATAAGACGCACTGTGCATGTGCAGCAGTTACATTGTGATTATAGACGCACATTGAGTGATTGTTTGGCATTGTGCATGTTTATAAGACGCACTGTGCATGTGCAGCAGTTACATTGTGATTATAGACACACATTGGGTAATTGTTTGGCATTGTGCATGTGTATGAGATGCAGTGTGCATGTGCAGCAGTTACATTGTGATTATAGATGCACATTGAGTGGTTGGCATTGTGCATGTGTATAAGATGCACTGTGCATGTGCAGCAGTTACATTGTTATTACAGAAGCACATTAGGTGATTGTTTGGCATCGTGCATGTGTATAAGACGCACTGTGCATGTGCAGCAGTTACATTGTGATTATAGTTGCACATTGGGTGATTGTTTGGCATCGTTCATGTGTATAAGACGCACTGTGCATGTGCAGCAGTTACATTGTGATTATAGTTGCACATTGGGTGATTGTTTGGCATCGTTCATGTGTATAAGACGCACTGTGCATGTGCAGCAGTTACATTGTGATTATAGACGCACATTGAGTGATTGTTTGGCATTGGGCATGTGTATAAGATGCATTGTGCATGTGCAGCAGTTTCTTAGTGATTATAGACGCACATTAGGTGATTGTTTGGCATCGTGCATGTGTATAAGATTCACTGTGCATGTGCAGCAGTTACATTGTGATTATAGATGCATATTGAGTGATTTTTTGGCATCGTGCATGTGTATAAGATGCACTGTGCATGTGCAGCAGTTACATTGTGATTATAGATGCACATTAAGTGATTGGCATTGTGCATGTGTATAAGACGCACTGTGCATGTGCAGCAGTTACATTGTTATTACAGACGCACATTGAGTGATTGTTTGGCATTGTGCATGTGTATAAGACGCACTGTGCATGTGCAGCAGTTACATTGTGATTATAGATGAACAATGAGTGATTGTTTGGTATCGTGCATGTGTATAAGATGCACTGTGCATGTGCAGCAGTTACATTGTTATTACAGACGCACATTGAGTGATTGTTTGGCATTGTGCATGTGTATAAGACGCACTGTGCATGTGCAGCAGTTACATTGTTATTACAGACGCACATTGAGTGATTGTTTGGCATTGTGCATGTGTATTAGACGAACTGTGCATGTGCAGCAGTTACATTGTGATTATAGACGCACATTCGGTGATTGTTTGGCATTGTGCATGTGTATAAGACGCACTGTGCATGTGCAGCAGTTACATTGTGATCATAGACGCACATTCGGTGATTGTTTGGCATTGTGCATGTGTATAAGATGCACTGTGCATGTGCAGCAGTTACATTGTGATCATAGACGCACATTGAGTGATTGTTTGGTATTGTGCATGTGTATAAGTCGCACTGTGCATGTGCAGCAGTTACATTGTGATTATAGACGCACATTAGGTGATTGTTTGGCATCGTGCATGTGTTTAAGATGCACTGTGCATGTGCCGCAGTTACATTGTGATTATAGATGCTCATTAGGTGATTGTTTGGCATTGTGCATGTGTATAAGATGCACTGTGCATGTGCAGCAGTTACATTGTGATTATAGAAGCACATTGGGTGATTGTTTGGCATCGTGCATGTGTATGAGATGCACTGTGCATGTGCAGCAGTTACATTGTGATTATAGACGCACATTGAGTGATTGTTTGGCATTGTGCATGTGTATCAGATGCACTGTGCATGTGCAGCAGTTACATTGTGATTATAGACGCACAATCGGTGAATGTTTGGCATTGTGCATGTGTATAAGACGCACTGTGCATGTGCAGCAGTTACATTGTGATTATAGACGCACATTGAGTGATTGTTTGGCATCGTGCATGTGTATAAGATGCACTGTGCATGTGCAGCAGTTACATTGTGATTATAGATGCACATTGGGTGATTGTTTGGCATTGTGCATGTGTATAAGATGCACTGTGCATGTGCAGCAGTTACATTGTGATTATAGACGCACATTGGGTGATTGTTTGGCATTGTGCATGTGTACAAGATGCACTGTGCATGTGCAGCAGTTACATTGTGATTATAGTCTCACATTGGGTAATTGTTTGGCATTGTGCATGTGTATGAGATGCACTGTGCATGTGCAGCAGTAACTTTGTGATTATAGATGCACATTGAGTGATTGGCATCGTGCATGTGTATAAGACGCACTGTGCATGTGCAGCAGTTACATTGTGATTATAGATGCACATTGGGTGATTGTTTGGCATTGTGCATGTGTATAAGATGCACTGTGCATGTGCAGCAGTTACATTGTGATTATAGACGCACATTGGGTGATTGTTTGGCATTGTGCATGTGTACAAGATGCACTGTGCATGTGCAGCAGTTACATTGTGATTATAGTCTCACATTGGGTAATTGTTTGGCATTGTGCATGTGTATGAGATGCACTGTGCATGTGCAGCAGTAACTTTGTGATTATAGATGCACATTGAGTGATTGGCATCGTGCATGTGTATAAGACGCACTGTGCATGTGCAGCAGTTACATTGTGATTATAGACGCACATTGAGTGATTGTTTGGCATTGTGCATGTGTTTAAGATGCACTGTGCATGTGAAGCAGTTACATTGTGATTATAGTTGCACATTGAGTGATAGTTTGGCATTGTGCATGTGTGTAAGATGCACTGTGCATGTGCAGCAGTTACATTGTGATTATAGACGCACATTGAGTGATTGTTTGGCATTGTGCATGTGTATAAGACACACTGTGCATGTGCAGCAGCTACATTGTGATTATAGACGCACATTGGGTGATTTTTTGGCATTGTGCATGTGTATAAGACGCACTGTGCATGTGCAGCAGTTACATTGTGATTATAGACGCACATTGGGTGATTGTTTGGCATTGTGCATGTGTATAAGACGCTCTGTGCATGTGCAGCAGTTAAATTGTTATTACAGACGCACATTAGGTGATTGTTTGGCATTGTGCATGTGTATAAGATGCACTGTGCATGTGCAGCAGTTACATTGTGATTATAGACGCACATTGAGTGATTGGCATTGTGCATGAGTATAAGATGCATTGTGCATTTGCAGCAGTTGCATTGTGATTATAGACGCACATTGGGTAATTTTTTGGCATTGTGCATGTGTATAAGACGCACTGTGCATGTGCAGCAGTTACATTGTGATTATAGACGCACATTGGGTGATTGTTTGGCATTGTGCATGTGTATAAGACGCTCTGTGCATGTGCAGCAGTTAAATTGTTATTACAGACGCACATTAGGTGATTGTTTGGCATTGTGCATGTGTATAAGATGCACTGTGCATGTGCAGCAGTTACATTGTGATTATAGACGCACATTGAGTGATTGGCATTGTGCATGTGTATAAGACGCACTGTGCATGTGCAGCAGTTACATTGTGATTATAGACGCACATTGGGTGATTGTTTTGCATTGTGCATGTGTGTAAGACGCACTGTTCATGTGCAGCAGTTACATTGTGATGATAGACGCACATTGAGTGGTTTGTTGGCATTGTGCATGTGTATAAGACGCACTGAGCATGTGCAGCAGTTACATTGTGATTATAGACGCACATTGAGTCGTTTTTTTGGCATTGTGCATGTGCAGCAGTTACTTAGTGATTATAGACGCACATTGGGTGATTGTTTGGCATTGTGCATGTGTATAAGATGCATTGTGCATGTGCAGCAGTTACTTAGTGATTATAGACGCACATTGGGTGATTGTTTGGCATTGTGCATGTGTATAAGACGCACTGTGCATGTGCAGCAGTTACATTTTGATTATAGATGCACACTGAGTGATTGTTTGGTATTGTGCATGTGTGTAAGACGCACTGTGCATGTGCAGCAGTTACATTGTGATTATAGACGCACATTGAGTCGTTTTTTTGGCATTGTGCATGTGTATAAGATGCACTGTGCATGTGCAGCAGTTACATTGTTATTACAGACGCACATTGAGTGATTGTTTGGCATTGTGCATGTGTATAAGACGCACTGTGCATGTGCAGCAGTTACATTGTGATTATAGACGCACATTCGGTGATTGTTTGGCATTGTGCATGTGTATAAGATGCACTGTGCATGTGCAGCTGTTAAATTGTGATTATAGACGCACATTGGTTGATTGATTTTCATTGTGCATGTGTATAAGACGCACTGTGCATGTGCAGCAGTAACATTGTGATTATAGATGCACATTGGGTGATTGTTTGGCATTGTGCATGTGTATAAGACGCACTGTGCATGTGCAGCAGTTACATTGTGATTATAGACGCACATTGGGTGATTGTTTGACAATGTGCATGTGTATAAGACGCACTGTGCATGTGCAGCAGTTACATTGTGATTATAGACCCACATTGAGTGGTTTTTTGGCATTGTGCATGTGTATAAGACGCACTGTGCATGTGCAGCAGTTACATTGTGATTATAGACTCACATTGAGTGGTTTTTTGGCATCGTGCATGTGTATAAGATGCACTGTGCATGTGCAGCAGTTACATTGTGATTATAGACGCACATTGAGTGGTTTTTTGGCATTGTGCATGTGTATAAGATGCACTGTGCATGTGCAGCAGTTACATTGTGATTATAGATGCACATTGAGTGGTTTTTTGGCATCGTGCATGTGTATAAGATGCACTGTGCATGTGCAGCAGTTACATTGTGATTATAGATGCACATTGAGTGGTTTTTTGGCATTGTGCATGTGTATAAGATGCACTGTGCATGTGCAGCAGTTACATTGTGATTATAGACGCACATTGGGTGATTGTTTGGCATCGTGCATGTGTATAAGACGCACTGTGCATGTGCAGCAGTTACATTGTGATTATAGACGCACATTGGGTGATTGTTTTGCATTGTGCATGTGTGTAAGATGCACTGTTCATGTGCAGCAGTTACATTGTGATTATGGACGCACATTGGGTGATTGTTTGGCATCGTGCATGTGTATAAGATGCACTCTGCATGTGCAGCAGTTACATTGTGATTATAGATGCACATTGGGTGATTGTTTGGCATTGTGCTTGTGTATAAGATGCACTCTGCATGTGCAGCAGTTACAATGTGATTATAGACGCACATTTGGTAATTGTTTGGCATTGTGCATGTGTATAAGATGCACTGTGCATGTGCAGCAGTTACATTGTGATTATAGACGCACATTGGGTAATTGTTTGGCATTGTGCATGTGTATAAGATGCACTGTGCATGTGCAGCAGTTACATTGTGATTATAGATGCACATTGGGTGATTGTTTGGCATTGTGCATGTGTATAAGATGCACTGTGCATGTGCAGCAGTTACATTGTTATTACAGACGCACATTGGGTGATTGTTTGGCATCGTGCATGTGTATAAGACGCACTGTGCATGTGCAGCAGTTACATTGTGATTATAGATGCACATTGGGTGATTGTTTGGCATTGTGCATGTGTATAAGACGCTCTGTGCATGTGCAGCAGTTACATTGTTATTACAGACGTACATTAGGTGATTGTTTGGCATTGTGCATGTGTATAAGATGCACTGTGCATGTGCAGCAGTTACATTGTGATTATAGACGCACAATGGGTGATTGTTTGGCATTGTGCATGTGTATAAGACGCTCTGTGCATTTGCAGCAGTTGCATTGTGATTATAGACACACATTGGGTAATTGTTTGGCATTGTGCATGTGTATGAGATGCACTGTGCATGTGCAGCAGTTACATTGTGATTATAGATGCACATTGAGTGATTGGCATTGTGCATGTGTATAAGATGCACTGTGCATGTGCAGCAGTTACATTGTTATTACAGAAGCACATTAGGTGATTGTTTGGCATCGTGCATGTTTATAAGACGCACTGTGCATGTGCAGCAGTTACATTGTGATTATAGACGCACATTGAGTGATTGTTTGGCATTGTGCATGTGTATAAGACGCACTGTGCATGTGCAGCAGTTACATTGTGATTATAGATGCACATTGGGTAATTGTTTGGCATTCTGCATGTGTATAAGATTCACTGTGCATGTGCAGCAGTTACATTGTGATTACAGATGCATATTGAGTGATTTTTTGGCATCGTGCATGTGTATAAGATGCACTGTGCATGTGCAGCAGTTACATTGTGATTATAGATGCACATTAAGTGATTGGCATTGTGCATGTGTATAAGACGCACTGTGCATGTGCAGCAGTTACATTGTTATTACAGACGCACATTGAGTGATTGTTTGGCATTGTGCATGTGTATAAGACGCACTTTGCATGTGCAGCAGTTAAATTGTGATTATAGACGCACATTCAGTGATTGTTTGGCATTGTGCATGTGTATAAGACGCACTGTGCATGTGCAGCAGATACATTGTTATTACAGACGCACATTGAGTGATTGTTTGGCATTGTGCATGTGTATAAGACGCACTGTGCATGTGCAGCAGATACATTGTTATTACAGACGCACATTGAGTGATTGTTTGGCATTGTGCATGTGTATAAGATGCACTGTGCATGTGCAGCAGTTGCATTGTGATTATAGACGCACATTGGGTGATTGTTTGGCATTGTGCATGTGTATAAGATGCATTGTGCATGTGCAGCAGTTACTTAGTGATTATAGATGCACATTGGGTAATTGTTTGGCATTGTGCATGTGTATAAGATGCACTGTGCATGTGCAGCAGTTACATTGTGATTATAGATGCACATTAAGTGATTGGCATTGTGCATGTGTATAAGATGCACTGTGCATGTGCAGCAGTTACATTGTGATTATAGATGCACATTAAGTGATTGGTATCGTGCATGTGTATAAGATGCACTGTGCATGTGCAGCAGTTACATTGTTATTACAGACGCACATTGAGTGATTGTTTGGCATTGTGCATGTGTATTAGACGAACTGTGCATGTGCAGCAGTTACATTGTGATTATAGACGCACATTCGGTGATTGTTTGGCATTGTGCATGTGTATAAGATGCACTGTGCATGTGCAGCAGTTACATTGTTATTACAGACGCACACTGAGTGATTGTTTGGTATTGTGCATGTGTATAAGACACACTGTGCATGTGCAGCAGTTACATTGTGATTATAGACGCACATTCGGTGATTGTTTAGCATTGTGCATGTGTATAAGACGCACTGTGCATGTGCCGCAGTTACATTGTGATTATAGAAGCACATTGGGTGATTGTTTGGCATCGTGCATGTGTATAAGATGCACTGTGCATGTGCAGCAGTTACATTGTGATTACAGACGCACATTGAGTGATTGTATGGCATTATGCATGTGTATGAGATGCAATGTGCATGTGCAGCAGTTACATTGTGATTATAGACGCACATTGAGTGATTGTTTGGCATTGTGCATGTGTATAAGATGCACTGTGCATGTGCAGCAGTTACATTGTGATTATAGACGCACAATCGGTGAATGTTTGGCATTGTGCATGTGTATAAGACGCACTGTGCATGTGCAGCAGTTACATTGTGATTATAGACGCACATTGAGTGATTGTTTGGCATCGTGCATGTGTATAAGATGCACTGTGCATGTGCAGCAGTTACATTGTGATTATAGACGCACATTGGGTGATTGTTTGGCATTGTGCATGTGTATAAGATGCACTGTGCATGTGCAGCAGTTACATTGTGATTATAGATGCATATTGAGTGATTGTTGGCATCGTGCATGTGTATAAGATGCACTGTGCATGTGCAGCAGTTACATTGTGATTATAGATGCACATTAAGTGATTGGCATTGTGCATGTGTATAAGATGCACTGTGCATGTGCAGCAGTTACATTGTGATTATAGATGAACAATGAGTGATTGTTTGGTATCGTGCATGTGTATAAGATGCACTGTGCATGTGCAGCAGTTACATTGTTATTACAGACGCACATTGAGTGATTGTTTGGCATTGTGCATGTGTATTAGACGAACTGTGCATGTGCAGCAGTTACATTGTGATTATAGATGCACATTCGGTGATTGTTTGGCATTGTGCATGTGTATAAGACGCACTGTGCATGTGCAGCAGTTACATTGTTATTACAGACGCACATTGAGTGATTGTTTGGCATTGTGCATGTGTATTAGACGAACTGTGCATGTGCAGCAGTTACATTGTGATTATAGATGCACATTCGGTGATTGTTTGGCATTGTGCATGTGTATAAGACGCACTGTGCATGTGCAGCAGTTACATTGTGATCATAGACGCACATTCGGTGATTTTTTGGCATTGTGCATGTGTATAAGACGCACTGTGCATGTGCAGCAGTTACATTGTGATCATAGACGCACATTGAGTGATTGTTTGGTATTGTGCATGTGTTTAAGATGCACTGTGCATGTGCCGCAGTTACATTGTGATTATAGATGCTCATTAGGTGATTGTTTGGCATTGTGCATGTGTATAAGACGCACTGTGCATGTGCAGCAGTTACATTGTGATTATAGAAGCACATTGGGTGATTGTTTGGCATCGTGCAAGTGTATGAGATGCAATGTGCATGTGCAGCAGTTACATTGTGATTATAGACGCACATTGAGTGATTGTTTGGCATTGTGCATGTGTATAAGATGCACTGTGCATGTGCAGCAGTTACATTGTGATTATAGACGCACAATCGGTGAATGTTTGGCATTGTGCATGTGTATAAGACGCATTGTGCATGTGCAGCAGTTACATTGTGATTATAGACGCACATTGAGTGATTGTTTGGCATCGTGCATGTGTATAAGAAGCACTGTGCATGTGCAGCAGTTACATTGTGATTATAGATGCACATTGGGTGATTGTTTGGCATTGTGCATGTGTATAAGATGCACTGTGCATGTGCAGCAGTTACATTGTGATTATAGACGCACATTGGGTGATTGTTTGGCATTGTGCATGTGTACAAGATGCACTGTGCATGTGCAGCAGTTACATTGTGATTATAGTCGCACATTGGGTAATTGTTTGGCATTGTGCATGTGTATGAGATGCACTGTGCATGTGCAGCAGTAACTTTGTGATTATAGATGCACATTGAGTGATTGTTTGTCATTGTGCATGTGTATAAGACGCACTGTGCAATGTGCAACAGTTACATTGTGATTATAGACACACATTGAGTGATTGTTTGGCATTGTGCATGTGTATGAGATGCACTGTGCATGTGCAGCAGTAACTTTGTGATTATAGATGCACATTGAGTGATTGTTTGTCATTGTGCATGTGTATAAGACGCACTGTGCATGTGCAGCAGTTACATTGTGATTATAGATGCACATTGAGTGATTGGCATAGTGCATGTGTATAAGACGCACTGCGCATGTGCAGCAGTTACATTGTGATTGTAGACGCACATTGAGTGATTGTTTGGCATTGTGCATGTGTTTAAGATGCACTGTGCATGTGCAGCAGTTACATTGTGATTATAGTTGCACATTGAGTGATAGTTTGGCATTGTGCATGTGTGTAAGATGCACTGTGCATGTGCAGCAGTTACATTGTGATTATAGACGCACATTGAGTGATTGGCATTGTGCATGTGTATAAGACGCACTGTGCATGTGCAGCAGCTACATTGTGATTATAGACGCACATTGGGTGATTTTTTGGCATTGTGCATGTGTATAAGACGCACTGTGCATGTGCAGCAGTTACATTGTGATTATAGACGCACATTGGGTGATTGTTTGGCATTGTGCATGTGTATAAGACGCTCTGTGCATGTGCAGCAGTTAAATTGTTATTACAGACGCACATTAGGTGATTGTTTGGCATTGTGCATGTGTATAAGATGCACTCTGCATGTGCAGCAGTTACATTGTGATTATAGACGCACATTGAGTGATTGGCATTGTGCATGTGTATAAGATGCACTGTGCATTTGCAGCAGTTGCATTGTGATTATAGACGCACATTGGGTAATTTTTTGGCATTGTGCATGTGTATGAGATGCACTGTGCATGTGCAGCAGTTACATTGTGATTATAGACGCACATTGAGTGATTGGCATTGTGCATGTGTATAAGATGCACTGTGCATTTGCAGCAGTTGCATTGTGATTATAGATGCACATTGAGTGATTGTTTGGCATCGTGCATGTTTATAAGATGCACTGTGCATGTGCAGCAGTTACATTGTGATTATAGATGCACATTGAGTGATTGTTTGGCATTGTGCATGTGTATAAGATGCACTGTGCATGTGCAGCAGTTACATTGTGATTATAGATGCACATTGAGTGATTGTTTGGCATCGTGCATGTGTGTAAGATGCACTGTGCATGTGCAGCAGTTACATTGTTATTACAGACGCATATTGAGTGATTGTTTGGCATTGTGCATGTGTATAAGACGCACTGTGCATGTGCAGCAGTTACATTGTTATTACAGACGCACATTGAATGATTGTTTGGCATTGTGCATGTGTATAAGACGCACTGTGCATGTGCAGCAGTTACATTGTTATTACAGACGCATATTGAGTGATTGTTTGGCATTGTGCTTGTGTATAAGACGCACTGTGCATGTGCAGCAGTTACATTGTTATTACAGACGCATATTGAGTGATTGTTTGGCATCGTGCATGTGTATAAGATGCACTGTGCATGTGCAGCAGTTACATTGTGATTATATATGCACATTGAGTCGTTTTTGGCATTGTGCATTTGTATAAGATGCACTGTGCATGTGCAGCAGTTACATTGTGATTATAGATGCACATTGAGTGGTTTTTTGGCATTGTGCATGTGTATAAGACGCACTGTGCATGTGCAGCAGTTACATTGTGATTATAGACGCACATTGGGTGATTGTTTGGCATCGTGCATGTGTATAAGACGCACTGTGCATGTGCAGCAGTTACATTGTGATTATGGACGCACATTGGGTGATTGTTTGGCATCGTGCATGTGTATAAGATGCACTCTGCATGTGCAGCAGTTACATTGTGATTATAGATGCACATTGGGTGATTGTTTGGCATTGTGCTTGTGTATAAGATGCACTCTGCATGTGCAGCAGTTACAATGTGATTATAGACGCACATTGGGTAATTGTTTGGCATTGTGCATGTGTATAAGATGCACTGTGCATGTGCAGCAGTTACATTGTGATTATAGACGCACATTGGGTAATTGTTTGGCATTGTGCATGTGTATAAGATACACTGTGCATGTGCAGCAGTTACATTGTGATTATAGACGCACATTGGGTAATTGTTTGGCATTGTGCATGTGTATAAGATGCACTGTGCATGTGCAGCAGTTACATTGTGATTATAGATGCACATTGGGTGATTGTTTGGCATTGTGCATGTGTATAAGATGCACTGTGCATGTGCAGCAGTTACATTGTTATTACAGACGCACATTGGGTGATTGTTTGGCATCGTGCATGTGTATAAGACGCACTGTGCATGTGCAGCAGTTACATTGTGATTATAGATGCACATTGGGTGATTGTTTGGCATTGTGCATGTGTATAAGACGCTCTGTGCATGTGCAGCAGTTACATTGTTATTACAGACGTACATTAGGTGATTGTTTGGCATTGTGCATGTGTATAAGATGCACTGTGCATGTGCAGCAGTTACATTGTGATTATAGATGCACATTGGGTGATTGTTTGGCATTGTGCATGTGTATAAGACGCTCTGTGCATTTGCAGCAGTTGCATTGTGATTATAGACACACATTGGGTAATTGTTTGGCATTGTGCATGTGTATGAGATGCACTGTGCATGTGCAGCAGTTACATTGTGATTATAGATGCACATTGGGTGATTGTTTGGCATTGTGCATGTGTATAAGATGCACTGTGCATGTGCAGCAGTTACATTGTGATTATAGACGCACATAGGGTGATTGTTTGGCATCGTGCATGTGTATAAGACGCACTGTGCATGTGCAGCAGTTACATTGTGATTATAGATGCACATTGGGTGATTGTTTGGCATTGTGCATGTGTATAAGACGCTCTGTGCATGTGCAGCAGTTACATTGTTATTACAGACGTACATTAGGTGATTGTTTGGCATTGTGCATGTGTATAAGATGCACTGTGCATGTGCAGCAGTTACATTGTGATTATAGATGCACATTGGGTGATTGTTTGGCATTGTGCATGTGTATAAGACGCTCTGTGCATTTGCAGCAGTTGCATTGTGATTATAGACACACATTGGGTAATTGTTTGGCATTGTGCATGTGTATGAGATGCAGTGTGCATGTGCAGCAGTTACATTGTGATTATAGATGCACATTGAGTGGTTGGCATTGTGCATGTGTATAAGATGCACTGTGCATGTGCAGCAGTTACATTGTTATTACAGAAGCACATTAGGTGATTGTTTGGCATTGTGCATGTGTATAAGACGCACTGTGCATGTGCAGCAGTTACATTGTGATTATAGTTGCACATTGGGTGATTGTTTGGCATCGTTCATGTGTGTAAAATGGACTGTGCATGTGCAGCAGTTACATTGTGATTATAGACGCACATTGAGTGATTGTTTGGCATTGGGCATGTGTATAAGATGCACTGTGCATGTGCAGCAGTTACATTGTGATTATAGACGCACATTGAGTGATTGTTTGGCATTGGGCATGTGTATAAGATGCATTGTGCATGTGCAGCAGTTTCTTAGTGATTATAGACGCACATTCAGTGATTGTTTGGCATTGTGCATGTGTATAAGATGCATTGTGCATGTGCAGCAGTTACATTGTGATTATAGACGCACATTGAGTGATTGTTTGGCATTGTGCATGTGTATAAGATGCACTGTGCATGTGCAGCAGTTACATTGTGATTATAGATGCACATTAAGTGATTGGCATTGTGCATGTGTATAAGACGCACTGTGCATGTGCAGCAGTTACATTGTTATTACAGACGCACATTGAGTGATTGTTTGGCATTGTGCATGTGTATAAGACGCACTGTGCATGGGCAGCAGTTACATTGTGATTATAGATGAACATTTTGTGATTGTTTGGCATTGTGCATGTGTATAAGATGCACTGTGCATGTGCAGCAGTTACATTGTTATTACAGACGCACATTGAGTGATTGTTTGGCATTGTGCATGTGTATTAGACGAACTGTGCATGTGCAGCAGTTACATTGTGATTATAGACGCACATTCGGTGATTGTTTGGCATTGTGCATGTGTATAAGACGCACTGTGCATGTGCAGCAGTTACATTGTGATCATAGACGCACATTCGGTGATTGTTTGGCATTGTGCATGTGTATAAGACGCACTGTGCATGTGCAGCAGTTACATTGTGATTATAGACGCACATTCGGTGATTGTTTGGCATTGTGCATGTGTATAAGACGCACTGTGCATGTGCAGCAGTTACATTGTGATCATAGACGCACATTCGGTGATTGTTTGGCATTGTGCATGTGTATAAGACGAACTGTGCATGTGCAGCAGTTACATTGTGATTATAGATGCACATTGAGTGGTTTTTTGGCATCGTGCATGTGTATGAGATGCACTGTGCATGTGCAGCAGTTACATTGTGATTATAGACGCACATTGAGTGATTGTTTGGCATTGTGCATGTGTATCAGATGCACTGTGCATGTGCAGCAGTTACATTGTGATTATAGACGCACAATCGGTGAATGTTTGGCATTGTGCATGTGTAAAAGACGCACTGTGCATGTGCAGCAGTTACATTGTGATTATAGACGCACATTGAGTGATTGTTTGGCATCGTGCATGTGTATAAGATGCACTGTGCATGTGCAGCAGTTACATTGTGATTATAGATGCACATTGGGTGATTGTTTGGCATTGTGCATGTGTATAAGATGCACTGTGCATGTGCAGCAGTTACATTGTGATTATAGACGCACATTGGGTGATTGTTTGGCATTGTGCATGTGTACAAGATGCACTGTGCATGTGCAGCAGTTACATTGTGATTATAGTCGCACATTGGGTAATTGTTTGGCATTGTGCATGTGTATGAGATGCACTGTGCATGTGCAGCAGTAACTTTGTGATTATAGATGCACATTGAGTGATTGGCATCGTGCATGTGTATAAGACGCACTGTGCATGTGCAGCAGTTACATTGTGATTATAGATGCACATTGAGTGATTGTCATAGTGCATGTGTATAAGACGCACTGCGCATGTGCAGCAGTTACATTGTGATTATAGACGCACATTGAGTGATTGTTTGGCATTGTGCATGTGTGTAAGATGCACTGTGCATGTGCAGCAGCTACATTGTGATTATAGACGCACATTGAGTGATTGGCATTGTGCATATGTATAAGACGCACTGTGCATGTGCAGCAGTTACATTGTGATTATATATGCACATTGGGTAATTGTTTGGCATTCTGCATGTGTATAAGATGCACTGTGCATGTGCAGCAGTTACATTGTGATTATAGTTGCACATTGGGTGATTGTTTGGCATCGTGCATGTGTGTAAGATGCACTGTGCATGTGCAGCAGTTACATTGTTATTACAGACGCATATTGAGTGATTGTTTGGCATTGTGCTTGTCTATAAGACGCACTGTGCATGTGCAGCAGTTACATTGTTATTACAGACGCACATTGAGTGATTTTTTGGCATTGTGCATGTGTATAAGACGCACTGTGCATGTGCAGCAGTTACATTGTGATTATAGATGCACATTGAGTGGTTTTTTGGCATCGTGCATGTGTATAAGATGCACTGTGCATGTGCAGCAGTTACATTGTGATTATATATGCACATTGAGTCGTTTTTGGCATTGTGCATTTGTATAAGATGCACTGTGCATGTGCAGCAGTTACATTGTGATTATAGATGCACATTGAGTGGTTTTTTGGCATTGTACATGTGTATAAGACGCACTGTGCATGTGCAGCAGTTACATTGTGATTATAGATGCACATTGAGTGGTTTTTTGGCATTGTGCATGTGTGTAAGACGCACTGTGCATGTGCAGCAGTTACATTGTGATTATAGACGCACATTGGGTGATTGTTTGGCATCGTGCATGTGTATAAGACGCACTGTGCATGTGCAGCAGTTACATTGTGATTATAGACGCACATTGGGTGATTGTTTTGCATTGTGCATGTGTGTAAGACGCACTGTTCATGTGCAGCAGTTACATTGTGATTATGGACGCACATTGGGTGATTGTTTTGCATTGTGCATGTGTGTAAGACGCACTGTGCATGTGCAGCAGTTACAATGTGATTATAGACGCACATTGGGTAATTGTTTGGCATTGTGCATGTGTATAAGATGCACTGTGCATGTGCAGCAGTTACATTGTGATTATAGATGCACATTGGGTGATTGTTTGGCATTGTGCATGTGTATAAGATGCACTGTGCATGTGCAGCAGTTACATTGTTATTACAGACGCACATTGGGTGATTGTTTGGCATCGTGCATGTGTATAAGACGCACTGTGCATGTGCAGCAGTTACATTGTGATTATAGATGCACATTGGGTGATTGTTTGGCATTGTGCATGTGTATAAGACGCTCTGTGCATGTGCAGCAGTTACATTGTTATTACAGACGTACATTAGGTGATTGTTTGGCATTGTGCATGTGTATAAGATGCACTGTGCATGTGCAGCAGTTACATTGTGATTATAGACGCACATTGGGTGATTGTTTGGCATTGTGCATGTGTATAAGACGCTCTGTGCATTTGCAGCAGTTGCATTGTGATTATAGACACACATTGGGTAATTGTTTGGCATTGTGCATGTGTATGAGATGCAGTGTGCATGTGCAGCAGTTACATTGTGATTATAGATGCACATTGAGTGGTTGGCATTGTGCATGTGTATAAGACGCACTGTGCATGTGCAGCAGTTACATTGTGATTATAGATGCACATTGGGTTATTGTTTGGCATTCTGCATGTGTATAAGATTCACTGTGCATGTGCAGCAGTTACATTGTGATTATAGTTGCACATTGGGTGATTGTTTGGCATCGTTCATGTGTGTAAAATGGACTGTGCATGTGCAGCAGTTACATTGTGATTATAGTTGCACATTGGGTGATTGTTTGGCATCGTTCATGTGTATAAGACGCACTGTGCATGTGCAGCAGTTACATTGTGATTATAGATGCATATTGAGTGATTTTTTGGCATCTTGCATGTGTATAAGATGCACTGTGCATGTGCAGCAGTTACATTGTGATTATAGATGCACATTAAGTGATTGGCATTGTGCATGTGTATAAGACGCACTGTGCATGTGCAGCAGTTACATTGTTATTACAGACGCACATTGAGTGATTGTTTGGCATTGTGCATGTGTATAAGACGCACTGTGCATGGGCAGCAGTTACATTGTGATTATAGATGAACAATGAGTGATTGTTTGGTATCGTGCATGTGTATAAGATGCACTGTGCATGTGCAGCAGTTACATTGTTATTACAGACGCACATTGAGTGATTGTTTGGCATTGTGCATGTGTATTAGACGAACTGTGCATGTGCAGCAGTTACATTGTGATTATAGACGCACATTCGGTGATTGTTTGGCATTGTGCATGTGTATAAGACGCACTGTGCATGTGCAGCAGTTACATTGTGATCATAGACGCACATTCGGTGATTGTTTGGCATTGTGCATGTGTATAAGACGCACTGTGCATGTGCAGCAGTTACATTGTGATCATAGACGCACATTGAGTTATTGTTTGGTATTGTGCATGTGTATAAGACGCACTGTGCATGTGCAGCAGTTACATTGTGATCATAGACGCACATTCGGTGATTGTTTGGCATTGTGCATGTGTATAAGACGCACTGTGCATGTGCAGCAGTTACATTGTGATTATAGAAGCACATTGGGTGATTGTTTGGCATCGTGCATGTGTATGAGATGCACTGTGCATGTGCAGCAGTTACATTGTGATTATAGACGCACATTGAGTGATTGTTTGGCATTGTGCATGTGTATCAGATGCACTGTGCATGTGCAGCAGTTACATTGTGATTATAGACGCACAATCGGTGAATGTTTGGCATTGTGCATGTGTAAAAGACGCACTGTGCATGTGCAGCAGTTACATTGTGATTATAGACGCACATTGAGTGATTGTTTGGCATCGTGCATGTGTATAAGATGCACTGTGCATGTGCAGCAGTTACATTGTGATTATAGATGCACATTGGGTGATTGTTTGGCATTGTGCATGTGTATAAGATGCACTGTGCATGTGCAGCAGTTACATTGTGATTATAGACGCACATTGGGTGATTGTTTGGCATTGTGCATGTGTACAAGATGCACTGTGCATGTGCAGCAGTTACATTGTGATTATAGTCGCACATTGGGTAATTGTTTGGCATTGTGCATGTGTATGAGATGCACTGTGCATGTGCAGCAGTAACTTTGTGATTATAGATGCACATTGAGTGATTGGCATCGTGCATGTGTATAAGACGCACTGTGCATGTGCAGCAGTTACATTGTGATTATAGATGCACATTGAGTGATTGTCATAGTGCATGTGTATAAGACGCACTGCGCATGTGCAGCAGTTACATTGTGATTATAGACGCACATTGAGTGATTGTTTGGCATTGTGCATGTGTGTAAGATGCACTGTGCATGTGCAGCAGTTACATTGTGATTATAGACGCACATTGAGTGATTGGCATTGTGCATGTGTATAAGACGCACTGTGCATGTGCAGCAGTTACATTGTGATTATAGACGCACATTGGGTGATTGTTTGGCATCGTGCGTGTGTAAGAGATGCACTGTGCATGTGCAGCAGTTACATTGTTATTACAGACGCATATTGAGTGATTGTTTGGCATTGTGCATGTGTATAAGACGCACTGTGCATGTGCAGCAGTTACATTGTGATTATAGATGCATATTGAGTGATTTTTTGGCATCTTGCATGTGTATAAGATGCACTGTGCATGTGCAGCAGTTACATTGTGATTATAGATGCACATTAAGTGATTGGCATTGTGCATGTGTATAAGACGCACTGTGCATGTGCAGCAGTTACATTGTTATTACAGACGCACATTGAGTGATTGTTTGGCATTGTGCATGTGTATAAGATGCACTGTGCATGTGCAGCAGTTACATTGTGATTATAGACGCACATTGGGTGATTGTTTGGCATCGTGCGTGTGTAAGAGATGCACTGTGCATGTGCAGCAGTTACATTGTTATTACAGACGCATATTGAGTGATTGTTTGGCATTGTGCATGTGTATAAGACGCACTGTGCATGTGCAGCAGTTACATTGTGATTATAGATGCATATTGAGTGATTTTTTGGCATCTTGCATGTGTATAAGACGCACTGTGCATGTGCAGCAGTTACATTGTTATTACAGACGCACATTGAGTGATTGTTTGGCATTGTGCATGTGTATAAGACGCACTGTGCATGGGCAGCAGTTACATTGTGATTATAGATGAACAATGAGTGATTGTTTGGTATCGTGCATGTGTATAAGATGCACTGTGCATGTGCAGCAGTTACATTGTTATTACAGACGCACATTGAGTGATTGTTTGGCATTGTGCATGTGTATTAGACGAACTGTGCATGTGCAGCAGTTACATTGTGATTATAGACGCACATTCGGTGATTGTTTGGCATTGTGCATGTGTATAAGACGCACTGTGCATGTGCAGCAGTTACATTGTGATCATAGACGCACATTCGGTGATTGTTTGGCATTGTGCATGTGTATAAGACGCACTGTGCATGTGCAGCAGTTACATTGTGATCATAGACGCACATTGAGTTATTGTTTGGTATTGTGCATGTGTATAAGACGCACTGTGCATGTGCAGCAGTTACATTGTGATCATAGACGCACATTCGGTGATTGTTTGGCATTGTGCATGTGTATAAGACGCACTGTGCATGTGCAGCAGTTACATTGTGATTATAGAAGCACATTGGGTGATTGTTTGGCATCGTGCATGTGTATGAGATGCACTGTGCATGTGCAGCAGTTACATTGTGATTATAGACGCACATTGAGTGATTGTTTGGCATTGTGCATGTGTATCAGATGCACTGTGCATGTGCAGCAGTTACATTGTGATTATAGACGCACAATCGGTGAATGTTTGGCATTGTGCATGTGTAAAAGACGCACTGTGCATGTGCAGCAGTTACATTGTGATTATAGACGCACATTGAGTGATTGTTTGGCATCGTGCATGTGTATAAGATGCACTGTGCATGTGCAGCAGTTACATTGTGATTATAGATGCACATTGGGTGATTGTTTGGCATTGTGCATGTGTATAAGATGCACTGTGCATGTGCAGCAGTTACATTGTGATTATAGACGCACATTGGGTGATTGTTTGGCATTGTGCATGTGTACAAGATGCACTGTGCATGTGCAGCAGTTACATTGTGATTATAGTCGCACATTGGGTAATTGTTTGGCATTGTGCATGTGTATGAGATGCACTGTGCATGTGCAGCAGTAACTTTGTGATTATAGATGCACATTGAGTGATTGGCATCGTGCATGTGTATAAGACGCACTGTGCATGTGCAGCAGTTACATTGTGATTATAGATGCACATTGAGTGATTGTCATAGTGCATGTGTATAAGACGCACTGTGCATGTGCAGCAGTTACATTGTGATTATAGACGCACATTGGGTGATTGTTTGGCATCGTGCGTGTGTAAGAGATGCACTGTGCATGTGCAGCAGTTACATTGTTATTACAGACGCATATTGAGTGATTGTTTGGCATTGTGCATGTGTATAAGACGCACTGTGCATGTGCAGCAGTTACATTGTTATTACAGACGCACATTGAGTGATTGTTTGGCATTGTGCATGTGTATAAGACGCACTGTGCATGTGCAGCAGTTACATTGTGATTATATATGCACATTGGGTAATTGTTTGGCATTCTGCATGTGTATATGATGCACTGTGCATGTGCAGCAGTTACATTGTGATTATAGTTGCACATTGGGTGATTGTTTGGCATCGTGCATGTGTGTAAGATGCACTGTGCATGTGCAGCAGTTACATTGTTATTACAGACGCACATTGAGTGATTGTTTGGCATTGTGCATGTGTATAAGACGCACTGTGCATGTGCAGCAGTTACATTGTGATTATAGACGCACATTGAGTGGTTTTTTGGCATCGTGCATGTGTATAAGATGCACTGTGCATGTGCAGCAGTTACATTGTGATTATATATGCACATTGAGTGGTTTTTGGCATTGTGCATTTGTATAAGATGCACTGTGCATGTGCAGCAGTTACATTGTGATTATAGATGCACATTGAGTGGTTTTTTGGCATTGTGCATGTGTATAAGACGCACTGTGCATGTGCAGCAGTTACATTGTGATTATAGACGCACATTGGGTGATTGTTTGGCATCGTGCATGTGTATAAGACGCACTGTGCATGTGCAGCAGTTACATTGTGATTATAGACGCACATTGGGTGATTGTTTTGCATTGTGCATGTGTGTAAGACGCACTGTGCATGTGCAGCAGTTACATTGTGATTATAGACGCACATTGGGTGATTGTTTGGCATCGTGCATGTGTATAAGATGCACTCTGCATGTGCAGCAGTTACATTGTGATTATAGACGCACATTGGGTGATTGTTTGGCATCGTGCATGTGTATAAGACGCACTGTGCATGTGCAGCAGTTACATTGTGATTATAGACGCACATTGGGTGATTGTTTGGCATCGTGCATGTGTATAAGATGCACTCTGCATGTGCAGCAGTTACATTGTGATTATAGATGCACATTGGGTGATTGTTTGGCATTGTGCTTGTGTATAAGATGCACTCTGCATGTGCAGCAGTTACAATGTGATTATAGACGCACATTGGGTAATTGTTTGGCATTGTGCATGTGTATAAGATGCACTGTGCATGTGCAGCAGTTACATTGTGATTATAGACGCACATTGGGTAATTGTTTGGCATTGTGCATGTGTATAAGATGCACTGTGCATGTGCAGCATTTACATTGTGATTATAGATGCACATTGGGTGATTGTTTGGCATTGTGCATGTGTATAAGATGCACTGTGCATGTGCAGCAGTTACATTGTTATTACAGACGCACATTAGGTGATTGTTTGGCATCGTGCATGTGTATAAGACGCACTGTGCATGTGCAGCAGTTACATTGTGATTATAGATGCACATTGGGTGATTGTTTGGCATTGTGCATGTGTATAAGACGCTCTGTGCATGTGCAGCAGTTACATTGTTATTACAGACGTACATTAGGTGATTGTTTGGCATTGTGCATGTGTATAAGATGCACTGTGCATGTGCAGCAGTTACATTGTGATTATAGACGCACATTGGGTGATTGTTTGGCATTGTGCATGTGTATAAGACGCTCTGTGCATTTGCAGTAGTTGCATTGTGATTATAGACACACATTGGGTAATTGTTTGGCATTGTGCATGTGTATGAGATGCACTGTGCATGTGCAGCAGTTACATTGTGATTATAGATGCACATTGAGTGGTTGGCATTGTGCATGTGTATAAGATGCACTGTGCATGTGCAGCAGTTACATTGTTATTACAGAAGCACATTAGGTGATTGTTTGGCATTGTGCATGTGTATAAGATGCACTGTGCATGTGCAGCAGTTACATTGTGATTATAGACGCACATTGGGTGATTGTTTGGCATTGTGCATGTGTACAAGATGCACTGTGCATGTGCAGCAGTTACATTGTGATTATAGTCGCACATTGGGTAATTGTTTGGCATTGTGCATGTGTATGAGATGCACTGTGCATGTGCAGCAGTAACTTTGTGATTATAGATGCACATTGAGTGATTGGCATCGTGCATGTGTATAAGACGCACTGTGCATGTGCAGCAGTTACATTGTGATTATAGATGCACATTGAGTGATTGTCATAGTGCATGTGTATAAGACGCACTGCGCATGTGCAGCAGTTACATTGTGATTATAGACGCACATTGAGTGATTGTTTGGCATTGTGCATGTGTTTAAGATGCACTGTGCATGTGCAGCAGTTACATTGTGATTATAGACGCACATTGAGTGATTGGCATTGTGCATGTGTATAAGACGCACTGTGCATGTGCAGCAGCTACATTGTGATTATAGACGCACATTGGGTGATTTTTTGGCATTGTGCATGTGTATAAGACGCACTGTGCATGTGCAGCAGTTACATTGTGATTATAGACGCACATTGGGTGATTGTTTGGCATTGTGCATGTGTATAAGACGCTCTGTGCATGTGCAGCAGTTAAATTGTTATTACAGACGCACATTAGGTGATTGTTTGGCATTGTGCTTGTGTATAAGATGCACTGTGCATGTGCAGCAGTTACATTGTGATTATAGACGCACATTGAGTGATTGGCATTGTGCATGTGTATAAGATGCTCTGTGCATGTGTAGCAGTTACATTGTGATTATAGTTGCACATTGGGTGATTGTTTGGCATCGTGCGTGTGTAAGAGATGCACTGTGCATGTGCAGCAGTTACATTGTTATTACAGACGCACATTGAGTGATTGTTTGGCATTGTGCATGTGTATAAGACGCACTGTGCATGTGCAGCAGTTACATTGTGATTATATATGCACATTGGGTAATTGTTTGGCATTCTGCATGTGTATATGATGCACTGTGCATGTGCAGCAGTTACATTGTGATTATAGTTGCACATTGGGTGATTGTTTGGCATCGTGCATGTGTGTAAGATGCACTGTGCATGTGCAGCAGTTACATTGTTATTACAGACGCACATTGAGTGATTGTTTGGCATTGTGCATGTGTATAAGACGCACTGTGCATGTGCAGCAGTTACTTAGTGATTATAGATGCACATTGAGTGGTTTTTTGGCATCGTGCATGTGTATAAGATGCACTGTGCATGTGCAGCAGTTACATTGTGATTATAGATGCACATTGAGTGGTTTTTTGGCATTGTGCATGTGTATAAGACGCACTGTGCATGTGCAGCAGTTACATTGTGATTATAGACGCACATTGGGTGATTGTTTGGCATCGTGCATGTGTATAAGACGCACTGTGCATGTGCAGCAGTTACATTGTGATTATAGACGCACATTGGGTGATTGTTTTGCATTGTGCATGTGTGTAAGACGCACTGTTCATGTGCAGCAGTTACATTGTGATTATGGACGCACATTGGGTGATTGTTTGGCATCGTGCATGTGTATAAGATGCACTCTGCATGTGCAGCAGTTACATTGTGATTATAGATGCACATTGGGTGATTGTTTGGCATTGTGCTTGTGTATAAGATGCACTGTGCATGTGCAGCAGTTACATTGTGATTATAGATGCACATTGAGTGGTTTTTTGGCATTGTGCATGTGTATAAGACGCACTGTGCATGTGCAGCAGTTACATTGTGATTATAGATGCACATTGGGTGATTGTTTGGCATCGTGCATGTGTATAAGATGCACTCTGCATGTGCAGCAGTTACATTGTGATTATAGATGCACATTGGGTGATTGTTTGGCATTGTGCTTGTGTATAAGATGCACTCTGCATGTGCAGCAGTTACAATGTGATTATAGACGCACATTGGGTAATTGTTTGGCATTGTGCATGTGTATAAGATGCACTGTGCATGTGCAGCAGTTACATTGTGATTATAGACGCACATTGGGTAATTGTTTGGCATTGTGCATGTGTATAAGATGCACTGTGCATGTGCAGCAGTTACATTGTGATTATAGATGCACATTGGGTGATTGTTTGGCATTGTGCATGTGTATAAGATGCACTGTGCATGTGCAGCAGTTACATTGTTATTACAGACGCACATTAGGTGATTGTTTGGCATCGTGCATGTGTATAAGACGCACTGTGCATGTGCAGCAGTTACATTGTGATTATAGATGCACATTGGGTGATTGTTTGGCATTGTGCATGTGTATGAGACGCTCTGTGCATGTGCAGCAGTTACATTGTTATTACAGACGTACATTAGGTGATTGTTTGGCATTGTGCATGTGTATAAGATGCACTGTGCATGTGCAGCAGTTACATTGTGATTATAGACGCACATTGGGTGATTGTTTGGCATTGTGCATGTGTATAAGACGCTCTGTGCATGTGCAGCAGTTACATTGTGATTATAGATGCACATTGAGTGGTTGGCATTGTGCATGTGTATAAGATGCACTGTGCATGTGCAGCAGTTACATTGTTATTACAGAAGCACATTAGGTGATTGTTTGGCATCGTGCATGTTTATAAGACGCACTGTGCATGTGCAGCAGTTACATTGTGATTATAGACGCACATTGAGTGATTGTTTGGCATTGTGCATGTGTATAAGACGCACTGTGCATGTGCAGCAGTTACATTGTGATTATAGATGCACATTGGGTAATTGTTTGGCATTCTGCATGTGTATAAGATTCACTGTGCATGTGCAGCAGTTACATTGTGATTATAGATGCACATTGGGTGATTGTTTGGCATTGTGCTTGTGTATAAGATGCACTCTGCATGTGCAGCAGTTACAATGTGATTATAGACGCACATTGGGTAATTGTTTGGCATTGTGCATGTGTATAAGATGCACTGTGCATGTGCAGCAGTTACATTGTGATTATAGACGCACATTGGGTAATTGTTTGGCATTGTGCATGTGTATAAGATGCACTGTGCATGTGCAGCAGTTACATTGTGATTATAGATGCACATTGGGTGATTGTTTGGCATTGTGCATGTGTATAAGATGCACTGTGCATGTGCAGCAGTTACATTGTTATTACAGACGCACATTAGGTGATTGTTTGGCATCGTGCATGTGTATAAGACGCACTGTGCATGTGCAGCAGTTACATTGTGATTATAGATGCACATTGGGTGATTGTTTGGCATTGTGCATGTGTATAAGACGCTCTGTGCATGTGCAGCAGTTACATTGTTATTACAGACGTACATTAGGTGATTGTTTGGCATTGTGCATGTGTATAAGATGCACTGTGCATGTGCAGCAGTTACATTGTGATTATAGACGCACATTGGGTGATTGTTTGGCATTGTGCATGTGTATAAGACGCTCTGTGCATTTGCAGTAGTTGCATTGTGATTATAGACACACATTGGGTAATTGTTTGGCATTGTGCATGTGTATGAGATGCACTGTGCATGTGCAGCAGTTACATTGTGATTATAGATGCACATTGAGTGGTTGGCATTGTGCATGTGTATAAGATGCACTGTGCATGTGCAGCAGTTACATTGTTATTACAGAAGCACATTAGGTGATTGTTTGGCATCGTGCATGTTTATAAGACGCACTGTGCATGTGCAGCAGTTACATTGTGATTATAGACGCACATTGAGTGATTGTTTGGCATTGTGCATGTGTATAAGACGCACTGTGCATGTGCAGCAGTTACATTGTGATTATAGATGCACATTGGGTAATTGTTTGGCATTCTGCATGTGTATAAGATTCACTGTGCATGTGCAGCAGTTACATTGTGATTATAGACGCACATTGAGTGATTGTTTGGCATTGGGCATGTGTATAAGACGCACTGTGCATGTGCAGCAGTTACATTGTGATTATAGATGCATATTGAGTGATTTTTGGCATCGTGCATGTGTATAAGATGCACTGTGCATGTGCATCAGTTACATTGTGATTATAGATGCACATTAAGTGATTGGCATTGTGCATGTGTATAAGACGCACTGTGCATGTGCAGCAGTTACATTGTTATTACAGACGCACATTGAGTGATTGTTTGGCATTGTGCATGTGTATAAGACGCACTGTGCATGTGCAGCAGTTAAATAGTGATTATAGACGCACATTCAGTGATTGTTTGGCATTGTGCATGTGTATAAGATGCACTGTGCATTTGCAGCAGTTACATTGTTATTACAGACGCACATTGAGTGATTGTTTGGCATTGTGCATGTGTATAAGATGCACTGTGCATGTGCAGCAGTTACATTGTGATTATAGACGCACATTGGGTGATTGTTTGGCATTGTGCATGTGTATAAGATGCATTGTGCATGTGCAGCAGTTACTTAGTGATTATAGACGCACATTCGGTGATTGTTTGGCATTGTGCATGTGTATAAGACGCACTGTGCATGTGCAGCAGTTACATTGTGATTATAGATGCATATTGAGTGATTGTTTGGCATCGTGCATGTGTATAAGATGCACTGTGCATGTGCAGCAGTTGAATTGTTATTACAGACGCACATTAGGTGATTGTTTGGCATTGTGCATGTGTATAAGATGCACTGTGCATGTGCAGCAGTTACATTGTGATTATAGACGCACATTGAGTGATTGGCATTGTGCATGTGTATAAGATGCACTGTGCATTTGCAGCAGTTGCATTGTGATTATAGACGCACATTGGGTAATTGTTTGGCATTGTGCATGTGTATGAGATGCACTGTGCATGTGCAGCAGTTACATTGTGATTATAGATGCACATTGAGTGATTGGCATTGTGCATGTGTATAAGATGCACTGTGCATTTGCAGCAGTTGCATTGTGATTATAGATGCACATTGAGTGATTGTTTGGCATCGTGCATGTTTATAAGATGCACTGTGCATGTGCAGCAGTTACATTGTGATTATAGATGCACATTGAGTGATTGTTTGGCATTGTGCATGTGTATAAGATGCACTGTGCATGTGCAGCAGTTACATTGTGATTATATATGCACATTGGGTAATTGTTTGGCATTCTGCATGTGTATAAGATGCACTGTGCATGTGCAGCAGTTACATTGTGATTATAGTTGCACATTGGGTGATTGTTTGGCATCGTGCATGTGTGTAAGACGCACTGTGCATGTGCAGCAGTTACATTGTGATTATAGACGCACATTCGGTGATTGTTTGGCATTGTGCATGTGTATAAGATGCACTGTGCATGTGCAGCAGTTACATTGTGATCATAGACGCACATTCGGTGATTGTTTGGCATTGTGCATGTGTATAAGACGCACTGTGCATGTGCAGCAGTTACATTGTGATTATAGATGCATATTGAGTGATTGTTTGGCATCGTGCATGTGTATAAGATGCACTGTGCATGTGCAGCAGTTAAATTGTTATTACAGACGCACATTAGGTGATTGTTTGGCATTGTGCATGTGTATAAGATGCACTGTGCATGTGCAGCAGTTACATTGTGATTATAGACGCACATTGAGTGATTGGCATTGTGCATGTGTATAAGATGCATTGTGCATGTGCAGCAGTTACTTAGTGATTATAGACGCACATTCGGTGATTGTTTGGCATTGTGCATGTGTATAAGACGCACTGTGCATGTGCAGCAGTTACATTGTGATTATAGATGCATATTGAGTGATTGTTTGGCATCGTGCATGTGTATAAGATGCACTGTGCATGTGCAGCAGTTAAATTGTTATTACAGACGCACATTAGGTGATTGTTTGGCATTGTGCATGTGTATAAGATGCACTGTGCATGTGCAGCAGTTACATTGTGATTATAGACGCACATTGAGTGATTGGCATTGTGCATGTGTATAAGATGCATTGTGCATGTGCAGCAGTTACTTAGTGATTATAGACGCACATTGGGTAATTGTTTGGCATTGTGCATGTGTATGAGATGCACTGTGCATGTGCAGCAGTTACATTGTGATTATAGACGCACATTGAGTGATTGGCATTGTGCATGTGTATAAGATGCACTGTGCATTTGCAGCAGTTGCATTGTGATTATAGATGCACATTGAGTGATTGTTTGGCATCGTGCATGTTTATAAGACGCACTGTGCATGTGCAGCAGTTACATTGTGATTATAGATGCAAATTGAGTGATTGTTTGGCATTGTGCATGTGTATAAGATGCACTGTGCATGTACAGCAGTTACATTGTGATTATAGATGCACATTGAGTGATTGTTTGGCATTGTGCATGTGTATAAGATGCACTGTGCATGTGCAGCAGTTACATTGTGATTATAGTTGCACATTGGGTGATTGTTTGGCATCGTGCATGTGTGTAAGATGCACTGTGCATGTGCAGCAGTTACATTGTTATTACAGATGCACATTGAGTGATTGTTTGGCATTGTGCATGTGTATAAGATGCACTGTGCATGTGCAGCAGTTACATTGTGATCATAGACGCACATTCGGTGATTGTTTGGCATTGTGCATGTGTATAAGATGCACTGTGCATGTGCAGCAGTTACATTGTGATCATAGACGCACATTCGGTGATTGTTTGGCATTGTGCATGTGTACAAGACGCACTGTGCATGTGCAGCAGTTACATTGTTATTACAGACGCACATTGAGTGATTGTTTGGCAATGTGCATGTGTATAAGACGCACTGTGCATGTGCAGCAGTTACATTGTGATCATAGACGCACATTTGGTGATTGTTTGGCATTGTGCATGTGTATAAGACGCACTGTGCATGTGCAGCAGTTACATTGTGATTATAGATGCACATTGAGTGATTGGCATTGTGCATGTGCAGCAGTTACATTGTTATTACAGACGCACATTGAGTGATTGATTGGCATTGTGCATGTGTATAAGACGCACTGTGCATGTGCAGCAGTTACATTGTGATTATAGACGCACATTGAGTGATTGTTTGGCATTGTGCATGTGCATAAGATGCACTGTGCATGTGCAGCAGTTACATTGTGATTATAGATGCACATTGAGTGATTGGCATTGTGCATGTGCAGCAGTTACATTGTTATTACAGACGCACATTGAGTGATTGTTTGGCATTGTGCATGTGTATAAGATGCACTGTGCATGTGCAGCAGTTACATTGTGATTATAGACGCACATTGAGTGATTGGTTGGCATCGTGCATGTGTTTAAGATGCACTGTGCATGTGCAGCAGTTACATTGTGATTATAGACGCACATTGAGTGATTGGCATTGTGCATGTGCAGCAGTTACATTGTGATTATAGACGCACATTGTGTGATTGTTTGGCATTGTGCATGTGTATAAGACGCACTGTGCATGTGCAGCAGTTACATTGTGATTATAGACGCACATTGGGTGATTGTTTGGCATTGTGCATGTTTATAAGACGCACTGTGCATGTGCAGCAGTTACATTGTGATCATAGACGCACATTCGGTGATTGTTTGGCATTGTGCATGTGTATAAGACGCACTGTGCATGTGCAGCAGTTACATTGTGATCATAGACGCACATTCGGTGATTGTTTGGCATTGTGCATGTGTATAAGACGCACTGTGCATGTGCAGCAGTTACATTGTGATTATAGACGCACATTCGGTGATTGTTTGGCATTGTGCATGTGTATAAGACGCTCTGTGCATGTGCAGCAGTTACATTGTGTTTATAGACACACATTCGGTGAATGTTTGGCATTGTGCATGTGTATAAGACGCACTGTGCATGTGCAGCAGTTACATTGTGATTATAGACGCACATTCGGTGATATTTTGGCATTGTGCACGTGTATAAGATGCACTGTGCATGTGCAGCAGTTACATTGTGATTATAGACGCACATTGGGTGATTGTTTTTCATTGTGCATGTGTATAAGACGCACTGTGCATGTGCAGCAGTTACATTGTGATTACAGACGCACATTCGGTGAATGTTTGGCATTGTGCATGTGTATAAGATTCACTGTGCATGTGCAGCAGTTACATTGTGATTACAGACGCACATTCGGTGAATGTTTGGCATTGTGCATGTGTATAAGAAGCACTGTGCATGTGCAGCAGTTACATTGTGATTATAGACGCACATTGGGTGAGTGTTTGGCATTGTGCATGTGTATAAGACGCACTGTGCATGTGCAGCAGCTACATTGTGATTATAGACGCACATTGGGTGATTTTTTGGCATTGTGCATGTGTATAAGACGCACTGTGCATGTGCAGCAGTTACATTGTGATTATAGACGCACATTGAGTGATTGTTTGGCATCGTGCATGTGTATAAGATGCACTGTGCATGTGCAGCAGTTACATTGTGATTATAGACGCACATTGGGTGATTGTTTGGCATTGTGCATGTGTATAAGACGCACTGTGCATGTGCAGCAGTTAAATAGTGATTATAGACGCACATTCAGTGATTGTTTGGCATTGTGCATGTGTATAAGATGCACTGTGCATTTGCAGCAGTTACATTGTTATTACAGACGCACATTGAGTGATTGTTTGGCATTGTGCATGTGTATAAGATGCACTGTGCATGTGCAGCAGTTACATTGTGATTATAGACGCACATTGGGTGATTGTTTGGCATTGTGCATGTGTATAAGATGCATTGTGCATGTGCAGCAGTTACTTAGTGATTATAGACGCACATTCGGTGATTGTTTGGCATTGTGCATGTGTATAAGACGCACTGTGCATGTGCAGCAGTTACATTGTGATTATAGATGCATATTGAGTGATTGTTTGGCATCGTGCATGTGTATAAGATGCACTGTGCATGTGCAGCAGTTGAATTGTTATTACAGACGCACATTAGGTGATTGTTTGGCATTGTGCATGTGTATAAGATGCACTGTGCATGTGCAGCAGTTACATTGTGATTATAGACGCACATTGAGTGATTGGCATTGTGCATGTGTATAAGATGCACTGTGCATTTGCAGCAGTTGTATTGTGATTATAGACGCACATTGGGTAATTGTTTGGCATTGTGCATGTGTATGAGATGCACTGTGCATGTGCAGCAGTTACATTGTGATTATAGATGCACATTGAGTGATTGGCATTGTGCATGTGTATAAGATGCACTGTGCATTTGCAGCAGTTGCATTGTGATTATAGATGCACATTGAGTGATTGTTTGGCATCGTGCATGTTTATAAGATGCACTGTGCATGTGCAGCAGTTACATTGTGATTATAGATGCACATTGAGTGATTGTTTGGCATTGTGCATGTGTATAAGATGCACTGTGCATGTGCAGCAGTTACATTGTGATTATATATGCACATTGGGTAATTGTTTGGCATTCTGCATGTGTATAAGATGCACTGTGCATGTGCAGCAGTTACATTGTGATTATAGTTGCACATTGGGTGATTGTTTGGCATCGTGCATGTGTGTAAGATGCACTGTGCATGTGCAGCAGTTACATTGTTATTACAGATGCACATTGAGTGATTGTTTGGCATTGTGCATGTGTATAAGACGCACTGTGCATGTGCAGCAGTTACATTGTGATTATAGACGCACATTCGGTGATTGTTTGGCATTGTGCATGTGTATAAGATGCACTGTGCATGTGCAGCAGTTACATTGTGATCATAGACGCACATTCGGTGATTGTTTGGCACTGTGCATGTGTATAAGACGCACTGTGCATGTGCAGCAGTTACATTGTGATTATAGATGCATATTGAGTGATTGTTTGGCATCGTGCATGTGTATAAGATGCACTGTGCATGTGCAGCAGTTAAATTGTTATTACAGACGCACATTAGGTGATTGTTTGGCATTGTGCATGTGTATAAGATGCACTGTGCATGTGCAGCAGTTACATTGTGATTATAGACGCACATTGAGTGATTGGCATTGTGCATGTGTATAAGATGCATTGTGCATGTGCAGCAGTTACTTAGTGATTATAGACGCACATTCGGTGATTGTTTGGCATTGTGCATGTGTATAAGACGCACTGTGCATGTGCAGCAGTTACATTGTGATTATAGATGCATATTGAGTGATTGTTTGGCATCGTGCATGTGTATAAGATGCACTGTGCATGTGCAGCAGTTAAATTGTTATTACAGACGCACATTAGGTGATTGTTTGGCATTGTGCATGTGTATAAGATGCACTGTGCATGTGCAGCAGTTACATTGTGATTATAGACGCACATTGAGTGATTGGCATTGTGCATGTGTATAAGATGCACTGTGCATTTGCAGCAGTTGCATTGTGATTATAGACGCACATTGGGTAATTGTTTGGCATTGTGCATGTGTATGAGATGCACTGTGCATGTGCAGCAGTTACATTGTGATTATAGACGCACATTGAGTGATTGGCATTGTGCATGTGTATAAGATGCACTGTGCATTTGCAGCAGTTGCATTGTGATTATAGATGCACATTGAGTGATTGTTTGGCATCGTGCATGTTTATAAGACGCACTGTGCATGTGCAGCAGTTACATTGTGATTATAGATGCAAATTGAGTGATTGTTTGGCATTGTGCATGTGTATAAGATGCACTGTGCATGTACAGCAGTTACATTGTGATTATAGATGCACATTGAGTGATTGTTTGGCATTGTGCATGTGTATAAGATGCACTGTGCATGTGCAGCAGTTACATTGTGATTATAGTTGCACATTGGGTGATTGTTTGGCATCGTGCATGTGTGTAAGATGCACTGTGCATGTGCAGCAGTTACATTGTTATTACAGATGCACATTGAGTGATTGTTTGGCATTGTGCATGTGTATAAGACGCACTGTGCATGTGCAGCAGTTACATTGTGATTATAGACGCACATTCGGTGATTGTTTGGCATTGTGCATGTGTATAAGATGCACTGTGCATGTGCAGCAGTTACATTGTGATCATAGACGCACATTCGGTGATTGTTTGGCATTGTGCATGTGTATAAGATGCACTGTGCATGTGCAGCAGTTACATTGTGATCATAGACGCACATTCGGTGATTGTTTGGCATTGTGCATGTGTACAAGACGCACTGTGCATGTGCAGCAGTTACATTGTTATTACAGACGCACATTGAGTGATTGTTTGGCAATGTGCATGTGTATAAGACGCACTGTGCATGTGCAGCAGTTACATTGTGATCATAGACGCACATTCGGTGATTGTTTGGCATTGTGCATGTGTATAAGACGCACTGTGCATGTGCAGCAGTTACATTGTGATTATAGATGCACATTGGGTGATTGTATGGCATTGTGCATGTGTATAAGACGCACTGTGCATCTGCAGCAGTTACATTGTGATTATAGACGCACATTCGGTGATTGTTTGGCATTGTGCATGTGTATAAGATGCACTGTGCATGTGCAGCAGTTACATTGTGATTATAGATGCACATTGAGTGATTGGCATTGTGCATGTGCAGCAGTTACATTGTTATTACAGACGCACATTGAGTGATTGATTGGCATTGTGCATGTGTATAAGACGCACTGTGCATGTGCAGCAGTTACATTGTGATTATAGACGCACATTGAGTGATTGTTTGGCATTGTGCATGTGTATAAGACGCACTGTGCATGTGCAGCAGTTACATTGTGATTATAGACGCACATTGAGTGATTGGTTGGCATCGTGCATGTGTTTAAGATGCACTGTGCATGTGCAGCAGTTACATTGTGATTATAGACGCACATTGAGTGATTGGCATTGTGCATGTGCAGCAGTTACATTGTTATTACAGAAGCACATTGGGTGATTGTTTGGCATTGTGCATGTGTATAAGATGCACTGTGCATGTGCAGCAGTTACATTGTGATTATAGACGCACATTGTGTGATTGTTTGGCATTGTGCATGTGTATAAGACGCACTGTGCATGTGCAGCAGTTACATTGTGATCATAGACGCACATTCGGTGATTGTTTGGCATTGTGCATGTGTATAAGACGCACTGTGCATGTGCAGCAGTTACATTGTGATTATAGACGCACATTGGGTGATTGTTTGGCATTGTGCATGTTTATAAGATGCACTGTGCATGTGCAGCAGTTACATTGTGTTTATAGACACACATTCGGTGAATGTTTGGCATTGTGCATGTGTATAAGACGCACTGTGCATGTGCAGCAGTTACATTGTGATTATAGACGCACATTCGGTGATATTTTGGCATTGTGCACGTGTATAAGATGCACTGTGCATGTGCAGCAGTTACATTGTGATTATAGACGCACATTGGGTGATTGTTTTTCATTGTGCATGTGTATAAGACGCACTGTGCATGTGCAGCAGTTACATTGTGATTATAGACGCACATTGAGTGATTGTTTGGCATTGTGCATGTGTATAAGATGCACTGTGCATGAGCAGCAGTTACATTGTGATTATAGACGCACATTGGGTGAATTTTTGGCATTGTGCATGTGTATAAGATGCACTGTGCATGAGCAGCAGTTACATTGTGATTATAGACGCACATTGGGTGATTGTTTTTCATTGTGCATGTGTATAAGACGCACTGTGCATGTGCAGCAGTTACATTGTGATTATAGACGCACATTGAGTGATTGTTTGGCATCGTGCATGTGTATAAGATGCACTGTGCATGTGCAGCAGTTACATTGTGATTATAGACGCACATTGGGTGATTTTTTGGCATTGTGCATGTGTATAAGATGCACTGTGCATGAGCAGCAGTTACATTGTGATTATAGACGCACATTGGGTGATTGTTTTTCATTGTGCATGTGTATAAGACGCACTGTGCATGTGCAGCAGTTACATTGTGATTATAGACGCACATTGAGTGATTGTTTGGCATCGTGCATGTGTATAAGATGCACTGTGCATGTGCAGCAGTTACATTGTGATTACAGACGCACATTCGGTGAATGTTTGGCATTGTGCATGTGTATAAGATTCACTGTGCATGTGCAGCAGTTACATTGTGATTACAGACGCACATTCGGTGAATGTTTGGCATTGTGCATGTGTATAAGAAGCACTGTGCATGTGCAGCAGTTACATTGTGATTATAGACGCACATAGAGTGATTGTTTGGCATCGTGCATGTGTATAAGATGCACTGTGCATGTGCAGCAGTTACATTGTGATTATAGACGCACATTGGGTGATTGTTTGGCATTGTGCATATGTATAAGACGCACTGTGCATGTGCAGCAGTTACATTGTGATTATAGTTGCACATTTAGTGATAGTTTGGCATTGTGCATGTGTGTAAGACGCACTGTGCATGTGCAGCAGTTACATTGTGATTATAGATGCACATTGGGTGATTGTTTGGCATTGTGCATGTGTATAAGACGCTCTGTGCATGTGCAGCAGTTAAATTGTTATTACAGACGCACATTAGGTGATTGTTTGGCATTGTGCATGTGTATAAGATGCACTGTGCATTTGCAGCAGTTGCATTGTGATTATAGATGCACATTGGGTAATTGTTTGGCATTGTGCATGTGTATAAGAAGCACTGTGCATGTGCAGCAGTTACATTGTGATTATAGTTGCACATTGGGTGATTGTTTGGCATTGTGCATGTGTATAAGACGCACTGTGCATGTGCAGCAGTTACATTGTTATTACAGACGCACATTGAGTGATTGTTTGGCATTGTGCATGTGTATAAGATGCACTGTGCATGTGCAGCAGTTACATTGTGATTATAGACGCACATTGAGTGATTGTTTGGCATTGTGCATGTGTATAAGACGCACTGTGCATGTGCAGCAGTTACATTGTGATTATAGTTGCACATTGGGTGATTGTTTGGCATCGTGCATGTGTGTAAGATGCACTGTGCATGTGCAGCAGTTACATTTTTTTTACAGATGCATATTGAGTGATTGTTTGGCATTGTGCTTGTGTATAAGACGCACTGTGCATGTGCAGCAGTTACATTGTGATTATAGACGCACATTGGGTGATTGTTTGGCATTGTGCATGTGTATAAGATGCATTGTGCATGTGCAGCAGTTACATTGTGATTATAGATGCACATTAAGTGATTGGCATTGTGCATGTGTATAAGATGCATTGTGCATGTGCAGCAGTTACATTGTGATTATAGACGCACATTGAGTGATTGTTTGGCATTGTGCATGTGTATAAGATGCACTGTGCATGTGCAGCAGTTACATTGTGATTATAGACGCACATTGAGTGATTGTTTGGCATTGTGCATGTGTATAAGACGCACTGTGCATGTGCAGCAGTTACATTGTGATTATAGTTGCACATTGGGTGATTGTTTGGCATCGTGCATGTGTGTAAGATGCACTGTGCATGTGCAGCAGTTACATTTTTTTTACAGATGCATATTGAGTGATTGTTTGGCATTGTGCTTGTGTATAAGATGCACTGTGCATGTGCAGCAGTTACATTGTGATTATAGACGCACATTGGGTGATTGTTTGGCATCGTGCATGTGTATAAGATGCACTGTGCATGTGCAGCAGTTACAATGTTATTACAGATGCACATTGAGTGATTGTTTGGCATTGTGCATGTGTATAAGACGCACTGTGCATGTGCAGCAGTTACATTGTTATTACAGACGCACATTGAGTGATTGTTTGGCATTGTGCATGTGTATAAGATGCACTGTGCATGTGCAGCAGTTACATTGTGATTATAGACGCACATTCGGTGATTGTTTGGCATTGTGCATGTGTATAAGATGCACTGTGCATGTGCAGCAGTTACATTGTGATCATAGACGCACATTCGGTGATTGTTTGGCATTGTGCATGTGTATAAGACGCACTGTGCATGTGCAGCAGTTACATTGTTATCATAGACGCACATTGAGTGATTGTTTGGCAATGTGCATGTGTATAAGATGCACTGTGCATGTGCAGCAGTTACATTGTGATCATAGATGCACATTCGTTGATTGTTTGGCATCGTGCATGTGATTAAGATGCACTGTGCATGTGCAGCAGTTACATTGTGATTATAGATGCACATTGGGTGATTGTTTGGCATTGTGCATGTGTATAAGACGCACTGTGCATGTGCAGCAGTTACATTGTGATTATAGACGCACATTGGGTGATTGTATGGCATTGTGCATGTGTATAAGATGCACTGTGCATCTGCAGCAGTTACATTGTGATCATAGATGCACATTCGTTGATTGTTTGGCATCGTGCATGTGTATAAGACGCACTGTGCATGTGCAGCAGTTACATTGTGATTATAGACGCACATTGAGTGATTGGTTGGCATCGTGCATGTGTTTAAGATGCACTGTGCATGTGCAGCAGTTACATTGTGATTATAGATGCACATTGGGTAATTGTTTGGCATTCTGCATGTGTATAAGATGCACTGTGCATGTGCAGCAGTTACATTGTGATTATAGATGCACATTCGGTGATTGTTTGGCATTGTGCATGTGTATAAGATGCACTGTGCGTGTGCAGCAGTTACATTGTGATCATAGATGCACATTCGGTGATTGTTTGGCATTGTGCATATGTATAAGATGCACTGTGCATGTGCAGCAGTTAAATTGTGATTACAGACGCACATTGAGTGATTGTTTGGCATTGTGCATGTGTATAAGACGCACTGTGCATGTGCAGCAGTTACATTGTGATTATAGACGTACATTCGGTGATTGTTTGGCATTGTGCATTTGTATAAGAAGCACAATGCATGTGCAGCAGTTACATTGTGATTATAGACGCACATTCGGTGATTGGCATTGTGCATGTGTATAAGACGCACTGTGCATGTGCAGCAGTTACATTGTTATTACATACGCACATTGGGTGATTGTTTGGCATCGTGCATGTGTATAAGACGCACTGTGCATGAGCAGCAGTTACATTGTGATTATAGACGCACATTGGGTGATTGTTTGGCATTGTGCATGTGTATAAGACGCACTGTGCATGTGCAGCAGTTACATTGTGATTATAGACGCACATTGAGTGATTGGCATTGTGCATGTGTATAAGACGCACTGTGCATGTGCAGCAGTTACATTGTTATTACATACGCACATTGGGTGATTGTTTGGCATCGTGCATGTGTATAAGACGCACTGTGCATGAGCAGCAGTTACATTGTGATTATAGACGCACATTGGGTGATTGTTTGGCATTGTGCATGTGTATAAGACGCACTGTGCATGTGCAGCAGTTACATTGTGATTATAGACGCACATTGAGTGATTTTTTGGCATTGTGCATGTGTATAAGATGCACTGTGCATGTGCAGCAGTTACATTGTTATTACAGATGCACATTGAGTGATTGTTTGGCATTGTGCATGTGTATAAGAAGCACAATGCATGTGCAGCAGTTACATTGTGATTATAGACGCACATTCGGTGATTGTTTGGCATTGTGCATGTGTATAAGACGCACTGTGCATGTGCAGCAGTTACATTGTGATCATAGATGCACATTCGGTGATTGTTTGGCATCGTGCATGTGTATAAGATGCACTGTGCATCTGCAGCAGTTACATTGTGATTATAGATGCACATTGGGTGATTGTTTGGCATTGTGCATGTGTATAAGATACACTGTGCATGTGCAGCAGTTACATTGTGATTATAGACGCACATTGGGTGATTGTTTGGCATTGTGCATGTGTATGAGATGCACTGTGCATGTGCAGCAGTTACATTGTGATTATAGACGCACATTGAGTGATTGTTTGGCAATGTGCATGTGTATAAGATGCACTGTGCATGTGCAGCAGTTACATTGTGATTATAGATGCACATTGGGTGATTGTTTGGTATTGTGCATGTGTATAAGATGCACCGTGCATGTGCTGTAGTTATATTGTGATTACAGATGCACATTGAGTGATTGTTTGGCATCGTGCATGTGTATAAGACGCACTGCGCATGTGCAGCAGTTACATTGTGATTATAGACGCACATTGGGTGATTGTTTGGCATTGTGCATGTGTATAAGACGCACTGTGCATGTGCAGCAGTTACATTGTGATTATAGACGCACATTGAGTGATTGTTTGGCATCGTGCATGTGTATAAGATGCACTGTGCATGTGCAGCAGTTACATTGTGATTATAGACGCACATTGGGTGATTGTTTGGCATTGTACATGTGTATAAGATGCACTGTGCATGTGCAGCAGTTATATTGTGATTATAGATGCACATTGGGTGATTGTTTGGCATTTTGCATGTGTATAAGACGCACTGTGCATGTGCAGCAGTTACATTGTGATTATAGATGCACATTGAGTGATTGTTTGGCATTGTGCATGTGTATAAGACGCACTGTGCATGTGCAGCAGTTACATCGTGATTATAGATGCACATTGGGTGATTGTTTGGTATTGTGCATGTGTATAAGATGCACTGTGCATGTGCTGTAGTTATATTGTGATTACAGATGCACATTGAGTGATTGTTTGGCATCGTGCATTTGTATAAGACGCACTGTGCATGTGCAGCAGTTACATTGTGATTATAGTCGCACATTGGGTGATTGTTTGGCATTGTGCATGTGTATGAGATGCACTGTGCATGTGCAGCAGTTACATTGTGATTATAGACGCACATTCGGTGAATGTTTGGCATTGTGCATGTGTATAAGACGCACTGTGCATGTGCAGCAGTTACATTGTGATTATAGATGCACATTGGGTGATTGTTTGGCATTGTGTATGTGTATAAGACGCACTGTGCATGTGCAGCAGTTACATTGTGATTATAGACGCACATTCGGTGAATGTTTGGCATTGTGTATGTGTATAAGACGCACTGTGCATGTGCAGCAGTTACATTGTGATTATAGACGCACATTGGGTGATTGTTTTTCATTGTGTATGTGTATAAGACGCACTGTGCATGTGCAGCAGTTACATTGTGATTATAGACGCACATTCGGTGAATGTTTGGCATTGTGCATGTGTATAAGATGCACTGTGCATGTGCAGCAGTTACATTGTGATTATAGACGCACATTGGGTGATTGTTTGGCATTGTGCATGTGTATAAGACGCACTGTGCATGTGCAGCAGTTACATTGTGATTATAGATGCACATTGGGTGATTGTTTGGCATCGTGCATGGGTATAAGACGCACTGTGCATGTGCAGCAGTTACATTGTGATTATAGATGCACATTGGGTGATTGTTTTTCATTGTGTATGTGAATAAGATGCACTCTGCTTGTGCAGCAGTTATATTGTGATCATAGACGCACATTGGGTGATTGTTTGGCATCGTGCATGTGTATAAGACGCACTGTGCATGTGCAGCAGTTACATTGTGATTATAGACGCACATTGGGTGATTGTTTGGCATCCTGCATGTGTATAAGACGCACTGTGCATGTGCAGCAGTTACATTGTGATCATAGACGCACATTGGGTGATTGTTTGGCATCCTGCATGTGTATAAGACGCACTGTGCATGTGCAGCAGTTACATTGTGATTATAGACGCACATTGGGTGATTGTTTGGCATCGTGCATGTGTATAAGATGCACTGTGCTTGTGCAAAAGTTACATTGTGATTATAGACGCACATTCGGTGATTGTTTGGCATTGTGCATGTGTATAAGACGCAATGTGCATGTGCAGCAGTTACATTGTTATTCTAGACGCACATTGGGTGATTGTTTGGCATCGTGCATGTGTATAAGATTCACTGTGCATGTGCAGCAGTTAGATTGTGATTATAGACGCACATTGGGTGATTGTTTGGCATCGTGCATGTGTATAAGATGCATTGTGCTTGTGCAGCAGTTACATTGTCATTATAGACGCACATTGAGTGTTTGGCATCGTGCATGTGTATAAGACACACTGTACATGTGCAGCAGTTACATTGTTATTACAGACGCACATTGAGTGATTGCTTGGCATCATGCATATGTATAAGATGCACTGTGCATGTGCAGCAGTTACATTGTGATTATAGACGCACATTGAGTGATTGTTTGGCATTGTGGATGTGTATAAGATGCACTGTGCATGTGCAGCAGTTACATTGTGATTATAGACGCACATTGGGTGATTGTTTGGCATTGTGGATGTGTATAAGATGCACTGTGCATGTGCAGCAGTTACATTGTGATTATAGACGCACATTGAGTGATTGTTTGGCATCGTGCATGTGTATAAGATGCACTGTGCATGAGCAGCAGTTACATTGTGATTATAGACGCACATTGGGTGATTGTTTGGCATTGTGGATGTTTATAAGATGCACTTTGCATGTGCAGCAGTTACATTGTGATTATAGTCGCACATTGGGTGATTGTCTGGCATTGTGCATGTGTATAAGAAGCACTGTGCATGTGCAGCAGTTACATTGTTATTACAGACGCACATTGAGTGATTGTTTGGCATCGTGCATGTGTATAAGAAGCACTGTGCATGTGCAGCAGTTACATTGTGATTATAGATGCACATTAAGTGATTGTTTGGCATCGTGCATGTGTATAAGACGCACTGTGCATGTGCAGCAGTTACATTGTTATTACAGACGCACATTGAGTGATTGTTTGGCATTGTGCATGTGTATAAGACGCACTGTCCATGTGCAGCAGTTACATTGTGATTATAGATGCACATTGGGTGATTGTTTGGCATTGTGCATGTGTATAAGACGCACAGTGCATGTGCAGCAGTTGCATTGTGATCATAGACGCACATTCGGTGATTGTTTGGCAATGTGCATGTGTATAAGACGCTCTGTGCATGTGCAGCAGTTACATTGTGATCATAGACGCACATTGAGTGATTGTTTGGCATTGTGCATGTGTTCAAGACGCACTGTGCATCTGCAGCAGTTACATTGTGATTATAGACGCACATTCGGTGATTGTTTGGCATTGTGCATGTGTATAAGATGCACTGTGCATGTGCAGCAGTTACATTGTGATTATAGACGCACATTGGGTGATTGTTTGGCATCGTGCATGTGTATGAGATGCACTGTGCATGTGCAGCAGTTACATTGTGATTATAGACGCACATTGAGTGATTGTTTGGCATTGTGCATGTGTATAAGATGCACTGTGCATGTGCAGCAGTTACATTGTGATTATAGATGCACATTGGGTGATTGTTTGGCATTGTGCATGTGTATAAGATGCACTGTGCATGTGCAGCAGTTACATTGTGATTATAGATGCACCTTTTTTGATTGTTTGGCATCGTGCATGTGTATAAGACACACTGAGCATGTGCAGCAGTTACATTGTGATTATAGACGCACATTGGGTGATTGTTTGGCATTGTGCATGTGTATAAGACGCTCTGTGCATGTGCAGCAGTTACTTTGTGATTATAGATGCACATTGGGTGATTGTTTGGCATTGTGCATGTGTATAAGACGCTCTGTGCATGTGCAGCAGTTACATTGTGATTATAGACGCACATTGGGTGATTGTTTGGCATTGTGCATGTGTATAAGACGCTCTGTGCATGTGCAGCAGTTACTTTGTGATTATAGATGCACATTGGGTGATTGTTTGGCATTGTGCATGTGTATAAGACGCAGTGTGCATGTGCAGCAGTTACATTGTGATTATAGATGCACATTGGGTGATTGTTTGACATTGTGCATGTGTATAAGATGCACTGTGCATGTGCAGCTGTTACATTGTGATTATAGACGCACATTGGGTGATTATTTGGCATTGTGCATGTGTATAAGATGCACTGTGCATGTGCAGCAGTTACATTGTGATTATAGATGCACATTGGGTGATTGTTTGGCATTGTGCATGTGTATAAGATGCACTGTGCATGTGCAGCAGTTACATTGTGATTATAGACGCATATTGAGTGGTTTTTTGGCATCGTGCATGCGTATAAGATGCACTGTGCATATGCAGCAGTTACATTGTGATTATAGATGCACATTGAGTGGTTTTTTGGCATTGTGCATGTGTATAAGATGCACTGTGCATGTGCAGCAGTGATATTGTGATTATAGATGCACATTGAGTGGTTTTTTGGCATCGTGCATGTGTATAAGATGCACTGTGTATGTGCAGCAGTTACATTGTGATTATGGACGCACATTGGGTGATTGTTTGGCATCGTGCATGTGTATAAGATGCACTCTGCATGTTCAGCAGTTACATTGTGATTATAGATGCACATTGGGTGATTGTTTGGCATTGTGCATGTGTATAAGATGCACTGTGCATGTGCAGCAGTTACATTGTGATTATAGATGCACATTGGGTAATTGTTTGGCATTGTGCATGTGTATAAGACACACTGTACATGTGCAGCAGTTACATTGTAATTACAGACGCACATTGAGTGATTGTTTGGCATTGTGGATGTGTATAAGATGCACTGTGCATGTGCAGCAGTTACATTGTGATTATAGACGCACATTGAGTGATTGTTTGGCATTGTGGATGTGTATAAGATGCACTGTGCATGTGCAGCAGTTACATTGTGATTATAGACGCACATTGAGTGATTGTTTGGCATTGTGGATGTTTATAAGATGCACTGTGTATGTGCAGCAGTTACATTGTGATTATAGACGCACATTGAGTGATTGTTTGGCATTGTGGATGTGTATAAGACGCACTGTGCATGTGCAGCAGTTACATTGTTATTACAGACGCACATTGAGTGATTGCTTGGCGTCATGCATATGTATAAGATGCACTGTGCATGTGCAGCAGTTACATTGTGATTATAGACGCACATTGAGTGATTGTTTGGTATTGTGCATGTGTATAAGACGCACTGTGCATGTGCAGCAGTTACATTGTGATTATAGACGCACATTGAGTGATTGTTTGGCATCGTGCATGTGTATAAGATGCACTGTGCATGAGCAGCAGTTACATTGTGATTATAGACGCACATTGGGTGATTGTTTGGCATTGTGGATGTTTATAAGATGCACTTTGCATGTGCAGCAGTTACATTGTGATTATAGTCGCACATTGGGTGATTGTCTGGCATTGTGCATGTGTATAAGAAGCACTGTGCATGTGCAGCAGTTACATTGTTATTACAGACGCACATTGAGTGATTGTTTGGCATTGTGCATGTGTATAAGAAGCACTGTGCATGTGCAGCAGTTACATTGTGATTATAGATGCACATTAAGTGATTGTTTGGCATCGTGCATGTGTATAAGACGCACTGTGCATGTGCAGCAGTTACATTTTTATTACAGACGCACATTGAGTGATTGTTTGGCATTGTGCATGTGTATAAGATGCACTGTGCATGTGCAGCAGTTACATTGTTATTACAGACGCACATTGAGTGATTGTTTGGCATCGTGCATGTGTATAAGAAGCACTGTGCATGTGCAGCAGTTACATGGTGATTATAGATGCACATTAAGTGATTGTTTGGCATCGTGCATTTGTATAAGACGCACTGTGCATGTGCATTAGTTACATTGTTATTACTGACGCACATTGAGTGATTGTTTGGCATTGTGCATGTGTATAAGACGCACTGTGCATGTGCAGCAGTTACATTCTGATCATAGATGCACATTCGGTGATTGTTTGGCATTGTGCATGTGTATAAGATGCACTGTGCATGTGCAGCAGTTACATTGTTATTACTGACGCACATTGAGTGATTGTTTGGCATTGTGCATGTGTATAAGACGCACTGTGCATGTGCAGCAGTTACATTGTGATTATAAACGCACATTGGGTGATTGTTTGGCATTGTGCATGTGTATAAGACGCACTGTGCATGTGCAGCAGTTGTATTGTGATCATAGACGCACATTCGGTGATTGTTTGGCAATGTGCATGTGTATAAGACGCTCTGTGCATGTGCAGCAGTTACATTGTGATCATAGACGCACATTGAGTGATTGTTTGGCATTGTGCATGTGTTCAAGACGCACTGTGCATCTGCAGCAGTTACATTGTGATTATAGACGCACATTCGGTGATTGTTTGGCATTGTGCATGTGTATAAGATGCACTGTGCATGTGCAGCAGTTACATTGTGATTATAGACGCACATTGGGTGATTGTTTGGCATCGTGCATGTGTATGAGATGCACTGTGCATGTGCAGCAGTTACATTGTGATTATAGACGCACATTGAGTGATTGTTTGGCATTGTGCATGTGTATAAGATGCACTGTGCATGTGCAGCAGTTACATTGTGATTATAGATGCACATTGGGTGATTGTTTGGCATGTGTATAAGATGCACTGTGCATGTGCAGCAGTTAAATTGTGATTATAGATGCACCTTTTTTGATTGTTTGGCATCGTGCATGTGTATAAGACACACTGAGCATGTGCAGCAGTTACATTGTGATTATAGACGCACATTGGGTGATTGTTTGGCATTGTGCATGTGTATAAGACGCTCTGTGCATGTGCAGCAGTTATTTTGTGATTATAGATGCACATTGGGTGATTGTTTGGCATTGAGCATGTGTATAAGACGCTCTGTGCATGTGCAGCAGTTACATTGTGATTATAGACGCACATTGGGTGATTGTTTGGCAGTGTGCATGTGTATAAGACGCACTGTGCATGTGCAGCAGTTACTTTGTGATTATAGATGCACATTGGGTGATTGTTTGGCATTGTGCATGTGTATAAGATGCACTGTGCATGTGCAGCAGTTACATTGTGATTATAGACGCATATTGAGTGGTTTTTTGGCATCGTGCATGTGTATAAGATGCACTGTGTATATGCAGCAGTTACATTGTGATTATAGATGCACATTGAGTGGTTTTTTGGCATTGTGCATGTGTATAAGATGCACTGTGCATGTGCAGCAGTGATATTGTGATTATAGATGCACATTGAGTGGTTTTTTGGCATCGTGCATGTGTATAAGATGCACTGTGCATGTGCAGCAGTAATATTGTGATTATAGATGCACATTGAGTGGTTTTTTGGCATTGTGCATTTGTATAAGATGCACTGTGCATGTGCAGCAGTTACATTGTGATTATAGATGCACATTGAGTGGTTTTTTGGCATTGTGCATGTGTATAAGACGCACTGTGCATGTGCAGCAGTTACATTGTGATTATAGACGCACATTGGGTAATTGTTTGGCATTGTGCATGTGTATAAGATGCACTGTGTATGTGCAGCAGTTACATTGTGATTATAGACGCACATTGGGTGATTGTTTGGCATTGTGCATGTGTGTAAGATGCACTGTGCATGTGCAGCAGTTACATTGTGATTATAGACGCATATTGAGTGGTTTTTTGGCATCGTGCATGTGTATAAGATGCACTGTGCATATGCAGCAGTTACATTGTGATTATAGATGCACATTGAGTGGTTTTTTGGCATTGTGCATGTGTATAAGATGCACTGTGCATGTGCAGCAGTGATATTGTGATTATAGATGCACATTGAGTGGTTTTTTGGCATCGTGCATGTGTATAAGATGCACTGTGCATGTGCAGCAGTAATATTGTGATTATAGATGCACATTGAGTGGTTTTTTGGCATTGTGCATTTGTATAAGATGCACTGTGCATGTGCAGCAGTTACATTGTGATTATAGATGCACATTGAGTGGTTTTTTGGCATTGTGCATGTGTATAAGACGCACTGTGCATGTGCAGCAGTTATATTGTGATTATAGACGCACATTGGGTAATTGTTTGGCATTGTGCATGTGTATAAGATGCACTGTGTATGTGCAGCAGTTACATTGTGATTATAGACGCACATTGGGTGATTGTTTGGCATTGTGCATGTGTGTAAGACGCACTGTGCATGTGCAGCAGTTACATTGTGATTATGGACGCACATTGGGTGATTGTTTGGCATCGTGCATGTGTATAAGATGCACTCTGCATGTGCAGCAGTTACATTGTGATTATAGACGCACATTGGGTAATTGTTTGGCATTGTGCATGTGTATAAGATGCACTGTGCATGTGCAGCAGTTACATTGTGATTATAGACGCACATTGGGTGATTGTTTGGCATTGTGCATGTGTATAAGACGCTCTGTGCATGTGCAGCAGTTATATTGTTATTACAGACGCACATTAGGTGATTGTTTGGCATTGTGCATGTGTATAAGATGCACTGTGCATGTGCAGCAGTTACATTGTAATTATAGACGCACATTGGGTGATTGTTTGGCATTGTGCATGTGTATAAGACGCTCTGTGCATGTGCAGCAGTTATATTGTTATTACAGACGCACATTAGGTGACTGTTTGGCATTGTGCATGTGTATAAGATGCACTGTGCATGTGCAGCAGTTACATTGTGATTATAGACGCACATTGGGTGATTGTTTGGCATTGTGCATGTGTATAAGACGCTCTGGGCATGTGCAGCAGTTATATTGTTATTACAGACGCTCATTAGGTGATTGTTTGGCATTGTGCATGTGTATAAGATGCACTGTGCATGTGCAGCAGTTACATTGTGATTATAGACGCACATTGAGTGATTGTTTGGCATCGTGCATGTGTATAAGATGCACTGTGCATGAGCAGCAGTTACATTGTGATTATAGACGCACATTGGGTGATTGTTTGGCATTGTGGATGTGTATAAGATGCACTGTGCATGTGCAGCAGTTACATTGTGATTATAGATGCACATTGGGTGATTGTCTGGCATTGTGCATGTGTATAAGAAGCACTGTGCATGTGCAGCAGTTACATTGTTATTACAGATGCACATTGAGTGATTGTTTGGCATCGTGCATGTGTATAAGAAGCACTGTGCATGTGCAGCAGTTACATTGTGATTATAGATGCACATTAAGTGATTGTTTGGCATTGTGCATGTGTATAAGACGCACTGTGCATGTGCAGCAGTTACATTGTTATTACTGATGCACACTGAGTGATTGTTTGGAATTGTGCATGTGTATAAGACGCACAGTGCATGTGCAGCAGTTACATTGTGATTATAGACGCACATTGGGTGATTGTTTGGCATTGTGCATGTGAATAAGACGCACAGTGCATGTGCAGCAGTTACATTGTGATTATAGACGCACATTGGGTGATTGTTTGGCATTGTGCATGTGTATAAGACGCACTGTGCATGTGCAGCAGTTGCATTGTGATCATAGGCGCACATTCGGTGATTGTTTGGCAATGTGCATGTGTATAAGACGCTCTGTGCATGTGCAGCAGTTACATTGTGATCATAGACGCACATTGATTGATTGTTTGGCATTGTGCATGTGTTCAAGACGCACTGTGCATCTTCAGCAGTTACATTGTGATTATAGACGCACATTCGGTGATTGTTTGGCATTGTGCATGTGTATAAGATGCACTGTGCATGTGCAGCAGTTACATTGTGATTATAGACGCACATTGGGTGATTGTTTGGCATCGTGCATGTGTATGAGATGCACTGTGCATGTGCAGCAGTTACATTGTGATTATAGACGCACATTGAGTGATTGTTTGGCATTGTGCATGTGTATAAGATGCACTGTGCATGTGCAGCAGTTACATTGTGATTATAGATGCACATTGGGTGATTGTTTGGCATTGTGCATGTGTATAAGATGCACTGTGCATGTGCAGCAGTTACATTGTGATTATAGATGCACCTTTTTTGATTGTTTGGCATCGTGCATGTGTATAAGACACACTGAGCATGTGCAGCAGTTATATTGTGATTATAGACGCACATTGGGTGATTGTTTGGCATTGTGCATGTGTATAAGACGCTCTGTGCATGTGCAGCAGTTACTTTGTGATTATAGATGCACATTGGGTGATTGTTTGGCATTGTGCATGTGTTTAAGACGCTCTGTGCATGTGCAGCAGTTACATTGTGATTATAGACGCACATTGGGTGATTGTTTGGCATTGTGCATGTGTATAAGACGCAGTGTGCATGTGCAGCAGTTACATTGTGATTATAGATGCACATTGGGTGATTGTTTGGCATTGTGCATGTGTATAAGATGCACTGTGCATGTGCAGCTGTTACATTGTGATTATAGACGCACATTGGGTGATTGTTTGGCATTGTGCATGTGTATAAGACGCAGTGTGCATGTGCAGCAGTTACATTGTGATTATAGATGCACATTGGGTGATTGTTTGACATTGTGCATGTGTATAAGATGCACTGTGCATGTGCAGCAGTTACATTGTGATTATAGATGCACATTGGGTGATTGTTTGGCATTGTGCATGTGTATAAGATGCACTGTGCATGTGCAGCAGTTACATTGTGATTATAGACGCATATTGAGTGGTTTTTTGGCATCGTGCATGTGTATAAGATGCACTGTGCATATGCAGCAGTTACATTGTGATTATAGATGCACATTGAGTGGTTTTTTGGCATTGTGCATGTGTATAAGATGCACTGTGCATGTGCAGCAGTGATATTGTGATTATAGATGCACATTGAGTGGTTTTTTGGCATCGTGCATGTGTATAAGATGCACTGTGCATGTGCAGCAGTAATATTGTGATTATAGATGCACATTGAGTGGTTTTTTGGCATTGTGCATTTGTATAAGACGCACTGTGCATGTGCAGCAGTTACATTGTGATTATAGACGCACATTTGGTAATTGTTTGGCATTGTGCATGTGTATAAGATGCACTGTGTATGTGCAGCAGTTACATTGTGATTATAGACGCACATTGGGTGATTGTTTGGCATTGTGCATGTGTATAAGACGCACTGTGCATGTGCAGCAGTTACATTGTGATTATGGACGCACATTGGGTGATTGTTTGGCATCGTGCATGTGTATAAGATGCACTCTGCATGTGCAGCAGTTACATTGTGATTATAGACGCACATTGGGTAATTGTTTGGCATTGTGCATGTGTATAAGATGCACTGTGCATGTGCAGCAGTTACATTGTGATTATAGATGCACATTGGGTAATTGTTTGGCATTGTGCATGTGTATAAGATGCACTGTGCATGTGCAGCAGTTACATTGTGATTATAGATGCACATTGGGTAATTGTTTGGCATTGTGCATGTGCAGCAGTTACATTGTTATTACAGACGCACATTGGGTGATTGTTTGGTATCGTGCATGTGTATAAGACGCACTGTGCATGTGCAGCAGTTACATTGTGATTATAGACGCACATTGGGTGATTGTTTGGCATTGTGCATGTGTATAAGACGCTCTGTGCATGTGCAGCAGTTATATTGTTATTACAGACGCACATTGGGTGATTGTTTGGTATCGTACATGTGTATAAGACGCACTGTGCATGTGCAGCAGTTACATTGTGATTATAGACGCACATTGGGTGATTGTTTGGCATTGTGCATGTGTATAAGACGCTCTGTGCATGTGCAGCAGTTATATTGTTATTACAGACGCACATTAGGTGATTGTTTGGCATTGTGCATGTGTGTAAGATGCACTGTGCATGTGCAGCAGTTACATTGTGATTATAGACGCACATTGGGTGATTGTTTGGCATTGTGCATGTGTATAAGACGCTCTGTGCATGTGCAGCAGTTATATTGTTATTACAGACGCACATTAGGTGATTGTTTGGCATTGTGCATGTGTATAAGATGCACTGTGCATGTGCAGCAGTTACATTGTGATTATAGACGCACATTGGGTGATTGTTTGGCATTGTGCATGTGTATAAGACGCTCTGTGCATGTGCAGCAGTTATATTGTTATTACAGACGCACATTAGGTGATTGTTTGGCATTGTGCATGTGTATAAGATGCACTGGGCATGTGCAGCAGTTACATTGTGATTATAGACGCACAATGAGTGATTGTTTGGCATCGTGCATGTGTATAAGATGCACTGTGCATGAGCAGCAGTTACATTGTGATTATAGACGCACATTGGGTGATTGTTTGGCATTGTGGATGTGTATAAGATGCACTGTGCATGTGCAGCAGTTACATTGTGATTATAGACGCACATTGGGTGATTGTTTGGCATTGTGCATGTGTATAAGAAGCACTGTGCATGTGCAGCAGTTACATTTTTATTACAGACGCACATTGAGTGATTGTATGGCATTGTGCATGTGTATAAGACGCACTGTGCATGTGCAGCAGTTACATTGTTATTACTAACGCACATTGAGTGATTGTTTGGCATTGTGCATGTGTATAAGACGCACTGTGCATGTGCAGCAGTTACATTGTGATCATAGATGCACATTTGGTGATTGTTTGGCATTGTGCATGTGTATAAGATGCACTGTTCATGTGCAGCAGTTACATTGTGATTATAGACGCACATTGGGTGATTGTTTGGCATTGTGCATGTGAATAAGACGCACAGTGCATGTGCAGCAGTTACATTGTGATTATAGACGCACATTGGGTGATTGTTTGGCATTGTGCATGTGAATAAGACGCACAGTGCATGTGCAGCAGTTACATTGTGATTATAGACGCACATTGGGTGATTGTTTGGCATTGTGCATGTGTATAAGACGCACTGTGCATGTGCAGCAGTTGCATTGTGATCATAGACGCACATTCGGTGATTGTTTGTCAATGTGCATGTGTATAAGACGCTCAGTGCATGTGCAGCAGTTACATTGTGATCATAGACGCACATTGAGTGATTGTTTGGCATTGTGCATGTGTTCAAGACGCACTGTGCATCTTCAGCAGTTACATTGTGATTATAGACGCACATTCGGTGATTGTTTGGCATTGTGCATGTGTATAAGATGCACTGTGCATGTGCAGCAGTTACATTGTGATTATAGACGCACATTGGGTGATTGTTTGGCATCGTGCATGTGTATGAGATGCACTGTGCATGTGCAGCAGTTACATTGTGATTATAGACGCACATTGAGTGATTGTTTGGCATTGTGCATGTGTATAAGATGCACTGTGCATGTGCAGCAGTTACATTGTGATTATAGATGCACATTGGGTGATTGTTTGGCATTGTGCATGTGTATAAGATGCACTGTGCATGTGCAGCAGTTACATTGTGATTATAGATGCATATTGAGTGGTTTTTTGGCATCGTGCATGTGTATAAGATGCACTGTGCATATGCAGCAGTTACATTGTGATTATAGATGCACATTGAGTGGTTTTTTGGCATTGTGCATGTGTATAAGATGCACTGTGCATGTGCAGCAGTTACATTGTGATTATAGATGCACATTGAGTGGTTTTTTGGCATTGTGCATGTGTATAAGACGCACTGTGCATGTGCAGCAGTTACATTGTGATTATAGACGCACATTGGGTAATTGTTTGGCATTGTGCATGTGTATAAGATGCACTGTGTATGTGCAGCAGTTACATTGTGATTATAGACGCACATTGGGAGATTGTTTGGCATTGTGCATGTGTGTAAGACGCACTGTGCATGTGCAGCAGTTACATTGTGATTATGGATGCACATTGGGTGATTGTTTGGCATCGTGCATGTGTATAAGATGCACTCTGCATGTTCAGCAGTTACATTGTGATTATAGATGCACATTGGGTGATTGTTTGGCATCGTGCATGTGTATAAGATGCACTCTGCATGTGCAGCAGTTACTTTGTGATTATAGACGCACATTGGGTAATTGTTTGGCATTGAGCATGTGTATAAGATGCACTGTGCATGTGCAGCAGTTACATTGTGATTATAGACGCACATTGAGTGATTGTATGGCATTGTGCATGTGTATAAGACGCACTGTGCATGTGCAGCAGTTACATTGTGATTATAGACGCACATTGGGTGATTGTTTGGCATTGTGCATGTGTATAAGACGCACTGTGCATGTGCAGCAGTTACATTGTGATTATAGACGCACATTGAGTGATTGTATGGCATTGTGCATGTGTATAAGACGCACTGTGCATGTGCAGCAGTTACATTGTGATTATAGACGCACATTGAGTGATTGTATGGCATTATGCATGTGTATAAGACGCACTGTGCATGTGCAGCAGTTACATTGTGATTATAGATGCACATTGAGTGATTGTTTGGCATTGTGCATGTGTATAAGATGCACTGTGCATGTGCAGCAGTTACATTGTGATTATAGACGCACATTGGGTGATTGTTTGGCATTGTGCATGTGTATAAGACGCACTGTGCATGTGCAGCAGTTACATTGTGATTATAGACGCACATTGAGTGATTGTTTGGCATTGTGCATGTGTATAAGATGCACTGTGCATGTGCAGCAGTTACATTGTGATTATAGACGCACATTGGGTGATTGTTTGGCATTGTGCATGTGTATAAGACGCACTGTGCATGTGCAGCAGTTACATTGTGATTATAGACGCACATTGAGTGATTGTATGGCATTATGCATGTGTATAAGACGCACTGTGCATGTGCAGCAGTTACATTGTGATTATAGATGCACATTGAGTGATTGTTTGGCATTGTGCATGTGTATAAGATGCACTGTGCATGTGCAGCAGTTACATTGTGATTATAGACGCACATTGGGTGATTGTTTGGCATTGTGCATGTGTATAAGACGCACTGTGCATGTGCAGCAGTTACATTGTGATTATAGATGCACATTGAGTGATTGTTTGGCATTGTGCATGTGTATAAGACGCACTGTGCATGTGCAGCAGTTACATTGTGATTATAGACGCACATTGAGTGATTGTATGGCATTGTGCATGTGTATAAGACGCACTGTGCATGTGCAGCAGTTACATTGTGATTATAGATGCACATTGAGTGGTTTTTTGGCATTGTGCATGTGTATAAGACGCACTGTGCATGTGCAGCAGTTACATTGTGATTATAGACGCACATTGGGTAATTGTTTGGCATTGTGCATGTGTATAAGATGCACTGTGTATGTGCAGCAGTTACATTGTGATTATAGACGCACATTGGGTGATTGTTTGGCATTGTGCATGTGTATAAGACGCACTGTGCATGTGCAGCAGTTACATTGTGATTATGGATGCACATTGGGTGATTGTTTGGCATCGTGCATGTGTATAAGATGCACTCTGCATGTTCAGCAGTTACATTGTGATTATAGATGCACATTGGGTGATTGTTTGGCATTGTGCATGTGTATAAGATGCACTCTGCATGTGCAGCAGTTACATTGTGATTATAGACGCACATTGGGTAATTGTTTGGCATTGTGCATGTGTATAAGACGCTCTGTGCATGTGCAGCAGTTACATTGTGATTATAGACGCACATTGGGTGATTGTTTTGCATTGTGCATGTGTATAAGATGCACTGTGCATGTGCAGCAGTTACATTGTGATTATAGACGCACATTGAGTGATTGTATGGCATTGTGCATGTGTATAAGACGCACTGTGCATGTGCAGCAGTTACATTGTGATTATAGACGCACATTGGGTGATTGTTTGGCATTGTGCATGTGTATAAGACGCACTGTGCATGTGCAGCAGTTACATTGTGATTGTAGACGCACATTGAGTGATTGTATGGCATTGTGCATGTGTATAAGACGCACTGTGCATGTGCAGCAGTTACATTGTGATTATAGACGCACATTGAGTGATTGTATGGCATTATGCATGTGTATAAGACGCACTGTGCATGTGCAGCAGTTACATTGTGATTGTAGACGCACATTGAGTGATTGTATGGCATTATGCATGTGTATAAGACGCACTGTGCATGTGCAGCAGTTACATTGTGATTATAGACGCACATTGGGTGATTGTTTGGCATTGTGCATGTGTATAAGACGCACTGTGCATGTGCAGCAGTTACATTGTGATTGTAGACGCACATTGAGTGAGTGTTTGGCATTATGCATGTGTATAAGATGCACTGTGCATGTGCAGCAGTTACATTGTGATTATAGACGCACATTGGGTGATTGTTTGGCATTGTGCATGTGTATAAGATGCACTGTGCATGTGCAGCAGTTACATTGTGATTATAGACGCACATTGGGTGATTATTTGGCATTGTGCATGTGTATAAGACGCACTGTGCATGTGCAGCAGTTACATTGTTATTACAGACGCACATTGGGTGATTGTTTGGTATCGTGTATGTGTACAAGATGCACTGTGCATGTGCAGCAGTTACATTGTGATTATTGACGCACATTGGGTGATTGTTTGGCATTGTGCATGTGTATAAGACGCTCTGTGCATGTGCAGCAGTTATATTGTTATTACAGACGCACATTAGGTGATTGTTTGGCATTGTGCATGTGTATAAGATGCACTGTGCATGTGCAGCAGTTACATTGTGATTATAGACGCACATTGGGTGATTGTTTGGCATTGTGCATGTGTATAAGACGCTCTGTGCATGTGCAGCAGTTATATTGTTATTACAGACGCACATTAGGTGATTGTTTGGCATTGTGCATGTGTATAAGATGCACTGTGCATGAGCAGCAGTTACATTGTGATTATAGACGCACATTGGGTGATTGTTTGGCATTGTGGATGTGTATACGATGCACTGTGCATGTGCAGCAGTTACATTGTGATTATAGACGCACATTGGGTGATTGTCTGGCATCGTGGATGTGTATAAGATGCACTGTGCATGAGCAGCAGTTACATTGTGATTATAGACGCACATTGGGTGATTGTTTGGCATTGTGGATGTGTATAAGATGCACTGTGCATGTGCAGCAGTTACATTGTGATTATAGACGCACATTGTGTGATTGTTTGGCATTGTGCATGTGCAGCAGTTACATTGTTATTACAGACGCACATTGAGTGATAGTTTGGCATCGTGCATGTGTATAAGATGCACTGTGCATGTGCAGCAGTTACATTGTGATTATAGATGCACATTAAGTGATTGTTTGGCATCGTGCATGTGTATAAGACGCACTGTGCATGTGCAGCAGTTACATTGTTATTAGGGATGAGCGGGTTCGGTTCCCTGAGAACCGAACCCACCCGAACTTCGGGGATCCGGGGCGATCCGAACCCAAGCTCGGATCTCCCTGTCTGCCCCGGATCCCTCTCCCGAGGCAAAACCTCGAGATCTGCTGTCGGATCTCGAGGTTTTGCCTCGAGCGGCCATTTAAAAAAAAATGCCTTTGCCTTTAATGGGCAAAGTGCTGATTGGCTGACAGAGCCGTCTGTCACGGCTCTCAGCCAATCAGCATTATGGTGCTCATTTGCATGTAGCACGGACTCGTGAGATCCGTGCTACATGCATCTGTGTGATTGACAGTGACACAGAGCACAGATGGGTCAGTGAGACCCGTCTGTGCTGCTGTGTATTTCAATGACACAGATGCACGCACGGACCAGGAGATCCGTGCTACTTGCATCTGTGTCATTGACACAGAGCACTAACGGGTCCGTGAGACCCGTCTGTGCTGCTGTGGTAAATAAAAAAAAAAAAACCTGTGTAAAAAGAGAAAAAAATGGCGTCCTCCCCCCCAAAAAAAGAGCAACCAGCCCCGGGCATTAGTGACCCAGTGCTGGGTGTGCTTAAATACAGGGGACAAACGACATAGGGGTCCCCTGTACTTAAACACAACCAGCACCGGGCTAGTCAGAACCAGAGCTGGTTGCCAAAATACGGGGGACAAACGACGTAGGGGTCCCCCGTATTCTGCGCAACCAGCTCTGGGCTCTGATCCGGTCCTGGTTCTGGAAATACAGGGGAAAAAAATGAGTAGGGTTCCCCTGTATGTTCCAGAACCAGCACTGGACTTTTTCTAGCGGGGGGCTGATGCCACAGCCAGGGGAGCCCTTTCACCGGGCCCCCCAGCTGCAGCATCAGCCCTGACCGCTAGTCAGCCCAGGCCGGGGATCCCTGGAGAGCTGGGGACCCCCCCAATAAAGGGGTCACCCTCTCCAGGGCACCCCAGGCCCAGGCTGATAGCCCGGGGCTATCCCCGCCACCCCTGGTGGCGGTGGGTGGCGGGTTGATTGTGTGGTGTGGTGTAAATAAAGAATATCAAACATTGTCTTTACAAGTAGAACTGCAAGTCCCAGCAAGCTTGCCCCGCATGCTGGTACTTGGAGAACCACAAGTACCAGCATGCAGGGCATTAAGGGCCCACTAGTACCTGTAGTTCACCTGTAAAAAAATGTTTAAAAAAAACACAGGACACACACACCGTGACAGTATAAGTTTATTAAACATACATACACACACACACATGTACACATACTCACCTATGTAACCCTGTAGCATCGGTCCACTTGTCCGGTAAAGTATCCCTAGGGGACCTGTGAAAAAAAACATACTCACCATCTCCTATGCGAGGTTCTGTCCTCTTCGTTCCAAAGTAGGCATCCCCGGACTTGGCAAAAAAAAAAAACGAAAACGCGATCCACGAACTTAGTACCGTTCTATAGAACGGTACTTCCCGAATGAGAGCTTAGCGGCGGGGTATCACCATGGAAACCCCGCTGCTAAGCGTTCATTGGCTGAGAGAGGCCATCTCCCGTCTCTCTCAGCCAATGAACGGCTCCCTCCATTGTAGTCAATGCTGGGAGCCGCAAGGTTATTAAAGTTTACCCTGCGGTTCCCACCATTGACTACAATGGAGGGAGCCGTTCATTGGCTGAGAGACGGGAGATGACCTCTCTCAGCCAATGAACGCTTAGCAGCGGGGTTTCCATGGTGATACCCCGCCGCTAAGCTCTCATTCGGGAAGTACCGTTCTATAGAACGGTACTAAGTTCGTGGATCGCGTTTTCGTTTTTTTTTTTTGCCAAGTCCGGGGATGCCTACTTTGGAACGAAGAGGACAGAACCTCGCATAGGAGATGGTGAGTATGTTTTTTTTCACAGGTCCCCTAGGGATACTTTACCGGACAAGTGGACCGATGCTACAGGTTACATAGGTGAGTATGTGTACATGTGTGTGTGTGTATGTATGTTTAATAAACTTATACTGTCACGGTGTGTGTGTCCTGTGTTTTTTTAAACATTTTTTTTACAGGTGAACTACAGGTACTAGTGGGTCCCTTAATGCCCTGCATGCTGGTACTTGTGGTTCTCCAAGTACCAGCATGCGGGGCAGGCTAGCTGGGACTTGCAGTTCTACTTGTAAAGACAATGTTTGATATTCTTTATTTACACCACACCACACAATCAACCCGCCACCCACCGCCACCAGGGGTGGCGGGGATAGCCCCGGGCTATCAGCCTGGGCCTGGGGTGCCCTGGAGAGGGTGACCCCTTTATTGGGGGGGTCCCCAGCTCTCCAGGGATCCCCGGCCTGGGCTGACTAGCGGTCAGGGTTGATGCTGCGGCTGGGGGGCCCGGTGAAAGGGCTCCCCTGGCTGTGGCATCAGCCCCCCGCTAGAAAAAGTCCAGTGCTGGTTCTGGAACATACAGGGGAACCCTACTCATTTTTTGTCCCCTATATTTCCAGAACCAGGACCGGATCAGAGCCCAGAGCTGGTTGCGCAGAATACAGGGGACCCCTACGTCGTTTGTCCCCCGTATTTTGGCAACCAGCGCTGGTTCTGACTAGCCCGGTGCTGGTTGTGCTTAAGTACAGGGGACCCCTACGTCGTTTGTCCCCTGTATTTAAGCACACCCAGCACTGGGTTACTAATGCCCGGGGCTGGTTGCTCTTTTTTGGGGGGGTGCACGCCATTTTTTTCTTTTTTTACACAGGTTTTTTTTTTTTTTTTTTACCACAGCAGCACAGACGGGTCTCACGGACCTGTCATTGCTCTGTGCCAATCACACAGATGCATGTAGCACGGATCTCCCGGGTTCGTGCTACATGCAAATGGGCACCATAACGCTGATTGGCTTCCTGTCTGCCACTGCAGTGCCACTCCTAGATGGGCCACGTGTTTGTGCCGCCCCCTTGTGTCGCTTAGCATAGTCATCCAGCTTCCTCGGTACAACCTTTTGGCCTAAAAACAATATTGTGAGGTGTGAGGTGTTCAGAATAGAGTGGAAATGAGTGGAAATTAATGTTATTGGGGTTATTAATAGCGTAGGAACAAAAAAAGGCCCATTTATGTGATTTTAGCGGGTTTTTTTTATTTTTTAAGAAAAAATCCAGATCCAAAACACAAAACCCAGAACCCAAAACACGGAAGGGTGGTTTTGGCAAAACCAATCCAGATCCAAAACACGAAGAAAGATCCAGATCCAAAACCAAAACACAAAACACGAAAAGTGTCCGGTGCACACCCCTAATTGTTATTACTGACACACATTGAGTGATTGTTTGGCATTGTACATGTGTATAAGACGCACTGTGCATGTGCAGCAGTTACATTGTGATCATAGATGCACATTCGGTGATTGTTTGGCATTGTGCATGTGTATAAGATGCACTGTGCCTGTGCAGCAGTTACATTGTTATTACTGACGCACATTGAGTGATTGTTTGGCATTGTGCATGTGTATAAGACGCACTGTGCATGTGCAGCAGTTACATTGGGATTATAGACGCACATTGGGTGATTGTTTGGCATTGTGCATGTGTATAAGACGCACAGTGCATGTGCAGCAGTTACATTGTGATTATAGACGCACATTCGGTGATTGTTTGGCATTGTGCATGTGTATAAGATGCACTGTGCATGTGCAGCAGTTGCATTGTGATCATAGACGCACATTCTGTGATTGTTTGGCAATGTGCATGTGTATAAGACGCTCTGTGCATGTGCAGCAGTTACATTGTGATCATAGACGCACATTGAGTTATTGTTTGGCATTGTGCATGTGTACAAGACGCACTGTGCATCTGCAGCAGTTACATTGTGATTATAGACGCACATTCGGTGATTGTTTGGCATTGTGCATGTGTATAAGATGCACTGTGCATGTGCAGCAGTTACATTGTGATTATAGACGCACATTGGGTGATTGTTTGGCATCGTGCATGTGTATGAGATGCACTGTGCATGTGCAGCAGTTACATTGTGATTATACATGCACATTGGGTGATTGTTTGGCATTGTGCATGTGTATAAGATGCACTGTGCATGTGCAGCAGTTACATTGTGATTATACATGCACATTGGGTGATTGTTTGGCATTGTGCATGTGTATAAGATGCACTGTGCATGTGCAGCAGTTACATTGTGATTATAGACGCACATTGAGTGATTGTATGGCATTGTGCATGTGTATAAGATGCACTGTGCATGTGCAGCAGTTACATTGTGATTATAGATGCACATTGGGTGATTGTTTGGCATTGTGCATGTGTATAAGACGCACTGTGCATGTGCAGCAGTTACATTGTGATTATAGACGCACATTGAGTGATTGTATGGCATTGTGCATGTGTATGAGATGCACTGTGCATGTGCAGCAGTTACATTGTGATTATACATGCACATTGGGTGATTGTTTGGCATTGTGCATGTGTATAAGATGCACTGTGCATGTGCAGCAGTTACATTGTGATTATACATGCACATTGGGTGATTGTTTGGCATTGTGCATGTGTATAAGATGCACTGTGCATGTGCAGCAGTTACATTGTGATTATAGATGCACATTGAGTGATTGTTTGGCATTGTGCATGTGTATAAGATGCACTGTGCATGTGCAGCAGTTACATTGTGATTATAGACGCACATTGGGAGATTATTTGGCATTGTGCATGTGTATAAGACGCACTGTGCATGTGCAGCAGTTACATTGTTATTACAGACGCACATTGGGTGATTGTTTGGTATCGTGTATGTGTACAAGATGCACTGTGCATGTGCAGCAGTTACATTGTGATTATTGACGCACATTGGGTGATTGTTTGGCATTGTGCATGTGTATAAGATGCTCTGTGCATGTGCAGCAGTTATATTGTTATTACAGACGCACATTAGGTGATTGTTTGGCATTGTGCATGTGTATAAGATGCACTGTGCATGTGCAGCAGTTACATTGTGATTATAGACGCACATTGGGTGATTGTTTGGCATTGTGCATGTGTATAAGACGCTCTGTGCATGTGCAGCAGTTATATTGTTATTACAGATGCACATTAGGTGATTGTTTGGCATTGTGCATGTGTATAAGATGCACTGTGCATGAGCAGCAGTTACATTGTGATTATAGACGCACATTGGGTGATTGTTTGGCATTGTGGATGTGTATACGATGCACTGTGCATGTGCAGCAGTTACATTGTGATTATAGACGCACATTGGGTGATTGTCTGGCATCGTGGATGTGTATAAGATGCACTGTGCATGAGCAGCAGTTACATTGTGATTATAGACGCACATTGGGTGATTGTTTGGCATTGTGGATGTGTATAAGATGCACTGTGCATGTGCAGCAGTTACATTGTGATTATAGACGCACATTGGGTGATTGTTTGGCATTGTGCATGTGCAGCAGTTACATTGTTATTACAGACGCACATTGAGTGATTGTTTGGCATCGTGCATGTGTATAAGATGCACTGTGCATGTGCAGCAGTTACATTGTGATTATAGATGCACATTAAGTGATTGTTTGGCATCGTGCATGTGTATAAGACGCACTGTGCATGTGCAGCAGTTACATTGTTATTACTGACGCACATTGAGTGATTGTTTGGCATTGTACATGTGTATAAGACGCACTGTGCATGTGCAGCAGTTACATTGTGATCATAGATGCACATTCGGTGATTGTTTGGCATTGTGCATGTGTATAAGATGCACTGTGCCTGTGCAGCAGTTACATTGTTATTACTGAAGCACATTGAGTGATTGTTTGGCATTGTGCATGTGTATAAGACGCACTGTGCATGTGCAGCAGTTACATTGGGATTATAGACGCACATTGGGTGATTGTTTGGCATTGTGCATGTGTATAAGACGCACAGTGCATGTGCAGCAGTTACATTGTGATTATAGACGCACATTCGGTGATTGTTTGGCATTGTGCATGTGTATAAGACGCACTGTGCATGTGCAGCAGTTGCATTGTGATCATAGATGCACATTCGGTGATTGTTTGGCAATGTGCATGTGTATAAGACGCTCTGTGCATGTGCAGCAGTTACATTGTGATCATAGACGCACATTGAGTTATTGTTTGGCATTGTGCATGTGTACAAGACGCACTGTGCATCTGCAGCAGTTACATTGTGATCATAGACGCACATTGAGTGATTGTTTGGCATTGTGCATGTGTTCAAGACGCACTGTGCATCTTCAGCAGTTACATTGTGATTATAGACGCACATTCGGTGATTGTTTGGCATTGTGCATGTGTATAAGATGCACTGTGCATGTGCAGCAGTTACATTGTGATTATAGACGCACATTGGGTGATTGTTTGGCATCGTGCATGTGTATGAGATGCACTGTGCATGTGCAGCAGTTACATTGTGATTATAGACGCACATTGAGTGATTGTTTGGCATTGTGCATGTGTATAAGATGCACTGTGCATGTGCAGCAGTTACATTGTGATTATAGATGCACATTGGGTGATTGTTTGGCATTGTGCATGTGTATAAGATGCACTGTGCATGTGCAGCAGTTACATTGTGATTATAGACGCATATTGAGTGGTTTTTTGGCATCGTGCATGTGTATAAGATGCACTGTGCATATGCAGCAGTTACATTGTGATTATAGATGCACATTGAGTGGTTTTTTGGCATTGTGCATGTGTATAAGATGCACTGTGCATGTGCAGCAGTGATATTGTGATTATAGATGCACATTGAGTGGTTTTTTGGCATCGTGCATGTGTATAAGATGCACTGTGCATGTGCAGCAGTAATATTGTGATTATAGATGCACATTGAGTGGTTTTTTGGCATTGTGCATTTGTATAAGATGCACTGTGCATGTGCAGCAGTTACATTGTGATTATAGATGCACATTGAGTGGTTTTTTGGCATTGTGCATGTGTATAAGACGCACTGTGCATGTGCAGCAGTTACATTGTGATTATAGACGCACATTGGGTAATTGTTTGGCATTGTGCATGTGTATAAGATGCACTGTGTATGTGCAGCAGTTACATTGTGATTATAGACGCACATTGGGTGATTGTTTGGCATTGTGCATGTGTGTAAGACGCACTGTGCATGTGCAGCAGTTACATTGTGATTATAGACGCACATTGGGTAATTGTTTGGCATTGTGCATGTGTATAAGACGCACTGTGCATGTGCAGCAGTTACATTGTGATTATAGACGCACATTGGGTAATTGTTTGGCATTGTGCATGTGTATAAGACGCACTGTGCATGTGCAGCAGTTACATTGTGATTATAGACGCACATTGGGTGATTGTTTGGCATTGTGCATGTGTATAAGACGCACTGTGCATGTGCAGCAGTTACATTGTGATTATAGATGCACATTGGGTGATTGTTTGGCATTGTGCATGTGTATAAGACGCACTGTGCATGTGCAGCAGTTACATTGTGATTATAGACGCACATTGGGTGATTGTTTGGCATTGTGCATGTGTATAAGACGCACTGTGCATGTGCAGCAGTTACATTGTGATTATAGACGCACATTGAGTGATTGTATGGCATTGTGCATGTGTATAAGACGCACTGTGCATGTGCAGCAGTTACATTGTGATTATAGACGCACATTGGGTGATTATTTGGCATTGTGCATGTGTACAAGATGCACTGTGCATGTGCAGCAGTTACATTGTGATTATTGACGCACATTGGGTAATTGTTTGGCATTGTGCATGTGTATAAGACGCTCTGTGCATGTGCAGCAGTTATATTGTTATTACAGACGCACATTAGGTGATTGTTTGGCATTGTGCATGTGTATAAGATGCACTGTGCATGTGCAGCAGTTACATTGTGATTATAGACGCACATTGGGTGATTGTTTGGCATTGTGCATGTGTATAAGACGCTCTGTGCATGTGCAGCAGTTATATTGTTATTACAGACGCACATTAGGTGATTGTGTGGCATTGTGCATGTGTATAAGATGCACTGTGCATGAGCAGCAGTTACATTGTGATTATAGACGCACATTGGGTGATTGTTTGGCATTGTGGATGTGTATACGATGCACTGTGCATGTGCAGCAGTTACATTGTGATTATAGACGCACATTGGGTGATTGTCTGGCATCGTGGATGTGTATAAGATGCACTGTGCATGAGCAGCAGTTACATTGTGATTATAGACGCACATTGGGTGATTGTTTGGCATTGTGGATGTGTATAAGATGCACTGTGCATGTGCAGCAGTTACATTGTGAATATAGACGCACATTGGGTGATTGTTTGGCATTGTGCATGTGCAGCAGTTACATTGTTATTACAGACGCACATTGAGTGATAGTTTGGCATCGTGCATGTGTATAAGATGCACTGTGCATGTGCAGCAGTTACATTGTGATTATAGATGCACAATAAGTGATTGTTTGGCATCGTGCATGTGTATAAGACGCACTGTGCATGTGCAGCAGTTACATTGTTATTACTGACACACATTGAGTGATTGTTTGGCATTGTACATGTGTATAAGACGCACTGTGCATGTGCAGCAGTTACATTGTGATCATAGATGCACATTCGGTGATTGTTTGGCATTGTGCATGTGTATAAGATGCACTGTGCCTGTGCAGCAGTTACATTGTTATTACTGACGCACATTGAGTGATTGTTTGGCATTGTGCATGTGTATAAGACGCACTGTGCATGTGCAGCAGTTACATTGGGATTATAGACGCACATTGGGTGATTGTTTGGCATTGTGCATGTGTATAAGACGCACAGTGCATGTGCAGCAGTTACATTGTGATTATAGACGCACATTCGGTGATTGTTTGGCATTGTGCATGTGTATAAGATGCACTGTGCATGTGCAGCAGTTGCATTGTGATCATAGACGCACATTCTGTGATTGTTTGGCAATGTGCATGTGTATAAGACGCTCTGTGCATGTGCAGCAGTTACATTGTGATCATAGACGCACATTGAGTTATTGTTTGGCATTGTGCATGTGTACAAGACGCACTGTGCATCTGCAGCAGTTACATTGTGATTATAGACGCACATTCGGTGATTGTTTGGCATTGTGCATGTGTATAAGATGCACTGTGCATGTGCAGCAGTTACATTGTGATTATAGACGCACATTGGGTGATTGTTTGGCATCGTGCATGTGTATGAGATGCACTGTGCATGTGCAGCAGTTACATTGTGATTATACATGCACATTGGGTGATTGTTTGGCATTGTGCATGTGTATAAGATGCACTGTGCATGTGCAGCAGTTACATTGTGATTATACATGCACATTGGGTGATTGTTTGGCATTGTGCATGTGTATAAGATGCACTGTGCATGTGCAGCAGTTACATTGTGATTATAGACGCACATTGAGTGATTGTATGGCATTGTGCATGTGTATAAGATGCACTGTGCATGTGCAGCAGTTACATTGTGATTATAGATGCACATTGGGTGATTGTTTGGCATTGTGCATGTGTATAAGACGCACTGTGCATGTGCAGCAGTTACATTGTGATTATAGACGCACATTGGGTAATTGTTTGGCATTGTGCATGTGTATAAGACGCACTGTGCATGTGCAGCAGTTACATTGTGATTATAGACGCACATTGGGTAATTGTTTGGCATTGTGCATGTGTATAAGATGCACTGTGCATGTGCAGCAGTTACATTGTGATTATAGATGCACATTGAGTGATTGTTTGGTATCGTGTATGTGTACAAGATGCACTGTGCATGTGCAGCAGTTACATTGTGATTATTGACGCACATTGGGTGATTGTTTGGCATTGTGCATGTGTATAAGACGCTCTGTGCATGTGCAGCAGTTATATTGTTATTACAGACGCACATTAGGTGATTGTTTGGCATTGTGCATGTGTATAAGATGCACTGTGCATGTGCAGCAGTTACATTGTGATTATAGACGCACATTGGGTGATTGTTTGGCATTGTGCATGTGTATAAGACGCTCTGTGCATGTGCAGCAGTTATATTGTTATTACAGATGCACATTAGGTGATTGTTTGGCATTGTGCATGTGTATAAGATGCACTGTGCATGAGCAGCAGTTACATTGTGATTATAGACGCACATTGGGTGATTGTTTGGCATTGTGCATGTGTATAAGATGCACTGTGCATGTGCAGCAGTTACATTGTGATTATAGACGCACATTGGGTGATTGTCTGGCATCGTGGATGTGTATAAGATGCACTGTGCATGAGCAGCAGTTACATTGTGATTATAGACGCACATTGGGTGATTGTTTGGCATTGTGGATGTGTATAAGATGCACTGTGCATGTGCAGCAGTTACATTGTGATTATAGACGCACATTGGGTGATTGTTTGGCATTGTGCATGTGCAGCAGTTACATTGTTATTACAGACGCACATTGAGTGATAGTTTGGCATCATGCATGTGTATAAGATGCACTGTGCATGTGCAGCAGTTACATTGTTATTACGGACGCACATTGAGTGATTGTTTGGCATTGTACATGTGTATAAGATGCACTGTGCATGTGCAGCAGTTACATTGGGATTATAGACGCACATTGGGTGATTGTTTGGCATTGTGCATGTGTATAAGACGCACAGTGCATGTGCAGCAGTTACATTGTGATTATAGACGCACATTCGGTGATTGTTTGGCATTGTGCATGTGTATAAGACGCACTGTGCATGTGCAGCAGTTGCATTGTGATCATAGACGCACATTCGGTGATTGTTTGGCAATGTGCATGTGTATAAGACGCTCTGTGCATGTGCAGCAGTTACATTGTGATCATAGACGCACATTGAGTTATTGTTTGGCATTGTGCATGTGTACAAGACGCACTGTGCATCTGCAGCAGTTACATTGTGATTATAGACGCACATTCGGTGATTGTTTGGCATTGTGCATGTGTATAAGATGCACTGTGCATGTGCAGCAGTTACATTGTGATTATAGACGCACATTGGGTGATTGTTTGGCATTGTGCATGTGTATAAGATGCACTGTGCATGTGCAGCAGTTACATTGTGATTATAGACGCACATTGAGTGATTGTATGGCATTGTGCATGTGTATAAGATGCACTGTGCATGTGCAGCAGTTACATTGTGATTATACATGCACATTGGGTGATTGTTTGGCATTGTGCATGTGTATAAGATGCACTGTGCATGTGCAGCAGTTACATTGTGATTATAGACGCACATTGAGTGATTGTATGGCATTGTGCATGTGTATAAGATGCACTGTGCATGTGCAGCAGTTACATTGTGATTATACATGCACATTGGGTGATTGTATGGCATTATGCATGTGTATAAGACGCACTGTGCACGTGCAGCGGTTACATTGTGATTATAGATGCACAGAGGAATCCATCACAAAGTGAGTGACAGGCTGTCAGTGTTTGCGGTTGGTGATGGGGGGTGGATAGAATAATGCAGGCGTGTCTGTCCACTTGAATGCCGTATCATGGGAATGCATCAATTAGGCACTGCGATTGCATACGCAGCATGAGATCTCTCTGCGTGCCAGGAGACTTGCAGTGTCTGTTGCTGGTAAGACCAGCTGTAAATGCTGCATGACTGCCTGATGTGAATCGATGGTACCGATGTTTACACAGAAGAGCTACCACGGACGGATATGAGAAAGTAGTAGTGGGCGGAGAGCCTTGGCAAGCATTAGAATATCTTCACAGATACGCTCCATGTGAATTAGCAGCTGCCGTCATAGTAGTGATTGCTGCTGAATCAGGCCCAAGTGAAGGAATGGAGGAGGGAGTAGCATGCAAGGATTGTTGGGATTCAATAGGCTTATGCAGACCACAGCAAAGCCACATATGTACCTGTAAGCAGCTGTACAGTATAACTTGAAGGACCTGAAATCCTAGTGCAAAATATGCATGCTGATAATAGCAATTGGCATCTGCTTTTGATTGTCTGATTGAGTCTTGTTCCATCCCACTGCTAATGTTAATGTTATTAGTGTGTGATCTATATAGTCTTCATTCTAACCCCCTGCACCTGGCACAACCTGTGCAGTTCCTATTTCGTGCCTGGGGTGTTGCTCTCTGCTCCGTTGCTTCTAGCACAAACTGGCCTTTATATCAGATGTTTATTGCATCAGCTGAGTGAGCTAGAAGCACCAGAGTAGAGAGTGACACTCCAGGCAGGAAAGATAAACTGCACAGGTTATAAGAGGTGCAGGGTGCTAGAATGCAGACTATATATACATAGTCACCATGCTGGGATCTATTTGTCTTATTTATCTGATATTTGCAACAGGTCCATGGCAAGAAATCAGATTTCTTTTACATTTTTTTAGGGTGAAGACAACATATTTTTCAATTTAATTGAACTTAAAAATCACTTTATTTCTGTTTTTGCATCTGTATCAAAATATATCTTACATGGTGCATGCAACTTTATTAATTATTATTAATATTGGTCAGACATAGACTATTTTGTGTTAAAATATCATTAAAGTACTATATTGGGTATGAATTGTGTCTTTAGCATTTTATTTGCTAAACCTGTTGAGCCAATTCTCCTAATGTAAAAGTGCTTATTATACTGTTCTGTCCTGGTCTAATTCTGGTACAAATAACACTGTTTTCTCATGGTCTAAAACAGGCCCATATGCTACCCTTACAAAGATGGATGCATCATGGGATGTCTGCAGTTCTGCAGCTGAAGCAAAAAAAAGAGTTTGCTTTTTATTATGCAAAATTAATCAAACTCTACATCAGTCCCATGGTACAACTACTAAACTCTTTTTTGATCAAGGTGAAGACCCTGATCCTTTTTAACAATAATTTTGTTTTAATAGCACAGCACAGTACCTTTACTTCAAATGAATTGAAATAAACCTTAACCAAAATTACATTTGGGAAAATATACCTTTTATACTGGGTGCCACAGATCCATAGGCCATGTTCATGGAGTAGCCAATGGTTAAGAGACCAAAGGAGGTTGTAGAGTGTTCAACCACATTGGAAGTGGCACCGGAACCATAATTGTATTCTGCCCAGGAGTATTCAGATCCAGGAAATACATTCCATTTAATATTAGTTAGAACTTTACTATTAAAAGTGATCCCAGAGCAATCAGAGGTTTTGATTGTAATAATAGCCAAATTATTGTCAAAACCCAACTGTCCAATGATGTTATATCCAGAGGCAAATAAATTAATATTGGGTATTTTGGTAAGGAATGAGCCAAATTGTTTGTTGTTGTTGATTCCACCTGTGCCATAAAGTAAGACCTGAATTTTATTTGTGCTTTGGATAGTTAGTGGTGAATATATAGATAGAGTAACCAGAATCCGTTCTCCAGCTTTTAAAGTAGTCTTTACTTTGTTATCACCAGACTGGTACTCAATGGAAGTGACTTCGGAAGCCAAAATATAAACAATATCAAATTTAGTCTGGAAGGACATTGCTGGGACAAAGAATGTAGTTCCCCAAGAAGTAACAGGTTGGAGCTGTTCGTAGACATGGCTGCAACCTCCGCTATTCTGAGCACATGTGTGCCCTGTTATGACAGCAACAGGATAGTCAGAAACCACTCTGGTGCCTGAGAGATCATCTTTACTCTGAATTTGCACCGATTGGAAAGGCTCTAGGTTCAATGTCATCTTGTCTCCCTTTTTATAACTCTTTTCATTCAGTGTTACTTCTCCTTTTAGGTAGATGTTAACTGTTATTGCGCTTTTATGTGAAACCACAGAAAACTGCTTATATTGATTGACAGGGCCATTTGGAGGGGTAAAGATATAATACTCAAGTCCCAGCTGATGAGAGGGATAAATCAAAGCCAGATCACCACTATTTTTTTTATAATTACGAGTCATTACAGTGACATCTGCATTAGCTGTAATGACCACAGCACGTTGGGACATTCCTGATCCTTTTGGTTCTACAGGATTTGTTATAGTAACTGTTATTGTTGTTCCTTTTGAAACTGTCACATTCTTCTTAAAATCAGACTTGAGTACAGAAACAGAAACCACGGTGTCAGGAACAGTTCCAGAAATGAGAATTTGCTGCTGAGGGATCTCATCAGAGTTTTGATTCTGCAAGAATACTGTGACGAAGTCTCTTCCAAGTGAAATTACATTTGAACCTGCAATAAAAGTAATTCTTACATTTTTATCTATATGTCTTTTATCTGACTGCATTTTAAATGGGTCAAGTGATGCATTATGTAACATCCTACAACAAAAACCATTAGTAAAATATTAGTTATAAAAAGAAGCAATGATAAATTCAAAGTTGTGCATATAAACAGTAAAGTCATTTGTTATAACTATAATAATTTGTAATAAAATTTTTAAATAACTCCTGTGATTTTTATAACATGTTTTCAGCACCATGAACAAACGTACAACAAACAGTGCAATATAAATAATTTCCAGAGGCTTCACTAACATGAATTCACACAAATTAGAACTTAAATAACCCTCTACTAAAACTTGACTTATGAAATGTAATTTAGTTAACTTTAGTTGATCAAGTATATTTGAAAACTTTCTCCTATCATCTCAGAAATAGTTTTTATATTTTATAATTTTTTTCTACAATCAGTTAATTATCAGTAGAGGTGGAGATGGCCAATTCACAAACTTCATAAAAATGCATTTTTTTGGACGATTGTTTTAAGAAAATTATTAAATTGCCCTTTTTGTATTTTTCTTTCAACTCTGATTATTTATTAATAAATGCCTCATTTTAGTTAACTTTCTTCTTGAACAACACTACTAGAACTACTAGTAGAAATAATTTAGCAGCTTAATGAATTCTTATTTCCCTCTCCCCCACTAAAATCTAGTTAACTGAACTAAAAATTGCAAGTCTTCAGTGAAAATCACCCCCCAGGTAGAGTATTTATGTTTAAAACATTTCAGTAAGATAAAGTAAAAACGAAATTGATTGCATTAATTAGGTTTCATTAAATTGTTAAATGATGTGCCAACTCTGTTTTCCAATTCTAAGTGGCAATTTTCCTTTGACAGAAAAAATAAAAATGTCAGGAAGTTTATGTTGTTAGATATAACTTTATTATTAATAAAAATAAAGAATTAATTACTAGAGCTAATTTATTTAAATTAAATTTAGGCAAAAATTGTATAACTCATTGATATAAAAATACACAGAATTACTCTGCAAGAACAGTAAAATCAATATTTTAAATTCCCAATGTGGTCCACAGTCGCTCTGCAGGTTTCACTCTTTTAGTGGTAATTTTATAGTTTATAACATAAATATTGATAATTATTATCTGTAGCTTCTGGACATAGACAGATTCATGTTTTGAAGTATAGAGCCAACACTAATCTGATATCTAAGGGCTGTTGAACAATAACACAATTTTCCTATGTGTCGGTGAATAAAATAAACCACTTTTTCAAAGATAGTATCGTAGTCATCTACCATGAAGATAAAAAGAACATAGAGGTGTTGGCAGATAGTACTAATTTAAATTATTTATGAAGTCAGTGTACTCACTACTAAGTGAATATTGCTGAATATGAAATACAACATATATGAAGAACAGAAAAGAAGTTGTTAGTAAACTGAATTAATTGGATACAATCAAATATTGGAGTGCATATGAAGAATCTGGGGCCACAAATATATTTTGGGAATATTAGTGCTCTATAAAGATATACAAATTCCACTGGTAACAGTATTGTAAGAAGTAAATACTAAATTTCATCCTTTTTCTTTACATGGTATTCACATAAATGAACTATTTATGTGTTTACATTAGATGTCCCTTAATATGTATATTAAGGGACTTGAATAAACTTTTGTATTAAACAAGTCCCAGAGTGCCACCTGCGTCTTTCTTATGATGGACATGTGTTTCTCTACTTATGGATTGGGAAGGCACCAGGGCATCATTGTGTGACATTTGGACCTAGGACTGATGGTTTTTACAGTGGTTGTATATAAGTGACAATCCAATAAGTTATTTACATAATGTTCACATAAATTAACTATTTCTGTGTGTACTTTGAATGTCTCTTAATAAATATACATAAGTGAGCCCATCAGGGTGTAAATTTCCACTATCGTGGTGCAGATATTCCAGCTGAGATGAAATAACAGCACTGTGAGGGCATGCAACCACACTTCTGTTCTCACTCTCATGTCATGTCCATGTCCTTAAGTTGAAAGGGAAATATAACCAGCCCTAGACCAATGGCCACCTCATATTTAAACCAGTTCCTGTGAGCAACCCATTCACGGAACAACGTATTTCTACCCAGGATAGTTCTAAGCTCCAAAATAACCAAAAAAAGGACCCAGGCGCTTCTCGAGTTAAAAATCAAATTATCTCCTAATGACTGAAATTAGGTAGTCAGCCTCATAAGAGAAAAAGTGCAATATATAGAAGCAGTTGTGGTGATAATTTGAGAATAATCACACCTTCACACCTGTGCCTGTACATTCATTTGAGCAGGTGCGAGCAGAGAGGACGGAGACGGAGGACGGAGACAGCTTACTTACCTGATGGTAATGCTCTAACACTGCAGGAGCAGAAGGCGACCTTGAGAAATACCTGGGAGCTATTCATGACTTTTGCTGGAGCATAGGAGCTTATACAGAGGAATCCTTTATTATTCAGTCCACAGCTTCTGCCGGAGCAGACAGGACTTACTGAGGTACTGATCATCCATACCCTTGTCCAATAATTCTGAGTACAATTAATAGGGAGATCTTGGGGTGATTAACTTCCCCCGATTGCTCTCTCCCTTCTCCCGGCTACTCCCCTTCATTACATGCTGGAGCTTATTTCTGTCCTTCATTTCTGGATATCCTGTCACATCCACCCTTCAAAACAGAAGGGGCTTTACAATTAACATTACGTGCATTGCTATGTTACCATTACAGGTTGCTATATTGTTTTATAGTGAGATTAATAGGCATTGTTCTATTTTTTATTATTGTTACATATGATAAATACTTTGTGTATGATTTATTTATTCTTCTTAATAAAAACCTTTTAGAATTTTTAATTATATGTATTGACTTGGATGCTTAATTATTCTCAAATTATCACCACGACTGCTTCTATATATAGTTCTAAGCTCCAGGCTTACTCCTGTATCCTTTGATCGGGTCCTCTGTGACTCTATATGCTACTTCATGGATTCTCACTATTTAGCATCTGCGCTGAGTTTCATCACCTGCCAGGCACGGCAACTTCCAATCTGCTTACAGATCAGCCTTCCATCTGCTTCTGTGCTCCATTACCGGACAGCACCACAGCATCCATGCTGCATACAGACCTGCTTCAACCACTATGTCTGAGCCAGCAGGTATACCACTTTTGATATACCGCTATGTACCATTATCTATCAGCAGGATAACTCTTACACTGCATACCAACTTGTTACTTGAACCAGCAAGTTCATCTGCAGTCTTCATTCCATCATACCACTATGACAGTGCAAGCAAGTTGCTTATGTGGTTTTACTCTATGCTTTGTGGTGGTCCAGGATCTTGTATTGGTTTCCCTGCACTGTCTATTGACTTGTGCTGGTACAGAGAAGGGTGATCGTTCCAGGGCTAGGGTTTTGTGTGAAACTGTATTACCTATCCTGACTCTCAGTTTTTGAGTTTGTCACAGGTTTGAATTCCTATCTACCAGTACTGTATTGTTCTGTGTCCTGGAGGTCACCCTTGTCCCTGGAGTATATTCCTGTTCTTACTGGCCTTCACAGGTCACTAGATGAGGGCTTTCTCAGTGGATCTGGTCTGTTTATTCTGGTTTCAGTCCAATAACCATGCATATCAAAAGTCTGTGGTTCCTACATTGTCAGTAGTGTACCTAAGCTCCTGTTCATACCCATGAGTTAAAGTATCATCAAGCCACCTCATTTCCTATGCATGCCAGTCAGCCCTAATGGTCCTGAGCTGCATCTACCTAAAATGCAGACTCTGACAGTTTGTTCAGGAACAAAGGATCGGGCAGGAAAAACATACCCTAAAGGCAGACATGATGTCAGATTTGACTTATCATGTGAACCAACAGGAAACAGTGCAACAACAGATCATACAGTATCTACAGGAGTTATATATTCAGATAAAACTTTTTAGGCTTTTTCAGCCAAAAATCTAAGGACTGTTATTTCTCCTCCAACATCCAATTTCAGGTTAACCACTTCCAATTAGGGGTGTGCACCGGACACTTTTCGTGTTTTGTGTTTTGGTTTTGGATCTGGATCTTTCTTCGTGTTTTGGATCTGGATTGGTTTTGCCAAAACCACCCTTCCGTGTTTTGGGTTCTGGGTTTTGTGTTTTGGATCTGGATTTTTTCTTAAAAAATAAAAAAAACCCGCTAAAATCACATAAATGGGCCTTTTTTTGTTCCTACGCTATTAATAACCCCAATAACATTAATTTCCACTCATTTCCACTCTATTCTGAACACCTCACACCTCACAATATTGTTTTTAGGCCAAAAGGTTGTACCGAGGAAGCTGGATGACTATGCTAAGCGACACAAGGGGGCGGCACAAACACGTGGCCCATCTAGGAGTGGCACTGCAGTGGCAGACAGGAAGCCAATCAGCGTTATGGTGCCCATTTGCATGTAGCACGAACCCGGGAGATCCGTGCTACATGCATCTGTGTGATTGGCACAGAGCAATGACAGGTCCGTGAGACCCGTCTGTGCTGCTGTGGTAAAAAAAAAAAAAAAAACCTGTGTAAAAAAAGAAAAAAATGGCGTGCACCCCCCCAAAAAAGAGCAACCAGCCCCGGGCATTAGTAACCCAGTGCGGGGTGTGCTTAAATACAGGGGACAAACGACGTAGGGGTCCCCTGTACTTAAGCACAACCAGCACCGGGCTAGTCAGAACCAGCGCTGGTTGCCAAAATACGGGGGACAAACGACGTAGGGGTCCCCTGTATTCTGCGCAACCAGCTCTGGGCTCTGATCCGGTCCTGGTTCTGGAAATATAGGGGACAAAAAATGAGTAGGGTTCCCCTGTATGTTCCAGAACCAGCACTGGACTTTTTCTAGCGGGGGGCTGATGCCACAGCCAGGGGAGCCCTTTCACCGGGCCCCCCAGCTGCAGCATCAACCCTGACCGCTAGTCAGCCCAGGCCGGGGATCCCTGGAGAGCTGGGGACCCCCCCAATAAAGGGGTCACCCTCTCCAGGGCACCCCAGGCCCAGGCTGATAGCCCGGGGCTATCCCCGCCACCCCTGGTGGCGGTGGGTGGCGGGTTGATTGTGTGGTGTGGTGTAAATAAAGAATATCAAACATTGTCTTTACAAGTAGAACTGCAAGTCCCAGCTAGCCTGCCCCGCATGCTGGTACTTGGAGAACCACAAGTACCAGCATGCAGGGCATTAAGGGCCCACTAGTACCTGTAGTTCACCTGTAAAAAAAATGTTTAAAAAAACACAGGACACACACACCGTGACAGTATAAGTTTATTAAACATACATACACACACACACACACACACATGTACACATACTCACCTATGTAACCCTGTAGCATCGGTCCACTTGTCCGGTAAAGTATCCCTAGGGGACCTGTGAAAAAAAACATACTCACCATCTCCTATGCGAGGTTCTGTCCTCTTCGTTCCAAAGTAGGCATCCCCGGACTTGGCAAAAAAAAAAAACGAAAACGCGATCCACGAACTTAGTACCGTTCTATAGAACGGTACTTCCCGAATGAGAGCTTAGCGGCGGGGTATCACCATGGAAACCCCGCTGCTAAGCGTTCATTGGCTGAGAGAGGCCATCTCCCGTCTCTCTCAGCCAATGAACGGCTCCCTCCATTGTAGTCAATGCTGGGAGCCGCAAGGTTATTAAAGTTTACCCTGCGGTTCCCACCATTGACTACAATGGAGGGAGCCGTTCATTGGCTGAGAGACGGGAGATGACCTCTCTCAGCCAATGAACGCTTAGCAGCGGGGTTTCCATGGTGATACCCCGCCGCTAAGCTCTCATTCGGGAAGTACCGTTCTATAGAACGGTACTAAGTTCGTGGATCGCGTTTTCGTTTTTTTTTTTTGCCAAGTCCGGGGATGCCTACTTTGGAACGAAGAGGACAGAACCTCGCATAGGAGATGGTGAGTATGTTTTTTTTCACAGGTCCCCTATGGATACTTTACCGGACAAGTGGACCGATGCTACAGGGTTACATAGGTGAGTATGTGTACATGTGTGTGTGTGTGTGTGTGTGTGTGTATGTATGTTTAATAAACTTATACTGTCACGGTGTGTGTGTTCTGTGTTTTTTTTAAACATTTTTTTACAGGTGAACTACAGGTACTAGTGGGCCCTTAATGCCCTGCATGCTGGTACTTGTGGTTCTCCAAGTACCAGCATGCGGGGCAGGCTTGCTGGGACTTGCAGTTCTACTTGTAAAGACAATGTTTGATATTCTTTATTTACACCACACCACACAATCAACCCGCCACCCACCGCCACCAGGGGTGGCGGGGATAGCCCCGGGCTATCAGCCTGGGCCTGGGGTGCCCTGGAGAGGGTGACCCCTTTATTGGGGGGGTCCCCAGCTCTCCAGGGATCCCCGGCCTGGGCTGACTAGCGGTCAGGGCTGATGCTGCGGCTGGGGGGCCCGGTGAAAGGGCTCCCCTGGCTGTGGCATCAGCCCCCCGCTAGAAAAAGTCCAGTGCTGGTTCTGGAACATACAGGGGAACCCTACTCATTTTTTTCCCCTGTATTTCCAGAACCAGGACCGGATCAGAGCCCAGAGCTGGTTGCGCAGAATACGGGGGACCCCTACGTCGTTTGTCCCCCGTATTTTGGCAACCAGCTCTGGTTCTGACTAGCCCGGTGCTGGTTGTGTTTAAGTACAGGGGACCCCTATGTCGTTTGTCCCCTGTATTTAAGCACACCCAGCACTGGGTCACTAATGCCCGGGGCTGGTTGCTCTTTTTTTGGGGGGGAGGACGCCATTTTTTTCTCTTTTTACACAGGTTTTTTTTTTTTTATTTACCACAGCAGCACAGACGGGTCTCACGGACCCGTTAGTGCTCTGTGTCAATGACACAGATGCAAGTAGCACGGATCTCCTGGTCCGTGCGTGCATCTGTGTCATTGAAATACACAGCAGCACAGACGGGTCTCACTGACCCATCTGTGCTCTGTGTCACTGTCAATCACACAGATGCATGTAGCACGGATCTCACGAGTCCGTGCTACATGCAAATGAGCACCATAATGCTGATTGGCTGAGAGCCGTGACAGACGGCTCTGTCAGCCAATCAGCACTTTGCCCATTAAAGGCAAAGGCATTTTTTTTTAAATGGCCGCTCGAGGCAAAACCTCGAGATCCGACAGCAGATCTCGAGGTTTTGCCTCGGGAGAGGGATCCGGGGCAGACAGGGAGATCCGAGCTTGGGCTCGGATCGCCCTGGATCCCCGAAGTTCGGGTGGGTTCGGTTCTCAGGGAACCGAACCCGCTCATCCCTACTTCCAATAAGTATGATGTTAACCTTAAAAATTGCTTAGAGTTTCTCAACCAATGCAGTATTCATTTTGAATTTAAAGCTACAAATTTCCCCACTGGAAGGTTTAAGGCTGCATAAATCATTTCCCTCCTAACAGGTCAAGTTTTATCCTTTGTGGGAGAAGTCAAATCCTATCCTATCAGACATCCAAGGAATTCTATCCACATTCCACAAAATATATGAGATGAACCAGGCAGATCTCCTTCAGCAGCATCTGACATCATACAACTGAGACAGGGTCATCAGTATGTGGGGCAATATGTTATTTGTTTCAGGACATTATCCTCTGAACTATCATGGAATAATGAGGCTCTAGTAGCAGTTTTCTGGCAAACACTATATGATCACGTTTTTTATGATCTTGCATCCAGAGAATTACCCACCAACCTGGACAATATAATTACCAAAAACCAGTGGTTCCCAAACTGTGCACTATGGCACCCAGGAGTGCCTCAGGACACTTCCAGAGGTGCCTCAGGTTGGTGATCCAGTGCCAAATCAAATTATTTATGGTCAGTATATTGTAATTATGTTGATGTTTAAACCTGTCCACAATCACATAACTGAACCGAAGAATGACAGGTAAGAACAATTGACTTCACTTTACAAATTTTTTTTCTGAATTTCTGAATAACAAATGTTTGACTTAGGGGTACCATAAAAACAATGCTGTTACTCGGGCACTGTGATTCAAAAAAGTTTGGGAAGCTCAGCCATATACAATCATGTAGATATTTGGTTGAGAGAGAAACATTCGAAAAGAATAATTAGAGCATTCTAAGGTTCAATCCATTTTTAAAAAAATGTAAATGCCAACTTCAGTAGATGACCCCATGCAGCTTGGCAATGCTCACTTTTCCACTAAAGAATGTGATTGATGAATTAAAGAATTAAAGAGAAATTATTCATTTATTGTGCAGCCACTAATCATTCTTTGAAGAATTGCTCCTGTAATTTGGGAAATGCTTCCACTTCGATAATGGTGGAGAGATTAATCACAGTGTATCTTCGCTCTCCTAAAAATAAAGAGTGTTCTATATCAGTGCAAGTGAAATACCCACAAAGTTATAATTTCATCACAGCCTTGATGGATTCTAGAGCTACAAAAAAATTTATTTCTGCCAAACTAGTCAAAATACTTTCCATACCTCTACAGGAATTAACTGTTCATTTTTCTCATATGGCTGTAGATGGCAGCTGGATTCCTGGAGGTCATATAAAATACCTTACTGTACCTATGACAGTTCTCATTGGAGTATTACATTCAGAGACTAAATCCTTTTTCATAATTCCTGAATCTACCAGTCCAATTGTCCTTGGATACCCTTGGTATCATAACCCACACATTGACTGGTCATCCTAACATATTTTCTCCTGGGATCCCAATTGTATCAAGCCCTGTCTCCAGACTATTTTACCACATCATTCTCCCTCTAATGCTGAAGTCTCTGGACAACCTGTTCACCGCAGAAAATTCATCACTGTCTTCAGTAAGCAAGCAGCAGAGACTTTACCACTTCACAAGCTGTGGTACTGCCCAATTGATCTCATTCCTGGAAGATTCCTCCATGTGGCTGAGTTTATCTGTTGTCTATTCCTGAGACCCAAGCCATGTCTGATTACATCAAAGAAAACTTGTAATGTGGATTCATCAGTCCTTCTTCATCTCCAGCTGGAACAGGGTTCTTTTTTGTAAAATAAAAGATGGAGGACTGCGGCCATGCATTGATTCTTGAGGTCTCAATGAGATAATAGTAAAAAACAGGTATCTATTATGTGAAGGAAGTGCTTCCAAGGCTTTGTCAAATTCAATTGTACTACAGATGGAGAAATGCACCTTTGAAACCACATCCATTCCATTCCTGGGATATATTATTTCTGTCACTGGTCTGGCCATGGACCCTGAAAATGTGCAAGCCATTCTGAAATGGCCACAGACAACCACCTTATGGGCATTACAATGTTTCTTGGGGTCTGCCAACTACTACTGGAGGTTCTTCCGAGGTTATTCCACTGTAGTTGCACCCATCACAGCATTAACCAAAAAAGGGGCCAAATCTGCTAAATGACCTGAATAAACCCAATTGGCATTTCAGCAGTTGAAATAAGCCATCATTCCAGCTCCTATCCTGAAACAGCTGGAGATCAATAATAAATTTTAACTCGATGTAGATGCATCTTTTTGTTGGAGTGGGGGCAGTTCTTTGACAAAAATCCTCAGATGACCTAGGCATCCTTGTGTCCCAAACTTCTTCAAGATGTTCAGCAATTTGTATCTGCTTGTGCCATCTGTGCTCATTACATGAGCTCTGAGCTGGGAAAAGCTGGTAAACTTCTACCTCTGCCATTACCACATAGACCATGGATTCATATTTCTATATATTTTATGACTGACTTACCCAACTCTGATGGCTTCACTACCATTTGGGTAATTGTTTCCGATTGTATGGGTGTCCTGAGGATATTATATTGGACAGAGGTGTTCAAATAATGGCCAAATTTTGGCATTCACTGTGCCAAGATCTGCAAGTTAAACTCAACTTCTCATCTGCGTACCATCCACAATTCAATGGACAGACCAAGAAAATCAATCAGGATTTGGAGACCGTTCTTTGCATGTTCATTTCTGCTTCACTTGGCTTTGTATGAGAGAAGCCTTGCTGAAGTATTCCAAATGTTACAAAGTGCAAGCAGACAATAAATGCAGACTTATAGTCAGCATGAAAGTTGAACACAAAGTTTGGTTATTCACCCATAATCTTCATCTTAGAGTACCAACCATGAAATTTGTACCTCAATTCATCAGCCTATTTCAAAGTATACAAGTCATAACTCAGGATACCGAACTCATTTCATGCTTCTCTGCTTAAACACTTTGGCCCTCATTCAGAGCCGTACGCTCTGAGCAGAGCGCACGCTCTGAATGAGGGCCGGGCTCCATTTTCATGGAGCGTCCTCCTGGACGCTCGTATAGCTGTGGATCACCACCCACAGGCTATACGAGCGTGCATTTTGATGGCCGCGATGGTCGAGACCATCGCGACCATCGAAATTGCGAGCCTGAGCCTGTGGTTGAGGTTTTCAACCGCAAGCTCCAGAGTGATTTTGGCTCTATCAGAGCCAAAATCACTCCCACTGACATCACTAGTGATGTCAGTGGGCCGGCTTCTGACGGGAGGCGTTCCCGTGGGAACGCCCCCGTCAGGGAGGCATGCCCCCGGCACGCCCACCAAAGGGGGCGTGCTGTCAATCAACATTGACAGCACGCCCCCTTTGATCGGACACAACGAGCGAAGGACTTTCCTTCGCTCGTCGCGTCTGGCGCATGCGCACGACGTAGCTCCCTCCATCGTGCACATGCTCAGTGCATAACATCGACCCACTTGCGAGCGGACAGCCGCTCGCGAGTGGGTCTGAATCAGGCCCATTGTTCTGAATAAATTTTGTTCCCAAAAATCGAATTTTCCTGCTGTCCAAACTGAACAGGGTGATGAGTATGAGGTAAAAAAGATTGTGGATTCTCATTTTAGAAAAAATACAGTATATATATTAGTGTGTGTGTGTGCATGTGTACCTTATATGAAAAATTAAATGGTCTGCTTGTTTGTCTGTCTCTATGGTTATGCATTCAGACATCCCTGCACTGATTGGGATGAAACTAACATGAGGTGGTCCAGTTGGATCCTGTCCAGGTTTCAGGGGGATTAGGGTCCTGGTCAGACCTCCTATTAATGTATGCTGGGCAGAATTTTTACCAAGGGATGCTGGGCAGGACTTTGACCTGGGGAGCCTGTTGTGGGCCTTCCAGTGGATGGAATTGGATGAGAACTTTACAATGGGGTTCAATTTGTTCTTGGATGCAAAATGGAGTGGTTGGGGTCTTGGTTGAACCTCATGGGAGAGTGCACCAGGCTGAACTTTGATCCAGGGATCCTGTTCTTGGCCTTCCACTGGAAAGATTTCGATGACATCTCATAATTAAATGTAATAACTTGAAGATTTAAACCCAGGCAACACCGGGTACTTACGTAAATAAATAAATGTGTGTGCATACAAAGTGTGGGTGATGTATCAGAGAGAGTGGGGTGGGGATGGATCAGGATGGAGCAGTGGCATGGGAATGATGAGATTAGCATGTGCAGTAGTGAACGGGGAGCAGGGCTAAGCTGTATATATATATATATATATATATATATATATATATATATACACACATTTAGTCAGCTTTTCTTTTTCAACTGTAAAACTATTTCTTGCATGACTTCACAGTCCTGAAAGAAAAGCCAGCCGCAGTGAGTGATGATCACCATTCACTGTTGCCATAATACCTGGGAGAGGAGCTGCTGTGGGCAGTTACACTACACTGTCCAATCACTGTGGCCAGCAGTGGTTGGGACACCCACAGGAGGGCAGAGCTGTGGCTGCTGTGCTTCTAATGGAGACTTAGATGCACTGAACACAACAGGATGGAGTGTTGTTGTGCTGCCCAATCATTGCTGGCCACAGTTATTGGCACACACTAGGTGCAGTGCAATGAATGCTGTGCTTCTAATCAAGACTTAGGTGCACTGAAGTCTGCAGGAGGGAGTGCCATTGGGCTGCCCAATCAATGCTATTCACTGTGATAAGGACACTCTGGGGGACAGATCCATGGTACTGTGCTTCTAATGCAGACTAAGCTGCAGTGAAGCCAGTAGGAGGAGGAGTCGCTGGGCTACCTATTCCATGCTGACCACAGTGTTTGGAACACTGCAGGAGAGAAGCTGTTGCTATCAAGAACCATGGCTGCTACATTTGCAGTACAGCTTCAGCTGCTATGAAACCATTTGGTGGGGATGTCACTGGGCTACTTGATCACTGTTGCCAGCAGTGACTGGGACACACTGGGAGGGGAACCACATGTTCAGGGGTCAATCAGATCTCTTGAAATTGGAATCTTCTGATAGATTATTTCCTAATGCAGACTAAGCTGCACTGAATTTAGAGGATGATTGGCTGCACAATTCACATTACAAACAATAGTGACCACTTAGGATCAAAAATATATGTCATTCATTGCCACATACAAATCAAAACATAGAATTAATTACGTAAAATAATTGAAAACTCTCTCTCTCCCTCTCTGATATATATATATATATATATATATATATAGTCCACATCGGCGGCACTCAGAAAAATATCAAATGATACAGAAGAATGTGATGAATATTCATCACATTCTCCTGTATAATTTGATATTTATCTGAGTGCCGCCGATGTGGACTATTTATTGTTAAAGCCATCAGCTGCTGGCTTTGACTGGAAGGCACCTGCAAGTTTTTATCAATAAGGGAGTGCCACCCTTGGTGACGTTTTATATATATATATATATATATATATATATATATGTATGTATGTATATATATATATATATGTGTAGAAGCTCTTGGTACAATTCATCTTTGGTGTTGGTACATAAGGCCCTATGACTATTAACTGTAACACTAAAAAGCCAGAATTGCAATAAATATATGCAGTCTCCAGATAGCTATAGGGCAGTGTTCGCTAACCTTGACACTCCAGCTGTTATGGAACTACATAACCCAGCATGCACTGCTACAGTTTTGCTATTAGGGCATGCTAAAACTGTGGCAGGGCATGCTGGGATATATAGTTCCACAACAGCTGGAGTGTCAAGGTTAGCCAACAATGCTATAGGGTGACCATTGTGAATATGTCACATAAAAACTGCTATAGTACGATGGTGTTGCTATGTTAGTATTTGGGCAAAGCAGTGGCTCTGTATAGGGAGGGATAGCAACAGGTCCCCTGGTAGGAGCAGGCCCAGTGACAGGGGGTTACAAAGGGTACCCCCATCCTGGGCCCCAAGTTTCAGAGGGGCCCAGTCCCAAACTGATCTCATGTTCCGCCCGTGCATAGCCACGCAACTAGGATTAAAAATGCAATCATTCAAGCCTCCCTCCCCTTGGCCTATCCCTCCAGTCACCTGGTCCATACTATGCAGCAAACAGTAATGAATGATGTAATTATGCTGTGCCCAAGCCGGCCCTTTGCTTCTTTCCCCTGGTGGTGTATAATACCCCTTTTCCACCTAAATTCCGGGTCTGACCCGTAGTTGGAACAAAGTTCCTATCCGGATCAGACCCGGAATTTTGCCGGCGCTGACTCGGGATATTCCCGAGTCATCGCCGCTCACACCGCAGTCGGGTCTGCATAGACCCGGCTTTTGTGGAGTGAAAGTGGACGCTTGGAGATGACGTCATCTCCAAGCACCACTGAAGCCGGACCAATCGGCCGGCTAGCAGCGCACTCCAGGTCTTCGTGACCTGGAGTGCGCTGTTCCCATAGCAGGGTTTCACGGGCTACGCCCGTGTTAAACCCTGCTAGTTACCTGGGTTGGATTGCCGGGTCACTCGACCCGGCGATCCAACCCTCTGCCCTTTTACACCAGGGAGCTGCCCGGGTTAACCCTTCAAAAACCCGGGTTTTAGATCCAGTGTAAAAGGGGTATAAGTCTCCCGAGTCCCTGCCGCTGTGATCACCTAGGTGGAGCAGGAGTGTGAATGGAACTGACCTCAAGCAGCAAGCTCCAGCACTGCCCGCTCACCCCACACAGCAGCTGCAGCAGCACCACTACCACTTACAGTACTCCACCCTCCTACCATGAGGCAGCCACAGCAATCAAGAAGTGGAAGAGACAACTCTGAGTGACTGTCTGCATTTTCAATGACAGTTATGTGTGGTAAGTGACAGTGCATTTTTACTTTGCATTCTAATGGAATATCTCTCTCTCTCTCTTTCTCTTTCTCTCTATCTCTCTCTCTCTTCTCCTGCAGATAAACACAGAGATGAACTCACTTGTCTTCCAAAAGCATAATAAATATATACAATCCTTTGTAAGGCTGCAACTAATCACTTTATTGTGACATGATTAAGATCCCAGAGGAGATCACAACATTGCTCAGTTTGTACTGTTGTTCCTGCTATATTTCTCTTACAATGAATTAAATATGTTTCTATTGTTTGCAGAGGATGGCTGAATGCCTCCCTGTTTTTACCTGTTGGATATTATGTCAGCTCATACCTATAGATTAAACACACACACGATGAGTGCACCCCTGCTAATGGCCATAAGACGATAAATGTAAGATTTATATTTATATATATATACTGGGTTTCCACAGCATGTCGTACGTTTCCTACACCTGCAGTATATCTGCATATTACATAGTATTATGTATGTGTATATATATATATATATATATATATATATATATATATATATATAGTTATATCGATCAATGTGTGTATGGATGGTACTTTGCAAGTTTCTAATTATAACCAGTCCCAGAGTGCCTTTTACTATTTATGATTGCAATGCCGGGCACCTACAGTATGTGGACATTGTGTGTGTATATATATATATACATATATATATATATATATATATACTTACACACGTACACACTGTTATGTATGTGTGTGCGTGTGTGTGAATTATTGCTAATCTAATAAAAGCGGCACCAATTATTGGTATTTTTTTCTAAGGGTAACTAAGATTATTGCTATTAATTTTTAATTATTTTAATTACAGGGGCACAGATTATTGATATTATAATAAAAGCAGTAACGTCTTATACCTTTTTATGTTAAGGGCACTGCCCTTATGGTGCGGTCCAAAAAGCGTCCTGGCCCCATCTGCGCCTGCCAGGTGTATTGCACATGTGCAATGCATCTAGTAGGGCCTGTGATGGGCACATATGCAATGCATCTAGTAGGGCCTGTGATGGGCACATGTGTAATGCATCTAGTAGGGCCTGTGATGGGCACATGTGCAATGTATCTAGTAGGGCCTGTGATGGGCACATGTGCAATGTATCTAGTAGGGCCTGTGATGGGCACATGTGCAATGCATCTAGTAGGGCCTGTGATGGGCACATGTGCAATGCATCTAGTAGGGCCTGTGATGGGCACATGTGCAATGTATCTAGTAGGGCCTGTGATGGGCACATGTGCAATGCATCTAGTAGGGTCTGTGATGGGCACATGTGCAAAGTATCTAGTAGGGCCTGTGATGGGCACATGTGCAATGCATCTAGTAGGGCCTGTGATGGGCACATGTGCAATGCATCTAGTAGGGCCTGTGATGGGCACATGTGCAATGCATCTAGTAGGGCCTGTGATGGGCACATGTGCAATGTATCTAGTAGGGCCTGTGATGGGCACATGTGCAATGTATCTAGTAGGGCCTGTGATGGGCACATGTGCAATGCATCTAGTAGGGCCTGTGATGGGCACATGTGCAATGTATCTAGTAGGGCCTGTAATGGGATCATGTGCAATGCATCTAGTAGGGCCTGTGATGGGCATATGTGCAATGCATCTAGTAGGGCCTGTGATGGGCACATGTGCAATGCATCTAGTAGGGCCTGTGATGGGCACATGTGCAATGCGTCTAGTAGGGCCTGTGATGGGCACATGTGCAATGCATCTAGTAGGGCCTGTGATGGGCACATGTGCAATATATCTAGTAGGGCCTGTGATGGGCACATGTGCACAAGGAAAGTAGTTAGGAGACTGGCGGACGGGATACCACCATTCGAAATCCTGACATCACAAGCCCAACACGTGACTAAAGATAGGCATCGAAATACTGTCACCTATCTTAATTCTGATGCCAGAATTTAGGCAGATGCCATCCCTAACTAGGTAAATTGGGCCATATTAGCTGTTATCTGCAGGTGAGGAGTGTTAAGATTAGAAAGCATAGCCTGGTTAGGGTTAGGTTTTGGGCAGAGGTGAGGGACCCCTAGGGGAGTTAGGGTTAGATACCACTAGGGGAGTAAGGGTTAGGCACCACTGGGGGCATTAGGGTTAGGCACTACTGGGGGCAGTAGGTTTAGGCACAAATGGGGGAGATTTAGGATTAGGCACAAATGGGGAGGATTAGGGTACAAGTGAGGAGGGTTGGGGTTAGGCTACAAGAAGGGCGAGTTAGGGGTGAAGGGGGAGGGTTAGTATACTTTTCTGACCCTTGTCGGAATACCAACCATTGGTATGATGCAGTCGGTATTCCGACTGCCGGTATTTCATACCCATTCCATGTACAAACGCTGACCTCTAGGGACTGCATCAGCTGCTGCCCCTAGAAACTGGGTAGGGCTCGACAAAAGGCAGAGAAGTCCCATTATAAGCACTCACTCTGCTACTTTCTGTCCTGATTGGAAGTCCCAGTGGGAGAGAGCACCACCCTCCCCTGGGGCTGCCTGTCTGACTGTGAATAGCAGATAGTGGTTCAAATAGGGACTGGTTGGGTACATAACGCTATTTTTAACTCCTGGAATACTTTCTCTGCTTCAGGACTCCATTCCACCATGACTTTCTGTTTGCCTTTGGTAAGGTCAGTCAGTGGGACTGCAATGGTGGCAAAATTGGGTATAAACCTCATATAATACCCAGTGATCCCTAAGAAGGCTCTCATCTGCTTCTTATTCAGGAGTCGTGGCCAGTTTTGTATTGCCCCAATCTTATTGAGCTGTGGCTTTATCAAACCTCTGCCAATGGTGTACCCAAGATACTTTACTTCCTCCATCCCTAGACAAGATTTTTTTTGGTTGGCTGTCACACCTTCCTAAAAGATGGAGTCCAACACTGCTTGTACTCTGGGCTAGTGAGACTCCCAATCAGGACTATAAATGGCCACATCATCCAGATAAGCAGCAGCATACTGTCTATGGGGCCTTAGAATCCTATCCATCATTCTTTGGAAGGTACCAGGTGCCCCATGTAGCCTAAAGAGCAACATCTTATATTGAAACAACCCCTCTGGTGCAGAAAAAGCTGTCTTTTCTTTGGCATTCTCAGTTAAAGGCACTTGCCAATACCCTTTGGTTAAGTCAAGAGTAGTTAAATATCTGGCTGTCCGCAGCCTTTTAATTAGTTCATTCACCCTAGGCATAGGGTAGGCATCAAATTTTGACACACTGTTCAATTTCCGGAAGTGTTTGCATAATCGCACACTCCCGTCGGGCTTAGGAATGAGCACAATGGGACTTGACCACTCACTATGCGATTTTTCAATAACACCCAACTCTAACATTTTTTTAATTTCCTTCGACACTGACTCTCTTTGGGCTTCTGGTAACCGATAGGGCTTTAGGTTAACCTTAACCCCTGGATCAGTGATTATGTCATGTTTAATGGTTATGGTTTTCCCTGGTATTTCAGAGAACAGCGCCCTATTTCTGATCAGAAATTCCTTATTTCCTGCTGTTGACTGGCTGACAGGGTTTTTGCCACTGTCACTTCAGGTACCATGGGCCCTGGGTTTACTGGAGGGGCTCGTGCAGCTGACAGTGCTGCTCTGTCCTTCCAGGGTTTTATAAGATTTACATGGTATATCTGTTCTGGCTTTCTTTCCCCCAGCTGGTACACTTTATACTTTCTACTGTGGGAACCAACACCACCACTCTGTCCCCAGGAGCAAAGTTGTGTAAGCGAGCATTGCAGTTGTCTACCCTCTGCTGTGCCTTTTGGGCCTGTTCCAAGTGCTCTCTTACTATCGGCACCACAGCAGCAATTCTTTCTTCCATTGGAGAAACATGCTCAATAACTGTTTTATACGGACTGGACTGTCCCTCCCATGTCTCTTTGGCAATGTCAAGTAACCCCCTTGGATGTCTCCCGTACAACAAATCAAAAGAGGAGAACCCTGTAGAGGATTGGGGAACCTCTCTTATGGCCAACAGCAAATAAGGTAACAAGTAATCCCAATCTCTACCAATCTTTGTCCACTACTTTCCTTAGCATGTGTTTTAAAGTTTTATTAAACCTCTCCACTAATCCATCGGGCTGGGGATGGTACACAGAGGTTCTTAATTGGTCAATTTTAAACAGGTGGCATATTCCTTCATGATTTTTTACATAAATGGGGTACCTTGGTCAGTCAGGATTTCCTTAGGTATTCTCAACCTGCTAAAGACATGGAATAATTTTCTAGCAATGGTCTTGGTTGACGTATTGCATAAAAGTATCTCTTCTGGGTACCTGGTAGTGTAATCCATTATCACCAGAATATATTGATGGCCCCGGGCAGATTTCATTAATGGCCCAACTAAATCCATAGCTATTCTTTCAAACAGTAACTCAATAATGGGTAATGGGAACGGGGGATTTTTGAAATGTGGCCTTGGAGCATGATACTGACATTCAGGGCATGATGCACAATAGTCAGATACCTCTTTATGGACCCCGGGCAAGAAAAACCTCTGCAAAATTCTCTCAGTGGTTTTATCTACCCTGAGGTGACCTGCCATTATATGACCATGAGCTAGATCTAACACTGTTCTCCTGTATGCTTTGGGTCTATTAATTGTTCCACAATATCTTCACCTTTCTTAGTCACCTGATACAAAAAATCCTGACATATTGCCATGTGAGGATATGACAATGGACTATCAGGGTCTATGGGTTTACCATCAATCACTTTGACATTCTCCCTGGCTTTTACCAGAGTAGGGTCATTTAATTGCTCCACGTCAAAGACCTCCCTTCTGACCTCTAAATCAGGCAGACAATCAACTGGCTCAACAACACTTCCCACCTCAGTGGGAGGCACATCACTTGGCGAGCCACCATCATGGTCCGCATTCTCTAGTTTGCCAATCATACTAGAAAATGGGAACATCTCTGACTCTGAAGACACTTCCTTTGCTACTACACCAGTAACCTTCTCAAATGGGTCAGGGTGATTTACCTCTGTGCTAAATCGGGCTTTCCCACAACTTCAAGATGTGAGTAAAGTCTCTCACCAATATGGCATCATACATTAAGCCATGTACCAAACCCACAGAGACTATCGCGGAACCACATGGTGTCTCGATGTTCACTTCTGCAGTAATATAATACTGAGTATCTTTATGTATGCAGGTCACACCAACAGTTTTCCCCTTATGCTTCACGGGGTTCACCAGTTCAGCTTTCATAAGTGTAACTAGGCTACCAGAATCTAACAGAGCCTCTACTAGGTTGTCTTCTATGGTGAGTATACACATGTGCTTGTCTGTCTCAGCCTGCCGGTCAGCAGTACAGGCTGGCTGTGCAAAGAAAGACATCCTGTGGTCCACTTGGGCAGTATCACATTGCATAAGTTCAGAGGTAAGCGAACAATTAGCTGCAATATGGCAGAAACCACCACATAGGAAACAATGAATTGGATTATTATTATTATTACATTTTATTTATAGGGCACCACAAGAGGTCCGCAGCGCCGTACATACAGTAAAGGGTACACAGAACATTACATTACAGTACAGTAACCAACTTATACACAGAGCACAAGAAACAATTAGCAACACAATTCTCCATTCACAATACAGCTGGGAAGGTGAAGGCTGTCATAGAAGTGCTAGAGAAGAAGGCTGTGAGACAGTGGGGAGGAGGACCCTGCTCCTAGGAGCTTACAATCTAGGGGAGAGGGGAGATGGACAGATGACATGAGGCAAGAGTGTGTAGAGGGGGACCTGAGTGCAGGAAGTAGGTGAGGTAGAGATGGCTGAGGCAGGAGGGACAGAGACTTGGTCCAAGAGATGTGGTGCAAGCGTATGCTTTGATGAACAGGTGTGTTTTCAGTGCACATTTGAAGCTCTGCAAGGTCGGGGAGAGCCTAATCGAGTGAGGGAGCTCTTTCCAGTGAAGAGGGGCTGTATGGGCAAAATCTTGGACACGAGCATGAGATGAAGTAACCAGGGTGGAGGAGAGGTAACAGTCATTGGCAGACCGAAGTGAGTGATAGGGAGTGTGTAAGGAGATGAGATTTGAGATGTAGGGAGCAGTAGAGTTAGAGAGGGCCTTATATGTGAAGATGAGGAGTTTAAAGAGGATTCGGTAGGGGAATGGGAGCCAGTGCAGGTTTTGGCAGAGTGGAGCAGCAGAAGTTGAACGGCGGGAGTGGAAAATAAGTCTAGCTGCAGCATTGAGAACAGACTGGAGGGGAGCAAGATGGCAATGTGGGAGGCCAGTAAGGAGAAGGTTGCAGTAGTCAAGCCGAGAAATGATTAGTGAATGAATAATCAGTTTGGTAGCAGTTTGGGAGAGGAAAGGCCTAATAGGAGCGATGTTGCATAGCTGGAGCTGACAGGATTGAGCCAGAGATTGAATGTGGGGTGTGAAGGAGAGGGTGGAGTCAAGGGTGACACCCAAGCAGCGAAGTTGGGGGACAGGGGAGATGATTGTGTTGTCAACAGTGATAGCGAGATTGGTTGGAGTGGAGACTCTATTAGGGGGAAAGATGATGAGTTCGGTTTTGTCCATGTTGAGCTTCAGAGAGTGCTCGGACATCCAGGAAGGGGACAGTTCAGGAGAGGAGAGGTATAGTTGTGTGTCATCGGCATAGAAGTGGTATTGGAGGCCAAAGGAGCTAATGAGTTCTCCTAGTTTAGAAGTGTACAGGGAGAAGAGCATTGGGCCCAGGACAGAACCCTGTGAGACACCAACAGGAAGGGTGGAAGGGGGGTAGGTGGAGCCGGAGGAAGACACAGAGAAGGAGCGGTTGGTGAGGTAAGAAGTGAACCAGGCATGGACGGTGTTAGAGATCCCAAAGGTCTGAAGGGTGCAAAGGAGGATAGTATGATCCATGGTGTCAAAGGATGCAGAGAGGTCCAGGAGGATGAGCAGAGAGAAGTGGCCCCTGGATTTGGCTGCAAGCAGGTCATTGGTGACTTTGGCCAGGGCAGTTTCAGTGGAGTGACGTTGGCGAAAGCCAGATTGGAGAGGATCAAGGATGGAGTTGTCAGAGAGATAGCTGGTGATGTGGCTATAGACAAGCCTCTCAAGTAGTTTGGAGGCAAAAGGGAGAAGAGAAATAGGGCAGTAATTGGCTGGTGAGGACGGGTCGAGGTTGGGTTTTTTAAGAATAGGTGTGACAAGAGCATGTTTGAACGATGAGGGAAAGATGCCGGTGGAGAGAGATAAGTTGAAAAGATGAGCAAGGTGGGAGCAGGCAGTGGAGGAGAGGGAGCGTAGAAGGTGAGAAGGGAGGGGGTCAAGAGGGCAGGTGGAAGGGGGAGAGGACAAGATGAGGGAGTGGACCTCATCACCCGTGGTGGGGCTGAAGGAGCACAAGATGGGGTGGCCGGGAGGTGCGAATGGTGGGGGAGGTGGGTTTGCAGCAGGGAGATTGGAGGATATACTGTGATGAATTGCCTAAATTTTGGAAGAGAAGAAGGAGGCAGTCAAATGCAGTGAAGGAGGATGGAAGGGGTGGATGTGGGGGCCGAGGAGGAGGGTGTTGAAAGTACCAAAGAGGCAGTGGGGCTTGGAGGACTGAGAGGAGATGAGCGACTGGAAGAAGGATTGCTTGGTGAGGGAGAGGGCCGAGCTGTAGGAAGAGAGGACAAACTTGAAGTGAAGGAAGTCCGCCAAAGAGCAAAATTTTCTCCAGAGGTGCTCGACTGTGCATTTAAGCTGTTATTGCCTGGCGAGTTTCCTCGATGGTGACTTGTTGTTGCCTCTGGGCTGCCTCCAAGGCCATTAGTTGCACCCGTGTGGATTCCTGCTGAGCCCTGGTAGTTTCTTGCTGAACTTTGTTCATTTTCTGCTGAGCTGCTGTAGCTTGGAGCAAGGCTTTAACAATGTCCTCCATTTTGTCCTGCGGTGTAGTTTGGAAGAAGAATCTGGCTTCTCTAAGTATCTGCGGATGCCACCTCTATGGACTACAAAGGACACAACTTTATATCCAGCCTGACGAATTGGTACCTGTCCCTTTAAATTTTAAACGGAAATTTTTCCTTGCTGCAAACTTCAATGTGTGTTTATGCCCGTATTCTCCACCAAATGTGACACGGTCAGGTAAGGGGTCCCTCTCCTGGTGTAGATGGACTCCCTCTTTACACACACAGCAGCCGTAGAAACAGGATACATGTCTGGGGTTCTCATACAAACTGGTTGGCGCCAGTCTTTTTTGTGCCAAATTAATGCAAACATAAACAAAACATAAACATAAGTCCTAGCCTGGCGGGGCACTAGCTACACAGCAGATTCCCTCTCTATAATAATGGTAGGGCCTATTGCCCTCACCATCAACAAAACATGTGCACAGTACTTACAAGGCCAGTAACCAAGTGATTCTGAACAGGCTAGTCTGCCTGCTCTCCCAGGTGTGAGACACTCAGCCACAAGCAAACCCAGCTTAAATCAGCCAGTTCCAGGTGGAAGCCCTAATGAGGCCCAAGACCCGGAGTGGCCTGTGGATGGAGCCCTCCATCTCCTCACATCCACACCCCCAGGACCCAAACCAGCTTTTCCAAAAGCCGACACTACTAGTCTGCTTTCCTAACAGACTTCTCCTGGGGGTTTCAGAACACATATGAGAGGAACCTGGGACTGACATAGAAGAAAGTCAACACTTCTCCTGTTCTTCTATCACAATATATATATATATATTTATATATATATATAGTTACATTTCAGAATCAGACTAACATCTATTAGAGACAAGATTATGGTACGTGATATGTTTGCATGTTATTATGTTATATATCTATCGATCAATTATTATGACCAATGCATGCAAGTGAAACAAGTGAACATCAACACAAAGAGAAACAAAGCTCATACTGGGAAGTGGAATACCTCCCCATTAAAGAAATTGACAGATTGGAGCTGCCTATCAGGACCTCACAACAGACAACCTATCAGGAATAAGCAATTATCATATAAAGATCGTGGTCTTCTATAAGATTAGTCATAACACCACTGTAAGGAACCACATACAGACAATATTCCCAGGCCTCGATGGTTGAAAGGTGCTGGAACACACCTATTACCACAGTATATCCACCATAAGTTGTTGCAGCCATTACCTGATACCAGCTTCGACTCTACTATAAGTTCCAACTATGGTCATGTAACGCACTAACCTGGAATCTTCAGACATCTGGGACAAGGCAATGCACACCACTGTAGCAAGCTGTAAAAGGGCAGGAGCGAGTAGCTGTTGAGTTGGAAAGAGATGAGTCTCTGTAATGGAGGTGATGCCTGGCAGTTGGTTCTATGAAGCCATAACCAGTGCTTCCCCTCCACAGATGGCAGCCGACTCTCTATGTGAAAGACCCCAGGGGTCGTCTGCCCATAGGCATTGGCTGTCTGGTCTCATGGAGTGGAGGTCAAGTCTGGAGACCATTTAACACTCTAGTAGCCCAGCTCATTTCCCTATTAAGAACATCCCTGGCACTTGGATGTAAAGGAAGTAACGCAACCCATTAAGTGCACAGACATTTCCAAGGCTCCGACTAGCAAGAAGCCGCTGTCTGTATATATTACTGACATCAAGTACAGGATTTAGTACAGGATTTAGCCCACATAATTTCACTGTTCAGCAGTGTGGATTGCACATTGTGCCTTTTCTTACTTCTCTTATCAAAAGCTCCATGTATCATGTCCCCTTTATCCTTCTTATAATGATGCTGACACATTTTTTTCTTCGTAAACCCAACAAAAATCCAGAGAAGGTCTCTTCTTATAGGCCTATAACTCTCCTTAATCAGGACTATCATGGATAAGACTTTTGCCAATAGGCTTCATTCGAATGTTCCTTCTCTCCTCACTCTCACCCATATTGGCTTTACCCTTGGGTGGCACACTACAGTATTAATTGTGTGCAGCTTGCTCTAACATCTGTTTTGCTAGCTTATCACCTTTCCCCAGGCTCCCTCTCACTCAGGCTTCTCACCTTAGATGCTGAGAAAGATTTTGTCTCCATGTCCTAGCTTCACCTCCATGCCATATTATCCTGTCTTATTCACTTTCTCTACACCTCGCTATGCTACATTTTTAATATTAATGGTTTGTTGGGTGTGGGAATTAACACATTTCGAGGTACACGTCAGGCCTGTCCTCTCACCCTTTGGAATATATTTGCTAAAGTGCTAGTTTTTAGAAGTGGAGTTCTCGCTACTTATCAGTTATCTAGCACTTGTAGAATATAATAGTTAGTATCTGATTGGTTGCTATGAGGAACAACTTCACTTCTAAAAACCTGTACTTTAGTAAATATAGCCCCTACTTTTCATTTGAGGCCTCGACTTCCTTCTCTGCATCTTTCAAGCTTTGCCTTTTTTTTCAGGGGATAACTTTAGGCAGGGTGAACGCCAAAGTCACTGCTTTCACAAATGATCTGTTACTGCACATTTCTGACACCTCCAATTTTTGCCTCATATCTTCAACAGGTTGATGGACTATGGCCAAGTTCAGTTTTTTTCTGTTAATCAAGACAAATCTTTGGTAATCAAGACTATACATCTTCCCAGGTGCATTGATTCTCTCTAGTCTCTTAATATAAAGCCACATTTTCAAGTCTGTTTTGCTAAAAATAAATATCTATTTTATACTCCCTCTGTGTTATTTGGGTTGGACTAACCCTCTTAGAATGATAAGATTTCCTAAACTCATTTACCTCATTCAAATGCTCCCCATAACATTGTCACCCCAGAGTTAGCCTCCTCAAACTCCAGTAGCCTCTGCCAGTGGTGGTATTAAATTCCCCAACCTTACTCATTATAGTTTGGCTTTTAACCTTCAAATTATTTGGGATTGGCCTCGTACAACTCAAATTTACACTAATACCAATGTAATCAGATATTTTCCCTTTTTTTAATTCTCACAAATATGAACTGTTTTTGGATGTTCTTGATAACCTCCTTCTTATATCTGTTTGGGCTACTTGGAAGGCTGTTTGCAAGACATTGGGTCTCAATGGTTTCCACTTCTTGTTTTGCCCCTTATTCACAATCCAGAAATCCATAATGGTCTTGAGTCACACCTTTGCTGCCAATCAGGCTCCTAATAATGTCTCCACTGTCACTCATTCACTCTCTCCTATGGATTGGTCTAATCATTTTGCTCCTATTTTGTCCACGGAGCTCGCAAGGCCACCTCTACCTATTATAATCATCTCTGTTCTATTGTGGATCATACCACCATAAAAAGTGTTGTTTTCCCCTGGATGGAAATTTTCTGTTATCTCTTCCCTGACTTGCTTCACAAACTACATTCCTTTTATTCTGCTACTCATGCAGCTAACTTGTACAGGGAGATGTTCCTGAACATGTTCCACACTGTGTTTTGCTATTTGTATTACTGCTGCCATCACCTGTTTAAAGTGTGGCTTTGGTGACACCTTCTTTTTCCACTGAATGAGGGACTGCCCCTCTATTTAACATTTTTGGAGGCAGATACAACACTTTACCTCCCCTCATTTACTTAATTATTGTCCTTTGTTGCCATAGTGGAACCTACACTTTGTATTTCTAGAGGCAGCAGGTGTTTACTCTTAATAGTTTCAGCAGTTGCTAAAAAAAAGCATTTTATATTCCCATTTTCTTTTGATTACCATTCTAATTGTCAGTTGTATTTAATCAAGTTTTGCATCTACAGTGCTTGTCTGCTTACCATTTATTTTAGTCTCTTGGTTTTTTGCATTGCAAAAAATAAAGATACAATTAAAATATATATATTTTTTGATGCAAGTAGACACAGGGCCATAAGAATGGGTGTGTGAGTGGTACTGTTGCCCAGAGCCATTGGGGTGGTACGGTTGCTTTCCTGTGGTCCCTGCATCTGGCTAGCAGGGTGCATGAAACAGCAACTTGTGGCCAGTAGCTCTGCTGCAGTGCTGCACAGAGCATCCAAAGGATTCTCCAAGCATGCAGCCTGCAGTGCATAGAGCCACCCGGAGCATCTGGCGAGCTCTACACATTCTCCTGCCATGATGTCATCGGTTCTCGGCTGGGGCCAGCACAGGTTGACCGTGAACCCTTTTCTGGCTCTGAGCTGACATCACTTTATATGGTTATTGAAATCAGAGTACTGTATGTTCCATGCTGGCCTATCTCATCAGCATGAACAAAACATCATTTGCTGCAACCCATATATATCTTAAAATATTATACATTAAAATGACTGAAAGGAGACACTTTGAGCCTAATTTGCATGCGAATGTGGCCACACCGCATGTTCAGAAATAATTGCCAATATTCAACAGTAGGCAGAGTTCCGCACATCTATGCAGACGCACTGCCAACACCCATCTGCTTGCTGAGGCAACTGTCACCACTATCACAACATATTTACACCATTCCTACACATGGTGCAAGAGATCTGCCCCATCAATGCATATGTGCAACTCTACATAGACCGCAATTCCATGTACTCGCCATGGCTCCGAAAATTTAGGCTGCGAGCCAACACCCACTTGCTGCCCGGTTAGTCTCATTAAGATGCAAATAAAGATATGATTGAACTGTGATTTGCCTGTCCACAAAAATGGATTTGTGTGCTCCTCTGAATCAGGGCCTCTTCATTTTGTTCATGGTCTACTGCACTGACTCCTTGAGGTTTAGTGTACAATATACTCTCTTCCTTGTGGCTAGTGCATAAAACTGACCTAGTTTTGGTAGCTAATGTATTCTCCAACTGCATGGGGTCCGAGTTACTTTGGCCATTGCTATTAATGATTAACTGCCCCCTGGCCTGATTCAGACTTGGAGATAGAGTAAGTAACTGTGTACCTGGACAAACCATGCTGCAATGTAAGGGGTGCAAATACATACTTCTTTGCATGTGGGGTAAATACCAGTGGCATATCTGCGTACCTAGGGGGGGTTAGCAGGGCTCATGCCCTGGGCACCATCGGACCGGTGGCATGGGGGGTATAACTGGCAGCACTGTATAAGCAGCACTGTATAAGTGGCACTACTGGGGCACTGCATAAGGAGCACTACTACAGTGGCAATGCATAATGGTCATGGCTACAGGGGACATTGCATAGAGGGCACTGCTACTGGGGATATTGCATAAGGGGCACTGCTACTGGGGACATTGCATAAGGGGCACTACTGCAGTGGGCATTGCAATAGGGGTGCTACTACTTGGGGCATTAAGGTGCATATAGAATGGAAAGGAATGTTCCCAGAGTGACAAGAAACGGTGGTGTGTCATGTTGACACGTCCCCATTTTCCAGTGGTCACGCCCCTTGTGCCATGTGACCATGCCCACTTTTTTCAGCACATGCACATACTTGGGAGGGGCTCAATTTTTTTACTTGCCCTGGGCTCCAAACACCCTAGTTACACCACTGGTAAATTCTGGCTGCTTTAGCATGCTTTTGACACTCACCACCATTATATGGTATGGACCATTTTGTTTTGCCTTGTATCACCTTATGGAGCTATTCTGATTGCTATTTACTTATCTAAGGTACTATTAACTCATTGTATTTGCTGCTATTCCTCAAGCACTTTGAAGTTTGTTATTTGATGCACTTTAACAGAGAATTAATCTGTGATTTTATGCATTCTTAATATCTGCTATTTTTATCTCATATTTGTTTTATCATTATTATTATGTTATTAATTTAATAAATTCAGCCTGCCTCTTTAGAGAATGCTGTGATTCATATTATCATTAGTGCTAGTGCCACTACAGCTTAAACTATTCCTTTCTTGGAAACTGTTTGTTTGTTGGTTAATAAGCTACTTGTTTGAGAGATTGCATTTATTGTATCACAGACATCGTGTACTATAGGCCCCCACACACGATATGCACAATTTTGATTGATTGCAATGATCAGTCGCGCATATCGTGTGTGTTTTGGCATGCTGTGCATCGGCAATGCGCGTCCCCGCCATCGTACATCAGCATCATAGATCTTATGGAAAAACCATAAGATCTGCAATCCATCATGCTGTTAAATAGGTAAATGAAGCATTTTGTAAGATGCATCATTTACCATTCATAGCAGCATGCAATGCATCAGGCTGAATTTGAAAACGTACCGAGGTGTCGTATGTTTTCAAATTGTCCCGTGTACGGCCAGCATACCACATTTATACATCACCTTGTTGCAGTGGAACTCCTTCTTTATTACATCTTGAAAAAAAAAAAACTTTACTTCAAATCCTGATACTTAGTCAGTTACCTGAATGTTTTTATTAGTGCAATTGGCCTGAAAAATTTTTGTTTGTTTGTTTTTAAATGTAATTTAAAAAAAGCAATTTTAAAAATGAAATGAATTTAAATATTTTATTTATAAGAAATATGATTAGTGGGTGTCTTGAACCTCCCAGGGGTAAATTTACTAAAATTTGATTTTGGTTTCATTTAAAATAGACTAAAATAGAACCAACACCCCAACAAAATCGACCACAGTGTTTCTATTCAAAATAGATCATTTACTAATAGTCGAATTTTGGGTTCTATTCTGATTTTGATGGTGCACTGGTTTCTATTTGAAGTTCTATTTGAAGTTCTAAATGTGTTCTATTCAACCTCAAAAGAACCCGGAATTATACAAAAGCATTCATATTGGCCAAAACATGTCACATGCACTGTATTACCCACAAACACCTTTTTCCCAGTGCTAATTTGCATATCCATGATTTTTTTAAAGTCATTGTTACTCCTTTAAATGCCTGATTTATGCATCCAGGGTGTCCCACATGCCTCTCAAGTTTTTATTTCCATAATAGTGAGTTTTTTGACAATTCTACATGATTTAAATCAAATAAAAATGTTTCTGATGGTTCTACTCAAAATAAAGATTTATGGTCGATTTTTGGTCTAGTTTTGATCTCTATTAAAATCGACTGTTAGTAAATAAGATTTTTCTACTAATGGCTATGGAGATTTACCGATGGTCTATTTGAAGTGCTATTTGTGTGTGAGGTCAAATTTCTTGGGTTTTCTATGAAGATTTTGAGTCAGTTTTAACTTTAGTAAATACAAGATTTTCAAAATCACCACCAATTCACCTCAAAATCACCACAAAATTGAATGGAACTGAAAATTGACCCTTAGTGAATTAACCTCCCAGTGTATATTAGCATTACCCACCCCATAGAGGTAATGGATTCAAATTTATGTAAACCCCCAACTACAAAAGTAATAGATACCGATTTTTAGACACAGTTCCCCTTCTCCCCAGTGAAAGTGTTGTTTTTATAACTAATTTTAAATTCCTCCAAGCCCCAGAGTCAATTCATTATAGTGCACTACACCCCCACTCCCAGTGCCAATAGAGCCCCCCCATTTGCAATCCCCACACTCCCATGGGACATTACCCCTCTCCCACATGAAGAGCACAGCAGAGGGTGGGTTAGGGTGGACTGAGGAGCAGGATAAATTCAGTTCTGCAAATGTGCACAATGGAATTACTCTTTAAAAGTTGTGGGATACAGCAGGATGGTATAGTTGCATGGAATATTACCATGGGGAGATGGTATAAGCCTTGAAGAGTGATAAAGTACAAAACAATCAGCTACTTACTGTTATTTTTCAAACACAGCCTGTACACTGACAGTTAGGAGCTGATTGGTTGGTACTTTATCTCTGAAATGTGAATATAACACATTTAGAACCTCAAATAGAAACCAATGTGCCATCAAAATCAGAATGGAACTCAAAATTGTCTGCTAGTAAATGATCTAATTTGAATAGAAACAATGTGGTCAATTTTGTGGGGATGCTGGTTCTATTTTGGTTTATTTTAAATGGAACCAAAATCGGATTTTTAGTAAATTTACCACAGGAATTTTAATATTGTATTCTTTTCAGGCTGACATGAAGAACTGAAGAACTTTCCTGGTGCCCTGATATTGTGAAACGCAATCCTGCTGGCAACAATCACAGTGTGACCCCCCCACCCCTACCCCCCACCCCTTCCCCCACTCTCAGGAAAAGATAATCTGAGTATAGTTTCCCCAATACACTTCTTAGAAAGGTTAAAATTAGCATAAGTAACAACAATATATAAATACAGCATAACACAGTTTAAGGAAGTAATTTTCTCTCTGAGATCTACTCGTAATGCTGACTAGGTGTAAGAACTACTGTACAGCAATATTAAAATGGATGATCACCCAATGTACCCTGGCACATAACACTAGTAGAAAGGTACACAATTTGATACAGGGGGAATGACACTTTTGCACACCTGCATTTAGCCAGCTTAAACTTGTTTTCAAAAACAAAACAATCCATACAAAAACCGTAGATCGGAACACTAGTGTCAGTAGCTCCCTAGCCAGCCAATCACAAGATGCCATCAAGAAAAAAATCTTTACCATTGGCTTCATCAGAAGATGAATCCAAGAAACTCTTAATATTTTAGTAATTTCTGTTGATGTTGTTATTGGAATTTTTTGGGGGGAATTTCTCAGATTTGCTTTACTCCTGATCAAGAAAGTAGATTTTTTTTTTTAACTTTATTAAATGGTGAATGAGGATTTGGGGGTTATTTTATTCAAATAAATATCCTTTAAATAATGTGTGTGTATGTCTACATTTTGCCCACTGTTTTGTTATAAATTCTATATAATATATGAGACAGACCAGAGCAGGCTGTCAAGAAGTGGGGTTGATTGAGGACTAGAGAAAAAAGGGTAAATGGCTTATTTTCATTATATATATATATATATATATATATATATATATATATATATATCTTAGCTGTCTTATAACTCAACTTCATAACTATTGGAAATATAAATATTACACAAAAATTACTGGGTATTAGTGGAAGATGATATTATGTGGGATCGTGGTCTAGTGCACCTTATGTAGATAATGTGGACTGGAAAAAAGTGTGCTGCTGCCCTGGGGGATGTCTGACCTCATCCAAAGAATTGCAATATAGAAAGAAAGCCAGATGCTGCGCACAACCCTTATACTAAATAGACGTATACTAATGAGATGTCAAAAAACATGGAAATAAGTAAAGGAATCGTGTTTAATGTTGCTAATCGCAAGGTCCTAAATATCAAAATGGTCTAATCAGTCATTGATTACATAAATCAACGGTAATTTAGATCATGTATAAATGAAAAAATATAAAAAAAGGAAAAAATAGCAAAAATAGATGTCCTGTTGAGGATATCCTGCACATAAATGAATGAAAAATGATAGTAGTGTTCAATAAACATAAAAAGTCATATATGTCGTGTCACCACCTATATCTTCCCACTGGCAGTCTGTATTCCAATAAGAAGGTAAAATGATGATGGAGTGGAGACTTGTGAAATCTAGCGGCGTCCCGTTAGTCTCAAAACACAGTACCTTTGAATCAGTTTTTGTGCGCGTTGCCCGGGGGGATTCTTCTTATGGTCCGGGGACATCCAGCTGGAGCCGACAGCGGGGATCTCTCTGTGCTGCTGCGTACTGTTCCGCACACTCACGGATATGTCCCTGCAACCGGGGTCAGGACCACGAGTGCGCTCAAAGTGCACCAGCAAGCAGGGGGGACACGGCAGAGGTTTTGGCTCGGATGAGCCGGGGGCCGTGGACGTTAACCCACAACAGAGGATACTTATCCAGAGGGGCTCCGCTTCCTGTCCTGTCCGCTTCCTGTCCCTTCTTCTAGTCCTGTTGGTAGTGGGCTTGTGACGGTCTCCTTTCTTACTGGTGGCTTGCTGAACGGGTGTCTCAGTGGTGGGTGAATATAGATGGTCCGCCACTATGATGAATAGAGTCTCAGGGTGTCACTCTCCAATGTGTTTCGACCTGTGTGGTCTTCTTCTGGGAGCATGTAGTATTGGCTGTGTGGTTAGAAGCCAATACTACACGCTGTTTGTTTTAAGTAGCAGCCAATGAGAGTCTGTAAAACTCTCACTGACTGCTGCTGCACCCACTGCAGGAGCTGCTCCATCTTCCGGCTCCTGCAGTGGGTAATGGGAGAGAGGTCATGACGTATCTACCATAATGCAGAGTGACCCGGCTTGGGAGGACAAACGGAAGAGCAGATGGCGGCGGCGGGAGTGGGGATTCAGTTAAGTGGGGGTTTTCTTATTACGTGTGTCTACTGGGGAGGGCGGCAACTACTGGTGGAACTACAAGGGGGAGACCGCTACTGGGTGCCCTACAAGGGGGAGAGCACTACTGGGGGCACTACAAGGGGGGACTACTACTGGGGGCACAACAATGGGGGGACTACTCCTGGGAGCTCTACAAGGGGGCGAGCAATTACTGGAGGCACTACAAGGGGGAGAGCACTACTGGGAACTCTACAAGGGGGAGAGCACCACTGGGGGAACAACAAGTTGGGGGACTACTACTGGGGGCACTACAAGGGAGGACTACTACTGGGGGCACTACAAGTGGGAGAGCACTACTGGGGGCACTACAAGAGGGGGGACTACTACTGGGGGCACTACAAGGGGGAGACCACTACTGGGGGCACTACAAGGGGGATTACTACTGTGGGCACAACAAGGTGGGGCTACTACTGGGGGAACTGCAAGGGGGGATTACTATGTGGGCACTACAAGGGGGGGACTACTACTGGGGGCACTACAAGGGGAAGACTACTACTGGGTGCACTACAAGGGATAGACCACTACTGGGGCACTATAAGTGGGAGACCACTACTGGGGGCACTACAAGGGGGAGACCACTACTGGGGGCACTACAAGGCGGGACTACTACTGGGGGCACTGCATAAAGGGTACCCCTACTGGGGGCACTATATAATGGGCTTACTACTGGGGGAACAAGGGGCACTGGACAGGGGGACCACTACTGGGGGCACTATATAACGGGCTTACTACTGGGGGCACAAGGGGCACTGCACAGGGGTGACCACTACTTGGGGCACTGTATGAGGGGTACTGCATAGGGGGATCACTACTGGGGGCACTACTTTAGGCCTGCATAAGGGGGCCCTCTCCTGGGGCACAGGGGGCACTGCATATGGGCACCACTACAAGGGGCTGTCCCTAATCTTTATTTTTACTTTACATTAATTCCATATGCACCTGCCTCCTCCCTGGAACACTTGAGAGGGGGGGCGCCATAGCACGCATGTGCTCTGGTCACCCTGGCTACATGCTACTCCTCTGCCAGGGCCACCTGCATGCATTTGCCCCCCAGGCTAAAAGTTGCTAGCTAGCCCCTGATACAGAATACTGATCTCAGGGACAACTGATACACACTAGAGCAATGCACTGGTTATAATAAGTATCCCCCACAGTGAGGTGGATTCTTTATCATCGGCCATCAATGATGAATAGACCCCAGATTACTGTAGAACACAGTTTTGTTGGGGGATTGAGAAATCATTATGTATTGAATATGTGGATATCAGATGCAATACCAGCAATCTCTCTATATGAGTTGTCTGCATTTTAAGAACCAAACATTTTACTCTTTGGGGATAATTCTCTGGATGGCTGTCTGCACTCATCACCAGTTTCATGGTGCCAGATCTCACCATGAAATGGAATCTTTGCTCATTTGTTTTTCTACACCTCTATGGGGTGAGAGGATAAATGAGCAATGATACATAAGCTGCAAAATGGTTCTGAATTTGTTCTAGAGGTGCATCATAGAGAGCTATGGGCCTGATCCAGTATAGATCACAACTGCGACTGCTTTAGCGATTCCATCTCTCTGCGATTGTATGCTAATCCTTTGAGATCACTATGCCATTGCAGCACTACATAAGGGCGCCCACCTTACCTTATATACATCCATAATACTTAGCAAGACTGCCAAACCATCAGTAACATTGAGTACCATCGCAGCCTCACACACACATACACAGGCTCGGACCTTACTCAGGAATTACTAACCTCATCACACGTAGTGAAAGCCCAAGCTGCATATGGCGTATCAATGGATAATTTATGCACGCCCATGCATCGGCTTTCAAAGGCACTAGCATGCATGCATTTCACCAACCATCCCCCCATCATCACCCACAAATGGTCCTTCCAATGAATCACTCTGCAATGGGTCTGCGTAGTCACTGCAATTGCAGTTCTGAACACGGTGACTGGTTCACGCACGTGCACTGTGATGCATATGCATGCTCAGAACGCAACAATTGGCCGATTGCGTGCATATTTGCAGTTGCTATCCTTGCTGAATCAGGCCCTAAGGACATAATTTAGAGATGGACACAGGAGTGATTGGTGAGTGTGTCTGGCCACAGCGGATCTGAGAGGAGGCACCTTTATAAAAAGACACCAACTGCCGGCTGCTCAGATCTGCTGCCTGCTTCCAAAGATGCAGTATTGGATCATCATCGCGAGCATCAGCCGGCCCATTGGACATCTGCACTACCCGACGGTTGCTCAGAATATCCTGCTGCCTAGCCAGTGAAGCTGCTTCTGATATGGTGACATACCTGCACTTTAGATGCTCCTCCCTGTCGCCGCCCACAAATGGCTACCCACCATACTGTAACCAGAGCCGCAGCAGCATCACAACATGTGTGCACTGCAACTCCGAGGCAGGCGTAGTGCCGAAAACATTGGTCAATCATGACAGAATTAGTACTGCATCTGAATTGTCAGCTTCAAGTGTCATTAGATCAACAAAACAAAGGAATATTATACTTTGCATTAAGTCATTTACCTTTTTTTGGGGGGTGTAGCTAATTATTTGAGCGTTGTCTGCTCATATTATAATGATAACCATGGTATATTGATTGCCCTGGGCCTAGGACATAACTTAGCATCTACAGACAGATAACGTAGAGGTTGTGTCCAAAATAGTGTTTTCTGGATATAACATCAGGTTCAGACTATTCATGTAGTTGAACTCACCTGGTTTAACTTTCTCAGGGTTTTCTGGAATTACTGTGACAGTGATACATTTACCTAAAAAAAATATAAAAAAGGAAATTATTTTCTGTAATTGTTCTTCTAGCTACTGCAAATTATAGATACACTCAGGACTGTCACAAAGTATCAGATTCTGAGTTGGGAGCAAAACAGAAAAAAAGCCAGTAACTGTGCACAATTGGTAAAACTATGATGTGCTGCAGATAAGGCGCATGTACAATGTGCAGAGAGATTTGGGACAGGAGCATGTCCAAACTCATATCTAAGGTGCAGTGTAAGAATAAAGCTGTCCAGCATTTGCTCAGATCCCAAAACAAGGCAAAACATCATATTCCCAGTGCCAGATCTCACATGTTTTGGATTGCATATAAAAGTTCCTCCCTCGTGATCAGGCATGGTTTCACACAGATCACAGGGAGGGGTTGTGGACTGTAGGCTACAGTACTGTGAGGTACTGTGTTGTGTCTGTGTTCAGGGACAGGCACTAAAAACTCCATTAGGACTGGATCACTGTGTTAAAACATAAATGGGCACAGTCATTTTTAATCAAATGCCATTGGAGCACTTTGAGGCACTGTGGACTGTGTGCTGCAGCAGTGTGAGGCACTGTGCTGTGTCTGTGTTCAAGGCCGGGCACTAGAAAACGCCATTTGGAACACTGTGATAAAGGGTTGTTGTGTCATAATAAAAAAGAAAATGCCATAGAGGCAATGTGGACTGTGGGCTGCAGCAGTGTGAGGCTCTATTTTGTGTGTTACTAGGAGCGCTTAGAGGCACTATGCTGTGTGTTGAGACACTGTGTTATGGGTGTGCTAGTGTATATTATTTTAAACTGCCTTGTGTTTGTGCCGCTGCTCTGTTACTTAGTTTAGCCATCCAGCTCGCTGCAGTCTATGGCCAATATTGGTGACCAATATTGGGAGCTAAGAGGTGGTCAAAATTTACTGGAAATTACTGGAAATTAATCTTAATTAGATTAATAATACTGTACAAACAAAAAACAGACCCACATTACATGATTTTAACTGATTTTATAAATTTATTTTAAATCCAGATCAAAAACCAAAATACAGTACATGAGGATGGTTTTGGCAAAACCAAAACATGATGATGAAGTAAAACCAAAACCAAAACATGGGGGACAATACATAATCTCTAGTATATATCATGCATGCAAAAATAAATAATCATATATATATATATATATATATATTTGCACCCCGTGCATTACAACATGGTTTGTTCCAGATGCAAAGTTACTTGATTATTCTTATTTGCGCTAAACACAGAATGAGCCCCAAAATCTTAGAGATTTTATTTTATTTATTGCCAGCTTCAAAGAGAGTCAGAGAAACACCTTTTTTATTTCAGTGTGGGGAAAAAAACATTGTGGGTGGATATTAAACATTCAAATGGGTCAATTCAATTAGGCATGACTAAGTCACACCAGTAGGGCTGCATACAAATATACACAAGTAAAGGGTGAGATTGGGCCATGAGGGAATGAGTAGCAGCAAGCAAGCCTCCCTTGCATGCTGGTACTTGGATAGCCACAATTACTAGCATGAGGGTCAGTAAGGGCCCACTGGGACTTGCAGTTCACCTGTAAAAAAATGTTGCAAGAAACACAAAGACACCTTACAAAGTATAACTTTAATACATACATACATACACACTCATACATACTCACCTATATTACCTCCATTGGTCCCCTTCTGCAGTAGGCATCCATGGGTTAAAATAAGAAAACGAAAACCCAACCATCGCATTAAGGAGTAACCATCCTAACCAGAATGATTACTCCTTCCCAAATTAAGCGCACAGATGTGGCTTCATCCTTTGAAGCTCCGTGTCTGTGCGTTAATTGGCTGAGAGAGGTCAGGTACCGCCTCTCAGCCAATGAACGGCTCATCCATTGTACTCAATAGTAGAGTGAGTCATGCTGGCTCACTTATCTATACATTTGTATAGCACTAAGGTTGTGTTCTATATATAATAATATTACATATTAGCACTCAATAGGATTATTCACATATAAGTTTTACACAGTTTTTTTCATTTTAAGAATTTGTTTTTTGTTTGGTATTGGTCACACGAGTTCACTACATTACTTGATTTACACACATTAATGTATCACAAAACTTTCATATTTTATAACAATAGACACTCACCTTAACTAAAAATTAAAATAATTTTTATAGAATAATTATGGATAGGAAAGGTTTATTGTTGATAAATAGTATAATAGTAATTCTATAGTTATATAAACTTTTATTTTGGCTAAACAAAAGAATTACACCAGAATACAATCTGAAAACATAAAAATGAAAAATCTATATTTTTTTGTATATAGAAATATAATTAACATATGGGATTTTTAAAAGTAGGAAGATGATTTAAATATTATAAACCTACTATATGATAGAACCTACTTTAGTGTATAATTGTTGGTACATTCATCATTATCTGACTAATATAAATTTCATTAAGATACAGAGAAAGGAGAATAGAAAGTTCTTTCGATTATAACTTGAGTTGACCTATAGGAAAACAAAACCGGAGCAGTATAGAAGTCACCCTGGTGATGATAGGAGAGAACTATTGCCCGATGGGATTGGCTGAACAGTGCTATTTAAATCTTCCCTCTGGTGGGCCTCAGCTCTATAAGCCTTGAAAAAGCTATTAAGCGAAATGCGCATTGGTGTCTGTCGCGTGCTGCTCTATATAATGTGAAATGACCAAATATTTACATGTGTGATACTGTTAAGACGAGGATTGTCTATTTGATATAAAAAGATCTAACTTGCCCTAAACAGTAAACGAGATACCAAGCTCATGATTCAGGGGAGATATCAGTAATAGTGCGGATGGCACGTTAGTAATGCCATTCCCGGCATCAGATGTGTAGTGCACTGGGACTCAAGGACTGCTATAAAATAAGAATAAATGTGGCTATGTTTGGGACAAACATTGCTAGATCCCGGCACCACATGTAGAATGTATTAAGACTGTTACACTTTGGCACACTAGTGAGATGTACGGCCATCTTGATTCATTCATCTAAATCACTGACAGTTTTATTACTCTGTTAAATTGTATGAGCACAGGGAGAACAATACAGGGATAATAACAACAAGTTAAACGGCACACAAATTGAAGGAATAGAAATTAATAGCAAAGATAAATTGCTGCAGAAACAGTTTATTCCTGTGTCTCTAGAACTATAACAACTTGCCTGTCACTACTGGTTAATGGAAATTGCAACAAATGTTTCCTTCTCTAAATTTGCTACAATAATAAGTAACACTGTGTTTATGATCTGTGGTAAAGACCTTTTGCATTAGCTAACAGCTTCAACATAATCTGGATAATTATCCAGAAATATATCTATTTAACAGTATTTATATCTGCTGGTTTAACCAGTATTTAATGACAACTGTAACAACTTTTTTCTAATTAACTAATAATAGGAATTAGTATTTTGTGCCCATGTGTAATAAGAAAATAAACATATTTTAATTATATTTCACTTTAGAAGGCCCTATTTCAGGGCATACTGATAAAATGGGGTACTTTTTGAATTTTTTTGAGCAATAGTGAGCATTTATATAGTCTATTAACTGACAACTTGAAGAGGCAATATATAACCTCCTTTATTATATACTTACCAGCCAGAGTATTAAAAACTATTGTTTAAAGCATATCCAATAAAAAATTATATATTTTATTTATCAGAAGCGGTTTGAGTGCACCCTTATTTAAATTGATTCCTTTTCTTTTTTTCTTGATATAAATATCACTCTCACACTCACCTGCAATCACACTACATACTTACATTGTCCCTAGTAGAGCTGGATTTACTGCTAGAGAACCTAGGATGATGCCTAGAACTTGGCAGGGTCCTAAGGGGCCTGTGGTTGGGCCAACCCCTCTGAAATTCGTCCCGGTCACACTGGCTGCAAGGTTGCTCTCCCCTGGCTGTGGGTATGTCCTATAGCTATAATGGCTGCGAGGCTGCTCTCCCCTGGCTGTGGGTATGTCCTATAGGTATAATGGGTGTAAGACTGTGCTCCCATGACAGCAGCTTGCATGTCCCATAATGGCTGCCGCCGCATACTGCACTGACTCAGACTGACATGCGCTGCCGGTATAGATCACCGTGCGCATACTCAGTCAGTCCATCGGGAGGTATGTGATCATGCTGCAGCAGCAGCAACTGTGTTACATGGGGGGAGTGGGAAAAGGATAAAAGTTCTGCCCAGCCGGTGCACCTGCAGAAGCATAACTCTCCTGTCTCCCTGTACAGTGACAGTGACAGCCTGAAGTGACCTGCCAATTGGGCATCATCTGACCTACTAGCTGGTGAACTTCCCTGAAGTCACTTTCTGGCAGTGTCAGCATTTTCCGGCTGTCATTCTGCAGTGCTCAGTGCTCCCCCTCCACATTTGCAGCCAGCAGCAGGGATTGGATGGATTCTGGGGACAGACAGGAGTGCTGGGTTTACTTCTTCCCACTGAGGCACACCCAGCCCTCCTGTCTGTCTAGAGATATAAAAGGAGAGTGAGGACCCCCCTTGTTGTTGGCCATTTTATAAATAGCTCACTCCACAGTTGCATTACAATGGCCTGGGTTTGGGACCATCTCCCCCCTCCCTGTCTGCAGTAAACTCAGGACCAGTTCATCCTCCCTGAGCTCCAGCAATAGTAAGTATTTTCTCCAAAAGCATTGGCTGTAGGTTCTTAGTGTAGGTTAAAGTGTGTAGAAATAGTGTTGTTAGATTTAGTAAAGAGGTGTCCTAACTTCAAATGCATTTTATATTGTCTCAATTTTTATTATTTAGACTTTTGTTCTATTATTTATTAGTTACATTCTAATGCCACCCCCAGACTAAACCTAATCTAGCAGCAGGACTAGTTATTTTTGTTGTCTCTTAATTAAGTAGTTACAGAAGCAGGGGCGCTGAGAGTCATGCCAGGCCCAGGGGCAGAAGACGCCATACCAAAGCAGTGCTGCATACTGGGGAGGGGGGCACTGTGTGCCTCCCAGCCCAGTGCATAGCCAGTTGGGGGCACAATCAGTGTGATCACTCTCCCCCAGGCATTGGAGACTCCTGTGGCTGCTGCTTAGCAGCCACGAGCAGTTTCCCAGTGCAGCCCAGAATACAGCAGTGTGTGCTGGCTGCTTTGATGTAAGAAGGAGGGGGGAGCATCGGGCCCCTCCAGCAAGCCAGGTCCCGGGTAATTAGTACCTGTTCCCCCCCCTCTCGGTGCCCCTGAGCAGCAGAAGTAGTGTTTTTTTTGTCCATAAAAACACTTGTCCTGCTGCTAGATCAGGCTTAGGCAATATGTTGGTCTACTATGGAACTACAAATTTCTCAAAACTGTGACAGCCATTGTATGGGAGGGCATGCTGGGACTTGTAGTATCACAACAGCTGGAGATCAACAGGTTTCTCTATGTGACCTAACCAGGAGGCTGTGCCTCAAGGGAGGTCATTCCACTCCTGGTTTGTAGAAGGTGTTTGTGGATTTCAGTCAATCAAGAGTCTGATATTTGAATTTGCTGTTATCAGGTAGATAAAGTGATAACTTCCCCTATTCCCCACTCTCCTTCCAGCAGTTGCGTTCTTCTATAAAGTAGGTGCTGTGTGGCAGTGTAGCTTGTGTATAAGGGGCTGTGTGTAGTTATGTGTATAAGGGTCACTACTGTGTGGCATAAGAGTAGACAAACAGGCATGTATGTAAATACTTTTTTCTGTATGCAGAGGGTATAATTAAAAAGAGAAATTCTCCATAGTGTGATATTGCATTTATTAACAAATCAGACAATGAATAAATAACACACAGAAAAAAGGAGTAGAAATGGCCTCTCACCAGATGTCAATGTCTACTAAATAAAAGTAGACAAACAAGCTAGTTAAACAAAGTCCATCAGGTGTCCCAGGTGAACTCTTAACTCCAGGTAAGGTGCCAAAGTCCTCCGCAAATCAGTCTCTCCCAGCCAACGTGTTTCGATACTTGTATTGTGTATCTTTATTAAGGCATATTTTGAGACTGTTCAAGGTGGGTTAAAATACATAGATTTCCTATCGACTATTACATTCATATAAATCCTACCGCTAATGGAACATTGTGGATTGCTATAGAAAAGGAAATAATAGATCCAATGTTCAATCGGAAGTCAGAGTGAGGTGTGTCCGTGTCATTTCAAAGGAAGTTGTCATCGCAGTATGCCACCCGTGACATATCCAGTTTCGCCGGATACACGTCATTGCCGGAAGACGCGCAGGGCGATGACAAGAGGATTAACATCAGTGTATGGCAGAACAGGGAACCGGGTTAAAAGGAAATACCGATCTGAACGGGAATGGACTGGAATCTTTTTAGGATTTATATGAATGTAACAGTCGTTAGGAAATCTATGTCTGGAATTAGGAGTTTCATTGAGCTTAATAGGTGGGGTATTTAAACCCACCATGAACAGTCTCAAAGTATGCCTTAATAAAGATACACAATACAAGTATTGAAGCGCGTTGGTTGGGAGAGACTGATTTGTGGAGGACTGTGGCACCTTAACTGGAGTTAAGAGTTCACCTGGGACACCTGATGGACTTTGTTTAACTTGCTTGTTTGTCTACTTTCATTTAGTAGACATTGACATCTGGTGAAAGGCCATTTCTACTCCTTTTTTCTGTGTGTTTTTTATTCATTGTATGATTTGTTAATAAATGCAGTATCACGCTACGGAGAATTTCTCTTTTTAATTATTCCCTCTGCATATGGAATTGTTATATTGAATGGAGGAAATAAAGAGGAGAAAATACCCATACAGAGAAAAGTATTTACATACATGCCTGTTTGTCTACTTTTATAGTAGACCATCATATCTGGTAGGAATGCCATTCTGCAGGATTAGAACACTGCTATATTTTATATAAACTGTATTAAACTATGGAAGATATGTTCTTTCTTCTTTTTTTGAGTGTTATTCTTTGAATGAGATATCCAGATTCGGAAGAAGCATATTGATTATAGCACCTAAAGGATCATTTTTTGGTGATATTTGTTCTTGTTGTCTTTTCTTTGTGGTTGGCTGTAATACCACTACACCAAAAAGAACCACTGGGCAGCTTTTTATCCAGCGCACTTATTCTTTTCACACTTTCTTTGTTATTTATGTTTCTTCATCTAGTGGATTGGTAAAGTGCTGCTAAAAAAGTGTTTAAATCTTGGGAAGATAGAGCTAAAAGGTTGAATGAACTTTTTGATTCAAAAGTTAATACTAATGTGTCTGATGAAAATTTTGAAAATTTAATGTATAAATTGGAAAACACTTTAATGAAAGAGACAAAAATATGGTGGGAATTAGCCACTTTGGAGAAATATATGGTGAATAAGATGATTCCTAAAGGGTTGAGTATCCATAAAACTTCAAGTTTTACTATGGCCATAGAACATTTTAAAGAGATATGGCAAATTATTTTAGAAAGATGTTCAAGGGAACTATTATCTTTAATTATTGAAGAAAGGAAAAGAGAATTCACCCATTTGGATATAGAAATCAATGAGTATAGGATGCTAATAACACCTTTCTCAGACCAAAACTATTTTAAAGAACAAGAAATATCATTAGAAAGGAAAATAGAGAGGTTAGAAAAATAATTAATTGATAAGAAAAGCTCAAATTTTTTTAGAGACCAGAAACCCCAGGAAGAACAGGGAAAGATAAATTTAAAAGCTCACACATTACAGGATAATTGGAAATATACCCACTGTAAGAATACACCAAATAGAAAACATACAAAAAAATTACAAAATCACCCAATGATTAGCAAAATACAGGATAATAGATGGAATAGGATAGAAGGAAGTGAGAGAAATCTCCAATTTAAGATTCAACGTAACCAGAGGACTAGATTATCCCCAGAACCTGATACGTCAGTACCAGACTGGAGGAGAATACCAAATAAAGAAAGAAAAGGAATTATGAGAGGAATAGATTTTACAGATCTAAATATACTCTGATTGAAAAAAGAAACTTTTTTGCTCCATTAGTATATGATTATACCAATTTTTCATCCCCTTTTTTAGAAAGAAGGGGGAGGTTCCCCCAAATTCATTGATTCCTTATCAGGGAAAAGAGGGGGTAAGAGACCCAAAATAGTCAAAAAAAAGAAAAAGAAAAAATAATTGAAACAAAAGACTACAGAAGAAGTAGAGCTAGAACACAGTGTCTTAGAGAAAGTAAAAATTTTCAATCTCAGTTCCCATATTTTATTGGAAAAGGAGAGGTCCTTATTGGAAAAGGGACTTAAATTTGCCCCATCATCTAAAATTAATCAATTTGATGTTTTGTTGATGTACAAAAGTTTTTAAGAAAGTTAACTTTGAAATTTTTTTTAAAAAAATAATACAGATAATGAAATCCAGGATAATCCAGATAATTTAGAATTTAAACCAAAATGGTCTTTTTATCCATCATATTTAAAAGGTAATTTTTTAGAGACTTTTAATATCTTGATGAAAGAAGACTTAGAAAAATTAGATAAAAGTAAAATTAACTTCAACTTAACGTTCAAAGAAAGAAGAGCTATTAAGACCCTTAACAAAAGACAAAAATGTAATTATAAAGCCTGCAGATAAAGGTGGAGGAGTTGTGCTTTTGAATTTAAAAGATTATGAAACAGAAATATATAAACAATTGGGCGATAAAGAGACTTATCGTAAGATAAGAGGTGACCCGACAAAAAAGATCACATTACAACTTAAAAATTTGATCAATAAGTACAAAAATTAAGGTATCCTTAATGATAAAGAATGTCAATTTTTGTTCAATGATATTCAGCCAATACCTACTATATACATTTTGCCCAAAGTCCATAAGTACCCCCTCTACCCTCCAGGGAGACCTATCATATCGGGAGTGGATTCTCTTACAGCACCACTCTCTGTGATGATAGATTCATATCTGCAACCCTTGGTTTTAAATAATTCTTCACATCTAAGAGATACTAAAGATGTTCTTAAAGTTTTAGAAACTATAGTATGGGACAGTTACCAATTTTTAATAACAGCTGATGTCCCTGCATTGTATACGATAACTGATTACAAACAAGGTTTGGAATCAATACAAAAGGCTTTATTAGGCTCTTCCCTCCAATGGGATTTACAAGAATCTTTGTTGGAGGGGATAAGTTTTTCACTTTTTAATAATTATTTTATTTTTAAAGATGAATTTTTTATCCAAAAAAGAGGGACTGCCATGGGCACTCAGTTCGCCCCCAGTTATGCCAATATTTTTATGGGGCAGTGGGAAAATGAGTATATTTGGAGTAACAACCCATTTGGGGCGAACCTAGTGTCCTGGCACAGGTATATTGATGATATTTTATTTATCTGGAAAGGAGATCGTGAACTTTTAAATAAATTTTGCACTTTTCTTAATGGAAACGATAAAAATATAAAATTGACTTTAAATATTAGTGAATGTAATGTTGATTTTTTAGATCTCACTATTTATATTGAAAATAATCAAATAAGGACAAAGAATTTGATCAAACCCACAGACTCACAAGCATATATAAATGATAGTAGTTGTCATCATGTCAATTGGTTAAATACAATTCCTATGGGACAATTAAATGTCTACAAAGGAATTGATCTAATCAAGAAGTTTTTATATCTCAAGCAAAAGACATGAGTAGACGATTTTTTAATTGTGGGTACGATAAAGAAAAAGTAAAATCATCATTAGATCAAGTCATCAATATGGATAGGGATGTTTTGATGAAAGGCAATGACTTAATTAAAATAAGGACTCTAATATTGGAAAATGGGCATTCATAACCAATTATACAGCCCAACACCAACAGGTTAGAAAAATATTGAAACGCCATTGGCATCTCTTGAGGAAAGACCCTATAACAGGGGATGAGATACCTCAAAATCCTGTTTATATTTTTAGAAAAGCCCCGAATCTAAAAACTAAGCTAGTTAAAAGCCTATGTCCATCAACCTCAAAAAAGAACATTGTAATATCAGAAGGTTTCTTCAGGTGTGGGATGTGTGTAGGATGTAGAAATACACCCAATAATTTAGGTCAGAAGAAAACTAATGTGGAGATCTATCAAAAGGTTCACTATTTTAAACATTATATTACCTGTCACTCCCAGGATGTGATTTACAGTATTGAATGCTCTTGAAACAAATTTTATGTTTACGAAATATTAAAAGTGGATTGAACACACACGCACTTTCAGCGCATTTTAAAGAGATACATCAGTGCAATACTAGAGAGATAAGAAATTGTTATGGATTAAAAAAGATTATTCCCGGGGCTAGAATTAAGGACATAACACAAAAATTGGAATGGGAAGAGATGCAATTTATTTATGAGTATAAAACATTAATTCCTATGGGTCTTAATAAAGACTTTGAAGTTAAATGGTTTTTATGATGTTTTTATGATGTTTACTATAAAGTTCTTAATTATATGTTTGTATGTATGATTTTAAAGTTCTCTTTTTACCTTTTGCATGTATTTATTATGAGAATATCCAAAAAATGCCACAACAAAATGGCCACCGCCAATGGATCATTGTGGATTGCTATAGAAAAGGAAATAATAGATTCAATTTTCAATCGGAAGTCAGAGAGAGGTGTGTGCGTGTCATTTCAAAGGAAGTTGTCATCACGGTATACCGCCCGTGACACATCCAGTTTCGCCGGAAACACATCATTGCTGGAAGATGCGCAGGGCAATGACAAGAGGATTAACCTAAGTGTATGGCATAGCGGGGAACCGGGTTAAAGGAAATCCCAATCTGAACGGGAATGGAAGATATAAATCTTTTTAGGATTTATATGAATGTAACAGTCGTTAGGAAATCTATGACTGGAATTAGGAATTTCATTGAGCTTAATAGGTGGGGTATTTAAACAAAGTATGCCTTGATAAAGATACACAATACAAGTATCGAAACACGTAGTCTGGGAAAGACTGATTTGTGGAGGACAGTGGCACCTTAACTGGAGTTAAGAGTTCACCTGGGATGCCTGATGGACTTTGTTTAACTTGCTTGTTTGTCTACTTTTATTTAGTAGACATTGACATCTGGTGAGAGGCCATGTCTTCTCCTTTTTTCTGTGTGTTATTTATTCATTGTCTGATTTGTTAATACATGCAATATCACACTATGGAGAATTTCTCTTTTTAATTATACCCTCTGCATATGGAATTGTTATATTGAACAGAGGAACCAAAGAAAGGAGAAAATACCCATACAGAAAAAAGTATTTAAATACATGCCTGATAGTCTACTTTTATAGTAGACCATCATATCTGGTAGGAGAGCCATTCTGCAGGATTAGAACACTGCTATATTTTATATAAACTGTATTACACTATGGAAGATATGTTCTTTCTTCTTTTTTGAGTGTTATTCTGAGAATGAGATATCCTGATTCAGAAGAAGCATATTGATTAGAGCGCCTAAAGTATAATTTTTTGGTGATATTTGTTCTTGTTGTCTTTTCTTGGTGGTTGGAGGTGATACCACTACACCAAAAAGAACCACTGGGCAGCTTTTTTCCAGCACACTTATTCTTTTCACACTTTCTACAGTATGTGTGGCATAACATGTATAAGGGGCAATACTCATTATGATGAGGGAAAAGGGATCGGGGAAAAGCTTCTGCACCAGTGAATGATATAGTGTCCTGGTAAAAAGATATTAAACCCCAATATCAAATGTAGTAAATACAGATATTTGTACAGTCCCGGGGTTTGCTGCCAAGGACAAGAATAGTCTTGCAAGAAAAAAGAAAAAGAAAACAGAAATGTCCTCTTTGCTGGATTACTTACATGGAAATTTATTAAAAATGAACCTTTATTAATTAATGTTTAAAAGCTTATATAATAAATTAAATTCTCTCCAGTGAAATATTGTTAAATATAAGAAAACCATCTTTTTTTGTTTATTGCACGATATCTTGTCTTATTGTCACACCCACGCGTGCAGTGGCAACTGAGGATGGATACTGGTATATTGAAAATCTAATCTATCACAAAAAGGTCACAACATGTGTAAATCCAGAATAGCAAATCAATAATGCATTTAATTGGGACCAATTATATGTGGAGTAGTGTTAATATGACATCCCTATCCAAATATGGGATAATAATCTACAATATCCACTGCATTCTAAGATTGCTTAGATATACACATTTGTTGTGGCCGTATTGTGTCCATATACCTAGGTTGCCAACTGAGACTTTAATAAAAGAGAGCTATCATTCATGTAATAAATAATATTGGCTGCTAAGAGAACCGGTAGCTATGTTCAAACCAGATCCTCAAGAATACAATGTTATAATACCTCCATGTAATAATATTGTGTTAACAACGCATGTAGCTGTATAGAGATGATGATGTCTTATAAACTAGCAACCATGTAGTCAATATAGAACAACTTGTGTAGTTTATTAAGTAGAGTCGTAAAGTTGATAGATTAATACGCTAATTTACTTAATCTCAAAAATACCATGTGAAAATAGGGGAATGGCATCATATATTGCCAGATTATCAACATATATCACCCTAAACATGATATTAAGTGATCATTTGCTGTTCATTTGGCTGCAAGATAGCATGCAGACGAGTCTGACAGCAAGGGTTATCTGAGCATTAGTTGAGTTCAATAATGATAATTAAATTCAATCTAACAGCATTATGTATATGAGCATTACATCAGCTCAAAAACGATAATTAAATTGAGTCTGGCAGCATGAGTTATATAAGTAACATCCGCTCTAGCAGTGTAAGTTATATGAGCATTACATCAGCTCTGCTGCTAAGAGCACCAGTGTCCATATTCAGAGGTATCTGGGAAGAAAGCCAGAACCTTAAAGATACAGGACCTCATTCAGAGTCGGTCGTTGCGGCTGCACGGTCGTACGCCACCGATGTTCACTAAACTGTGCATGCGTAAAGTTCACAATGCGCGTGCGCAAACTAGCTTTTACGATCAGAAATGTGTCTCTCCTTGAACACAGCCAGGTCGTTAGTTTGAGTGACAGAATGAACCGTTTGTGGGTAGTAACAGGGGAAGGTGCTTGAAAACGGGGGAGTGGAGATCCGAACGCTGGCGTGCCTAATTATGCGAACGGCATTTTATGGGAGTGCCTAATTAACAAAGTAGTGTCATAGCACACGTGACATGGGAGGTTTTTACACTGACATAATAGTAGTGCTTAAGAGAGGGTATGGTCAACCTTAAGTTCTACGACCAGTTTCGATGTTTCCCGATGGTCTTGATTAATCCTTATATGCCCGGAGATGACATGCTATGCATACGAGAAGGTGGCGTATTTTTTGTCTTACGGCCGCATCCTCCCCTTGGACGTGCAGCTACCGATCCGATCTTAAGGACGCAACTTGCGAGTGCATCATTTGCATATCCGGCCCCTTTTCCCTTACGACCGTGCGGCCACAATGACCGACTCTGAATGAGGTCCTTAATGTTGCAGTGTCTGAAGAGTGCAGTATGGTCGGATTATCTTCTAAGGGGTACCAGCAAAAATCGTGCCTAGGACACCAAATTGGTTAGGGCTGGTTCTGAAATTGTAGCACATATGGACCCTAAAATGCCCGCCAATTTGGAGATTAGGTACTGGAATGGAGATAAGGAGGGTGATGTATCTGACCATGCATGCAGCCTGGTGATGCCTAGTCAGCAGTCAGATACTGTGGCCACACTTGTGTATGTACTTCTATGGCCAGAGGTGGCAGTCGGACCAAGAGGGCAGATCATGCTCTGTATGTGCACTTTAGGTTTGGGTGAATGTAGTAACTGCAGGTTTCTAATAGAGGGTACAGTGTACAGTTATGAAATAAGTTTCTAATGCTGACCCCGTGAGACTGATGCACAGGGACAGTTAAATGGTCCACACAGTAATTGATAACCTAGGTGACCCTTTCTGGATTATATAAACACCACACCATAGGCAACTGCCCTTTCCGTTTACTACCATGCACTTTGCCTTTTTTAAGGACTCTATTAGTGTTTTTTCAAATGAAACTTCTATTGGATGGTGATTCTCGAAAATTTTTGAGCCATTGACCCCTCTGTACCATAAACTCACCCTCAGCGCCCCCGACCCATTAATGAAGATAGTAACACAAAACAGTAACAGTTAATATAAAATTATTTGAAATCTGAGCTAACCCCTCAGCCACAGGGGGGAGGTATATCACTCACAATGGGGACCACTATACAGGGGTAAAGGTCTAGCACATTAGTGTGTCTCACACTGTACTATGATGTATGGAATACTTACCTGGATATATGGAATGCTCACATGTCTTCTGTCCTGTCACATGGCTTATACCTCCAAGATAAAAAATAAATATCAGCATACAGATCTGCCCAGCTATTTTGTTGCTCATGGCATGGCGTGGGTCACGCCATGGGCTTGTGGCATGGCGTGCAGGCCTCTGAGTCGTGCCATGGACTTGTGGAATACCGTGGTATTCTTCAATGAAGGATATGCTATGGCATGTAATACAGTGCTTAACCGTTGGGTGGCGAGTGCTCCACTTTTGTAATTGCATGTAATATAGTGCTTAACCGCTGGGTGGCGAGTGCTCCACTGTTGTAATTTGTACTGAATGCCATACTGTTAAACTTACTGTACACTAAATTTGATGGATATCACATTCACAGCATTTGCATGTATGCACAACCCATACTGTATTTTTAATGTCACATAATATACATATACAGTATTTAGTACTGTACTGTACGTAACATCTTATAACAGGATGCAAATCACTGCACATACTGTATTGTACATACGGTACGGTGCAGTAACTGAATAGTAGAGAAGTTGCCGGAGTTGTTGTCACGGTATAACCGATACTGTAGATTAATGAGATGCAGCACAGCTTTCACTGATATGGGATGCATTACAGTTTGACAATTTTTTTTTTTATTATTAAAAAACAGCAGCGGAAGGAGTGCACAAGGATGAGACCACTCTCTGTCGTTCACTGTAGCTGTCGTGTGGGCTAGTGGTTAGGTGATCACTTTGGTAGAATTATGGTCCCGGGTTCGATCCCTGGAAAAGAATATACCGTACCGTATATTTTTTTTTATTGTCACTGTCTGCTATGGACACTATAGTGAAACTACTTTAGTAGTGTTGTTCTGTACTGTAATACTGCAGTGTTGATGTTTATAAGGCTGCTTAAAAGTAAGACATTACAAACAGATTGTTTGTTTCAATAGTGCAAAACTTTCGTCAATGTCTGCGCTGTGGTGGCTGTCTGCTTCGAGGGGTTGCAATGGGATTTCATGCGCATGCCCAGTGGAGGGTTTACAATGGGATCTGTAGTGCCAAGAGAGGGCTCTGTATTTCAATGAATAGTGATTTCATACTGTAACTGCAGAAATTGTTAGTGATCTTCTGTCTAGAATGTGCGACAGGGCTCTGCATCACAAACTGTGCACCCAAAATGCAAAACGCAAACATGCGACAACGCATATGCGGTCTCAGCCTTGTGCACTATGGCTACGTCTCTTGGACTGTGTCTGAGAGTGGTTTCCATCTGTGAGAGAGCGCTCTGTGTTCAAAGCTGACTGTGCATTTGAAGCGCAAAATAGCGTTGCATCGCAAACTTATGACATTGGTGATGCTGCTCCAACCCTGCACACTAAGTACGGTAGTAGTGGGATCTGTATGAGAGAGAGCTCTGTGTATTACACGATTGGCGCTATGGTGGTTGTCAGCCATCTGCGATGGATTAGAAATGGAGTGGGTACAATGGTATCTGTGGCACCAAGCCATACGCCATGTAGCGCTATGCTATCACTGAGCATGCGCAGTTGGCTGTATTACTGCAGTCGGAACAGTATTGTATGCTGTTGCATTTCCATCTCTGGCGGGCGCATGCCCAGTAGGAGGGTTGCAATGGGATTTCTGGCGCATGCCCAGTGGGCCAAGAGTCATACACAGTGCATCAGGTCCCTTCCCCCAAAGCAAGCAAAGAGCCTCACATTACCATAATAAAGGACGCTTTGTTAATCCATTTACTGTAAGCAGTCAGCTCTGCCCTAGTGTCCTGAAAAATGCTACGAATTGTCACCATTGCCATGGACACCATCCCCCGTCTGCTAGGACAGCTAGTGTGCCGCTATGAATGTGCCTGTACTGAATATTAAAAACTGACGGTGCCGTACAATTTAGCACCACAGAATAGTGATTTCATACTGTAACTGCAGAAACTGCTAGTGAATCTACTGTCTAGAATGTGAGACTGGGCTCTGCATCACAAACTGTGTGCCCAAAACGCAAAACGCAAACATGCGACAACGCATATGCGGTCTTAGCCTTGTGCACTATGGCTACGTCCCTTGGACTGTGTCTGAGAGTGGTTTCCATCTGTGAGAGAGCGCTCTGTGTTCAAACCTGACTGTGTGTTTGAAGCGCAAAATAGCGTTGCATCGCAAACTTATGACATTGGTGATGCTGCTCCAACCTTGCACACTAAGGGCCTGATTCAGAGCCGTTTGTAAGCGACAGTACGCTCTTTCCGAGCGATGTTCGCACATCTGCGCATGCGTATGGTTTATAATACGCATGCGCGAACCAGTCAGTGCGGCCGAAAATTGTTTGTTCGCTATATAGCGAATGCCTGCTACTTTGAGTGACAGGATGAGGCATATGTGGGTGATAACAGGGGAAGGTGCTTTAAAACGGGGAGTGGAATCAAGAACGCAGGCATGCTTAAAGGTCAAAACGGGCATTTTATGGGTGTGCATAATTAATACAGCAGCGTCATTGACCACGTCACCTGGTTGTTTTATAGTCAGAACTGCTCGCAATACAGTGGTTGGAAAAACCAACCACAAGAATAGCGAGCAGTTCATACGCTGATCGATGTACTCGATTAATCTAATCAATAGCGGACATGACGTATGATGCGAGCGGCCAGGGGGCGTATTTTTCAAATAAACGTCCGCATGTTTTGTTCGCTTGTTCAGACATGGAGGCATCAACAGACCGCAAAGAGCGAACAGTTCATTTGAATAGTCACCCCCTTTTTCTGAATGAGCGAGCGCTAATTGCATCTGGCTCTGAATCAGGCCCTAAGTACGGTAGTAGTGGGATCTGTATGAGAGAGAGCTCTCTGTATTACACGGTTGGCGCTATGGTGGCTGTCAGCCATCTGCGATGGACTAGAAATGGAGGGGGTACAATGGGATCTGTGGCACCAAGCCATATGCCATGTAGCGCTATGCTATCACTGAGCATGCGCAGTTTGCTGTATTACTGCAGTCGGTACAGTATTGTATGCTCATGCATTTCCATCTCTGGTGGGCGCATGCCCAGTAGGAGGGTTGCGATGGGATTATTGGCGCATGCCCAGTGGGCCAAGAGTCATACACAGTGCATCAGGTCCCTTCCCCCAAAGCAAGCAAAGAGCCTCACATTACCATAATAAAGGAAGCTTTGTTAATCCATTTACTGTAAGCAGTCAGCTCTGCCCTAGTGTCCTGAAAAATGCTATGAATTGTCACCATTGCCAAGGACACCATCCCCCGTCTGCTAGGACAACTAGTGTGCCGCTATGAATGTGCCTGTACTGAATATTAAAAACTGATGGTGCCGTACAATTTAGCACCACAGAATAGTGATTTCATAACTGCAGAAACTGCTAGTGAATCTACTGTCTTAAATGAGAGACAGGGCTGACGGTGCTGTGTATATAGCATTACGCCACAAACTTGTGACAATGTAGTCATAGTGATTTCATAACTTTAGAAACTTTTCAATCCCGTGATGCCCACACTACTTTGCCACTACGGTTATGACTACATTAAAGTGCACGACAGACGCCTGCTGTAACGAGTGAATTAGTGTCGACGTGCATCGTGCGATGTACGACGTGTGATGTACGACGTGCGTCACTGGTTAGCGAAAATGGCTTCTATCAGGGCAAGACGCTACTCGTCCGGCGAGCTCTTTGTCTTGGCAAAGTGGCTGGACCAAGCGTTCGCCACAAACCAAGACAAAGAGCTCGCCTATAGAAGAGCGAGTCGAGAAATCTATCGCCTATATGGCATTCGGTGAAAAGTACGGTCACTCCAGCGCAGGTGGTCGGACCTGCTGAGGAGGGAATGGCCTCGCCTAGAGCAAATTCGGAGGTGAATAATTCGAAGTAAGTACAGCATTGCTGTATAATCACATGAATTACAGTATACTGTACAATAACGAATACAGTACAATGCACGACTGTGACATACTCTACATTACTGTACACTGCACTGTAGGGTGTTGGATAGTACAGTATCTGACGATGACTGACAGTTTTTAACACATACTGACATGACTGGCAGACATTTGATTGACAGGCTGATTAAATCTACAGTACTGTACATGGACTAAAGGGTTACACACTATTGGTCGACATGGCTTGTTTGATTAATAAATTAGTAACAAAAGGCAAGTTGATTGATCCACCATTCTAATGTCTGTCGACCAAATCTATGTTAACCTACAGTACTGTACACACTATTTGTCTGTGCTGGGCCTGCCCCCTTTAAGTCTGACATTATTACTGTACGTCATGGACAGATTCAGGGGGTCTCCAATCAGCTCCCAACTGTCATCTCACAGGCTGTGTTTGAAAAATGATATTTGGGAGCTGATTGGCTGGTATCTTATCACTTCTCACTCTGTGCCCCTTTTACAAACGAAGGGAAATACCAGGGGGAATTTTTGTTTGGTATTACTGTGATACAAATGAAAATTCCACTGGTACTGTATTTATTAATACCATACTTACCCCTCTGGCGAGGTCTCGCAAAGTCCTCAGCGGGGTCCTCCGCTGGGTTAGGGCTCCAGTGTCATGTGCATGTGCCATCTTGTACAGCTCGTGGGGTGGTGACAGTGCCACCCACATAGCCTATGTGTAACGTTGCACCACTTGGTCATACAGTACTTTACTGGACTGTATATTTTTTTATATACAGTACAGTACAGTACAGTACCATACTGTTTTATTTTGGGCCCAATGCCAGATTCACAGGCTACAGTAGTTTATGTACTACAGTATACTGTATTGGTTTGTATTTTAATCAATAGCTAATTCCCTAAGGCCATTTACAGTACTGTACCGTAATCCCTCTCCAATTTGGAATAGAGATCTGAACTCTTGTTTTCAAATGCTCCTTAATGACGACATGTATTTTTCCCCACAGGGCGAGAAGCCACCCCTGCCCCGGCAGCGCCACCACCGCCGCCACCATCACTGCCACCACCCCCATCACCACCAGCAGCTGGGCCCAGTGGGCTGAATTTTCAGAGTAAGTACAGTACACACTACTGTACACTGTTCTCTTTCCCTCTCTCTCTTTCTCTCTCTCATTTGTGTGTTTGTTTTTGGTGTTTTTGGTGTTATGGAGACTTTGGTCAAAAGTTGTACAGTTTGTTTGTTTAAAAATGGTTTTGAGGGAAACTGACAGGACAGTGTTCTTTTTCCACAGTCCTACCTCCACGACAACAACCACAACCACAACCACCTTCTCCAGCCTCCTCAAATGACAGTGGTAATGATTACAACAGTTACAGTATGGACACAATAGTGTCATGCTACTGCCTTTTTGATTTTTTTGTATAATATATTTTTTTCTTATACTGTACACACAGACAGACTCGTCATTGATGAGGAGGATGTAGGAAGCCCCCTGCCCTGTAAGTAAAGTACACCTCCCTCTCCCTCTTTCTTTCTCTTTATCTTTCTTTCTCTTTCATTTTCCTCTCTCTCTCTTTTTCGCTCTCTTTCCCTGTTTTTCTCTCTTTCTTTTTCTCTCTCTCTCTTTCTCTCTCTCCCTGTCTCCCTTTGTTTCTCTCTCTCTCTTAAAACACCTCCAACGTCTTCTCCTTACACAATAATTGTTTCTGTCCTTGTGTGTTTTAGTTGAAGACATTGTAGTGCCTCAGCCCTCCCCAGGGCAAGAGGAGGACCCAGACTCCCCTCCCCAGCCAAGTAAGTATTGTATACAGTTTTATACTGTAGGACATTTTGTATTAATACTGTACTGTAATACAGTACAGTATACTGTATACTGTAGTAATGTTACAGTTGAGTATTACATGTTACAGTGTATTATTATTTTCTTTATGCAGAACACCTCCATATAGTGATTCTGGAGCTGGACAGCAGCGAATCCAGTAAACCTTTCTTTGTTTCTCTCTCTCTCTCTCTCTCTCTCTCTCTCTCTCTCTTTCTCTCTCTCTCTCTCTTTTTCTATCTCTCTCTTTCTCTCTCCCTCTGTCTTTCTCTCTCTTTCCCTCTTCCCCTATCTATCTCTCTTTCTCTCTCTCCCTGTCTCCCTCTGTTTCTCTCTCTCTCTCTTAAAACATCTCCAACGTCTTCTCTCTTTTCTGTAACATAGTGTACTGTCATTTTTTTCAACAGCATCACCAACTAGTGGCCTCCCAATGCCATGTAAGTACAGTACTGTATCTCTCTGCTTTATTTCCCTAGTCTCTCTCTATTTCTCTCTCCCTCTCTCTCTCTCTTTCTCTCTCCTCCTCTATCTCTCTCTCTCTCCCTCCCTCTTTCTCTCTCTCTTTTTTTTCTTTCTCTCTCTCTTTCTCTCTCTTTACATGTTTTTTTTTCCCACAGTTCCAGAGACCGTACCCCCACCCAGCCCCAGCGACAGTCTGCGTAAGTACAGTACATTGTTCAATCTCTCTCTTTTTCATTCTCTCTCTCTTTCTCTATCCCTCTTTCTTTCTCTCCTTCCCTCTACCCCCTCTCTCTCTCTCTCCCTCTGTCTTTCTCTCTTGCCCTCTCCCTCTCTCTCTTTCTTTCTTTCTCTCTCCCTCTTTCTTTCTCTCCTTCCCTCTCCCCCCCCTCTCTCTCTCTCTCTTTCTCTTTATCTCTGTCTTTTTTTCTCTTTTTCTCTCTCTTTTTCATTCTCTGTCTCTTTCTCTCTCTTTTTCTCTCTCTCTTTCTCTCTCCCTCTTTCTTTCTCTCCTTCCCTCTCCCCCCTCTCTCTCTCTCTCCCTCTGTCTTTCTCTCTCGCCGTATTCAATTTGAAAGCTTTTCTGCCTACCATAGGCGGGAAGTCAATGCAAAGTACAGTAAGACAGTATGTGAAAAAGTTTCGCCTACTGTATGAATAGCAGGCGGAAAAATTTGGTGAATTGGGATGCAATGTTGCGGGAAGCCTTCAACGTCCCCTAAAGGTACTGTAAACTGCGTAACTTTAAAAAAAAAAAAGTCAGAACACACTAAAAATTCACTTTCATTTTGGGGGCGGAAGAAAAAAAATTTGGGGGGAAAAGTGAAACTTGTAGGGGTAAAGTTACTAAGATGGGAGATCTATTTAAGAAGTTACTTTACTGTATGTTGCCCATAGCATCCAATCAGATTCTACTTAGCATTTATCTACAGTAGCACCTTCTAGAAGATACTGTACAGTAATACCTGGAATCAGATTGGTTGCTATGGGCAACATCACTTCTTAATAGCACTCCCATCTTAGTACATTTACCCCCTAATATATAAAATGTACTGAGTTTAGTAAGGGTTGGATAACAATACTGGACCAAAGTAGCGAAGAATTCAAATTAAAAAAAAAAAGCGCTACATGGGTATACAGTAGATCTGGGCATGCGCCTGAGATACGATGACGTACAGTATTGTAGGAAACACTCAAGCCAGGTGCAACCCTGGTATTGCAGGCGGCTGTAGTGTAATGGTAAATAATCAAACCAATACATTACGCTGCCTGTACAACCCATTTGCGGGTTTGAAGCTTGAAAGGTTACACTTTTTATTTTTTATTATTACACAGTCAAGGTTACACTTTTTTGTCATAAAGTACTGTGGCATAGAAATACCAGAATTTCTGGATAATGTATTAGTGAAGATTTAAATCAAAATAAATTTACCGTATACAGTATGTTCTTTAAAGGTCTCGAACCAGTGGGACAAGAAAATGGTAGATGCAGTAGGGCTAGGCATTAGCCCCCTAGACTACTGCATCAACTGTACTGTAGTTCCTAGAGTCAGGGAATCACTACAATGTCTACCGTATTGTACTTACAACTACAGTTATAAGTACCGTATAATACAGACAACTGGGCATGCGCAGTGCTATGAGAATCAATACGCCACAGTGTAGCACGCAACTAGCAATGCGGTATACTGTATGGTGTACCGTATGGAGCAACAAACTACAGTACTGTAGCTGGGCACATCTACAGTACAATAGATTGATTTTTGTAAGGGTTGGATAACAAGACTGAACTATAGTACTATAGTGAACATTAAAAAAATAAATTAAATTAGCAAGGTCTCGAAAATAAGGAGAGAAGTGTAAGCAAGATTGATCACCTAAGCCCTTGCTCACCAGTCTCTCCTAGTCCTCTACAGTACTTTATGTGACATCTACAGTACCATACGATGAAGTACTCAGGCGTCTGTAGCATAGAGGTAAGAAATCGAACTTCTACATTGCAGACATCTGTACAACCCAGTTCTGGGTTCGAAACCAGGAAGCTTAAACTTTTTTTTCATTATTATTAGACAGTGATGGTTACACTTTTTATTTTTAATATTATTATTACACAGTCAGTGTAATAATAATAATAATAATAATAACAACACTTTCACTGTGTGTGAATCATGACCCGCTACTGTACAGTATGATATTCCATACTGTACGCCATGGTGTACAGTACATAGCCATAGCGCTACAAGGGTATGGCTATGGCGCAGCACCACTGGCAATGCATTGCAACCCCGCCACTGGGCACGCGCCAGAGATCCTATTTGTACCGTAACCCATCAGAACTGGCTATAAGTTACCACAATGCAAACTGTGCTGACATTGACGCAATTTTGCAGTTTAAACGCGGAGTCAGTTTGTACTATTGAGACCCCTCTCTTATACACAGTCAACTATCAGTTACTAAACATATTAAATTACTAAAGTTTCCAAGTCTAGGACAGCATTTTCATTGATGCAAGTTTGCGCTCTGCATCTGCATCTGCCCTACAAACTGCTGTTAGTCCACTACTGTAGCACCTTATGAAGTCATGAATTTACTATTGTGTATACTGTGCGGTAAGTCTCGGACAGTGCAGAATGGCACTAGTGTGAAAATTCAACAGTACTGTTAGCAATACAGACAACTGGGCATGCGCCATAAAATAGCGGTACTTAATGTACGGCTTGGCTCCACTGGACATGCGGCACACATTCCATTGTGATTAAAGCCCGACCACTGGGCACGCGCAGACATTGACGCAATCTTGCAGTTTAAACGCGCAGTCAGTTTGATATACAGAAACCAGTCTCTTTAACAGGGCCCATTGCCACTTGATGGTCATAATAAATCACTATAATGTTCACGTTCATGTCAGCGCCGGCATTGACGCAAGTTTGCGTTCTAAGGTACAGCACTGTATGTACAATAATAAAAATCCTATTTTTGCTGTTTGACTCCTGAAGCACTGGGCAGACATGCGCTCCACATGTACTGTGTTGAATACTGAATATTTTAAGTGAAGATTTTAAAAATAAATTAAAAAAACATACTGTATTTTCAAGGTCTCGAACCCACAGAACAAGAAGAGGGGAGAAGCAGTGAGACTAGGCATTAGACCGCTAGGCCACATGCTTCACCCATTACTAGAGTTCTGTAGTTTGTAAAGTCTAATGTCTAAGTCTGGGACAGTGCCAACAGCATTTACATTTGCGCAAACACAGTATGATTTCAACCGCACAGTCAGTGGATAATACAGAGCTTAATGATTTCAAACTGGATTAGACATTCTTCTACCGCTTTATTATACCATACATTCCTGATTCCATGTGGAAAACGCTGTAATACTGTATAGTGTACCGAATCACCGCTTCTGTCAAACAATCATCGGGCGGTGATACAGAACATACCGTACGGTACATTGGAAATCACACACATGCGCTATGTAGTTTAGGAAAAGTGACACCTGGTGGGCAAAATGTTGTATTACACGTAATGAAATCACACGCATGCGCTATGTAGTTTAGGAAAAGTGACACCTGGTGGGCAAAATGTTGTATTACACGTAATGAAATCAGACGCATGCGCTATGTAGTTTAGGAAAAGTGACATCTGGTGGGCAAAATGTTGTATTACACGTAATGACTTTTTTCACTACTAAACTTTCTTTGTGGTGCGACTCATGGCGTGGTGTGTGGTGCGCCATGCGTGGCGTTAGAGATAGCGCTGTGATGCCATGTTATAGCTGGGCACATCAGTATAATATTTGTCATATGGAAGGAAATTTTATTGAGAAAACTACACAACTCCATTAGGGGCATATAAGGTGAAAAGTGCATATTGCGGCAATAAGGAATCTTATTTGGATGCAGGGGCATATCTATAGCATGTGCATGGTGTGTGGGGCACACAGGCCCCTGGGTCCAGGAGGGCCCAACACCGCACACCCTGCACCCATAATAAACTTACCTCTCCGGAGTCCTGTGTCGGCGTGGGGGTCCGGCGTTGTTAAAACGTCTTTAAAATGGGCACAGTGGCCGTTTGCCCATCATTTGCACATGCGCAGTACAGGGAGAAAGGCCGCTGCAGACATTTTCCAAGTGACCTGTGCCTGCGCTATAGACTCTGGGCACACTAGAGCCCAGAGTCTATAACTACAGTGCTGGCCACGCACAGCTCAGAGTGGTTGCCAAATGGAGAGGAGGGTGCCTGTGACGGAGACTGAACATGGGCCCCTTCTTCACTAGAAATGCCCCTGTTTGGATGCAGCTGCTTTGCAAAAATACACTAATGCTTGGGGGGGCATCCAAAGAAAAAAAATCACCTCCTGCCGGCATCTCTGATCCGACGCCTAAGTTCAAAAACACAGTATTAGATCAACATCACAACTATCATTTATAGGAAAATGATTATTTGGGAAACAGTACACAGGGCTGGTCTAAAATCCAACCCTCACTAACTACTACTGCTATAACCGTGTTTAAAAAGCCCCCTTTATGAGAGTCCTGGGGGAAGCAATTTCTGATGGGCCAAGATTATGTCATAGAACCACTCGCCTGCTGTTCATAGCCACAATTTGCTAGATTTTATAGTGGAAGGGTGGGGCTTTACAACACAGTTTATTGAGAATCACTTCATCCAACCCCAGGACTGCACACTTCTGTCGGGAAGAGGGCAGGTTGAAGGGGATGGGCCAACTCTGTCAGAGAGCCTTACATTTGGGACTCTCCCTGACATTCTGGGAGAGTTGTCAATTGTTATATAAATACAATAATGTGTGATACACATTAACATTAATAAGATATATCTGCAGATAAAAAACTGTCACATATAAATAGTGGGATGTGTTATTTAATGATTTGGAAACCAACACTAGAAATCCTGCATTTCCCCTTACCAATATGTAAAAAATACTTCAATTACTGTACTACTTTAAAGCTAAATGTAATAAAGGCAGTAACAAGGGTGACCACCAGGTGGTGCACTTTCCCTATCTTCTGGGTTAACTTGTTAAGGGGCCAATTTATAAAAAAAAATTTGTCATAAAATTTCACAAAAACATTTGACACAGTGTCAGAATCCCCGAAGGAGTCTTTCAAAAATGTGAAAGACTCCCCTGATATGTCAGAAATGTAACTCAGGGACAGTGGTTCTCACTACCGCTATCCCTACGTGTTAACTTTAGTACATAGCAGGGATATTTTCATTCAAAATAATCATTGCGATACGGACTGTTAATAATCGTGGGTGTGACGTGATTATTAATACATAGGCCCCTAAGTCTGTGGCCGAAGTCTATCCACCAGGGTCATATTGTTATATATTATGTGTTATTTGTTATGTGTGGGTCATCTCTGAGTTATCCCTCAAACCTGAGGAAAAGTTTACCAATGTTCCTTCTAGTTTTACAGGTAAAATTTGTAGTGTTAGATTTCATACAATGACAATTTAGTTCTGATAACTACAGTACAATCTTACACTTATTTATTAGATTTTAGGTAACTTACCACAGAGCAGCAAAGTGCAGATAGATAGTAGCAGGTCCCCAAGATGGCCCATTGCTGATCTGCAGGTACAAAAAACATTGCTACATTACAGTCTAGATTAATGCCATGAAACAAAAAATGTGTATTCTATAGCATGAATTAGATGACTAAAGTCTAATATTTACTCATGATCAGCACCGCCCCCATGTGGTTATTTTGAAGTGATGTCTGCACTGATTTTTTCATTCCCACAAGCACATATGTGACCTTGACAAATGACATTAATCTATATCTAGGATGCAGAGTCTTTGAAGAATAAAGGCAATATGGAATATGTATTTCTGTGCTGTGAGAACATTTAATCCCAAGTTATGTGTTATAATTACTGTAATTAGTTGTGTTACAATCCTCTTAGGGGATGTAATAGGCTGCAGATTTTCAGAGAGATTAAATTCGCTGGAAATTGTGGTGTGATTCCAGCGACTTTCCAGTCAAAGTCAGGGAATGTAATAGAAGGAGATTTTGGGGTCTATATTCTAAGCCTTGAAGAAAGATAAAGTGGAGAGAGATAAAGTACCAACCAATCAGCTCCTAGCTGTCTTTTTTCAAACACAGCCTGTAATGTGACAGTTATAGTACTGTAGGAGTTGATTGGTTAGTACTTTATCTCTCTACAAGGTTTAGTACATAGATGCCTTTGCGGCTTAGAGGCTGATTCTAAACTAGATATAGTTAGGGGCCTATTCATGATGTTAATTATAGGTGCCCGAGCAGAATCTGGAGCAATTCATCATTGCTCCAGCATGGTGACAGCTGATGCGAAATCAGATATCCCCATGAGCGGTTTCACTCCAAATCTTTTCACTGCTCCTTTCAGACCAGTAACGGGAGTGCACATGCATGACCTACAGATCACGCATGTGCACAAGAGCCCTGGCATCCGTTGGAAGGAGATGGACAGGGTGGAAGGATCCAAGAGTATCCCTCTTCGCAAGCTGGACCTACTTCCCGTAGGGAAGGAGAGGGTTGCAATCCACAAGCGGGAGCATTTGCCATCTGAAGATGGCAAATGCTACCACAAACAAGCTCCAAACGTTGTATTTTCCAAGCTTGATGAATTCTGTCCCCATACTAGTACATGGGGACAGTGGGCCATTCCGCAAAAAGGAAGGTAAGCAGGAGATAATTGTGATATATCCCGCTTTACCTTCTTGATGAATAGCTGCTTTTGTAAATATTTAGTGATGATGAATAGGCCCCTTAATGTAAATTGGGGATTTTTTGTGACTGGGCGTGCATCTAAATTGCACAAAGTTGCATGCGTCCCACGGTGTGTGCGTACAGAGTCACAGGAACTATAGAGCCAGATGTATCTGGCATTAAAGGGAGACAGGTATGGCTGGCAACTTTCAGCCTGGGGGGCAAACCAGAGCAAGTGGCCCAGCTTTTCTACCGGTGAATGCAAATTTAAAAATGGGCATGACAATAATGTTAGGGGTATGTACCATGGCCTGATGACAAAGTAAACTACTACATGCCTGATTTTTTAACCTATATGGTGCACATAAAAATTACAATTTTTTTACTTCAATGACATTAAATTTATTACACTACAAGTTGCTTGTTTTCCACCTTCTGTCAAATATATATATATATATATATATATATATATATATATATATATATACTGTATATACAGTGCTTGAAGTGTGCTGAAATGAAGTGGTATGTCATGCTGTCACTTCAATTCGGCACCCGTCCGGCACTGGGACTGACAACAAGCGGCTGCTTTCTGCTTGTTTAAATTTATTTCCGGCCAAGAATCAATCATGTCTCGCGGAGCGGCAGCCAATCAGGGGAGGCCGGCGCTGGGACTATAACTGTCTCAGCGCCAGTCACCAAGCAGCTGCATGTTTAAATTTGGCTTCAGTCATAAGCCAATTACGGTCAACAGACTAGCAACCAATCAGGAGCGGCCACGTGGCCTCCCTCAATTGGCTGCCAGTTCACGAGTTGTCATTTGCTCACAGCCAGGGCTAAATTCAAAATGCCAGTGCAACCAAGGAGAAAGATTGGGGAAGGGTCCATTGAAGGGAGCACCGCGACAACCAGAGCAGAGCAGGGTGAGGTGGGCAGTGTGCTGTGGTATGAAGTATGCTATGAGCTATGATGTGTGGTGTGCTGTGCTGTGACTGTGAGGGAAGGTGTGCTGTGTTTAGGAGGAAGTGGGGGTATGGAAATTTTAGGGGGCTCAGAATTTGGGCCTACCTAAGTAAAGCCCCCCTGATATTTCCATACTGCCACTTCAAAATGTCTACTTCAACCAGATAATATATATACTGGATATATATTACACACACAGTCACACTTAGTCAGCACACACATATTTTAAATAACAAAATAATGCAAAGTTTATGCCACTGTGACACTCTACATATATCTGCCCCACTCCACCCTCCACTTACCTGGTATGGGTGTAGCAGACATGAAGCAGGCACTCCTCATCGCTGCCCTCTCTCCTCCATGGTTGTGATATATTTTATCAATCAGCTCTTCTTAGCCTCTTCCCATTTCCCCATTAGGCCATGCCCCCTTTCCCATTCCCCAGCCTCTTGGAATTGTGGGTAGGGAAACTTGGCTGCCCATTGGTCGACAGCGGCCATCTTTTTGTAGCCCGATAAAGGGGCAGCCATTTTATTTTAGCCCCCGTTAATTGTATTGCATCGCATCTTCTGCCTGCCGCATTCTGGTGGCCCTGAAACACTAGAATTGTACCGGCCCGGGAGGCAGATGGCAAATATAGGTAATACTTTGTCACTCATTGATACTCAATTAAGGGCCCCAAAATAAAAAAATATATATTTTAGTAAAGTTAGCAATAATGGTTAAAATTAATAACATTTCTAATTATGGTGACAATAATATTTTTTAGTTAATCGGGGACATGTAAATCAATTAATGATAGAAGCACCAATTACAGTCAGGGCCTTAGAGAGTGGCACCGGTCCCTGGTAAAGAGATGGCATGGCCTATTTGTGAGAGGCATGCTCACGCCTCCTTGAAAAAACCACACACCTTTGCAGATGCGCACATGGGAGGGGGCGATGTGAGCCTCTCAGCCTGGCACAAAGCCAGGGGGGGTGCAATCAGTGTGATCCCCCCTCCCCTCAGGCATAAGAGATTTCTGTGGCTGCTGCTTTGCAGCTTTGGGCAATCTCCCAATGCAGCCTAGCACATACAGTGAGCTGGGCTGCTGTGAGGGAAAGAGAAGGGAGGGGGGGGCGGTGCCAGACAAGGTGCCCTCACTGGCCACTCTGGAAGCCCAGGCCCAGTTAAATTGTACCTGCTCCACCCCCTCTTGGTGCCCCGATTACAGTACAAACCTGTGGCACTACAAGTGCCAGCATGGATGTAACTTCTATCATTCATTAATTCATTAAGTAATTAATATGGCCTTAATTAACAGAAAAATATTATTGTCACCCTGACTGGTGTGCAGGGGTGCCGAGAGGGGGGGAGCAAGTACAACCTTTCTGGGCCCAGGCTTGCTGGAAGGGCCCGGCGGGGGTCCAGGTCTGGCACTGCTCTCCCCCTCCCTCCACACCCTGCTGTGTGCTGGGCTGCAGTGTGAGACTGCTTGCTGTTGCTAAGCCGCTGCTGGAGCAGTCTCCTATGCCTATGGGGTGAGCGATCATGCTGATCATGCCCCCCATTGGCTGTGCGCTGGGCTGAGGGGCACACAGCGCCCCCCTCCCAGCGCTGCTAAAATGTTTTTTGTTTCGTTTTTTTTTCCTAAGGGTGATGGCCACACCTCCCGTGATTAGACCACGCCCCCTGTCACCCAGGCTGGGGACGGCTTTTGGCGGCCCTGCTGGTGTGACCCTCCCCCCCATATAAAACCCTACTTTTTGCCCCCTACTCTTTTTCTCCTTGTTTATCTATATTAGTGATCTCTACATATCTTTTTGTTATGTTATATGCTGTTTAATATATATACTGACAAAGATATTTGGTTTTTCATATATTTCTTTCAAACAAGTTTTGTCTGATACTTTCAGTGTATAATATTTGAATTAATGGTATTGAAATGTTCACATTTGAATTTACTGTATTGAAAATATCAATAACAAGCATTAAAAAAAAAATATATATATATATTTTATTGTCTTCAATATTAGAATTTTCTTATTTTTACCATTATTGCGCCAACAATAATTTAATACTTATGGCCCATTAAGATATTCTATTTTTTGTGAGGGGGACATAACTGCCACGATAGATAACATACAACATACAGTGCATGTGTTGTAATGAACCTCTATTATTATTCCAGTTTTTATGATGTATTTCCAGCACCATTGCAGGCTATTACATTTCACAATTTGCATATTTGACATAGAGATGTGTAATTCAATTTCGGATAGATCCCACTGTTCAGAATTTGGATTTTAAATCCGAATTTCAGGTTTTGGATTGCAAAATACATGATTTAAGCTGTTTTTAAAAACATTTGATCAATAAAAAAAAAAAAGATCCGAAACCAAACACGGGGGTCAGCGCACATCTCTAGTTTGATGTTAAAAAATGGGTACGGTGACCTGCATTCAGTTGTGAGTGAATCTAATGGATTTTGCATGGTCGCATTTTTAAAAATTAGAGGCTATTACATTATCCCTGATTTGTAAAGATGCAATTTAAGTGGAAAAAAAATAACTTGGTAGCCTGGGCTTCCGCTATAAATAAGCAGGGATCATGGATAACTGAGAACAATTACAGTGAAGAGAGAAAAGGGTTATAGTATGGCTCAACCATTCATTAAGCAAAATAGTTTATCTTCCCAATTTCTTATGAATTCTAAGGCTTAGCAGCAGTGGTGTATCTAGGGATCCAAGCACCCCAGGCAATGTAATGGACTGGTGCCCCCCCTAACCCCCTATGCATTGCCCACAATAGTAGTCCCTCCTATACAGTGCCCCCAGTAGTATTCCCCCTTATACATTGCCCCCAGTAGTAGTCCACCTTATGCTGCATTGCCCCCTGTAGTAGTCCTCCTATACAGTGCCCCCAGTTGTAGTCACCCATATACAGTGCCCCGAGTAGTAGTCCCCCCTATGCTGCATTGCACCCAGTAGTAGTCTGCCTATACAGTGCCCCCAGTAGCACTCCCCCATATATATTGACCCCAGTAGTAGTCCCCCTATACAGTGCCCCAGTACTAGTCACCCTAAATAGTGCCCCCATTAGTAGTCCCCCTATACAGTGCCCCCAGTATTAGTCCCCCCTATGCTGCATTGCACCCAGTAGTAGTCCCCCTATACAGTGCCCCAGTACTAGTCTCCCTATACAGTGCCCCAGTAGTAGTCCTCCTATACAGTGCCCCAGTACTAGTCCCCCTATACAGTGCCCCCAGTAGTAGTCCCCCCTATGCTGCATTGCACCCAGTAGTAGTACACCTATACATTGCCACCAGTAGCAGTCCCCCCTATATATTGCCTCAAGTAGTAGTACCCCTATGCAGTGTCCCCAGTAGTAGTCCCCCCTGTGCGGCATTGCCCCCCCAGTAGTAATCCCCCCTATACAGTGCCCCCAGTAGTAGCCCCCCTATACAGTGCCCCCAGTAGTAATCCCCCTATGCTGCATTGCCCCAGGAGTAGTCCCCCTATACAGTGCCCCAGTACTAGTCCTCCTATTCAGTGCCCCAGTAGTAGTCCTCCTATACAGTGCCCCAGTACTAGTCCCCCTATAAAGTGCCCCCAGTAGTAGTCCTCCTATACAATGACCCCAGTAGAAGTCCCCCCCTATGCTGCATTGCACCAAGTAGTAGTCTGCCTATACAGTGCCACCAGTAGCAGTCCCCCTATATATTGCTCCAAGTAGTAGTACCACTATGCTGTGTCCCCAGTAGTAGTCCCCCTATGCTGCATTAACCACAGTTATAGTCCTCCTATACAGTGCTCCCAGTAGTAGTCCCCCCTATGCTGCATTGCCCCCAGTACTAGTCCCCCTATACAGTGCCCCCTGTACTAGTCCCCATATACAGTGCCCCCAGTAGTAGTCCCCCTATACAGTGCACCGAGTAGTAGTCCCCACTATGCTGCATTGACCCAAGTAGTAGTCCCTTTATACAGTGCCCCAGTAGTAGTCCCACCTATACAGTGCCCCAGTAGTAGTCCCCCTATACAGTGCCCACAGTAGTAGTCCACCCTATACAGTGCCCCCAGTAGTAGACCCCCATACAGTGTCCCCATTATCAGCCTCCCTACACAGTGACCCCAGTAGCGTTAACCCCCCAATAAAGTGGCCCCAGTAATTGCCACCCCCCATACAGTGCCCCCCTGCTGTGCCAGGCTTACACACAAACACACACAGAAGAAAATAAAATACAACTTACCTAATTCCAGCTCCTGATGTGATGGCCGCTGTCTGCTCTGAGTCCCGGCTCTTCTCTTGCATTATTGGAGAGATGTCATTGCGTCGCTCCCATCACCTGCTGTGGGGGGAGCCGGAAGACAGAGCTCATGAGAGAGCTCAAGCCGGCTCCCTCCGTGGATGACACAGCAGCTAATGAGAGTCTGTCTGACTCTCATTGGCTGGCTGCTATAACAAACACACAGATGCCGCTGGTGGCAGTGTGTTTGTAAAGGGAAGCAATCAGGAAGCCGACTGCCTATATACCGGCAGCCGACTTCCCAATTGTCTTATCCAGGCATGGGTGAAATGCGAGGCATCTATATGTAGATGCCCGCATTTCCCCGACGCCAGGAAACCGGCGCCCGGCATCACGATCGTAGTGTTGCCGGGCGCCGTGAGCGGACAGCTGCGGGGGGGAGGGTTAGGTTTAGGGCTCCCGGGGGGGACTTAGGGTTAGGCACCCCCCGGGAGGGTTAGGGTTTGGCTAGGGGGAGGGTTAGGGTTAAGCACCCCCCCAGGGGACTTAGGTTTAGGTAGCGGGGAAGGGGGTGGTTAGGGTTAGGCACTTAGAGGGGGGATTAGGGTTAGGCACTTTGGGGGGGAAGTTAGCATTAGGCAACCCTAAGGAGGGTTAGGGTTAGGGGGGTCAGGTTAGGTTAGTGGATACTTACCTATCCACGATTGGGATTTCCAGCGCTGTCGGGCTTCCACTGCGTTGCACTCTGCTCCTGTCGGGCTGCCGCTGAGGCAGCTTGGGCACCATAGCAGCAGCACACCTTGCACCCACAGTAGTTACCCAACTGAAAATGGAATGGGGTTATAGGCAAGGACAATGAAATGGGGTTATAGGTGGTATATCATACCGATTCCATTTGTAAACTGTGTAAGGGAGACTTCTCTCATGGTCTGCCCTACACTTGTGGGGCCAGGGGACTAGCAGGTTTAGTGCACCCATTGGCTGCTGGTGACACTGCTGGACGGTGCCACCCCTTTGGTCAATGCCCCTGGCGAGTGCCATCCTGGGCAATAGGTAGATACGCCCCTTCTTAGCAGGTAGGGTCACTCTGTGAATGTGTAGACCTGGCTGCAGTACACCAAAAGCCACAGTATGTGAATGACATGCCGCTGGTATTTGGGGGCAGCAGCAGAGAGCATTACAGAAAATGAGTGGGGTTTGTCCTATGTTCTGAGCATGCGGAAGATAGTGTCTGTGTCCTTGGAATAATTTTGACGTACATCCTGAGTAACCTAACGGTTACTCAGCTGTCCGATGGTCACACAGTTGGTCTGATGCTGAGTCTTTGGACGTAGCAGTATATCAGAGAAGCTGGCAGTGTGTGCCTTTTTACTTAAGATGCTGCCTGCAGTTATTACATATTTTACACACAGCCACCTGTAGAGAAAATCTCTAAATCAGGCCCAGAGTCCTCATATATTATGTCTCAAGTTACAGTATGTTCTTGCATATTCCTGATATCAGAGTAGATCTGCAATACTCCCCTATTTTACAGAGCCACATAATATGTGTTATCTTTATCTATATAATAAGCAAGTAGTGACCATTTTCCACCAAAATCCCAGTTCTTTCGCAGGATTTTTTCCAAGGAGCCTTTTCCACTGAGACTCTACCCGGGGTGACACGGCAATAACCCGGGTATTTTGACCAGTGGAAATGGGGTATAAGTGTGTCTGTCTGTCTATGTCTATTTGTCCTTTATGCATGCCCAGAGTGTTAAACCTAGTTTCACCATATTTGGCATGGTGGTGTAGTTTGATCAGGATTAGGTTTTTGCCTATTTTGGAACTTCATCAATGCCACACACTGTCACTCAATCCCTAAATATGGGGACACTCTTAAATTACATAGGTTCCAGGGCTGGCTCCAGTGGAAATTGGCAGTCTGCCAAAAATCTATGTGAAAGCTTTAAAAGTATAATTTTACCCTCACAGTCTGAGCAAGTGTCAAACTTTATGACTTATGCAAGTTCATATTATATCCAGAGTTAGTCCTTTTTAAAGTGACCATATACATTAGTCAGCCCTCTGTGCTTGCATGCAAGGGCATAACTAGAATGTTGTGGGCCACATAGCAAGAGGTAAAAAAAAACACATACATTTTCACAGAGCCCATTCATGTTATGCCACACATTGCCCATTCAGGTTATGCCCCACAGTAGTACCCCTTATGCACATTATTCCATGCAGTAGCATTACCCCTTAAACATTATGCCACAAAGTAATGCCCCTTTCACTAGACAGTAATGCCCCTTACACATTATACCACACAGTAATGCCCTTTACAAATTATGCTAAATAGTAGAAGTGCCCCATATAACACGTTATTCCACACAATAGTGCCCCTTACACATCATGCCACACAGTATTGCCCCTTACACATTATGCCTCCCCCAGCAACTCACCTCTGTTTGTCCCTCCAGCAGCCTCTTGTCTCCTCCTATGTGCCATCAGTACCCAGCAGGTGTGGATTTGGTTTTGGGGGCCACAGAAAATTACAGCTGATGCACCAGCAGGCAGCAGCAGACATGGTCAGACAACACTGATGCAATTTGAATTTGGTGCTGGACACAAGCCAGTCAAAGCTTGCGCACCAGTTGCCAATTACTAGCCACCACTGGTGATTGGCTGCCGGTCATCGAGCTCTGACTGCTTCGTGAATGGTGGCACTGTCATTCCATGTCTGCCTGCTAGTGCACCAGCTGATGGGCCAGCAACAAATCAACTTCACTGACACTTGGGCACTCCTCAGTGGCCCTGACTAGACTGGCCCATCTTGTGTGCATGACTGGGTGCAGGGGGAGCAGCGGGTCACAGAGGCAGCTTGGGCACCATAGCAGCAGCACACCTTGCACCCACAGTAGTTACCCAACTGAAAATGGAATGGGGTTATAGGCAAGGACAATGAAATGGGGTTTTAGGTGAGTACAATGAAATGAGGTTATATAAAAGGACAATGGAATGAGGTTATATATGGGGACAATGGAATAAGGTTATAGGCAAGTACAATGGAACAAGGTTATATATGAGGACAATGTAATAAGGTTATATATGAGGACAATGGAATGGGGTTATTGGCGAGGACAATGGAATGGAGTTATTGGCGAGTACAATGGAATGGGGTTATAGGTGAAGAAAATGTAATGGGGTTAAAGATGAGGACAATGGAATGGGGTTATAGGCAAGGACAATGGAATGAGGTTATATATGAGGACAATGGAATGGGGTTATAGACGAGTACAATGGAATGAGGTTATATATGAGGAGAATGGAATGAGGTTATTTACGAGGACAATGGAATGGAGTTATAGTTGAGGACAATGGAATGGGGTTAAAGGCAAGGACAATGGAATGAGGTTATATACGAGGACAATGGAATGGGTTTATATGCGAGTACAATGGAAAGAGGTTATATACAAGGACAATGGAATTAGGTTATATACGAGGACAATAGAATGGGGTTATCGGCGAGGACAATGCAATGGGGTTATAGGTGAGCACAATGGAATGGGGTTATTGGTGAGGACAATGGAATGGGGCTATAGGCGAGGACAATGCAATGGGGTTATAGGTGAGGACTATGCGAATGGGGTTATAGGTGAGTACAATGGAATGAGATTATGTAAGAGGACAATGTGAATAGGCCATATATGAGGACAATGGAATGGGGTTATAGATGAGGACTATGGAATGGGGTTATAGGCAAGGACAACGGAATGGGGTTATAGGTGAGGACAATGTAATGGGGTTATATATGAGGACAATAGAATAGGGTTAGAGGTGAGGACAATGAAATGGGATTATAGGTGAAGACAATGCAATGGGGTTATAGGTGAAGACAATGGAATGTGGTTATTGGTGAGGACAATGGAATGGGGTTATAGACAAGGACAATGCAATGGGGTTATAGGCGAGGACAATGAAATGAGGTTATATAAGAGGACATTTTAATTATGTCATATATAAGGACAATGGAATGGGGTTATAGTCAAGGACTATGGATTGGAGTTATAGGTGAGGACAATGGAATGGGGTTATATACGAGGACAATGGAATGAGGTTATATATGAGGACAATGGAATGGGGTTATAGGCAAGGATAATGGAATGGGGTTATAGGCGAGGACAATGTAATGGGGTTATATATGAGGACAATAGAATGGAGTTATAGGTGAGGACAATGTAATGGGATTATAGGTAAGGAGAATTTAATAAGGTTATTTACGAGGACAATGGAATGAGGTTATATATGAGGACAATGGAATGGGGTTATATATGTGGACAATGCAATGGGGTTATATACAAGGACAATTGAATGAGGTTATATACGAGAACAATGGAATGGGGTTATATACGAGAACAATGGTATGAGGTTATATATGTGTACAATGGAATGGTGTTATAGGTGAGGACAATGGAATGGGGTTATAGGCATAGACAATGGAATGGGGTTATAGGTGAGGACAATGGAATGGGGTTATAGGCGAGGACAATGGAATGAGGTTATATATGAGGACAATGGAATGGGGTTATATGTGAGGTCAATGGAATGAAATTATATATACGATTACAATGGAATGGGGTTATAGGCAAGGACAATGGAATAGGGTTATAGGTGAGGACAATGGAATGGGGTTATTGTTGAGGACAATGGAATGGGGTTATAGGTGAGGACAATGGAATGGGGTTATAGGCGAGGACAATGTAACAAATAAAGTCTGTAGGTGTATTTCAGGGTCCAATATTCAACCTGGGTAATGCCGGGTATCCCAGCTAGTACATAATAAGCAAAAGTATTAATAATAATATTAGGGAGAACAATGTTGGCATATTTCTGTGTGTTACTGGTTAGGTATAACTACAGTGTATGTATTATGTAAAGAAGAATAGCAGTGAGGGCTCAGAAAAGAACTTATTGGAGGAGTAAACAGGTTTGATAAGTGGATTTTTCAGAAGTTACTATTTCAGGTGCTAGTATAAAAGGTAACACTACAGATTAGTGAAATATAAAGGAAATGACACAATCAGTAAATTGTCACATTACAATAAGACTTACTTTGTTCCAAGCTGCTGCTATGATCTCACCTCTCCTCTCCTCCTGCCCCTCGGCTGAATGTCTGTGGATATTCTGTATACATCTATATATACATATCCTGGTGTCTGAGCAATCACCTTCCAGGGTTTGCTCTTAGCTGCTGCCACCCAGCTGACTATCCTCAGCTGACATTGATCAGGAGATAGAAATATTTCATATTAATTATATATTTTATTACAACACAATCTATACAGTGGTCAGCACCAAGCCCTCCATGTACATTTGGTTTGGTGTCTATAATCAGTTTAGCTCTGTAATTATCTAATGACAGTATTAGTGTTACATACATTGCCATTTCACTGTCTATTACATATTATTATAAGTACAACATTTTGTCCCATGCCAGCTTAGGAGATCCTTGCCAACTTCTGACAGAGCCATATATGTCATAATATGCCAACATCACCATATATAGCTTCATGTGACAGTGTAACCATGTACAGGACTATGTACATAGCACATATGGTGTAGTGATTAGCATTACTGCCTCACAGCACTGAGGTCAGGAGTTTTGAATCCCACCACGGCCCTAACTGTGCGGAGTTTGTATATTCTCCCTGGGCTTGTGTGGGTTTGCTCTGAGTACTCCGGTTTCCTCCCATACTCCGAAAATATACTGGTAGGTTAATTGGCTCCCAACAAAAAAAATAACCCTAGTGTGTATGTGTATGTGTGTATGGGTATGTCTGTGTATATGTGTGTGTGTATGTGTGTGTATGTATGTGTGTGTGTATGTGTGTAGGAATCATCATTCCTGTACAAGGAATGATGATGTTTGTCCATGAAAGATGACATTTTGCCTGTTTCTAAGACACAATTTTTGGCAGGAAAATCCGAACTAATCTGTACCTGCTCATCTCTATTTGGAGTAAGGAATTAGGGGGAGGTTTAGAGTTAGGAACTGGGGGGTATGTTATAGTCAGGCACCGGGAAGGGAGGGATAGGGTAGGGACAGGAGGAGGGTTAGGATACCACCCAACAAAGTGTTAGTATTCTAACCCTGTTGGGATGCCAGTATTGAGATTCTGACCATCGGGATCCTGAATGTCTGCATCCCATATGTATTCTGTATGCCACCTACCTCCTTGATAACACATCTTCCATTCCAATGATAGGGCATACAGGTACCTTGATAACTGCAGACCACCAAACCTAGGTCCCAGGGTTCCCACTCATAAGCTCATAACAGAGACAAGAGTGGGCTACAAAGCACCTGAATTTAAAAAAAATCACCCGCAGAGAGGCCATCGGCCCACCAGGGTAGTTCACTATGAGTCCTATGGCCAATCCAGGTAATAGCTGGTAATAAATAAATAAATCCATCCCCATCCATCCCTCTTGTAGGGACATATCCCTACAAGAGATTCCATCCTCCTAATGCCCTTTGTACTCCTTTGTAGGAGCAGGAGTGGAATTAAAAGATAATAAAAATGCACATACTTTAAAATAGAACAATTAATAACTGTATGCACTAGCATCACACAGAGAGCATTCTAGCAACTGATATACAATAAAGAGAGTGTCTCGGTGACCACCACACAATACAGAGTGCATTCTAGTGTCCTGAGAGTTCACTATACAATAGAAAGCATTCCAATGACTGCTATACAGAGTGTATCATAATGTCTTCCATACAGCATAAAGAGCATTCTAATGATCATATGTACACAGAATAATAATGGAACAAAATATTATATACACAAAAGAGAATATTGTCTTGGCACTAAATAATATATGTGAAGGTTTGAAGTTCCACATGAAGGGCCTGATTCATCGGTGGATGCTCCTGCACCCGCACTTGCATCTGTTGCTGGAGCCACGATTGCGGTAATATTCAAATGCTTAATGCTAGTATCCTTTGTCTGCAGGCAGCTGCTGAGGTTTGAAAAAAAAGGAAAAGAGAAGAGCAGTACAACTGATAGGTAATATAAATGGTTTAATGATGAAAAGTTGAAATAATTAATAGATTGATGAATAAATATAAATATAAATCACATAATAAACTGTAGGAGTCACCTCTCACTTGTATCTTTCTCTTCTTTTATCCCCATTATCTACAAGTCTCCCCTATCTCTTCCCTGGCCCTTCCCCATGAGGTCATGGCCCTTTTTCAGGTGCACTATCTTATGTCTCTAAAAAATGGGCCAATGCTCTCATTGTCTAGTTACGGCTCTGCAATGGTCCATAAACACTGGTCCATAGGTATCATTGTGTCTATTAATGTTGTCGGATTGTTTTTATATGTCAATTACTTTGTATTTTTTTTATCAAGAATGTTATGAGTAAAACTATTTCAGTAATTGATTCAGTTGTGTATTGACACTCTATTTCTCATCAACATATCATGTTACCCAGTGTTTAGCACAGTGTCCTTTTTGCTGTTAGGTTATAGTATAACTATCTTAACTCATTCCAGCAAGGATCCCAATGATGCACTAATGGGATATACAGTTTCAAATATAGCTGGCAAGTACATGGTCAGGTTCCATAGTAGAGGTCTGGTTCACAAAGCAGGCAGTTGGTATTGTGACCAGTCAGAGAGAAAAATCAGGGCATTTTAGCCAAAATCCTTACACAAAAGACTATCACAAGATTGAGGAGCAGCAGCTGGTCTTAGACAGAGTAGACAATCACCTAGCATTGAGTGCTTTATACAGCTGGAGCCACTGTAACAATAAATGGTTGAACTAATATGTATGCTCAGGTCAGACCTTGAAATACCAGCTCAACACTGACAGCAAAGAGTTCCCTGACAATTTAAATAAGTTTAAATGTGTCCCAATTATGTGAAAACAACCTCACCTAAACTTTCCTGCCCCCAATACACCTCACCAGACATATAAAGCACAAGTCATCCATAGGCAAAAAAACTAATGAACACATTCTCATGTGCAGTACTAGAAAATATCTCACACACAAAACCACAGACATTTGTCCAACTATGCGAGCACTTTAATTATTATACACTATGGGGCAGATATATACTGTAGTTGTATTAACATTGGCTGTGTGGATATGCGCCTGAGTGCTGAGTTGTATGCATTTATTTGTTTTATAGCCATCATCACTATCAGCATGCATTTGCACAAGCCCTATCCTTGGTATAAGAGAAGCCTGAAATCAAGCCCAGCATAGCCTGTACTTTCAGGCAGATAACCTAAACAGACCCTTAATAAATTTAGCCTTTGAATGAATGCCTCATCACTAGCCAGTTCCAGCCCTTCAGCCACAAATGGAGATTTGACTAAGTTGTGTATGACTGGGATTCAGCCATACTGTACATGCGCTGGACTGAGGGGCAGGGTCGGCTCCTGGTGGAGTGGCACCCTGTTCCATTATTTTGTATCACCCCAGCCCTCCAGCTTGCAGTGAATATAGGGCATTGCCTAATTCACATAGGTCATTCCCCAAGTTGGTGCCATTTTGGGGGCATGCCCATATGGCACACCTCCTGTTTTTGGTCATGCTGGGGGTGAGCCCTGTACTCTGTCAGCAGCTGGGCTGCCCCTAGCCATCTCCCTGCACTGAATGGATTCCACGCACATGCACATGCCATCAATTCAACTTCACCAGCACCACTGCTCTCTGCTTAGCAAACAAGAGCTGCGGTGGTGGGTATCCCCAACCTCCCGACCACCCACAAGATATTTCAGCCCATTGGTGGAACAGAGGGCAGTGCCTGAAAAATAGGTTTGTAAAACTGAAATCATTACAGTTGGAAGGACTGTGCTTCTATGGGTGGCATGCCTGTTTGACCGTACTGGTCGAACACCCCTAGAGCCACCCCTGCTGATGGGCATACAGTATGCCATGCAGAAACAACCAAATATTTGTCCACATAAACTCTTCATTAGCTCCTATGTGACTGAGTCTGAGTCGTACCTGTAGATGCTCAAATACTGTTTGGTGCATCTACAGATGCAACCATCGGAGACACCATTAAACCTTCCATGCTAGGTGAGAACTGTCATCAGAGTACGGCCTCCAATGTGAGTGATACTGCATCAGAGTTTGCAGCCATTTCTGCATCACACCCGCGACATCTCCATAACATGCCCATAAGATGAACCATCTCTGTAAATCTGCATAGCCACCTCCTTGTCTCACCTCCCATTCACACTACATGCGCACTTTCTCTGGGCGCATGCACAGTGCAAATTAGACGCAAGTGCAGTAGAAAAACTCGCACAATTGTGCCCGGCATTGCTTCTGGCTCAGAATCAGGCATTACATGTTATATACTACTATAAGGTTTCTCAGACTGAGCTATACTGTAGATTTATTAAGCTCTGCACCCATCATTCAAAGTGAACTTTCAGCGCTGTTTATTTTTGTTCGTCATTCTCTTAATGATCTTCAGCTGCCCCATTCAGTATCTGCGATCATCATCACTGTTCTCTGTGTCTTGGTGCTTTGCCACATATACTGAAACCTCTATTAATCTCATAATAACTAACAATGCTTATAATAACATTGTAATTAGAATTTCAACATCCTTCACCCTCTTTATACACATGGCACCCTCACTAATCCACTCAAGTCTAATTAACACTAACTACATTCCTTCTTGCCATATTACCTTTATAGCAATATCAGCAAGAAAGAAAAATCCCTACATACTTAATGTACAGTAATTAGATCAATGCACCTATTAGGTCTCTACCTATACTGTGGGAAATTTACTCATTCAAGCTCATGTATATTGGGAAATGACAGGGACTTGCTGTGTTCAAGGATGGACCATAAATGTGTCTTTAAATGAAATATTCATTATTGTTACCGTTTATGGTTACTTTTGGTGATTTGTCCATTGTGCAAGTAGCATTTATTGATAGTAATTGATAGTGATTGATAGTGATTGATTGTAATTGATGGTGATTGATAGTAATTGATAGTGATTGATAGTGATTGATCTCCGGGCAATTTATGGACTTTAAACACAAAGTAGGATCTTCAATAAAAAGTGTTTATCCAGCTGCAGCCACTTATCCTTACATAGGACAGTTCAACTTATTCTGTCATGAAAGTACCAAAACATCGGGAAATAAAAAAATATACAATTGAAACATACAATTGTATCTGAATTTAAAAAAATATACAGTGTAAAATGCGGTTTACACCTCAATCTGGACACTATGAGCTTATGGTAATGCCATTTGGGGTATGTAGAGATCCTGTCTGTATATCCGGACTTTGTTTATTAAATTTTCAGAGATTTTTTGGGTAAGCTAATGGTTGTCTATTTGCATGGCATTTCATAGTATCATATACAGGTGAGATTAGCTTGGGAAAGATAAAAGAATAACACAATTATATGAAAAGCGAACGTTTGAAGTAACATTGCTAAGTTATATAAAGTCACACAAAGGTCACAGAATTGGCCCAGCCAAGGCTCATATTCAGAAAAATACAAGAAAAATACAGTGCTTGAGCTGAAATAAGTAGATGTAACTAAACCAGATGAAGTACAATAATGTATATAGTTTAATATGGTAGATGCATAGATTTGCAATGATCAATTGAATAAAATAAATATGCAAAATACAACAATCAATGACACATTAAAACTTTTCAAGCCAATATAATAGCATACTTCACCTATTATTATTATCCTTTATTTATATGGTGCCACAAGTGTTCCGCAGCGCCTTACATAGTACATAGAACTAATAGGTGAACAGGAAACAAGTAACTTACAGTACATTACAGTGAAGGAAAAGGACACAATTTATATACATTGCTGCAATAGTGATTAAAGCACTCACAATAAGCAGCCGGGAGTTTGCAGTCACGTGTTAGGTGCCCTTATGGGGAGTAAAGAGTAGAAGAAAATGTAAAGAGAAGCACATGAGGTAAGAGGTCCCTGCTTGTGAGAGCTTACATTCTAAAGGGGAGGGGCAGACAGACAAGTGTGACACAGAAGGGGAATATAGGGAGTAAAGAGTATGAGGTGGATTAGGATGAGTGCTGGAAGGCCTTGATAAAGTAGTGGGTCTTGAGAGCCCGTTTGAAGATTTGTAGAGAGGTGGAGATTCTGATGGGGAGAGGAAGAGCATTCCAAAGGTAGGGAGCAGCACGGGCAAAACCTTGGATGCGGGAGTTGGAGGAAGTAATCAGTTGGCAAGAGAGGTAGCATGCATTTGTTGAGCAAAGTGGATGGGCGGGAGTGTGAAGGGAAAGAAGGTCAGAAATGTATGTGGGAGAGGATTTGGTGAGGGCTTTGTAGGCGAGTGTAAGAACCTTGAATTGGAATCTGAAGGGGGAGGGGAGCCAGTGTAGGGCTTGTAGGAGAGGGGAAGCAGATGTAGAATGTCTGGAGAGGAAGATGAGCCGACTAGCAGCATTGAGAACAGATTGTAGTGGAGGGAGGTGAGAGACTGGGAGGCCAGCTAGGAGAAGGTTACAGTAGTCCAATCTGGGTATGACTAGTGAGTGGATGAGGGTTTTAGTGGCATCCTGGGTGAGGAAGGGTCTAATCCTGGAGATATTTTTTAGGTGGAAACAGCAAGACTGCGAGAGGTGCTGAATGTGTGGTTTAAAGGAGAGGGAGGAGTCTATGATAACTCCAAGACAGCTCACTTTGGGGCTAGAGGAGATAGTTGTGCCATAAATGGATAATGAAATTGTGGGGAGTGATGTAGTTGAAGAGGGTGGGAAGATGATCAGCTCAGTCTTAGACATGTTAAGTTGAAGAAAGCACTGGGACATCCATGAAGAGACAGCAGAGAGACAGTTGGAGATACGGGTAAGGAGCGAGGGGGAGAGCTCAGGGATGGAAAGGTAAATTTGAGTGTCATCAGCATAGAGATGATATTGGAGGTTAAAGGAGTTAATGAGTTCACCTAAAGAGGACGTATATAGGGAGAAAAGGAGAGGTCCAAGAGCAGAACCTTGGGGAACTCCTACTGTTAGTGGAAGTGGGGGGAGGAGGAGTCATGAGAGGATACAGAGAAGGAATGACCAGAGAGGTAGGAGGAAAGCCAGGAGAGGGCAGTGCCACATAAACCGAGAGAGTAAAGGATTTGCAGGAGGAGAGGGTGGTTTACAGTATCAAATACAGCAGAGAGGTCAAGGAGAATTAGCAGAGAGTAGTGGCCTTTGGATTTGGCAGGAAGGAGATTGCTGCTGACTTTCATGAGGGGAGTTTCAGTCGAGTGTAGAGAACAAAAGCCAGATTGAAATGAGTCAAGGAGGGAGTGGGAGGAAAGAAAGGTGGGATTGATATGCACACTAGTAGCAATGTCCTGTTCCTCTATAACTCCTGTTGTTTAAGGGCAAAGTGATGACCATGGATAATAGCCAAATACTTGCATCTCCTGCCGACTCACAATGTTTAGGGATCCCAATATTCAAGCGGAACTGGGTCTCACTCTATGAAGTCCCATTGGAGTGTTAAAAATGCTGGAGAAGCAAAGTTCTTGCTTAGAAAAATTCTGTCCGTCTTGCACTTGATACCCAAGTGGATGGTATGTTCCATGGAGTTAGGTCCAGGTATAATCGCCAACAATGGTGCAAAGGTGTATCAAGTTGAATCCCCCAGAGTTCATAGGTGCTTAACATCTAAAGCATTTCGCTGGTGACACCCAGCTTTTTCAAAGGTAGACTGTTGTTTGGCTGAAGAGATACTCATAGTGGTGGCTCAGGCTACTAAAGATTGGTGATTACCAAATAACCTCAGGGCCACTCATACTGTCAGTAAATCCACCATCTATCACCATGCCCACCATGACCACACAACACCCAGTATAGGAGCAAATCAGTGTCTTTGAATATTCAAACCACTTATTCTCTTATTTTCTATATGTCCACATTTTTTCTTTATTTTTCTTTATATTTTTGGAATAAGAGTTGTAAAATCTATACTTAAAAAAATAGAGATTAAAGTAATATTTTATACTTTAATAAGCACTATATTTTATCACAAGCTGCTTCTTTCTTCTCTATCTTTGTATCTGATATCAAGCTGAGCAGTTGGTTGCTCTCTGGGTGACATTGAAATTCTGTTTTATATCTGCTCCCACTCAGAGAGTCTTATTCAGCAAGGATCACAATTGCAAAGCTGCCTGCTTGCAGCTTTGCAATTGCGATATTATGCAAATGCAGCAGGAGGTATATGATCCCATTTGTGATCCCAGCACTGTGACAAAGGTTGCAGGCTGGGATCACCATCATGACTGATGGTGGTCAATGGTCATGATGGTGGATGGCTCCGGGCCTCTGGCCAGCTGAGTTAGTCTCAGCTTACTCAGGCTGGTTGGCTTGTGAGCCCAGCACACTGTGTTGATCAACGCAGATCTTGGGCTGGCCACTCCTGGAAAGAAGGGTGTAAACACACCCATTTCTGGTAATGCTGGCTGACCCAGCTCCCGCACTGCCCCTTACAAGCAGAGGCATTCAAGAGTCTACATGAACTATGCAGGACCCATTCTGCACACTCGCAGAATGGGTCCTGCGCTCACAGATTCCCGATAATTATGCACTGCTGAATCAGGCCCAGAGTCCAATGTTCAGCTGTTGTGTGGGTTGCGGAAATGTCCATCTTCAGTAACATCATACTTTATTTAAAATTGCAGTAATAGCATACCTGGGACTTGGACCCACAACCTCAAACATTGCAGTCACATACCTTACACAAGAAGCTATTTGCTCATGTGAAGGATGACTGGGATTTCTAACTTTATGAAGTTATTTGACCATTACTCCTAGTTTGGGTTCATGCACCAGGAAGGACGTTACTCAGAAATGTGTGTTTCAAATAAAGGAAAATGTAACTGAATGACAATATGCTCACAAATCACACTATTACTTAAAGCTCTCAAGTTAAGTGTATGAATATGGTATAAGATGATTGATGTTCAAATTCCTTTCTTAAAGTATTCTTAAAGTCAGTGTAGGTGTTCAGTAAATGTGAGAAGGGGCCTCATAGCTTGCTCTGGGCACCAGGGATCACCTGACTTCTGGTGCCCAAGGCATGGATGCCTCATCTGTACTGGGCCTCACAATTCTCATGGCAGCCCTTCATGCACGCATTCCACAAGACAGAATCCAGACAAGTAGCCTGGGGCTTAATTCAACAATGTACACAAACCCGATGGAGGACTGCACAAGCGCATGACCCATTCTGCACATGCTAAGGCCCAGAAATTATTGGTAACCTGTGCATGCATCTAAATTGCACTGTGCATGCACCAAGGTACATAACTGTAGTCACTCGCAGTGACACATAGTGTGTTTGACAGTCAAGGAACATTTGTGGAGGGCAACAGGGAGTGGCGACAAAGAACGCAGACATGTTGCCACCTCTGGGCATGTCACAGCCTGCATCTCTGATCCCATATCCAGTAAAAATGGCTCCAGTGTCTCAGTTAGCGTGGCCATTCTGTGCGACTGTAGGGTTATTCATAACTGCAATAAGCGAATGATCTGCAAGCAATTCTGTGTCTCTGTGTGCATATGCTGGGATTTACAAAGTTGCAGGTGGGAGTCTCAGTACATTCCTTGTGGTCTGCGACATTTGCATATTTTCCCACATCAGCTGCATACAGAATTGCTTCCATCTCTGGTCAGTACACCTGTGACTAAATGATCAGTACACCTGTGACCTAATGGTCAGTACACCTGCGACTTAATGGTCAGAACACCTGTGAATAAATGGTCAGTACACCTATGAATAAATGGTCAGTACATCTGTACAAAAATAGTCAGTACACATATGAATAAATGGTCATTATACCTTCGAATAAATGATTAGCACACCTGTGAACAAATGGTCTGTACACCTGTGAATAAATTATGACTACACCTGTGAATTACACCTGTTAATAAATGGTCAGTACACCTGTGACTAAATGGTCAGTACACCAGTCAATAAATGATCAGTACACCTGTAAATAAATGATCAGTACACCAGTCAATAAATTATCAGTACACCTGATAAATTGCCTACGGCATATTTTTAAACATACATGTAGTTCTCAACTCTCTGTGGAGTGTAAATAAAAAACATTAATTTATCATTCTAATTAGTGTACATTCACACATTTTCCCAGCATCGCTTTCAATATTTTACTTTCCCACTGACAGGTTCTTCCTCTTTCAACATCATATGATAAAAAAACAATAAACCTTAATTCTACAATGACATAGTATTGGATACCGAACATTAGATTATGTGAGTTTATTCACAATGCATATATTAGACTTGTGACTCTACTTCACACTGTTTGAATAGACCTGCGCCTGCAAAATCACAAAATTAAATGACATAGTGGTATTTTTTATTTTGCATATAAAAACCATACATAAATCAGCAAATTGAAAAATGTTAAATGTTTCATTTAGAGAAGAGCAACCAAATACTATCGCTGTAGCTGCATCCACCAGTCATGATGAAGACCTTAGTTCTTCAACATTATCTACTAAAGTTTATGCTCAAGGTTCTAGCTATTATCTTCTAAAAGGTGCTAGTTAAATGTTAAGTAGAATCTGATTGGTTGCTATGGCAACATCTCTGCTTTTTAAAACTCTTACTTTAGTAAATATTCCCCTAAGTGTGCCCACGAGTGTTATGTGTTAGTGTGATCTTTCTGATTCTGTTGTACTCGCAGATAAACTGCCTTCCACCATTTCTGCTCCCTCTGCAAATGTTGGTATAAGCAGCACAAATATAGCTGATGACATAGAAATTGAGGATGCCACCGAGGAAGTGCAAGAGAATGAGGGGGATTTCTGTGTAGCTGACGCCGGCGCTAATGAGGATGATGAGGATGAGGATGTTGTTTGTGTAAGTCAGGCACCAGTGGAAGCAGCTCTAGGCCATGACCAGAGGAAGGCCATTGTCATGCCTGGGATTAGGACAAATGAATGCACCTCTTATGTGTGGAATTATTTTTACTGAATTCCTGACAACAGTTGTCAAGCCATTTGTAGCATTTGCAAAACCAAAATAAGTAGAGGTAGGGACGTTAACCATCTAGGAACCTCCTCCCGTTTATGTAAATTGCAGCAAACTCATGAAACGTTTTTGACAACATCATAAGCTGGTGCTAAAAAAATAATAACAAGCAGACCAGCATCAGCTTGCTACCTTCTCTCAAGTTCAACTAGATCCCAGCACCTGCAATCTCTACCACCAACAGTTTCATCTTCAATATCCACAGATTTAGTCCTGCATCCAATATGTTAAGGCTACTATAGGTGACTCCTTCCCTATCCAGGATTCCTCAGAAGAATCCTTCAGTGCTAGGCCTTCTGTCGCTGCTGGGGATGGATCTTCATCCCAGAAGGGGAAGACTACTATTTTTAAAAACAATTGACCATGATACAATCCTTTGTAAGGGGAAGCAAATAAGACAGCTCTCAGCCAGTCACAAAATTTAATATTGAAAACAATATTGTCAACTGTGAGGTGGTCAAAATTGACTGGAAAAGTGTGGAAATTAATGTTATTAAGGTTAATAATTCTCTAGGAATAAAAAAAAGGCCCAAATTATGTGATTTTAGCTTTTTTTGACAATTGTTGCCAATTTTTGGAAAAAAATCAAACACCAAAATTAAAACCAGTAACAGCGGATCCATTGCACATCTCTAGTGTATGTATATATATATATATATATATATATATATATAGAAAAAAGGCACTCACCAGGTAGAAAATGAAGATAAAATCACATATTTAATAGTCATCTTTAAAAACATCACCATATTGTCGACGTTTCGATCCTCACAGGGACTGTCATCAGGACAATCCAAGCTAGTGTGAACAGAACAACACCACAAAGCATACTGAGTAACCACTGTCCCTTGACTCTGATATACCTGCTGCAGGTCCTATAGCTCCACCCACCAATAAACTCATGGTAAATGCTAAAATCACATGTGGGCTAAAGACTACCACTCTGAAATAACACTAAGTATAGATAGCATAGCGATTTGGCTCCTAAGAAAGTGTTAGCCATATATCTTAAAGGCATAACACTTAAAACGACTGTTGAAAAAAAATATCTGAAAAACAAAATGGCGCCCGCAACTATGCATGTCACCTGTATAGCCCATGTGTTCCACAGGGGAAACAATACCAGCTGAACCAGGAAATGTCTTAGTCTGGTCACATGTGTAAACAAACCTCCAGCTGATCAGCAACACTAGCTGATCTCATCAAAAAAGGACTGTAATGACTGTGCTAAGTTCAGCACACGAATTCTGCATATAACTAACCCTCCAGCTGGTGAAAAACATTAGCAATTCATGTCAGAGACAAAGCATATTGGCTCTGATGGATTTAGGACCCACAGCAAATTTGTATTTTACCACGAAAAAATTAAACAAAAACTAAACACTATAATGACCAAAGGACAATGTCAGAAAGAAAAAACAAACATCTATTGAAAAAAATCCCCAAATTAAAGTAATAAAATTAAAAACACATTAAAAAACATAGAAAGCAGAAAAGTATAAAGTAATCATATATTCATGTAATGATATAATAATGCACTAAATAGTGCAGATCGGTCCTGTGAAAAAACCCAATCAACGCAAAAATATATTTAAAGGATTTGCCTCATTAAGTCCTCTTGGGCCACAGTGTCCAGCTCAAAAATCCATCTTGCTTCGAGTTTTCTTAATAACATCTCGCGATCCCCACCGCGTGTCAATTTGGGGATGTGGTCGATGAGCATACACTTGAGACTGGAGATGGGATGTTTATGAATGTCAAAATGCTGCGCTACAGGTTTGTCAGAATCATGGTTCAATAAAGCGCTCCGAATAGAGGAGCGATGATTCGCCATGCGCTCTCGGAAATTGCGCGTGGTCATCCCGACGTAGTAGTAGCCACACGGGCAAATAATCAAATAAATAACATGATCACTTGTGCAGTGTAACCTGTGGCGTATCTTGATCTTTTTGCCACTATGAGGGTGTGAAAAACGTGCACCAACCTGCATTGAACGGCACGTAGTGCAGTCTGCACATCTGTAACATCCTGTTTTGGGCAATGGTAACCAGGATTGTGTTGTAGTCCTAGGCTGCTTCGTGGGTTTCATCAGTAGCTGTTTAAGGTTGGCACCTCACCGGTAAGAACACATCGGCGGTTTCTTGGTCACTTTTGAAAAGCTTGAATCGGTAGTGATAATTGGCCAAAACTGCTTGTAAGCCAGTTCTGTCTGAAGAGACCTAACATCAAATGTGTTTTTCACAATCATACGTCGCTGATCAATAGGCTGATTATCGCGTTGTACTACCTGTGAGTGCCTAGATTTTGCTTTACAAAGGCATCTGGCCAAAGTGGTCCTAGTGTACCCTCTCGCCAAAAAACGATCTTCCATCTCAACAATCTGTTGTTCCATGATCTCAGGAACAGTGTTATTTCTCAGTACCCGCATAAATTGAGATATAGGTAGACTCTCTTTCAGAATCACTGGGTGGTGGCTTCTTGCATGTAGCAGAGTGTTGCCTTCAGTCTCTTTTCGATAAAGAGCCGATCCCAACAACCAATCCTCAAGTGTAATGGTAACATCCAAAAAATGCAAAATCCTCTTATCTGTCTGATAAGTGAAGCATATAGGGCTTTCTAAGGTGTTTAATTCATTGACCATATCATCAAATTCCAACTTGGTGCCATTCCAAAGGATAAATAGGTCGTCAATATAACGTCCATAGTAAAATAGTTTCTCACTAAATTTGGAAAAAATGTGTGTTGTCTCATAGTGACACATGTAAAGGTTCGCATATGAAGGGGCAAGGTTGGAACCCATCGCAGTGCCCATGCGTTGAATGTAGACCTCACTGCGGTACATAAAATGATTTTTGGTCAAAACCAATCTTGACCAAAAATCATTTTATGTACCGCAGTGAGTTCTACATTCAATGCATGGGCACTGCGATTGGTTCCAACCTTGCCCTTTCATATGCGAACCTTTACATGTGTCACTATGAGACAACACACATTTTTTCCAGATTTAGTGAGAAACTATTTTACTATGGACATTATATTGATGACCTATTTATCCTTTGGAATGGCACCAAGTTGGAATTTGATGATATGGTCAATGAATTGAACACCTTAGATAGCCCTATATGCTTCACTTATCAGATAGATAAGAGGATTTTGCATTTTTTTGGATGTTACCATTACACTTGAGGATGGGCTGTTGGGATCGGCTCTTTTTATCGAAAAGAGACTGACCGCAACACTCTGCTACATGCAAGAAGCCACCATCCTGTGAGTCTGAAAGAGAGTCTACCTATATCTCAATTTATGCGGGTACTGAGAAATAACACTGTTCCTGAGATCATGGAACAACAGATTGTTGAGATGGAAGATCGTTTTTTGGTGAGAGGGTACACTAGGACCACTTTGGCCAGATGCCTTTGTAAAGCGAGATCTAGGCATTCACAGGTAGTGCAACGCGATAATCAGCCTATTGATCAGCGACGTATGATTGTGACAAACACATTTGATGTTAGGTCTCATCAGAGAGAACAGGCTTACAAGAAGTTTTGGCCAATTATCACTACCGATTCAAGCTTTTCAAAAGTGACCAAGAAACCGCCGATGTGTTCTTACCGGTGAGGTGCCAACCTTAAACAGCTACCGATGAAACCCACGAAGCAGCCTAGGACTACAACACAATCCTGGTTACCATTGCCCAAAACAGGATGCTACAGATGTGCAGACTGCACTACGTGCCGTTCAATGCAGGTTGGTGCACATTTTTCACACCCTCATAGTGGCAGAAAGATCAAGATACGCCACAGGTTATACTGCACAAGCGATCATGTTATTTATTTGATTATTTGCCCGTGTGGCTACTACTACGTCGGGATGACCACGCGCAATTTCCGAGAGCGCATGGCGAATCATCGCTCCTCTATTCGGAGCGCTTTATTGAACCATGATTCTGACAAACCTGTAGCGCGGCATTTTGACATTCATAAACATCCCATCTCCAGTCTCAAGTGTATGCTCATCGACCACATCCCCAAATTGACACGCGGTGGGGATCGCGAGATGTTATTAAGAAAACGCAATGCAAGATGGATTTTTGAGCTGGACACTGTGGCCCCAAGAGGACTTAATGAGGCAAATCCTTTAAATATATTTTTGCGTTGATTGGGTTTTTTCACAGGACCGATCTGCACTATTTAGTGCATTATTATATCATTACATGAATATATGATTACTTTATACTTTTCTGCTTTCTATGTTTTTTAATGTGTTTTTAATTTTATTACTTTAATTTGGGGATTTTTTTCAATAGTTGTTTGTTTTTTCTTTCTGACATTGTCCTTTGGTCATTATAGTGTTTAGTTTTTGTTACATTTTTTCGTGGTATAATACAATTTTGCTGTGGGTCCTAAATCCATCAGAGCCAATATGCTTTGTCCCTGACATGAATTGCTAATGTTTTTCACCAGCTGGAGGGTTAGTTATATGCAGAATTCGTGTGCTGAACTTAGCACAGTCATCACAGTCCATTTTTGATGAGATCAGCTAGTGTTGCTGATCAGCTGGAGGTTTGTTTACACATGTGACCAGACTAAGACATTTCCTGGTTCAGCTGGTATTGTTTCCCCTGTGGAACACATGGGCTATACAGGTGACACGGATAGTTGCGGGCGCCATTTTGTTTTTCAGATATTTTTTTTCAACAGTTGTTTTAAGTGTTATGCCTTTAAGATATATGGCTCACACTTTCTTAGGAGCCAAATCGCTATGCTATCTATACTTAGTGTTATTTCAGAGTGGTAGTCTTTAACCCACATGTGATTTTAACATTTACCATGAGTTTATTGGTGGGTGGAGCTATAGGACCTGCAGCAGATATATCAGAGGCAAGGGACAGTGGTTACTCAGTATGCTTTGTGGTGTTGTTCTGTTCACACTAGCTTGGATTGTCCTGATGACGGTCTCTGTGAGGATCGAAACGTCGACAATATGGTGATGTTTTTAAAGATGACTCTATTAAAGATGTGATTTTATCTTCATTTTCTACCTGGTGAGTGCCTTTTTTCTATTTTTGTATTTTTGGATTCAGCTGGATCTCTAAGGAGCACCGCCTATATAAATATATATATATATATATATATATATGACTTATATTTGAAGCTTTGAGTGCGGACTTACGATAATATATATATATATATATATATATATAGCACAGAAAAGGGGAGGTGGCACTCACAGGTCTTGTAGAAGAAAGAATCAGTCTGACAAATTTGTCTGCCTTGTTCAACGTTTCAGTCGGAAATTATTTTTATCAAGAACATAACAAGAAATATAATTGTACTTACCAATATACCGGCATGCCTTCGTGCATGCTCAGAGAGTCCCAATGTGAATGAAATGATGTCACCAAAGTGATGACGCATCACGCTGCCTCGGACCCACAGGCACAACACAGGGCTGATAGGTATGGTGCTCTCATGGTATCAGAGGAGATGTGAGGCTTGAAGGAAAATACTTCACTAATGTGCAGGTGCCTGTCAATAAACTGCATATGCAGCCAGCACCTATGTGAGTGAAACCATGTAAATACAGTGAAATATAGGAAAAACCTCAGAAGAGTGATGTAATGTGGCCAGTGTGGGAATAAACCCTCATGTCAATACAACTTACTGGAACCAAAAAAAATGGCTTCAAAATAGTGAAAAGACGGTAGTGTGTTGGTGCCATTTCTACCTGCAACCTATTCTGTTTATATTATTATTATTATTATTATTATTTATATTGCAATACAAGTGTACCGCAGTGCCTTACAAAGTAAATGAACAAATAAGTAACCAATGTCTTACAATAGAAAACATTGCAGGACATGGACATGTATAATAAACATTGCTATATTAGTGACCTTTATGCCCACATAAGCAGCCAAGTGTAGGTTGCCCTAGCGGGTTGTTAGAGATAAATTAAATAACAGTAGGGAGAAGCACAAGAGGGTAGAGGGCCCTGCTCGAAAGAGCTTACATTCTTTAAGGGAATGACAGTACCCCTACTGTTTAGAAAGACAATAAATATAAAAAGAAACAAAATATATAGGTGCTATGGATGCTCAAAAATTCACAATGAAAATCAAAATAACATAATATAATAGTCAGTAAGTACTTTTCTATTCCACTATGTTATTTCAATAAAACATGTCTTCTTTGTTATTCTTGTTTAGAAAATGATGGCATTTCTATATGTTGAGAAGAGGGAAGAGTCTTCCTATTGATGGGTAGTTTCTTATTATATCATGAGTATTTAGCTCAGAAGTGAATGGAAAGTAGAAAAAAACAGATATAGTGTAGTATGTTCTAAAAAATCCAACACTTTATTTGTAACAGTTAAAATCACTTTCACATTAGGGAATAATCCCAATCATTCATAACAAACGTAGGTCATTCAAAAAAGGTACATATACACTTATGTTTTCTTTTTTTTTTAAATGTTCTTTTTTTCCTTATTTTTTTCTTCATTTCGTTTTTTGTCATTTCTGACAGCCTCCTCCTCACATTTTTTAATATCTTACAATTTTTCATTGGTATTACAATATTCTCAGATATTTGAGGGGACAGGCACGCAACATATTTACCACTCTTATCCACACCAGTGTATTTCCTATAGATGTCTGAATTAGTTACAGCCATACAATACTGGCTCTGCCCAATCTCGGCTGATCTTGGAAGCCAAACAGTGCTGATTAGTACTAGGATGGGATACCTTCTAGGAAGATTGGGTGCTGTAAAAAAATAAAAAATATAAATATACACCACCTCGGAAGCAAAGGTAGTGAGTGGGAGGATATGTTACACATGATTGCCCTCTTTTTTGCTAACAGGCATCTCCTTTTTTTCTGTATGGTGGTCATATTTATATATTTCTATATGTTATTACTTCAGACATGACTTGTCATGGCCAATGAGGTTTCTGCCCTACATCTAACTTTTCAGTTCATGATTTACCTAAACTTTCTTTGGACCTTGTGCCCTTATAACATGTCTCTTACATCTGTTTGAGCTCTTTTTGTATTCCTAGAAGCTGTCTCATTAGACATGATGGTATATAGGTATGTACAATTGTATTTCTTGTTGTGCTCTTGATAAAAGTCATTTACGACTGAAACGTTGAACAAGGCAGACAAAGTTGTCAAACTGATTCATTCTTCTACAAGACCTGGGAGTGGTGCCCCTCTTTTTCTGTGCTACATGTATGGTTGCTCTGAGTGAACATCTGGGAGGGCACCAAGGCAAGCAATTTACTGCAGTGCCAGCCTATCTATCTATATATATATATATATATATATATAGATGTTTCCATATGCACTTTTCTGAAAATTATGCCATGGCTCTCAATTTGGCATGACATCAACTCTCATATGTTGTTGTGCTATGAGTGGCCAGTGTATCATGTTATGTAGCACTTAATAGTGTTCCACCTATGTAGCAAAGATACAGTAGTGGTCTCCTTTGGATTTTAATAGAGGGGAAAATGATGAGTGTTGAGGAGTGTTTATGATATGGTGCAATTTGCATTTGTGGCTAAATGACCATACTAGCCGCTGAAACACTGTTCTAGCACCAAAAGAACTGTCACTAGGAAACTGTCATCAGTTCCTGAAAATACAGATTCTGTACTTCCCATTTAGTGGTATTGTGGCATAGTGGTAAAGTCACTGCACATCACACTTGGCAGTTAAAGTTTGAATCCCAGTGAAAGCATTTTTTCTGCAACAAAAATAAATTTATACAATTCAATAATATAATAATATCAATAATATAATTGTAATAACAATAAAAAATTTTAGAATAATATCATATTTCATTTAGAGGGTATGAACACCATGTACACTATGTGGGGATCTGAGTCAGTGAGGATGGCATGTGTGTGTAGTGATTTCTTAGTGTAGAAATTTCACAATGCAAATATGGCTCCATATTTCATACCATGAGCCATGAAATCATATTTTAGATAAGCATAGCAAATACTGCTTGTAAATATGGCACCATATTTCATATACTAAGCCATAAAATCACATTTTAGATAAACATAGAAAATAATGCTTGTAAATATGGCTCCATATTTCATATACAGTACTGGTTCTAGATATACATTATAATTCAAAAACTGGCCATCATTAATTTACGGTATGTTCATGTCCTTTTTCAGATTAACCCATTGCTTGTTTCAACACAGAGGGGGAGGAGGAATTCATTTGTAAAGGATGCACATTTTCCACAAACAATAAATCAAATTTTCATTAGCCCTCCCCCTGTGTTTTGTAGCTACTCATTAATGCTGCCCTCTGTGTCTAGAGACACTGTTGTACTATATATATATATATATATATATATATATATATATATATATTATCCATGGTGGGTCAGCACTCACTTCTGATATAGCATAGTAAGTGCCTGGGGTAACCATTCATTGATATCCAGATGGTATCAAAAATTCATAAAAACACAAAAAAAGGAATGCACTCACCAGGGCTTCTCTTCAGGTTACAGAAAAGGTTTAGTAACCTACTTTAATCAAGGCATAATCATGTGGTCACAAAGTCAACATTTCGACCGCACAAAATGCGGTCTTCATCAGGACATACACAGACAAAGTACAGGACACACATACACATACCCTCCATCCCTACCACATTAAATACCCTAGGCAATTACTGTGGAGCCTAACTCCACCCCCACCATTCCTCCGGGACCGGAAGTGACAATCGCGTGGTGGAAGTGGCTCAGTGCACCCAGGATTCAATGTATACACCTGCCAGGCTCACCTCTACAGCAATATTTCATATAATATAGCAGTCACAGAAGCGCTGGAGCTAGGGGTGTTGTTACACCAGTCCTAAATGGATCGCGGAGCCACACACTTCCGGTTTGCGTTCCAGCAATAGCGGAAGTCGTGTGTTCCATACACCCAACCATGTCATTTCCGGTTGCCATCTTTACATGTCAGGAAACTCTTTTAATCTAAGGTACCTATATTCAAAGGTAACTATCAGCACTAGATAAATGGGTATATCAATCCTATAGTGCCTTTAACCTTATAAGGAAGCTGCATCCAGCAACTGTAGCCTAAAGTATATATAGTTAGAAAACATGCATTACAGCATATATGTATGTTACAAACATGTTGCAAGGTGTACCAGTGGTTTCAGAGAGGGTATATCAAATATAAAAATAAAAAAATTATCACCAAAACATATATAGAAAACACAAAAAATACAATGAATATCCAAGGGCAGACATCCTAAGGTGGTTATACTAAAGCATAAAGATACTTAACAAATATTAAAAGTGCATAACTGATGATCAATGTTCAAAAAAAATGATGCAAATAATTATACTCATTAAGCCCCTTAGGGAATACTGTTCCAAGTTTGTGTATCCAAAAGGATTCTTTTTTTACCAGTTGAAGGCCACGGTCACCACCCCTCATGGGAGGCAGGATCCAATCAATCATTATATATTTCAATGATGCTACTTGATGATTTTTAAGTAAAAAATGTGGTGCCACAGGTTTGTCCGTGGTTTGTTTTTCAAGTGCCAATCTAATATCTGATCTGTGTTGAGCCATACGCTCATGAAAGGACCTCACAGTTTTTCCGACATATACCAGACTGCATGGGCAGCATAGGATGTAGATGATATGATCCATCTGGCATGTTAAGCCTTATTTTATGTTAATTCATTTCCCATTATGTGGATGTGGGAAAGATGGCCCAACCAATAGGGCTCTGCAGGTGGTGCAGCCCAGACAATGGTAGCATCCATTCCTCTTAGACAGCCACCCTTCTTGTTCCTTCTTAAGGGTTGACCTATTCATCCTGTAGAGGAGATCCTTCAGATTAGCTCCTCTCCGTATACTCAATAGGGGTGGCTTAGATCCAATCCTCTTGAGCACTGGGTCTGTTTGAATAAGGGGCCAGTGATTCCTCATTGATTTCTGCACCGCCTTCAGACCGGTATCACAACGAGTCCCCAATATCAGTCTACCCTCATTGACGTCAGAGATTTCCTTGGATCTTACATCGTCAACTCTAGAAGCCAATTTTCTTGCCCTGGTGAGGAATCTTTCAACTTCTTGTTTGGCATAACCACGCTTAAAAAATCTATGACAAATCTCAGTTAATTGGATCTCCGCCTGCTCAGGTTCAGAATTATTTCTGAGCACCCGTAGAATTTGCGATATCGGTAGATTATGTTTCAATCCAACCGGATGATGACTGGTGTCCAGTAAAGTAGTGTTTTTATCTGTAGGTTTTCTGTATAGCATATAGCCCAACCGACCTTGTTTTTTAAAGACTGACACATCAAGGAAATTCATTAGTTCCCCATCAATTACACCTGTAAAATGCACAGGGCTATCAAGTGAGTTCAGAGTGTCCAGCATCATCTTAAAGGACTCAATACTAGACCACCATATGATGAAAATATCGTCAATATATCGTCGATAGTATAAAATGTGATCTTGATAAGATGACAGAATATGGCAGCATTCGTATTGGTCCATGTAGAGATTTGCATACGCTGGGGCCATATTCGACACCATGGCCATCCCAGCCTTCTGCATATAATAATTATCCTCATAGAGGAAATAATTACATTCCAATACAGTCCTCAACAGAGTGAGCAAAAATTCAATTGGGGGTCCTACATATGGCCCAAGCAGCAAAATCTGGCAGACTGCCTCTACACCACCATCATGTGGGATGATGGTGTAGAGGGAGCAAACATCCATAGTAGCCAAATAGGAATTCTCAGGTATATCAGTCAATTCAGCCAAACCTTCCAAAAAATGACCAGTATCTCTAGTGTAAGTCTTAGATCTAACTACACATTGTTGTAAATAATGATCCAATAATTCTGCAAGGGGTTGTAAAATTGACCCCCTAGCGGAAATAATCGGCCTGCCAGGAGGGTCAATAAGGGACTTATGCACCTTTGGGAGTGTATACAAAATAGGTGTTATGGGGAAATCTACCGTTAAGAAGTCTGCCGTAGTCGATAAGTATCTTTATGCTTTTGTACAACACCTTAGGATGTCTGCTCTTGGATATTCATTGTATTTTTTGTGTTTCTATATATGTTTTGGTGATATTTTTTTATTTTTATATTTGATATACCCTCTCTGAAACCACTGGTACACCCCGCAACACGTTTGTAACATACATATATGCTGATATGCATGTTTTCTAACTATATATACTTTAGGCTACAGTAGCTGGATGCAGCTTCCTTATAAGGTTAAAGGCACTATAGGATTGATATACCCATTTATCTAGTGCTGATAGGTACCTTTGAATATAGGTACCTTATATTAAAAGAGTTTCCTGACATGTAAAGATGGCAACCAGAAATGCCATGGTTGGGTGTATGGAACGCACGACTTCCGGTATTGCTGGAATGCAAACCGGAAGTGCGTGGCTCCGCAATCCTTTTAGGACTGGTGTAACAACACCCCTAGCTCCAGCGCTTCTGTGACTGCTATATTATATGAAATGTTGCTGTAGTGGTGAGCCTGGCTGGTGTATACATTGCATACTGGGTGCACTGAGCCACTTCCACCCCGCAATTGTCACTTCCAGTCCCGGAGGAATGGTGGGGGTGGAGTTAGGCTCCACAGTAATTGCCTAGGGTATTTAATGTGGTAGGGATGGAGGGTATGTGTATGTGTGTCCTGTACTTTGTCTGTGTATGTCCTGATGAAGACCGCATTTTGTGCGGTCGAAATGTTGACTTTGTGACCACATGATTATGCCTTGATTAAGGTAGGTTACTAAACCTTTTCTGTAACCTGAAGAGAAGCCCTGGTGAGTGCATTCCTTTTTTTTGTATATATATATATATATATATATATATATATATATATATATTACTGTTGAAGTCTGCCAGCACTCCTACAATATAAACAGCATGCCCTGGGGCACCTTCAAAGAAAATCAATAACCTCCATGCAAGTTAAAGGCACACAGAGTCAGCATAGATATGACAGAGAAAACCATAAACAGTGCTAAGAGGTCAAAATCCAACAGAGACACAGATCCCAAATGTGCAGCTGTAAAATTCCAACAAAGCTGTCTTAGTTTCTCATAACCGCAATGTGGATTTTCATGATATGAGAAGCAAAATACAAAAAATGGGTTACATAACTATTAGGATGTACACAGTTACTGAAGAATGAGTCCACTGATTCCCAAGGATGTGCTCAGTAGTAGAATACTCCTTTAGTGCACATAGCAGAAGATGCATAAAGTAATGCTTACTATAAGCTTACATCAGCAAGTCTTGTTGCAGACTCATAAAGGTTTCTTTTCTCCGTATATATTTTTTCTTCAACTTCCCATTGGTCACATATATGAAAGTGAAGGAAAACTCAGGATGTAGATAAAAATCACTTTTTAATGTTTAAATTAAAATATATATAAGCAATACTACATCCGTACCAGATGCCTAATCCATAAACTTTACAGATGGTGTAAATTCACTGTCACTCACAATGCGTTTCAATGCTCGCTTGCGTCTTTATCAAGTGGAGTAGCCCTGTTATAGGATTAAACCAGCACTGGTATCCACGGTGCCGTGAGTCATAGTCAATTAGTGATTCCTGTGATGTGAATCACAATTGGACATCATCATTGATAAATATGTATTAAGAGGCTATGATGTTAATACGATGAAGGAACAAAAACAGGAAATCCTCATTAGGCAGAGGTCTGAATTATTGAACCCTGTGAAATGGGATGACAAGAGTGTCATACTGTAGCACTAGTTTTACACCACTTGCCCCAGTCAGTCCACCAACATAACAAAATATGTGATTGGACATATTAGGCAGAGGTCTGAATTATTGAACCCTGTGAAACGGGATGACAAGAGTGTCATGGACCAGCGACTTTACAGTGGCTAATCCTATTATTAGGAGAGCCACTAGGGCCCTCAAGCTGAGCGTTAGTACCGATAAAGATCTACCCATGCTTCATGATAAGAGACCCATTGCAGCTTTTAAAAGGGGCCGTAGTTTACATGATAGACTAGTTCACTCTGATATTTCCAATTTCAACAACATGCAACCCCCTAATGTGTACTTTAAGCCACCTGGCTGCTATAAGTGCAGCGGATGCACTACGTGCAAACTGTTGATTCCTTGTAAGTCTTTTAAACATCCATATAACTATAAGGTTTGTGTTGACCTGCACGACTACTTTTGTAGTCTATAATATTGTGTGTCCATGTAGACTCCACTATGTGGGTCAAACCATGAGAAAATTTAGAGAGCGGCTGACTGCACCTCAGTCTGCTGTACATATGCTGCTAAGTGGTAGGGATATTGACCAGCCAGTAGCCACGCATTTTCGTGAAGCAGGTCACCCTTTAGATTCGCTTAGATACTTTATCATTGACCATGTTCCAGCCTCACTGAGAGGTGGTGACCGAGCAAAAACATTGCTATTTAAAGAATCCAGGTGGATAACTAGATTGGGCACCACTAAACCTTGGGGGCTCAATGATAAGATCAACTGGAATAGTCTGTTGTGAATATTTTTTGTATATTTATGAAGCTGTGTAATATACTGTGTCTTTGGGGCACGGATGACTTTTGTCATTGATTATATATGTATTTTTGGTGGGTTTTCATATAATCTATACTGTGCAATGTTGTTATTTTTGTTGTACTTTTGTTATTTTTGTTATATATATATATATATATATATATATATTTGTTATGTATTTAAGGGTTACAGTTAAGGTGGGTGTCATTACCTGCAGTTATCCCTGCCTGTCTGGCAGTGCGGAAGCGGCCCCACTGAGGACAGGCAGGATGTCAACACTCCTGGAGTGTATTAAGGTAACCTGTGGAATGCAATCAGGTGGTTTCTATGGTGATGGCTTCAGCATTTCCCGGAAGTGCTGCAGTGTCCGGTGAATGGTGCCCGCACCTGAGGTGGAGTGCGGCAGCTGATGGTAATTAGAGGGGCATATATGGAGGGGTAAGTGGGATGTCTGTTTGTATTGTATATGTGTTGTCCTGAAGACGGGGCTAAGGCCCTGAAAATGTTTGACACTTTTATTACACATGTAATTATTTGAACTGATGACTCCGTGTGCCTTTCACTTGCATGGAGGTTTTATATATATATATATATATATATATATATATTATAGAGATGTGCGCCGGCCCTCATGTTTTGGTTTTAGTTTTGGTTTTGGATCTGAATCTGGTTTTGGATTTTTTTCCTTGGTGTTTTGTTTTCAGTTTTGGTTTTGGATCTGTATTTTTTCTTAAAATATCATAAAAACAGTTAAAATCACATAAAATGTGCCTGTTTTTGTTACTGCAGTATTATTAACCTCAATAACATTTATTTCCAGTCATTTTCAATCAATTTTGACCAACTCACAATATTATTTTTTTCATTAAGTTAAGGCCAAAAGGTTGCATCCAGCTAGCTGGCTGACTAAGCTAAGTGACACAGAGGGTGGCACTAACATGTGGCAGTTCAGCTTCCAATTTCCAACATGGATACAGTGTGTTATACAGTGTGGGTTGGATACACCAATAGCGCACTTACTGTGACAGCAGGGTCAGCAGAGCAGGGTTGCTGATGGTGTCCTCAGTACATGGAATGGCAGTGCTGCGGTGCTGGCAGTGTCCTCAGTGCAGGGTACCAATGGTGTAAGCAGAGTGGGGGTGCCAGCAGTGTCTTTAGTGCAGGTTTGCTGGCTGTGTCAGCAGTGCAGGGGTTGCTGATGATGTCCTCAGTACATGGAATGGTAGTGCTGCAATGCTGGCAGTGTCCTCAGTAAAGGGTACCAGCGATGTTGGTAGTGCGGGGATGCCCTCAGTGCTGGTTTGCTGACTGTGTTGGCAGTGCAGGGGTGTTTTCAATGCAGGGTGCTGGCAATGTCAGCAGAGCGGGGGTGCCAGTGGTGTCCTCAGTGCAGGTTTGCTGACTTTGGCCCTCATTCAGAGCCGTACGCTCTGAGCAGAGCGCACGCTCTGAATGAGGGCCGGCCTCCATGAAAATGGAGCGTCCTTCTGGACGCTCATATAGCTGTGGGTCACCACCCACAGGCTATACGAGCGTGCATTTTGATGGCCGCGATGGTCGAGACCATCGCGACCATCGAAATTGCGAGCTGGAGCCTGCAGTTGAGGTTTTCATCCGCAAGCTCCGGAGTGATTTTGGCTCTATCAGAGCCAAAATCACTCCCACTGACATCACTAGTGATGTCAGTGGGCCGGCTTCTGACGGGAGGCGTTCCCGTGGGAACGCCCCCGTCAGGGAGGCACGCCCCCGGCGCGCCTACCAAAGGGGGTGTGCTGTCAATCAACATCGACAGCTCGCCCCCTTTGATCAGACACAATGAGCGAAGGACTTTCCTTCGCTCGTCGCGTCTGGCGCATGCGCACGATGGAGCTCCCTCCATCGTGCGCATGCTCAGTCCATAACATCGACCCACTTGCGAGCGGACAGCTGCTCGCGAGTGGGTCTGAATCAGGCCCTTTTTTGGCAGTACATGGGTGTTCTCAATGCAAGGTGCCGGTGGTGTCAGCAGAGCAGGGGAGCCAGCCGTGTCCTAAGTGCATGTGTGCTGACAGTGTTGGCAGTGCAGGGGTGCTGGTGGTGTCCTCAGTGTGGGAGTGCTTGCAGTGTCTGCAGTGTGGGGGCTGCTGACGGTATCCCCAGTACATGGGACAGCAGTGCAGGGGTGCCGGCAGTGTCAACAGGGGTGGTGTCAGCAGCAGGGGATGCTGCCAGTGAAGGTGCCAGAGGTGTCGGCAGTGGGGGGTGCCGGCGGTGTCAGTCAGCATTGTATGGTGGGCGCCATCTACTTTTGCTTCCTGTGTGCATATTAAATGGACTTAACACTGATTGTCTGAGAGCCGTGACAGATGGCTCTCTCAGCCAAACAGCATTAAGTCCGCTCAATACAAAACCTCCCAAAACAACAGCAGGATCTCAAGGTTTTGCCTCAGGAGAGGGATCCAGGGCAGGCAGGGGGATCTGTGCTTGGCACGGATCGCCACGGATCCTCGAAATTCAGGTGGGTTCAGTTCTCTGAAAACCAAACCTGCTCATCCTTAACATATATATGTATATATATATATATATATATAGATATATATATATATGTACATGTATATATTTATATATGTATATATATATATATATATATAAATTTTATCAATAGGGGCCCCCACACATTTGTTGCCCAGGGCCCCCACAGACCTTAATTTGGCCCTAGGCAGACAGAGCCACCACTGCTATGTTGATAGAGGTGAAAGTAAGAGGAGGTGAGCTGCTGCTGTTGCACTGCTGTGGGTGGGGGAGGGGGGCACACATAACCAGTGATGCTGTCATCAGGGATGGGGAGAGGGGGAGAGCTGCTTGGAGTGTGTGCACTAAGGATAGGACATAAAAAGACAACTTTGAAAGTACTGTACCAATGTTTTTAACATTAATTACAAAACATTGTTTAGACCAAACATTGGTTCTGAAACATTGATGTTAACCAATGTTTCTATTTTTTAAACTACTACACCTGTAGTTGCTTAAACATATAATACACTAATAAACTTCTGAAATCATACTTATTTTATGTTTATTTTATGGAGGTTTACAGAATGTATAGTCCCACACATATAACTCCCTCAGAATGGCGCTCTTTGGGCCTGATTCTTCTATGGAGGGAAGACTGTGCATGCACAGGAGGTGACTTCAAGTCTGCTTGTAGTGTCTCCCGGCCGCAGCCTGATTGACAGGTTGCCGTGTTTTGGAGGTGGAGCGGGGATGTTCCTTGGCAGCTTTCCTGGAATCAAAGTTGTGTTTCCCCCATTTTTTAGGAGGGACGAGGGCAGAGTCTGTATGGGTGCATGCAAACTTTCTGGCCTCGCAAGCTGCCAGGACCCGGCCAGGTTATGGGAAGCTTTAGATCCAGCAGCATGGCCTAAGGAACAATCAGTCACAATTGTTCTGATAGTGACACCAGGCTGCGGCCTCGGTCACAGAGCTGAAAGTGTGGCAAGAAAGTGTGCGACATCTCCTTCTGCATTTGCATTTTAAATGGACAGAATTGCACAGTCTCTTGTGTGTGCGCTTATGTGTGGTTATGCAATTCCATCCAGGCCCTTTGTTTCCTTATATTTACCTCAAAATGATGACAACAAAAGGAAACAATCAAAGGCCCTCATTTATTAATGAGTTTTATCACCAAAACGAGTGATAAAAGTCACTGTGTATGATAAATGTTGCTCCAGCTAATCAGCTCCCAACTGTCACTTTTCTAACAGTTGACAGTTGGGAGCTGATTGACTGGAGCACCATTTATAATACACAGTGAAATGTATCACTCATTTTGATGATAAAACGCATTAATAAATGAGGCCCATAATGTAGTATTTTAAAATACTTGTTGATCCACCCAATGTGAGGGATTATTTATATCTGAAAAATAGGTGTTGATAGAACATTCCCATCCACCTGATGTTCAAGGTAGAACATCTATAGCTCTAGATATATTTAAAGCAAACACCTCTTAATAACCCTTCAGGTTTTAAGGATACCTTTTAATTTTCCTCACATAAAAAGGATTCCACAGCATACAGTAGATTTCAATAAAATCCTTTATTGCAACTCCAACAGATGATTTTCAGATGATATATCATTAGAGGTGTGCACCGGACAATTTTCATGTTTTGTGTTTTGGTATTGGATCTGGATCTTTCTTCGTGTTTTGGATCTGGATTGGTTTTGCCAAAAACACCCTTCTGTGTTTTGGGTTCTGGGTTTTGTGTTTTGGATCTGTATTTTTTTTTAAAAAAAAGCATAAAAACAGCTAAAATCACAGATTTTTTTTAGTTTTTCTGCTCCTATGCTATTATTAACCTCAATAACATTAATTTCTACTCATTTCCAGTCTATTCTGAACACCTCACACCTCACAATATTCTTTTTAGTCCAAAAGGTTGCACCGAGGTAACTGGATGACTGTTTTAAGCGACACGAGTGTGTGTCACAAACACGTAGCTCATCTAGGAGTGACACTGCAGTGGCAGACAGGATGGCAGTTTGAAAAACTGGGCCCCAAACAGTAAGTAATGCAAAGAAAAAAAGAGGTGCAAGTTGGAATTGTCCTTGGGAAGGTCCCACCCACCCTTAGGTTGTATAAACAGGACATGCACACTTTAACAAACCAATCATTTCAGCACCAGGGTCCGCCACACGACTGTGGCTAAAATGATTGGTTTGTTTGGGCCCCCACAAAACAAGCTGGCAATTAATCTGTCCCTGCACAAACTGGCTCTATGGAGGCAAGATGTCCTCCTCATCCACCTCATCCAACGATTCCTCACCCTCTTCAGTGTTGTGTACATCCTCATCCTAACAGAGTATTAATTCGTCCCCGCTGGAATCCACCACCACAGGTCCCTCTGTACATTCTGGAGGCTGGTCTCCCTGGAAGTGTTGATAATTCATTTTTATGAACATCATCTTCTCCACATTTTGTGGAAGCAACCTCCTACGCCTTTCGCTGACAAGGTTCCCGGCTGCACTAAACACTCTTTCGGAGTACACACTGGAGGGGGGGCAACTCAGGTAAAATAGAGCCAGTTTGTAAAGGGGCCTCCAAATTGCTTCTTTTTCCTGCCAGTATAGGTACGGACTGTCTGACATGACTACTTGGATGCTGTCACCGATGTAATCCTCCACCATTCTGTCAATGGTGACAGTATCATATGCAGTGACAGTAGACATGTCAGAAATTGTTGCCAGGTCAAGCAGTCCAGACCAGATGTCCAAACTTGGTCCTGCCTGCCCTACATCACTGCCAGTTGGTTGCTTAGGATACCTAAGTTGTTTCCCGGCAGCCCCAGTTGTGGGAGAAAATGAAGAAGGAGCTGTTGACATGTCATGTTCCGCTTCAGCTGACAGTGTTTTCACCAGCAGGTCTTTGCACCTCTGCAGGCTTGTATTGGCCAGAAAGAGAAACACCACATAGGCTTTAAACCTAGGATCGAGCATGGTGGCCAAAATGTAGTGGTCTGATTTCAACAGATTGACCACCCCGGAATCCTGGCAAAGCGAATGAAGGGCTTCATTCACAAGTTCCACCTGCTGAGCGGAATTGCTCTGTCTTAGCTCCTCCTTCACTTTCTCCAGCTGCTTCTGCAAAAGCCTGATGAGGGGAATGACCTGACTCAAGCTGGCAGTGTCTGAACTGACTTCACGTGTGGCAAGTTCGAAGAGCTGGAGAACCTTTGATAGCACAGAAATCATTCTCCACTGCACTTGAGTCAGGTGCATACCCCCTCCTTTGCCTATGTCATAGGTGGATGTATAGGCTTGTAATGCCTTTTGCTGCTCCTCCATCCTCTAAAGCATATAGAGGTTTGAGTTCCACCATGTCACAACCTCTTGCTTCAGATGATGGCAGGGCAGGTTCAAGAGTGTTTGCTGGCACTCCAGTCTTTGGCACGCAACCGCTGAATGGCAAAAGTGGCCAGAAATTTTTTGGGCCACCCAAAGCGTCTCCTTCATGCCCCTATCCTTTTTCAGAAAATTTTGCACCACCAAGTTTATTGTGTGAGCAAAACATGGGACGTGCTGGAATTTGCTCCGATATTATGCCTGCACAATATTGGTGGTGTTGTCAGATATCACAAATCCCCAGGAGAGTCTAAGTGGGGTAAGCCATTGGGCAATGATTTCCCTCAGTTTCTGTAAGAGGTTGTCGGTGGTGTGCCTCTTACTGAAACTAGTGATACACAGTGTAGCCTGCCTTGGAGCGAGCTGGCATTTCTGAGATGCTGCTACTGGTGATGCTGCTGTTGTTGCTGCATAAGGTGATGCATCTACCCAGTGTGCTGTCACAGTTATATAGTCCTTAGTCTGCCCTGTTCCACTTGTCCACATGTCCATGGTTAAGTGGACATTGGGTACAACCGCATTTTTTAGGACACTGAGGACACTTATTTCTGTACAGTCTCGGTATCGCCTGCCTAGTGAAGTGGAATCTAGATGGGATTTGAAACCGGGGACACACTACCTCCATCAATTGTCTAAATCCCACTGCACTAATGGTGGATACCGGATGCATGTCTAACACAAACATAGCAGTCATGGCCTCAGTTATACATTTTGCTTCAGGATGACTGCTGTCATACTTCATCCTCCTCACTAAGGACTGTTGGAGGGTCAATTGTTTAGTAAAAGTAGTGGTGTTCCTACTTCCTCTCTGGGATAATAAATGACTCCAAGCAGCAACAGCAGCAGTGGCAGCAGTAGGCGTAGCAATGCAAGTTCCTCCAGAGGAATCCCTGATAGGAGAGTCAGTCATGCCAGTGACATGGCCTGAAGGACTACTTCTGATCCTGACTAAGGAGGAAATTGACAAGGAGGGAGTTGATGGTGTGGTTTGCAGGTGCTTGGATACAACAGGTCAAAGGGATTTAGGTGTCCCTGGACTGCTTATGGTCTTAGCCAAAGTTTCTGAACTTGACAGTAACTTTTTATTAACGAGCTGAAGGTGATGTATAAGGGAGGATGTTCCTAGGTGGTTACCGTCCTTCCCCCTACTTATTTCACCTTGTTGATGCACATGTAGCCACAGTGCACACAATTCACAAATACAAAATTTTTATTTTTGTTGGAGTGCACTTTGGGGGTTACACCACCCTTTAAGAGATGAGCCAGCTGGTCCTTTACTTATGGGACACAGGCACACGCTTGGTGCTGCTCCTTTGTTGATGCACGTGCAACCACAGTGCACTTAATTCACAAACACAAAAAAATATTTTTTATTTTGTTTGGAGTGCACTTTGGAGGTTTCACCACCATTTAAAAGATGAGCCAGCTGGCCCCTTATTTATGACACAGGCGCACGCTTGGCACTACAGTACTTTGTTGATGCACGTGCGGCTACTGTTCACACAATTCACAAACACAGAAAAAATTTTTTTGGGAGTGCACTTTGGGGGTTACAGCACCCTTTAACGGACAAGCCAGCCAGCCCTTGATTTATGACACAGGTGCATGCTTGGCACTACTTTGTTGATGCGCGTGCGGCTACAGCGCACACAATTCACAAACACAGAAAAAATATATTTTTTATTTTTTTGGAGTGAACTTTGTGGGTTACACCACCCTTTAACAGATGAGCCAGCTGGCCCTTTACTTATGACACAGGTGCATGCTTGGCGCTACTTTGTTGATGCATGTGCAGCTACTGCGCACACAATTCACAAACACAGAATTTTTTTTTTTTTTGGAGTGCACTTTGGGGCTTACAGCACCCTTTAACTGACAAGCCAGCCTTCCCTTGATTTATGACACAGGTGCCTGCTTGGTGCTACTTTATTGATGCACGTGCGGCTACTGCACTAGAGTGCACTTTGGGGGAGCACCCCTGATGCACGTGCAGCTACTGCACTGGAGTGCACTTTGGGGGAGCAACCCTGATGGACAGATCATCCCCTTGACAACACTACAGCACCTCTTTAGGACTACAGCCTTTATGGGACACTGCACAACACAGTCCAGCCAGCCCCTATAGACTGTGGAGTGGACACAGCCCATATGGACAACTGGCTGCACAACACAGCCCAGCCAGCCCATATGACAGCAGCACAACACAGCCCAGCCAGCAACTATGGACAACAGCAGCACAACACAGCCCAGTCAGCCCCTATAGACAACAGCAGCACAACACAGCCCAGCTAGCCCTAGCTCCCACCCTCCCTTTTCACTGAGCACAGCCAGAGTGAAAAATGGTGCTGACGCGGGGACCTTTTAAAGAATCCAAAACCCGCGAGACCCAGAAGGCGGGATGATGACGTTTTGCCTTGATTTGAGATCCAAGTCAGGTTGGAAAACCCGAGCCAGATTCGGTTCCTGACTCAGATTGGGTGGGCTCGGGGGGGGTCAGATTTTAGAAATCCAAACCCGCTCATCCCTATATTTCATGTACCAACATAAAAGTAAATAGAGGTACCATACATAGCTTAATCCTGCTTCAAACAGCTATTTTATAAAAAATATTACAGATAAAAAACAGGACCTCTATATTTACTAACAAGTCCTGAAAATAAAATAAAACATTAAGACTCATTTGAATGAGGGCATACCATCCTACTGCCAGGGAACACCCCCGCTCCACCTCCAAAATGCCACAGCCTGTCAATCAGGCTGCAGTTGGGAGACACTGCAAGTGGACTCAGAATCAGAGGGCTGCACATGCACAGTCCTCCCACCATTATGTTAGTGTACATTTCTGAATCAGGGCCAAAGAGCGCCATTCTGAGGTAGTGATATCAAACTGAACACTCCCTGGTGTGTTGGATGATCTATATAGATCATTCAATACACCACTAACTTACCAGCAACTATAGTGACCCGCAATCAGTGATCGCAGAACCCTATAGTAACCTGCTCGATATTGTGCAGGTTGTCCAGCATGCAAGGATGATGGGTGATATAGCTATCACCCATACGTGCCTGCACATTGCTGGTGAAAGATAAGTTGGTAGGGTCCATTAAAAAAGGACGATTTGATAGATAACAATAACAATAACGATATCATTATCATTCAAATCATGCTTTTAAATCCCTACATCTGTATGCACCTTTACAGCAGCAGCTCTTCTCGTCCTTTCCCCTCTATGAACACAGCAGCAGTGGCTCTGTGCCCCCTCACCCAGGGCCAAATTAAGGTCTGTGGGGGCCCCTGGCAACAAACATGGGGGTTCACCACAGACCCCACCACTGCCGCTAAGGCCTGCTACCATCCCTGGCTCTTGGTTGCAGCTAACACCCATTATCCCCCGTACCTTTCCCCTGGGTCCCACTGCAGCTAACGCCAGCTTTTTCCCCCCAAGCCCACCACCACTAAAGCCCACATATGATGGCCATCTTTGTGCTCCCAAGTGAAGCCATAGTGAGTACACCTGCTGGAGGCATCTACTGTGGCTGCGCAACAAGTTGAAACATCCTATCTATTCAATGGCACATTCTTGAGGTAATAGTTTAAAAACCGTAACTTTTTTAAGTTACCAGAACCCCAAAAGCACGTACACTGGAACAATAGCTACCTAATAAAACAAACTCCAAATCTAAATTTGCCCCCTACCCTGAGTTATGCCTTCCCAAAAAATCCACCATAGACTATAGCAGATAAATTGTCCTAATTGAGAATGTTAGAAAAATGTGACAGTTGAAACTTTCGATTATTTACAAATACCCATTTTATATGTTTATGCCCTGAAATTGGCATGCAGCATCGAGCGACAGATCTACCCGTCTGTGCCAAATTTCAGCTCAGTACCTCCAATTGCTTTTGAGGTGTAGCCCTTAAACACCATGACCCCCTCTCCACAATTCTCTAAGAGACAATTGCAGTTTTTTAGACTGTGCCCTTTTAATAACAGAAGCTGTCAGTTTCAGTTCCTTTTCACTAAAATGTAAGACCATATCATTCACCTGTCTTATGGCATAGTGGTGAAGTCACTGCACATCACACTTGGCATCTAGGGTTTGAATCCCAGTGTAAACATTTTTTTTGCGCCAAAATATTTGAAACATAATTCAATAATATAATAATATCAATAATATTATTGTAATAATAATAAAACTTTTTAGAAATATATCATATTTCATTTGGATGGTGTGAACAATGTGTATACTATGTGGGGATCTGAGACAGTGAGGATGGCATCAGGAGTGGCTCTAGGCCCGGGCAAGCCGGGCCATAGCCCGGAGCACCACTGTATCCGGCAGGTGCAAGAATCGCCCTTCCTCCTCCCTGGCACTGTAGTGAATATGAAAGATCAAGGTGAGGGGGCAGATGAGGGAAGGGGCGGCAACACAGGATGGCGCTTGGTACAGCAAAGCCTAGCGTCGGCCCTGGATGGCATGTGTGTAGCAATTTCTTAGTGTAGAAATTTCCCCTTAAAAATATGGCTCCATATTTCATATACAGTACTGGTTCTAGATAAACAGTATAATTCAAAAACTGCCCATCAGTAATTTACAGTTTGTTCATGTCCTTTTTAGACTAACTTTTCCCATTGCTTGTCTCAACACAGAGGGGGAGGGAGGAGGAATTCATTTGTAAAGGCTGCACTTTATACACAGACAGCAAATGAAGCTTTCATTAGCCCTCCCCCTGTGTGTTGTTACTACTCATTAATGTTGCCCTTTGTATATTGATACACTTTTGTGCTTTCGATCCCTCCTTTCCTCCCAAAATAGTACTAATTTTCCATGGTTATATTGTACATTCAATGACCAGTAATGTAGCTCAATGTTTTTATGTATATATATATATATATATATATATATATATATATATTTATAAACTTTTATTGTTGGCCTCCCCCCCACAATTGTTGTCCAGGAACCACCACAGAACTTAATTTGGATGAAGGGGGCACACAGAGCCACCACTGCTGTGTTCCTAGAGGGGAATGGAGGAGGAGGTGAGCTGCTGCTGTAACACTGCTGTGGAAGGAGGAGGGGGCACACAGAGCCAGTAATTCAGTTATCGGGGAGGGGGAGAACTGCTTGGAGTGTGTTCACTAAGGATAGGACATACCAAGTACTGTACCAATGATTTTAAAATTAATTACAAAACATTGTTTAGACCTAAACATTGGTTCTGGAAACATTGATGTTAACTGATGCTATCCAATGTTTCTATTTTTTAAGCTACTGTACCTGCAGGTGCTTAAACATATAATACACTAATAAACTTCTAAAATCATACTTATTTTATTCCCACGGAATGGAGCTCTTTGGGCCTGATTCAGAGATGTAATGCTAACTTGATGGTTAGCACACATCTCCGATGGTGGGAGGACTACGCATGCACAGGAGGTGAACTGAGCATGTGCTGCCCTCTGACTGCAAGACCGCTTGCAGTGTCTTCCAGCCACAGCCTGATAGACAGGTTGCGGTGTTTTGGAGGTGGAGCGGGGATGTTCCTTGGCAGCGTTCCCGGAAACAGGGTGGTTTTGCCCCCATTTTCTAGGAGGGACGAGGCCAGAGTCTGTATGGGTGCACACATACTTTCTGGCCTCGCAAGCTACCTGGACCTGGCCAGGCTGTGGGAAGCATTAGCTCCTGCAGCCTGGCCTAAGGAACATCGGCAACCATCAGTCGCAATTGTTCTCATGCTGACACCAAGCTGTGGCCTCGGTCACAGAGCTGAGATCACGCAAATGCAGCAAGGAGGTATGTGACATCTCCTTCTGCATTTGCATTTTAAATGGACAGAATTGCACAGCCACTTTTGTGCATTTATGTGCGGCTCAGCAATTCCATTCAGGCCCTTTGTGTCCTTATACCTGTATTTACCTCAAACTGATGAGAAAAAAAGCAAACAATCAAAGGCCCCCAATTATTAACGAGTTTTATCAGCAAAACGAGTGATAAATGTCACTGTGTATGATAAATGTTGCTCCAGCCCATCAGCTCCCAACTATCACATTTCTTGCAGTTGACGATTGGGAGCTTATTGGCTGGAGCACCATTTATCATACACAGTGAAATGTAAAACTCATTAATAAATGAGGCCCATAGTGTAGTATTTTAAAATGATTGGGTCACCAATGATGATTATAAAATGATGAGTACACCATTAGCAACCCCCGCACTTCTGATACAGCCAGCAAACCTGCACTAAAGACACTGCTGGCACTCCTGTACTGCCAACACTGCCAGTACCCTTCACTGAGGACACTGCTAGCACCACAGCCCTGCCATTCCATGTACTGAGGACACCACTGGCACTACTGACACCGCCAGTACCCTTCACTGAGGATACTGCTAGCACCACAGCCCTGCCATTCCATGTATTGAGGACACCATTAGCAACCCCTGCACTGAAGACACAGCCAGCAAACCTGCACTAAAGACACCGCTGGCACTACTAACATCGCTGGTACACTTCACTGAGGACACTGCCAGCACCACAGCACTGCCATTCCATGTACTGAGGACATCTTCAGCAACTGCCGCACTGCTGACACAGCCAGTACACCTGCACTAAAGACACCACTGGCACTGCCAACATTGCCAGTACACTTTACTGAGCACCGCAGCACAGCCATTCCATGTACTGAGGACACCATCAGCAACCCCTGCATTGCCAACACAGGTAGCAAACCTGCACTGAAGACACTGCTGGCACCCCTGCTCTGCTGACACCACCTTTACCCTTCACTGAGGACACTGCCAGCACCGCAGCACTGCCATTCCATATACTGAGGACACCATCAGCAACCCCTGCACTGCCAACAAAGGCAGCAAACCTGCACTAAACACACTACTGGCAGCCCCACTCTGCTGACACCACCTGTTCCCTGCACTGAGGATACTGCCAGCACCACAGCACTGCCATTCCATGTATTGAGGACACAGCCAGCAAACCTTATCTATAGACACCACTGGCACTGCCAACATTGCTGGTACCCTTCACTTAGGACACTGCCAGCACTACAGCACAGCCATCCCATGTACTGCGGACACCATCAGCAACCCCCTCACTACCGACACAGCCAGCAAACCTGCACTAAAGACACCACTGGCACTTCTAACAACACCTTTACCCTTCATTGAGGACACTGCCAGCACCGCCATTCCATGTACTGAGGACACCATCAGCAACCACTGCAATGCCAACACAGCCAGCACCCTGCGCTGAAGACACTACTGGCACCCCCACTCTGCTGACACTGCCTGTACCCTGCACTGAGGACTCTGCCAGCACTGCAGCTGGCATCTCCTTCCACTCTCGCATTGAGGACACCGCCAGCACCCCGCACTGCTGACACTGCTGTCACAGTAAGTGCACTATTGGTGTATCCAACCCACACTGTATACCACACTGTATCCATGCTGGAGCTTGGAAGCTGAACTGCCACATGTTAGTGCTGCCTACTGTGTCACTTAGCTTAGTTAGCCAGTGAGCAGGATGCAACCTTTTGGCCTTAACTAGATGAAACAAATAATATTGTGAGGTGGTCAAATTTGATTGGAAATTACTGGATATAAATGTTATTGAGGTTAATAAAAATGTAGAAACAAAAACAGGCCCATTTTATGTGGTTTTAGCTGTTTTTATGATATTTTAAGAAAAAAATCCAGATCCAGATCCAAAACCAAAACTGAAAAACAAAGCACCTATTACAAAAATCCAAAACCAGATCCATAATCCAAAACCAGTGGAGATCCAGATCAAAAACCAAAACACAGGGGGTCGGCGCACATCTCTATTGAAAACGTGATTTGTTGTCTGTTGAAAATGTGCAGAATTTGCAAATGAATTCCTCCTCCCCCTCTGTGTTGAGACAAGCAATGGGTTAATCTGAAAAAGGACATGAACATACTGTAAATTACTGATGGACAGTTTTTGAAGTATGCTAGAACCAGTACTGCATATGAAATATGGAGCCATATTTACAAGCATTATTGTCCTGACAGTTATATCTTGGTGGGGCTGGATATCTGATGCCATGAATGGAAGGCCTTGGCGCAATTTACACAAAGGTGTATGTGGACACATCTGTATAATCAGTATCCAAGGTACACCTTGACCCATGAGATAAAATATGCGGTAGATCCTCCAGTAATTGCTCCCAGCAAATCCATCTTTCCATAATGTACTCAGAAAGATGTGCATTGTGTCAGAGTCTTTGCTACAAACTGCGTATGCTGATTCTTTATCAACAAAAATATGACAGCACCGGTATCATTTACGTGGAGTTTTTACGAATGCCTGCCAGCATAGTTGGCTCCCTTATCTGTTAAAATGCTCCTGATATATTTTTATATATATATATATATATATATATATACACAGTGTCATAACTACCATGGGTGCAGGGGGTTTGGCTGCTATGGGGCCCGGACCAACACAGGGCCTAGCCCTCACCCTGAACCTATGGTGCAAGGTCTCTATCCATGGGCCTTCCCTCTGCACCCTCCTCACTCCCCCATCACTCTCCTCACTCCCCTCTACTACACTTACCTGCTCCATGGTCATGGCCCCCCCTCACTCCGTGGTCGCTATCTTCCCTGTCAGCTACACCTCTGGCTCTCCCCATTGACTAATACTGGGAGAAGGCATGGTTGCCTCCTCCCAGCATCATTTATTGAGATGGATCTGACCAGAAGAGAAGGTTTACCTGCCCTGCATAGCGCGACCATGGATCAGGTAAGTTTGGGAGTGAGGAGGGTGCAGGCCCCGCCTCTGGCCAAGGGGGTCCACAGGATGAGAGTGGGGGAAGTAGGCCAAAAGGGAGGGCTGCATGTTGAGAGGGGGGCCTGTAAAATGTTTTGCTATAGGGCACCTTTAGGTATAGTTATGCCCCTGTAAATATATATATATATATATATATATTCGTACATTGATCCAATGAACTCTTCACTGCAGATGTGGAATAGACGACTGACAGTGTCTAGATAGACAAGCAATAGGTTGACAGGGCCAAAATGTCAACAGGTACAAAAGGTCAATTGATAAATGGTAAACAGTATAAAAAGTTGACAGAGACAAATAGTCAGTACTGCTGTCAATAAATGATCAGTACACCTGGGAATAAATGGTCAGTACACCTGTGATTAAATGGTCAGTACACTTGTGAATAAATGACCAGTACACCTGGGAATAAATTATCAGTACACCAGTGAAAAAAATATCAGTGCACCTGGTAATAAATGGTCAGTACACCTGTGACTAAATGATCAGTATACCTGTGAATAAATGATCAGTACACCTGTGTATAAATGATCAGTACACCTGGAAATAAATGGACAGTACACCTGTGATTAAATGGACAGTACACCTGTGATTAAATGGACAGTACACCTGTGAATAATGATCAGTACAGCTGATAAATTGCCTACGGTGTATTTTTAAACATACAAGTAGTTCTCAACTCACTGTGGAGTGTAAATAAAAAAACATTAATTTATCATTCTAATTAGTGTACTCTCACAGATTTTTGTAAATACTTCTATCAATATATTACTTTCCCACCGACAGGTTCTTCCTCTTTCAACATCATATGATAAAAATAATAAAACTTAATACTACAATGACATAGTATTAGATACCGAACAGAAGATTTTGGGAGTTTATTCACAAATAAATAGTTACTAGTTCTCATTAACAATGTATGTTTATGTATTGTACAAATGCTAAATGTAATACACTTCTAATACACTGATCATAGTACCACCAAGGACAACACTGAGGTCATTTCCTAAGGGCAATAAGTGATACAGGACCCTTTAAGTTCTGTTAGTGCACCTACTGTATTTTCCATTTTAGTACACTGGTTTGCAGAAAGGCAGAGGGGAGATGTACAGTGATGTGAGGTTTCAGAGTAGGTACACAGAGCAGGGCAAACACTCAATTTTATTTGGGAACCATATATTTGAAAACTAGATAAATGGGTGGAGATAAATAATATTGTTTCATATAAAATATAAATTGTTTGTGCTGAGTTCCACAATTATTTATTATCATCATCACACTACAGCTATATTTACAGTAGCACACAGAGGGGGGATTCTGAGTATCCAGAACCCCCCCTGATGGACCACATTTTTTTTAGAGATGGAGACAGCTTTGCCTGGCCACTGCTTGTTTAGCTGTAAATGCTTCTGGTGTGTTTCATACCACCTGATGCAGAAGTGCTTACAGCTGAGCAGGCAGGGTTCAGTCAGTGTGCTGAAATTACAGTCATCACAGTGGGAGTGTGGAAGAAGAAGGATCTTGGCTGCCCAGCAGCCCGGCACCTAGGAGGTGGCCCACAGTTTGTGAGTGTATGAGTATGTGTGTATGTTGTATGCTATGTGTATGCACAGTATGTGTGTGTTAGTAAGTATGCTGTGTGTGTATGCTACAGTATGTGTACATTTGCTGTGTGAATGCTATGTGTGTATGTACTGAATGCTGTGTGTGTATGCTATGTGTGCATCTGTGTGTATGTTTGCTGTGTATGTCTTACATATATACAGAAAGTATATATATATATATATATATATATATACAGCATTTGATATAGACATGAGTGGTTCCGATTCCATGGAATCTGAACCCTCCCAAATATTGGAAGTTCAAGTCAATACAAGAGGCAGCTCATGTCTTCCCATCTGATTCAGATTCCACTATGAGGCAAAACATAATTCTTGCAGTGTCGGAATCTTGCAGGTTTTGTATTCTATATAAGGTGCCGTGGATGGGACTTGGCACCATTTCATTGTCAGGCATGCTGATGTATACTGCACTTAACTCTACTGTATAGGCTGTCCTGTGTCTAGACTCGCAATTTGCTGTGCTGCTTACTGAATGTGTATAGGGGTGCACGCTTCTGTATGCTGTGCTGTACTCTGCTGTATAGGCTGTGTCCAGATAAACAAATCACAAGTGGCTGTGCTTCTTAGTCAATGACTGCGTATAGGGTGCACACTTCTGTATGCAGTGCTGTACTCTGCTGCATAGGCTTTGTCCAGACTCACAAGCCACAAGTGGCTGTGCTGATTATTCATTGTGTATAGGGGTGCATGCTTCTGTATGCTTTGCTGTACTCTGATGTATAGGCAGTATCCAGACTCAGATGTCAGATGTGGCTGTGCTGCTTAGTCAATGACTGTGTATAGGGGTGCACGCTTCTATATGCTGGGCTGTACTCTGCTGTATAGGCTGTGTCCAGACTGACTAGTCAAATCATAAGTGACTGTGCTGTATAGGCAGTGCTGTGTCTATCAGTAAGACATTCACATGCATATATAAGCCCTATGACTCTACTTCACGCTGTTTGAATAGACCTGCACCTGTGACATCACTAAATTAAATGTCATAATGGTATTGTTTGTACTGTTTGCTGTGCTTTGCTCATATGCATATATAAGCCATGCAGTTATCTGCAAATTAAAAATATTGACATGTTCCATTTAGAGAAGAGCAACCAAATACTGTTGCTGCAGCTGCTTCCACCAGTCATGATGAAGACGCTAGTCCTTCAACATCATCTACTAAAGTCGATGCTCAAGGTTCTAGCTATTATCTTCTAAAAGGTGCTAGTTAAATGTTAAGTGGAATCTGATTGGTTGCTATGGGCAACATCTCCGCTTCTAAAGACACTTACTTTAGTAAATATACCCCTAAGTGTGCCCACTAGTGTTATGTGTGAGTCTGATCTTTCTGATACTGTTGTAATCACAGATAAACTGCCTTCCACCATTTCTGCTCCCTCTGCAAATGTGGGGATATGCAGCACAAATATAGCTGATGACATAGAAATTAAGGAAGCCACCGAGAAAGTGCAAGAAGATGAGTGGGTTATTTGTGTAGCTGACACTGGCACTAATGAGGATGTTGAGGATGAGGATGTTGTTTGTGTAAACCATGCACCAGTGGAAGCAGCTTTTGGCTATGATAAGAGGAAGGCCATTGTGCTGCCTGAGATTAGGACAAATGAATGCAACTCTTATGTGTGGAATTATTATTACTCAATTCCTGACAACAATTGTCCAGCCATTTGTAGTGTTTGCAAAACCACAATAAGTAGAGGTAAGGACGTTAACCATCTAGGAACCTCTTCCCAGTTACGTCATTTGCAGCAAACGCATGAAAAGTTTTTGACAACATCAGAAACTGGTGCTAAAAAAATAATAACAAGCAGACCAGCATCAGCTAGCTCCCTTCTCTCAAATTCAACTAGATCCCAGCACCTGCAATCTCTACCACCAACAGATTCATCCTCAATATCCACAGTAATGATCAGCGGTAGTCCTGCATCCAATATGTTGAGACTTCTGTAGGTGACTCCTTCTCTATCCAGGATTCCTTAGAAGAATCCTTCAGTGCTAGGCCTTCTGCTGCTGCTGGGGATGGATCTTCATTCCAGAAGAGGAAGACTATTTTTTAAAAAACAATTGACTGTGAAACAATCCTTTGCAAGGGGAAGCAAGCAAGACAGCTCTCAACCAGTCACAAAATTGAATATTGAAAACAATATTGTCAACTGTGAGGTGGTCAAAATTGACTGGAAATGAGTGGAAATTAATGGTGTTAAGGTTAATAATACTCTAGGAACAAATAAAGGCCCAAATCATGTGATTTTAGCTTTTTTTTGCCAATTGTTGGCAATTTTTGGAAAAAAATCCAAAAACAAAATTAAAACCAGTCACAGTGGTTTGGAAAAACAAAAACCATAACTGGCCAATGAATTAGAACCAAAACCAGCAAAAATGATCCATTGCACATCTCTTGTATATATATATATATATATATATATATATATATATACCCCACAGAAAAAGAGAGGTGACATGCAGCATTATGCTCAATGCCACCAGGAGCCCAGGGTGTGATATCATCCTTGGGCACACTCAGAGAGTCCCGACGTGAACGTGATGATGTCACCAATGTGATGATGCATCGCGCTGCCTCGGACCTACAGGCACAGCACAGGACTGATCGGTCTGGCATCCCCATGGTATCGGAGGGGATGTGAGGCTTGAAAGAGATGATTTCACTAATGTGCAGGTACCTGACAATGAACTGCATATGTAGCCAGCACCTATGTGAATGAAACCATGTAAATACAGTGAAATTTAGGAAAAAAACTCAAGAGAAGAGTGATGTAATGTGACCAGTGTGGGAATGAACCCTCATGTAAATACAACTACTGTAAGCAAAATTAAAAAGGCTTATCATACACTGTCCCCTACAAGAAGAGAGAACATATAACTCTACACCCAAGTGTTCAGAGAGAGTGAAAAAAAGTGAAGAAGTACATATATGAATAACATAATAAAGAAAAAACATATCCTAACAAACATATAAAAATCTATACAAAAAACATACAAGAAAACATACAAAATTATGTATAGAATATACATCCGCAACAGATCCATAATAAAAAATATTTAATATGTGAATGAAAAATCCGAAAATTTTTTATGTAAGTCATTGTTCTATGCAAATATATATATTAAAGAATTGGAGGGTACTAAAACCAAAGTGATTAAAATGTTTCAGGAGCAACTATGCACCTAGAAAAATAAATCAAAGGACACCCATAAAACCATGTTTTTCTCTAACATCCGTAATACCATGAGTGAATTTATTAATCATACTACCAAGGATCTATGGTCAATTATCAATACTGATACCAACATTAAATCTTTGAACAAATCATCGATTATTATGTGCAACAGGACGGGTAGGAACATTAAAGATTGGCTGGTACATAATGATGTTTTTCGCAACAAACCTCCATTCAGGATACTAATTTTTTGTCTAATAAAACAGGTTGCTACAAGTGTACTAGCTGCATAAACTGCAGCTATATGGAACCGGGCAACTATATAGTACACCCCCATTCAGGTAAACATTGTCCGATATGACATGTATTGACTTGTACAAGTAAATATGTGGTGTACATTATAAAATGCCCATGTATCTTGGTGTATATTGGCAAGACCACCAGGTTATTCAAGGAGAGAATGGCACAACACCACACAGTCATTTGAAATGCCCTTTCTGGAAAAGCAATCGACCAACTTGTTGTCTGCCACTTCAAGGAGAACTGACACTCCCTGGCTACCTTATCCTACAAGATCATTGACTTTGTTCCATTGGACAGAAGAGGAGGAGATCGCAAGAAGCGCCTACTACAATTGCAGACCCAGTGGATTCAAGTAGATAGAGAACACTTTTTCGTCAAACTTAATTTGACAGATACCACGCCCACAGCCCCTCCAATATTCCCTCCCCCTGGCACTCCCACTTTTCCTCCCCTTTTGATATCGTTTTATATGAATTTTATATGGCTCAATATTAAATCCATATAAAATGATATCATTTTTGATAGGGTTTTGATATAAAAATCGAAATCAAATGTATATAAATGCGATAGGCCTTGATATAAAATGTTATATCTTTTTTGATAGGTTTATATAAAATGAGTTCAATGTTTAATCAGAGAGTATTGTTGTTAACCCTTCGTGATAGCTATAAAAATACATCTTTATCTAGCAGGCAGCCATGCCTATGAACAAAAGAAACGGTGCGTCACGCCGCTAATCAAAAAAAGCGAATGAATAAGGCATATTACACGGTATTGAACCCAGGCAGTTATAACAGCTTTGATAAGTATCATAAGGCCAATAAAGATGCGTTTAAAAGAACGGAAATGTAAAAATGGATGCAAAAACAAGATACATATATGTTACATAAACCGGCTAGTAAAAACTATAAATGGAACATGATCTGCGTGTCGGATATAAATCAGCAATGGCAATGCGACTTGGTATTGCTCATAGACCTTGCAGAGTACAATGATGATTTTAAGTATATATTAACCATTATTGATATATTCAGTAAGAGAGCCTGGGCCGTAAACCTAATGTCTAAGAGTGCCGCAACCATTGCTAGCGCTTTTGAAAATATATTTCAGCAGGGCTGCATGCCAAAGAAGCTGAAAATCGACCGCGGTAAAGAGTTTCTAAACAAAATCCTAAAAAAACTGTTAGAAAAATACTATATACATAATTTTACGGACAACAATGATGTAAATGCGGCAGTTAAAGAAAGATTCAACAGGACTTTAAAAACATGGATGTGGCGCTATTTCACAGCGCAGAATACCTACAGATATATAGATGTTTTACAGGACTTCATATATAGCTATAATAACACGTATCATAGAACGATTAAGTGCACGCCGTGTGATGTGAACACCTCTAATGCTTTGAGCGTTTTTAAGATGATGTACGGCAAATACTTTAAAACTAGTAAAATATAGTCTTGATTAGCCGTCGGTGAGCACATATGCATCTCCAAATATAAGGATATATTTCAGAAAGGCTATAAACAGAATTATTCTGAGGAAATATTCGTCATACAGGCTGTGAACATTAAAGATCTTAGGCTGCTTTATACGTTGGCAGATTTGTACGGCAAAGTTATAACAGGCAGTTTTTACCTCGAAGAACTTCAAAGCATTCCCAAAAACTACAACAGAACTTACAAAGTGGAAAAGATTTTTAAAAATAAGATGGTCAGTGGTCGAAAATACGCATTGGTCAAGTGGTGCGGTTACCCTGCAAAATTTAACAGCTGGATCGCAGCATCTGAGATAAAAGATATATAAAGTGCATTGCGCTGTAAACAAATTGTGAGATGGATAATAAGTCGTTCTACATAACACTGCCCAGTAATGCGTCGGCAGACACATTCCCGCAAAATAAGATTTCTAACTATACAACATAATTTGCAAAGCCGATACACTTAAGCGGCAAATGGGATGTAGCTCTTACAGAAATACAATACCTGCATACCTGGAATACAATTGATATACGTGATTGTGTGTTGAAAATAACAAGGTGGGACGGACCGAACATGGCTGTCACGAGGGTGTGCATTAAACCCGTTTTTTATGAAACAATCGAGGTGCTTGTCGATGCATTCAAATCTGAAATTGATCATCATAATCTGGATGGAGGGTTAAAACTATGGTACGACCCCCTCGAACGCGCCGTAGCCTTCGACAATAAGCCGATGTGCCAGATCACAGCTGGTGTTAAGCTGGAATGAATACTGGGTTTACAACCTAAAATTAGGTTTTTAAAGCTGTGTGCCGACATCAACGGGGGACAATGTACATTGTACGTGTACACAGAGATTTTCGAACACCAGAGGGTCGGTGATAGTTATGAACCGTTGCTACGGACTGTTGAAATGAAGGGGCGGAACAACGAAATGGTCACAATTCGATATGAGAAGCCAGATTACGTACCTTTGTGCAAAGCGCATTTTGACACGATTACCGTAGAGATAAAGAACAACCATAATGAGAACATAGCACTCAAATTTGGGAAAGCAATCATAAAAATACACTTTAGACGTCGCAAAAATGATTTTTATTAACAGGGCAGAATGGTTGCTGTTAAAAATTTTGGTGATACGGCGCTTTACGCGCAATATTATAAAGCACAAGCCGGTAATGGATTATCTGGTTTTCACGGCAGCGCATACATGTACAGATGTGGTTTAGGCAGTATTTTTCAAATCCTTTTCAGAAAAGCGGTGCCTCTTTTCCAGAGAGGTCTAGAGTTAGCTAAGCCACACGTGAAGACTGCAGCGCACAATATAGCGAAAGACGTTATTGGACATGCCACAATGAAGGTGAGGAATAAAATACACAAGGCGAACCAAACCAATCAAGATGGTTCAGGAATAATATATACAAGAAAAGGTGTGTCTAAAAGAAAACGGAAGCGCACGATAGCGTTTCCGCCTTGGGGCATCCCCTTTTTAAATGAAAGCCGGAGATGCCGCAGCTTAAAGAAGAAGAGAAAACCAAAGTGCAGTGCTGGTGATATTGTTTAAACAACATGTCTCTCATACACTCAGAGTCCATCGAATGCACAAAAACAGAGCTGGATCTTTTTGACATGCCCCCCGACACAAACACAAGCATAGAGAAAAGTCTATACATTGAAGTTCAACCTTTTGCAGTGTTATCCGACACAGCAACGCTTGAATTTTATATAGCGGCCAGCGGCGAACACTACTATGACCTGAACAACACCATGCTGTACGTGACGTGCAAGATCGTATGAACCGATAACACGGCGATAGCCGAAAGGGCTCGGGTTGCCCTTATTAATTACCCCATAGCAACATTATTCAGCCAAGTGGATGTTACGTTGGGCGACAGACTCATATCACAATCCAACAATCTTCATGCCTACCGTGCATACATTGAGAATATATTGAATTATAGCTCTGACGCTTTGTCAGCAAAGCACATCACAGGCTTATTTTATAAAGATGTTGCTGGAGAACATAACAAAAGGGTGCTGGATGGTCCTAATACTGGCTTCAGAAAACGCGCAGGATCGACCGCGCAGAGTCGCACAGTTGATTTGCTAGGACCGCTTCACTGCGACCTTTTCCATCAGCATAAACTCATCTTAAACACCGTTGACCTGAAGATTAAACTCACCAGAAACAGGTCTCAACGGCAGTGTGCATTGGGCACGCGCAGGCCCTGCTAAACGGCAATGAGAAATACGTGATTGACCGCATTGGAATGAAAATCTACAGCATACCCACAGGCAGTAGAGTGTTTAATCTAGAAAATCGATTTTTAGGTCAAGTGGCAAAAACTGTCATAGTCAGGTTTGTGATTGGGACCCCTTTATTTTGAACATAAAAATGTGAGCTTTGCATCCCTTTATCTGGATGGAATGCTGCACCCGGCAAAACCATTTCAACCAAACTTTGAACACGGTAATGCTCTAAGAGAGTATAAGTTGCTCATACAGATCACAAATAAGCAGAAATCTGAAGCCGAAATACTGGTCGACCACGAAAAGTACCTCAACAGCTATACGCTGTTTGCTTTTGATCTGTCGCTGAGCAGGAATGCAGAGAGCACCTTTCCCTGATAAGAACGGGCAATCTACATGCCGAATTCCGCTTCACGGAAGCATTGGATTGTACGGTCAACGTGATAATTTATGCTCTATTTGATAATGTCATTGAGATGAATCAAAGGCACGATGTGCTGTATGATTACCTATAAGTGATAGAAACTATTTCAATATTTTATTGAATTTTTTAACGATTATTATTACGTGGTAAAAAAATAAATAAAATAAAAATGAACACACTACAGATAAATTGTGTTCTCTACATGGAACCAAGCATGCTCCATTATTTTAAAGTAACCTATGCGTGTGATATGTTGCCAACCGATAAACTGTCGCGTTACCCCTACGTGTTTGTAATCAACATGCATAGTAGCGGACAGCCTGCCGAACACTGGTTGGCCGTTTATTTTAATGAAGAGGGGGTTTGTTATTTCTTTGAGTCTTACTCACACCGGACAGCGTTATTTTCCCAAAGAATATCATAAAGTTTTTACATTTTAATTCAAAAAGCAATTGTCACCAAAACCGCCAGTTACAAGGCTTTTCAAGTGCTGTATGCAGGCAATATTGTATTTACTTTATATTTTTAATGTGTAAAAACTACAAATATGAGGAAATTCTTTCCCGATTTAGAAATGATACAAGATGTAATGACGTTTAGTTGCAATGTTGTAAGGCGTCTGCCGAAAAGACATTGTTTGAGCTGCTATACGGATAAATGTATACAGAAATGTTTAACTTGTAATCAACCCTGCGTTTGACACATTTTATGTACAATACTTCATAACAATAATAAACAATGGTTTTAAACATTATGTTGTTGTGAGCTTCTTCCATAAACATTGATTAGAAACAAAGAACAAAACAATCCATTCTAAATCATAAACATATTTTACTGTAACAGAAAAAGTATATTTACAGTTACATCATCATTGCAATATCATAGCAGTTGTGATCAGAAAGGTGTTTGAAGCATTTTATGTACAATGTTACAGCGCTATAATAAACATACATTTTTAAACTTCATTACAATGCATGTGTTTAAAAACAATATACAATACAAATAGGTTATAGACTCAGCCACGGGGTATCCTGGAACATTTCTACAGATCTTTTTCTAGGCAGTAAGTAACAGTGTGTCGTTGTTAACCCGTGGTGCTTAAAACATTTAAGCGTCTTTTCTTATGTGATTATAGCGCCAGTGGGGTTGATAAATACCCATCACCAATGGTATATGTTTCTGCCTTTAAATGGTCTAGGTGCAGCCTATTGGATGTGTTGCCGACCACTGTGGACGGTATATTTAATTAAGCCATGGTCTGCATACCGCCATGGCCTGCATAATCTCGGCCCAACCATTCAGCATTTTATGGCTCGACACGCTGTGGCTTTGCGTGATGCTTCTTATTAAATCCAGCATGTTGGAGCCCTGTACAGCGTTACCTTTATCAAGAAACTCGCCTTTAGCGTTCCAGTTTGTGATGTGTTTAGACCTGGCCATTTTATTTAATAGTATTGCACTGTTTTTCCTATACTGGTCATTAACACTGTCCAAAACTTCTTGATAAATGGTGTCAGAACTGGCTACCTGGCCAGAGTTGGTCGCTTGAGGAACAGTTGGTGCTTCGGGCATTAAGAGAGTTAAAGTTGACAACTCTCTATCAGACTGTTTACTCAACACCAGATATTTCTGCAATGCTGCTGTGTAACGCTTAGCCTTATCATACTCCAATAATTCATTACTCTGTAGTATGTTTATGATCTCTGCATCTAGGCCTTGCGCAGCTGTTTCACGTATATCATCGTTACCCGGTTTGTTGCACAAGCGCTCTATCTGCTGCTGAGGCACCAGATATATCTTCTCAGCATATTCCATCAACAATTAGTCAGAAGTCCCGTTATTAACGGTATAGCTAAACCAAGCAACAAGCCAATAAATCGCCTGACTGTTTCACCAATCGCTTCTTTTTACCAATGGTGCATTTCTTATTACATAGCGATTTTATAAGGTTGCGCTTCTTTTTAAGGAAATTCAACTGTCTTTGTGAGAACGGTATTTTACCTTTTAGCGTATTGAGCACAATCTCACAAATGGCCGTCATCAAATCGTTTGAAGTTGTGTATAAAATAGCGTTTCTTTGAGTCGGTGTCGCCTTTATTAACGCTTTTAAAAGCACCCAATTATGATGCAAGCGCACCGACATGCTCACTGATGGTGCCGCTATGGCGAATGGCTAAAAGTTGAAGAATAACAGTTTTTTAGAAGTATGCTTTTTAAAGATGTACGCTACCGGTGTATCTGGAGGGAATAACCTGCTTCGTAAACGGTACTTATCAAGCGTGTTGTTTCTTAAATCAACCAGTAAATACCCATAAGGCACTCTGGTCACGTCTTCAAAAGCCTCTAAAAAGAACAGCGATTTACCAGGATACATCTGCCTAGCCAGCGTCATCACTTGAAATTTATCCCTAGGGTTTTTGAAAAGAACCATATATTTTGTATTTAAATGTATAGTTCTGCTCTTTTTACCCTGAAATAACACATTTTGCACAAGGTACATGATGCTGAGATTTCTTTGGTGTACATACTTTGTGAAAGCTTTCTCAATCTCCGTATTATTACAAGCCGACTCCATCAGATCATCAACCACTGCTAAATTAACATTATCAGGTGGGAAAGGTTGGTCATTGTTAAAAGTCTCAGGTAGCCCCTCTATAAAATGCATACCAGGGTAATCGTGCAGCAGATGATAGTACATGGAATGCCAGCAAGCATAAAACCAAACAATATTATCGGGAACGTGTGAGTGGTGCGTACCGGAATTATGCAGCAGCATTTTCACAAAATAACTTTTACCCGAATTGGAGGGGCCTGCTAAAATACATGAAAAGGGATGTTGCAGCCTCATATCCATCTTAAAACCCAAACAGAAGCATTGTGAGGTTATCTGTAAGCTTCTGTTTAGTGTAAACGCACTTTAGCATTTTCTGCAGCACTCACGTTTCAATCTGCCAATACCTTTTAAAATGCACTATATCGGGCTGGCGAATCACAATTTTTTTCTGGTTGTCGCCTTTGGGGTTTAAAGGATAATCTAAGACCAGGTCTTTCAGGCTGTCAAAGTTGACATGTTGCACATTATCAACATTAAGCGTGATTCCTTTAACTTTTAAACTGGTCTTTCCGTTATTTAAACGATATCCATATGACTTGGGCCCCGCTGAGACAAACTCTGTTATATGCGCACCAGTCGGGATTTTGCTAGTCAGTTCACCTAGATAATCACCCAATGGCGGATTCCAATCACCGGGCCTGCTGACAAAAATGAAAGAGTCTGTATCGTGGTAAAGACAACGCTCTTGCAACTTATCCAGCAGTTTGTACAGTTTAATATGGGCATACGCCGTTGTTATTGCAGCTATAAAAATATTACAAATATGCGAGCTGGTATAATGATCTTTGGCGTATTTCCAATTCACCTTCACCGCATCGTCATCTATGAGAAGACACCTCATATCGGGGCAAAACGCGTATTCAAAAAGTTTGTTGGGATCGGACACGATCGCTGTTTTGGCCAAGTTGAACCGTTGCACAAATTTACCCCAAAGGCTATTAAGTAAGAGTTTTGAAAGTTGGCGCTTAGCCGGATAAATATGAATATGATCCGGTCGTAAAGACACCCCTTAATTTTTTTGGGATTGGACACGAGCGCTGTTTTGGCCAAGTTGAACCGTTGTGCAAATTTACCCCAAAGGCTATTAAGTAAGAGTTTTGAAAGTTGGCGCTTAGCCGGATAAATATGAATATGATCCGGTCATAAAAACACCCCTTCATTTTTTTGATAGGCATCTATATACTCTTGGAGTTTCTCAGAGTCTGTACACTATTTGGGATAACTGGATGCCTCTTGTTTGTCCCTGAGATGTAATTTAATGTACCCTGCAAACAAACCATCGGCTTGGTTATCAAAATGCCACACCTCATAGATTTTACACTCTTTGTAACCCTTGTCAATGGCTAAATTAACTCTATGGTACACCACATACCGATGAGGGCTCATTCCTCGTCGTCATATTCACACGACTATGCTTGCCCAGACTCGCAGCATGTTCGACATAAAGGAAACATTAGTTTACTGAGCATTTTAACCGGTAAAACCGGAAAGAAAAGTCCACGTGGTGGGTACACTTTTACTTTGGCGATGCCAAAATATGTTGTGATATTGCCAAAATCTTTATGAATGATCCTGGGATGTTTTACAGGACATGATTTGGTTTTGTTGACAAATGGGTACAGACTGGTAAAATCATAGTAGTGTATGCGCTCGTCCTGTTGTGTTTGGTGATACAGATTTATGGCATTTGTACATCCACCGTAAAGCACAGAGCACGGGTCCAAGGGTTCGGGCAAATCTCTGCCCTTAAGAAACGCCTGTAGACACGCATCCTTTTGTAACAATTTTTTCCACTCGCATTCCCAAATAACACGCATGTGAAACCCGAACAGTTTGGAACTCAAATGCCATTTGTACATCATCAATAACGGCATAACCATCCAGGTAGTAGCTAACAACTTTCTTTTCACCCCCTTGTAATGCGTGTCTTATGTCTACACCCTCTGTATGCGCTATGTACATTAGCCACTGTATGGCCGGTGTTGAGTAACGCTTCTGAGTCTTATGATTATTATCTCCCGGTACAATCGCCAATGTGTTTTCCTCTAAAAATCTACATCGGTACATGGCCATACATACCGATGCTAATGTGGTAAGTTGAAACGGGTCAACGTGCCTCTTAACAATGATGGGCCCCTTTTTTTATATACAACAACGTAAACTTCAGTCATTGCTAAAACGGCATCTTGGAAGGTCTTACAAGCCCTCTGTAATATTACCACATCATCCTTGCAATAGCGATTAAGTTCATCCTGGAAGTTAAATGGATTATGCTTGTATTTCTCATACCACTGTTTGAATTCAGCTAACTCTGATTCCATCATATATTGTATGCCAATTGTATGAATATCCGGCATGAATCCTATATAATTTTGGTTAGCGTCGGTGTTAAAAAAATGCGGGAAATGGCCTTTTGAGCCCTCAAATCCCATCGCTTTTGGTAAACAACTGAGGCGCATAGGCAAAAATTTTAAAGTGTCAATAAATCAAGAACCGTAATGCACATCAGTTTACCTCCTTGAGACTGCACATCAATTTAAAATTTCTTCTTAATCAAAGTACCCATCATAACGACCGGCATTATTGGCTTTGAATGTGTACCCCTCAACTTTTGGTCTCATGAATGTTTTTACAAAGTCTTTGATACAAGCAATGCCCTGAAACTCCCAGGATTGTTCATTCGCTTGTGTTTGAAACATCCAGGATTGTTCACCTGCTAGTGCTAACGCATAACAGTAATTTGGTATGTATACACCTGTCTCCTGCATACATTCAAAATCATAAAATATTTATCTTTTTGTAGGATACACAGGTTTAATGTTTTGGATATAACACAAATGACCCGCAAAACTGCCAATGCACACAGGACATGTCATTCCCCAACACTTGTGATTGGGGTTGGTGTACAAACCACAGCAGTCACAATGCAATTTTTCAAGACAGGGTTTTGGAAGACAACGCTAGAGCCTTGTGCTCTTCTAAACAGTTGGTTGACCTGCAAAACACCCTACACACAGGGCATCTTAGCGCCACTTTTCCTGTATCAACACAGGTCTGTCTGAGACAGACCTTACAAAAGAAGAGGCAGTCGTGATTATTTTTGTGGTGGTACGCAGTGTGGCAAAACTTGCAGAAAAATCGGGCACCCACAAATGCTTTTTTGTCTAATATACCATAGTAATGGTCGTCGTGCCATAAGATAAACAGTATGTTGTCTTTGTATTGACTGTCAGTATGATAATAATACAGTCTGTTCTGTAGTACAGTATCTTAATTGTTGCTTTTAAGTGATTTTCAAAACAGGCAACGTCGCTAAAGCTGATCGGCTTATAAAGGGGCAGATTCAAAGCTTTATGAAGCCCAAGAGCATGGTCATGTATAACAATATCCGTGGCACTATCATTGTCCAGAAGTTTGCAGAGACTAGCTGCCAGACACAAATTGTTACCGCTGTTATTGAAATCGTATAACAAATGCCTGTGTTTCTCAATAATAAGACTGTGTGGTATTCTCTGCAGGCGTCGGCCCATCAGGGCACCACCTACATGATTCTTGAAAACAGAGATCACAAATTTCAACTCTGTATCAATTAAAACCTCAGAATTACTTTGCAGCGTGTTTGTTATCTGATTCAAAAAACTGATGGCCTCTAATGTATTGTGCATCTTGCGATGTGAATAAATGGCATTGCGTCAACTACCGCCCTCCAACCTTAACTGCACACGGTCATTAGGGTCGACATTAACCATGTAGATGTGGAGCTTGGTCTGGATTGCGTCGTGTATTGCCCTTATAGCATCTACAAATAATGTAACCCTATCCAAATTGACAAACCAGATTTCAGACTCCCTGAAATTGGGGTGGTTTCGCTCGTATCTGTCGATGGATTCTAAAAACACAGGGTGCATCTCCTCGTTATTACCAGGAGATTCCGGACCGACATGTGTGGGTGATGCTGCGGCATGGTCTGTCTGTGATAATTGCCTATCTACACGGCACGAAACTGCATTGTCATTCTGGCCGCTACATCTAAACATGCCATGCCGACCTAGTCTAAGCTGTTTCTGTCTTGTGTTTATTAAAGACTGAATAGCGTGCTTTACTTTTAAACGTCTGTATGTATTTTTACAGCGCTGCGCTCTACATGCTGCATGGCGGTTCAATCCACGACCTGTCATAATTAGTCATTTCTTTTTTTTACCAAATGCGTGGGCCTGTATGAATGCATCTGTTTCCCTACCTAGCCTGCCCTGTTCTATGCCGCCAATATAACGGTTAATAAAATCATAAAGCATGTGCTAGTCACGTTGTCCACTGCGCATTATTTCAGCATGTCTTGTTAACAGCCCCTCCGCTATGTGTTTCACGCATGTGAGCTCTCTGAAAATCATGCCTAACAAAGCGTGATATTTTAATTTTGATAGTTTACTCTCGCCTTCTGCCCTTGCTGGTGTACATGTAGTGGTTTGTTGACCAACACCTGCACCTATCATTCCTACGCCCAATGGCCCTGCGACAGCTTCATCCAGTGTGTTCTGTGGCGCTGGATGATGTCTACCACCGATGACTGATGTCCCTGCGACAGCGCCGAAGAAGGCGGCTCATTCACAGACACACCGACCCCGATGCTCGGGGTGCCTGAAACACAACCTTCCGCATGCATTTCTCTAGATTCTACATCTGATGCCCAGAACACCTGGGCATCTTGAATCAGATCATTATCCGGTATCAAAATGAGTTCTGCCTGTGTGTCTGGGATGATAATTGTTTCAGATTGAGTGTCTGATATTTTAATAGGGCTGGCTCATGCAGATGGCATTATTATAGCTTTATGATTCTTTGTATGCCTGATCTTTCTTTTTGAGGTGATATTGTTGACCTCTGTGGTAGTGTTAATGCTGGCGCAGGGCACTTGTTCATCATGCCTGTTATTCCATCTGTGGTGTTACGGGACTCTGGTACCAAAACTGCTTCATCATCCATTATTGAGCAGCAATAATCCACGTGCTCCATTATATAGTGAATCTACATTGTAAGCTATATTTATACTATTTTGATTGGATCTACAGTGGAAGTAAGTGATACATATATTTACAGTATCCATACTACACATTTGAGAAGGAAACTATAATATGACGACATTTAGTCTCAAAGAGGAATTGAATACCAGATGGAAAAACGTGGAAGATATAAATTCCATTTTCCCCAGCACAGTAAATATCTCTACACCTAACCTAGCTTAAACACAATTTGCAGAAACAAATTAGATTGTCATGGGATCGTATAACATTGGAAAACTATCTTAAACAGAAAATATCTCCGAGAGGACTGAGACCCAAGGTTTTCCCAACTTTTGAGCTCGCCACCCCCAATTTGAAGGAGGAGTGGGAAAATTAATTAAACACAACCTTTTGACACTAGAAATATTGGAGAAAGAAATTGAAAACCTTGGGAAACAACTAGAAAAGTGGGAAACTGAGGTTCAGTTCCAGAACTGCTTTGAGAAAAATAAAAAAGACATGGAGCGGTATGAACAATTAATAATAGACCGGAAAAAGAATAAATATCTCAGGGATAAAAAGGACTACATAGCAGGTGAGATCTTCAAATTGAAGAAGACAACAAGTCATATCCCGGACTATAAGAAAAACTATAGTCACTCATCATCAGAATCAGATTCCTCAGGCATGGAGGAAAGTGGGGAATACTCAGGCTCTTCTGTTGCCACACAGGGCTATAATTACAATACCTCAGCCCTGATTCCATCATCTTCCTCCTCTTTTTTTGGGTTGGGAAGAGGACAAAGTGCAAGATACAGAAATCCACGAGAAAACCAAGGAGGAGTAAAAAGAAGAGGAAGAGGGCAGGAATTTTGGGAGGCTCCATTACCTCAGAGACAATCTCCGAGATTTTGGAAGTAACACCTAATGTACCAGAGAATGATAATTTACTTATAATTAATCTCTCTGAGAAATCTTTGACAGAGTCCCAGATTTCCTTTTTAATAAAAAGGCCTCTCCTTCTCCCCCACTGCACATTTAGATAGGTTTCTCTGGGAAAAGGACCTCAATTTGTTTTGTAGGAAACTATTATTAACTAAATTTCATGCCTTAAAAAAACATCAACTTATGTTAGCAAATTTTCCTCAAGACACTAGGGCTGACCTTCCTGGGGACATGACTCCCCACAATGATCTGGACACTGTGAGTCCGCATGTCTGGATGGAGGAGGAGTTAGAAGCAATCCAAATCTTGGAAGATCTAGGGGGTACACACTTAGAAGACTCCACAGATCAGGTCGGCTACAAGAGACCCTCTTGCAAACGTAGATCTACATTTTTCCCACTGGAAACCATATGTCCTGAGATTAAAGTATTCAGAGAAATGATGTCTAAAGATCTGGACATACTACATCAGCGTGTAAGACATAAACCACCGCTCAATAACAATCTAAGTAGGCCAGAGAGACAAGCCATAATTGAAATCAGCAAATGGGATGATGTCATCATAAAGCCCTCAGATAAGGGTGGTAATGTGGTTATATGGCCTGTACAACTTTACATCGAAGAAGCACAGAGAAAACTACTAGATGTGAGTTGTTATAAACAGCTTCTTATGAACCCCACTGAGAATTTCCAGACAATCTATAATAGGCTGGTTAATGACTCGTATAAAAAAGGAGTCATTAATAAACAGGAAGCTGAATATCTAATAGTTAAAAATCCCAAAGTACCAACATTCTACATGTTGCTGAAGGTGCACAAGAGGAAGGATGAATCACCGGGAAGGCCCATTGTGTTAGGCATAGGGGGATTAAATGAACAGGCTAGTACCTTAATAGACTTACACCTGAGAGATTTTGAGCTCAGTCTTCCTTCATATGTACAGGATACCTTGGATGTGTTACGGAAATTAACAGGCATTAAACTAGAAGACGATTGGCTCCTAGTATCTTTGGACGTCGAGTCTCTATACACAAGCATTAATCATTGTAATGGGCTAAAAGCAGTTAGCCATTTCCTAAGTATGAGAGATGATAGCAGTTTTAACCAATTCCTGATGGAATTACTGGAATTTGTTTTGAATAAAAACTATTTCAGGTTTAATGATAAATACTATCTACAAGTACGGGGCACAGCAATGGGCACAGCCTGTGCACCCACGTATGATAATTTATACTTAGGGTGGTGGGAGCAAGAGCTTGTCTTCTGTGAGGTGAATGACGAATTTATGGAGAATGTCATATTATGGATCCGGTACATACATGATATTTTGCTTATTTGGAAAGGCTCGGAAGAAACACTCACACAATTTATCTCAATATTAAACACCAATCTTCTTAATTTAAATCTGACATTTGAGGTAAGTCAGACATGTGTGACATTTTTGGATCTTAAATTGACTAAGGGTGATGATGGATATATCATCACAGACATGTACCGCAAGAGCACAGCCACAAATAGCCTGCTACATAACACAAGCTCACACTTTCCTCCTACATTACTAAATATTCCAAAGGGAGAGTTCCTTTGTTTGAGAAGGAACTGCTCTGACAATAGAATCTTCAAAGAAAGGAGTATTGAATTGACTAAGAGATTGAGAGATAGAGGATATAGCCATCGTTCCATCAAAAAGGCTATTCAATATACATCTGATGTGAAGAGAGAAAATTAGATTTTTCCCCCCAATAAAGGGAAGGAAAACAGCAAAGAAAAAATGTGGTTCAATGGCAACTTTAGTCAAGAGTGGCGAGAAATAAAAAACATAGCCACTAAAAACTGGCCGATCCTTTTAATGGATCGAGATCTTAGTCTGGAACTATCAAACCAACCCTTGATGAGTTGGAGAAGGTCAAGAAACATTAGAGACTCTATAGTCCATAGCCACTTCGAAAGAGTGACTAAAAAACCTCAAAAAATCAAAGGATCTCATGCCTGTGGGAATTGCAAGGCCTGTACATATATGATAAGAAGGAAGAGATTGAAGATAGACTTGGAATTGCCAGAGAGATCAAAACATTTAGCAATTGTAATACAACTGGAGTCATATATTGCATAGAATGTGTCTGTGGACAGAGATACGTGGGAATGACATCGAGAAAACTGAAATCTCGAATATTGGAACATGCTGGCAACATAAGAAATGTGGAAACTGGCAAAGCCAAAATGAAACAGATTACCACATTAGCCAGACATATCTCCCTGAAACATTTAGGACAAGCAAAGGCTATTAGCGTATACGGCTTGGAGAAAATCAGCTTAGGCATCCGTGGTGGTGATATGACCAAGACATTATTACGCAAGGAAAATGAGTGGATCTTTCTACTTAGGACACTTGCACCACACGGTTTGAATGAGAATATTAATTACAGTGCATTCCTGTAATTATCTAATTAATATCATGAGAACATCCCGCACATGAATCAGATAACCTTTAAAATATCCTATCATTTCCCATTTATAGATAATTTATTATAAAGTGAGATGATGAAGATCACTTTATCCCTTTATATCATGGATAATAATGTACACTTTCCGCTTTTTGACAAAGCAATTTTTGATTTCTATAAAGTCTCTTTTTTTGCATGTTTGACTCAATTAATATTACTGGTCTATTCAATGGTATTAGAGTCCCAATATGTCCCTTCTCCTCCTTGACAAAGTGACTCTAATAGTTCTCTTGAACCTTAGTATCCTGTTATATACGACTCTATATCTTCACACACCTTGTACACACGTACAAATATTTATAAACCATCTGTATAATTATCTTTATATTTTTTATATTATCAATTGTGAAAATACCTATATAGACTATATGTGAGTCACATATGGTAATTCTCCTTCTCAATAGACTGCATATTGCTTGTCTATGTACAAATATGTAGTTTAATAACAAATGTAAGTAAGTGACTCTATATAGGGATCTCTCTTCTGTGTTAAGATCAACAGAATGAGAGACTGTCTGTCTCCCTATTCACTGTGGAGTGTGTGATCCGTTACTACTCATTGTGTTTAAGGTGTATGAAGTGGTAGTACCACTAATAGATATTTAACATACATTGTATGTAATACGCAAGTATTATAGTTTAGCCTATGAGTGTGGCCAAAGGATGGACATCTTAAACATGTTGTTTTTTCCTATGATTGAATGTATGGAGAGAATGATTGCCTGTATGCTCTCTGAACGAGAGCGCAATTTGGCCCTGCCCACTCACAGCTGATTTGGGGAATCATTCTATCTCTGTGATATCATTAGCGTCACGTGACTAGCCCCAAGCACTCCCCCAGTAGGACGCTATTGGAGAAGTCCGTCGATCACACGAATGGTACTTACTTCTGTTTATAATGAGCAGCAGGAACATGCACGCATATGGACCTGTGACAAAACCTGCTGGGTGAAAGGCGCATCGGTCATGCAGGGGATACCTGGGAGCATGCAAACCAGATCCACATATATGCTAGCAGCTATCCCTCCTTCTGGAATCGTGATGCAGTAAGGTTTGATACACTAAATCTTCCTTCTCAGGTCTTAGCTTTTCAGATAGTAAGGGTTAACCTTTACCAGGGGAATCATTCCCCCATATCTGACAAAAAGGTTTGAACCTTTCTTGCCTCCTAGTAGGGCGTCTGGCTCTGCTTGCAGGGTATTCACTGCTCTAAGGGCCTGATTCAGAGCTGAATGCTCTGACCAGAGTGCTCACTCTGAATCAGGGCCCTCCTCCATGAAAATGGAGCGGCCTCCTGGCCGCTCATATAGCTGTGGGTGACCACCCACAGCATATGCGAGCGGCCAAAAAGATGTTCGCGATGGTCTTGACCATCGTGACCATCGGACTTGCGACAGAGACCCTGCAGTAGGCTCTCCCTGCCACAAGCCCTGGAATGATTTTGGCTCTATCAGAGCCAAAATCATTCCCACTGACATCACTAGTGATGTCAGTGGGGCCGGCTTCAGTTGGTAGGCATTCCCATGGGAACGCCTCCATCTGGCAGGCACGCCCACCAAAGTGGGCGTGCTGTCAATCAACATTGACAGCACGCCACCTTTGGTGCGAGACCCGGAGCGATGGAGAGCCCGTCGCTCCTCGGGTCTTGTGCATTCGCATGACGGAGCTCCTGAGCGGGTCTGAATGACCCCCTAAGCACATACCTGTGCAGCTGAGCTGGATTTGTTTGGAACAGAGGCTTTTCCTTTGCATCTCTAATTTTGATACCTTATCTATATGTTTAATTTTATTTTTGCTCACACTTACCAGTATAACTAGAATGAGGGATAAACTGCATTTTACTTATTTAAGTAAATAAACTGTTTATATAGTGGCAGAATAATTGACTGTTGTTATCTATCTAAGTACACAAACTGCATACTGGTAGAATAATTGATTGAGACTACCTATACATCAGCAGAATAATTGATGGTTGCTAATTACCTTAGCACAGAAACCGCCTATATGAGCAGAATAATCAATCAGTGTTCTTCAAAAAGAATATATCACCCATACGTACATCTGAAGAATTGATTTTAGTTATATATTTTTCTTCTTCATAAAATCAATCTTATTATTGACTGAATGGAGTTATACATACCATCGTTATCACTGTTATGATCTCAGCTATTATTTCATATCATTACTTTCTGTACTCTCATCAGCTCCATCTCTGGGAGCTGACAGCAGATGCAGGGGAACTTTGCAAACGCACGTATTGGAGTGGGTGACTCTCATTGTTCATCACTGCTGACGGGCATATGATCAAAAGCAGATCACCACTTCTGAGAAATACTGGCGCTTTTCACAAACTAACCTTGTATCAAAGAAGATAGTGATTCCATCTCATGATGAGAAATTTCTCACAGAATTTGTTGGTGAATGTCATTTATGATCATTGATAATTATATCTTCTTATATATATTGTATGTCGGGGACACCCGCGTCATGTTGCATTTAAACCGACAACAATAGAGCGGGTCTATGAAATAATAGTATGTATTGTGTGGTAGTATTTATGTTCAAGCACCATCACCATTCATGGGCATATGGATATTGGAACATATGAGATGAACTATAAATGACCACAATCATAGAATAGAGCATGCAGATTCTTGTGTACGGTGGTAGATCTTATGTCTAACTATGTGATAACAAGCAATTAGAAGTCAATTGATCTATTTTATTTGAATTTAAATTTCAATTTATCTACTATTGTATATAAATATATGTGTTGTCTGGTGCTAGTGTTAAGAGGAGGACTTTTACTTGTCCCCACACAGCACCACATTGTATGTCCTGTAAGTCTGTTTGATCTTAAGAGATCCAATTAAAATATTTATAATTTTTTAATTACATATAGAGTGCCCCCACAAAAGGAGTTATCTTTTTCTTCTTTGTTTGTATTCAATATTTAACTCTTGGGGAGCACCGCCGGGAACAGAAGATATATCTGTTCATAGTCTTCTGATGTATTTTTACAAAATAGACAAATTATTACCGGTCATATTTATTATGGTGAGCGAATCTAGATAAAAACACACAAAAAACCTGTGCCTGGATCAACTCTTCCAACAGTGCATCTACATTGTAAGCTAAAAAAAACAGTAATATGTGCAGTAGTGTTATAAACTTTGCTCTGTAGAAAAATGATCATTTTAGATGCATGTAATGAGTGTATATTGACATTTAATTAACTGACTTTCCATAGAATACTCTTAGGGCAGTTCTGATTCCGGCGATGGCTGTGGACACGCGGGCATGCCGTGTATAAGATTTTCAACAGCTGATTGGCAACACGGTATGGTAGGACTGTCTGTGGAATACAGATGCATAATTTAAAAAAAATTCGCACAATTTACTTACAGGCTATTTGTGTGCTTGGTAAACTGGTTCATGAGTACTTACAACTGATTTGTTACCTCGGCAATGAAGCATACCCCATGTAAGGATTCTGGAATGTTCCGATATCATCCACAAAGGCGCATTCTGCGCCGCATGGGTCGGCACATCTCAGGTCCTGACTGGCCGGACCTGCATAAGATTAATTCTGATTAATTATGCATGAATAAACATTTGTAAATAAATCTAAATCATGCGGCAGCAGTTGAAGGCATATTCATAAGCTTTAACTTTTTATGTAAATAAATAACTTTATGTAGGCATCGTTAAACAATATATGACCACTTACGGGTTAGAGGCCGATATACATGATCTTCTTCATCTTGCGAAAGGCATGTGATCATATCGTCGTCAGAATTCTCAAAGATGTTCTGGTTTGTTGACTGTTAAAAGAATATATTATATTAATATGCATATCGTTTATATTTTTTACCATTAATGCATATTTTTACATGATAAAACTGTGCACTATGTTGTACATACCTCCATTATTTTTTCTAAGGTTTGGCGTTGGAATAAATGTAATGCTGAAAGACATATTAAAAATATGTATTTTATTACATATGGTTAATCCACAGGTGCTAATCATAATATTTACACAATGCTTATGAATCACAAAACTTATTGTAAATTTTATTTTAATTACGTTAAATCACACCAACCTTTAATTGTGATAACCTGTTTTAAATAATTCCATAAACGTTAATTTGCTAGCGTCGCAATTAGCAAAATAAATCGTTAGCTAATTAAGTGTACTGTATAATTATAAAAATGCCATTATATATATTATTTAATTAGAGACAGCTAACACACATGCTAATGACTGCAATACCAAAAAAAGGCCACTGGATGCCGCTCAAGTCATACGTGATACAGTGCATCTTCAACAGTATACCACTCAAGTCATATCTAATACAGTATACCAAAAAAGGCCATCAGATGCAGCTCAAGTCATGTGTAATGCATTCAAACCATGCAATGCCAAAACCAGCCACTATATACCGCTCATGCAATGTGTAATACATTGTCTATCTGAAAATTTCAAATGGTATCCCAAATGTTGACTGTATAACCTATGTGGTGCATTTGATTCACGAATGATACTCCAATGTATAATTCACGCATTATAAGTATCACCAACATATCCATATATATTAACATATATATATTTATATATATATATATATATATATATATATATAGTTATATATGTAATAAAAAAACACAATTAAAAAGAAGGTAATATTTGTTTAAATAAAAAACAGCAAAACAACAAAAATAAACAAAAACGGATTTGCGCTTTAACTTCTATAAACAGCACATCTGCAATGCTCCACAATTATTTTAATTACACATGGTCAACACCCGCTAACCATCATATTTACACAACATACTTTAAAATGAATCACATGCATATTAACGTTTGCTAATACATGCATTACCTAGAGATACTGTTAGAATAGGAATTACCATGCATATAATTATAAGCCGCTTGTTATGAAACACAAAAATAGCAGTAACCATTATAATCATAACTATGACTTTTTTTTTTAAATGTATCACAGCCCTAATAATCTAATAAAAGTATATACCTGCATATATTACAATTGCCGATTTATATATATATATATATATATATATATATATCAACTTTTAAGAACAATCTAAACATTTTATGAAACACAAAATTATGCTAATTTTCTACACAAAATATAAAAATAACATTTAAAAATATATATACTTACATATGCCTGTATTAGCTTGCTCTGTCTCAGTCTTCAAAACAGTTGTGAATATCAGCAGTCATACAGCCACACTTTTAAAGGCAGAATGTATGAAGCGCCTCCTCTATGGGCATGGTCTTCTTGGTCAAAGGGGGGCGTTTCCTAATGACAGTTCAAATTTTAACTGAAATATTAATGTCACATAATTTTTCACGGGTAACGATATACAAAAAAATGTTAGGTCTTTACAATGCAGGGAGAATTTCCTACCATTCAAGACTGAACAACTCATAGTTTTACAAGTTTGGTGCAAATTATGGTTAAATGTTTAATCACCCGCTTGCTGATATATTAATTGATTTAAATGTGCTATATTAGACATAGCCATGTCTACAGTTTAAAAACACTCGTGCAATATTTTACCAATCTGTATTATGTTATTTTATATATATATTTGGATGATGCAATTGAGATTAATGGCAGCCTAACAATGCACTATTTCAATTTTATCATACCTGATGCATGATTCCTGCATTTAACAGCGGTCTGATTTAAACGTATATTTATCATGTCTGGGCATGTCTGATTTAGTGTTCACAGCATGTATTATGAATATTTCCTCAGAATAATTCTGTTCATAGTCTTTCTGAAATATAGCCTTATATTTGGAGATGCATACATGTTTTTCATCTTTAAATGTATACTCCAAACCAGATACCCATTTCTCACAATGCAATAACATTTTTGGGAAAGCTTCCCTTCTATAGACATTCCCATGACCTTTTTGACAATAACCCATCTGACCTTAGGCAGATGCTCCTCCTAATCGATACCATGCTATGTGTGAGAATTTAAATGAGAAAACCAGATACCCATTTCTCACAATGCAATGCCATCTGTGAGAGTTTACAACCCCCAAGCACAGGCAAAATAGAAAAAGCATTTTAACTTTATTTCAATAAACACATAAATTATATGTTTTAATAGTGTTCAGAGAATTACTTATCATTTTGAATCTAATCACGAATATACGCACAATGCATTTCTAATTTTCTTTCTAATTTACACAATCTGGTTTCATAAAATATAGCTTTACATGGTGTGTTATTAATCATTTAGAGGTGTTGCTTCTGCACCATCTAAGGGTGAACAGCAATACTGTCTGATTAAACATTGAACCCATTTTAAATTAAGGCCTATCGCATTTATATACACATGATATCAATTTTTATATCAAAGCCCTATCAAAAAAATAAACTTTTATATGGATTTAAAATTGAGCCATATAGAATTCATATAAAACTATATCAAAAGGGGAGGAAAAGTGGGAGTGCCAGGGGGAGGGAATATGGGAGGGACTGTGGGCGTGGTAACTGTCAAATTAAGTTTGATGAAAAAATGTTCTCTATCTACTGATTCATAAACTGAACACTGTTACTCCTTTTGGAATGAATGAAACTATCTTTTTCTTGCTTTTTTGTGATCAGGTTGAAGAACCTTGAGATGGGTTTGTACATGTACTGGCCTTCTTGTGACTTTTTTATGGATACACATCCCTCATCTTTTTTTAATTTTCTTTCTTTTTTTTTATTCTTTTTTTTCTTTCTTTTTTAAAAAAAATTTTTATTTTTTTTCCATATTTTTTTTCTTCATTTAGTTTTTGTCAGTTCTGACAGCCTCCTCACATTTCTTACATCTTGTGATTTTTCGTTGGTAATTACAATATTCTCAGATATTTGAGGGGACAAGCATGTGACATATTTACCTCTCTTATCCGCACCAATGTATTTCCTATGGATGTCTGAATTAGTTACAGCCATACCATACTGGCTCTGCCCAATCTCGGATGATTTTGGAAGCCAAGCAGTGCTGGGCCTGATTACTACTAGGATGGGAGACCAACTAGGAAGATTGTGTGCTTTAAAAAAAAAAAAAGATATATACTCAAAAGCACAGATAGTGAGTGGGAGGATATTTTGCACATGATCGCCCTCTTTTTGCCAACAGGCATCTCCTTTTTTCCTGTATGGTGGTCATATTTAAATATGTTATTACCTTAGACATGATTTGTCATGGCCAATGAGGTTTCAGCCCTACATCTAACTTTTCAGTTCATGATTCAACTAAACTTTCTTGTGCCCATATAACATGTCTCTTACATGTGTTTGAGCTCTTTTTGTATTCCTAGAAGCTATCACATTAGACATGCTGGTATATAGGTATGTACAATTGCATTTCTTGTTATGCTCTTGATAAAAGTAATTTCTGACTGAAACATTGAACAAGGCAGAAAAAGTTGTCAGACTGATTCTTTCTTCTACAAGATTTGAGAGTGGTGCCCCTCTTTTTCTGTGCTACATTTATGGTTGCACCAAGGCAAGTAATTTACTGCAGAGCCAGCCTATCTATATATATATATATATATATATATATATATATACTGCAACCATGTTGAGGATGGCACTCCCACTCACAGTAACATGGTGCCCTCCGAAGATAGCAAAAAACGGCAACAAACATATGTACTTGATCGTCTGCACTCAAGGTAAATAATCACAAAGTAGGCAGGGGTTCAGTCATGATTGAACCCCTGCCTACTATGTGATTATTTACCTTGAGTGCTGCCGATCAAGTACATATATATATATATATATATATATATTTACAAAATCAGTGTGCAAGGTACACCTTGACCCATGAGATAATGTATGCAGCTGAACCTCCTGTAAATGCTCATAGTGGCGCCATCTTTCCATAATGTACTTAGAAAAATGTACATTGTGCAAGAGTCTTTGCTCCATACTGCATTTGCTGATTCTTTATCGATAGAAATATGATGGCACCGGGATCATTTACGGGGGGTTCTTATAAATGGCTGCGGCATAGTAGGCTCCCTCATCTTTTAAAATGTTCCTGATATATATTTTTATATATATATTTATATATATATATATATATACTGTGTATATATATATATATATATATATATATATATACTCGTAAATTGATCCAATGCACTCCTCACTGCAGATGTGGTATAGAAGATCAACAGTGTATAGATAGACATGCAATAGTTTGACAGGACTGACAGGTACAAAAAAATTTGATTGATAAATGACAAACAGTATAAAATGTTGATAGGGACAAATGGTAGGCACACAAATGGTTGACACCAAAATGTTTTTAAAAAAAATGTAAGCCTAATCCTTACCCTAACTCCCCCCATTGCCTAAATCTACCACTGGTGACAAACTCTCCCCTAGCAGCCTAACCCTATCCCTCTGCCAAATGCCTAACACTAACCCTAACCACTAACACTAATCTTAAAATTTGTGAAAAAAATGTGTTGACCATCTGTCCCTGTTGACCTTTTGTCCACAATTTGTCAGTCATCATTTTGTACCTTTTAACCCTGTCACCTATTGCTTGTCGACCATCTTGCGTCAATCTATTGTATGTCTATTTAGACACTGTTGACATTCTATAACCCTCCACAGTGACATCATTATCTCATGTATCTTTCCTACTTAAATACATAAGAGGATGTTGTTCACCATCTTTGTTTTTGAGACAACACAGCACCAATACTTACATCTGATGCATCTACCTGTACAGTAAATTAATTTTTAAAGTCAAGTGTCATCAAAACTGGTTGAGTGCACAAGGCTACCTTCAACTATTGAAAAGCCTTTTAATTCTCAGGATTCCACTTAACCATTAATGACTGTTTGCCCTTGGTAAGCAACGGTGGCAAATTGGGAATAAATCTTGTATAATACCCTGTGATTCCAAAGAAAGCCCTTAAACCCTTCTTATTTAGGCTGTGGCCCATTTGGTATTGCCTCAAGTTTATTAAATTGGGGCTTTATTAAACAACTGCCTATAGTGTATCCAATATACTTAAGCTCTTCTATCCCTAAGCAACATATTTTTGGTTTGGTTGTTAATCCTGCCTCATGGATGGAGTCCAACACTGCTTGTAACCTGGGTAAGTAAAGGAGCCTATCCATTACACAACTTTGTGAACAATCCGACCAAAACCAAGCAGTGTTGGTCACATTGTTCACAAAGTCGAGTAATGGATACCCGGCAAGGACCAGCAATATGCGTGCACGCTGGGTCCTTGCCGACCCTGACTATCTACACTATGTGACTCTACAATTCCATCTAATTCCATCTAATTTTAAAAAAAATTAATTTCTTTAGACACCGATTCCATTTGGGCTTTTGGTATTCTATAGGGCTTTAGGTTAACCTTTACCCCTGGTTCAGTGATTATGTCATGATTAATTACTGTTGTTTTACCAGGTCAGAAAACAAATCTTTATTTCTTACTAGAAATGATTTATCCTCTAGCTGTTGAATAGTTGAAAGGGTTTTGGTTATTGTTACTTCAGGTGCCATATATATTGCAGCTGCCGGAGGGATCAGGGAGGCTGAAAGAGCTACTACATGGTTTCTTTTCCCAGGCTGATATGATTTATAATTAACCTCACCCACTTTTTCTATGATTTCAAATGGTCCTTGCCACCTGGCCAAAAACTAACTTTCTACAGTGGGAACCGAAACAAGCACTCTGTCCCTAGGAGCAAAGGTTCATAATTGGACATCACAATTGTACACCATTTGTTGTGTTACTTGTGCTCTCTCACTATCAGCACCATTGCAGCTATTCTTTCCTACATCTGAGAAACATGTTCAATAATAATTTAATACAGGCTGAGTTGCCCCATCCCATGTCTGTTTTACAATATCCAGCAATTCCCTTGGTTGTCTCCCATACAGCAAATTAAAAGATAAAAACTCTGTGGAAGATTGTGGGATCACTCTAATGACCAGTAATAGATGGAGTATATAATAATCCCAATATTTCTCATCTCTATCCACCAATTTCCTTAGCATACTCTGTAGAGTTTTGTTAAACATCTCAACTAAACCATCAGTCTGTGGATGATACATGGATGTCCTTAGATGAGTAACCTTAAACAGGTGCCACAACACTTGATTCTAGACATAAATGGGGTACACTGTTCAAGTAGGATTTCCTAGGTATTCCCACTCTGCTAAAGACATGTACTAGTTCCTAACCAATTCTCTTTGTTGGCAGACTTTATTAGAGGTTCAACCAAATCTATTGTTACTGTTTTCTCTCAAATGGGACCTCAATAAAGGATAATGGGACAAGCAGACTTCTATAATGGAGCCTGGAAGCATAGTACTGACATTTAGGGCAGTATGCACAGTATTCATATACATCTTTATGAAACCCTGGCTAGAAAAGCAGTTGTAAAATTCTCAAAGAGGTTTGCTTTACCCCTAGATGTCCTGCAGTTATGTGACCATGAGCCAGATATAAAAACCATTCATCTATATGCCTCAGGAGCTATCAATTGTTCCACAATATCTTCTCCTTTCTTGGACACTTGTCCCAACAAATCCTGATGTACTGCCATGTGAGGGTATGACAGCCCACTATCAGGCTCTACTGGTTTTCCATCAACTGCTTTTACATTCTCTCTATGCTTTACCAAAGTAGGGTCTTTTAACTGTTCTGAGGCAAAGATATATTTTCTCACTTCAACATTCGGCATACAGTCAACTGGTTCAACAACATTTCCTACTTCAATAGGAGGATATACATTATTATGTGCCCCACTGCTGCTCTCATCACTCTCTGACTCCTCAAACATGCTAAAGGGAACACTTCAGACTCAGGGAGAACTTCCACTGTCACTGTATCAGTAACATTATCACATGGGTCAGGTTTACCTCTGTAACACTTCCAGAAGTGGGAGAAATCTCTCCCCAATATAGCATCAAATAAGGAACTAATCCAAGAGTGACTACTTGGGATCTATTTTCACTTCAGCAGCATCATTATGCTGAGTATACATATACAGGTTATACCAACAGTTCTATCCTAACATTTTGAGGGGTTCACCAACTCAGCTTTTACAAGAGTACCCTGGTTACCAGAATCCAACAGGGCCTCAACCCTTTTGTCTTCTACAGTTATTATACACATTTTTTTATCTGACCTGTGGGTCTGTAGAACAGGCATGCCGAGCAAAGAAAGACACTCTGAGATTTACATAAGCAGTATAACAATGCATAGGTAAGTGCACAATTAGCATCTAAAACTTCTGATCAGTGTCAGACTAGATCATGGAGGGCCCACCAGAGAATGTAGTGATTGGGGCCCATGCTTAAGAGGTGTCTCCAGAGGGGTATGGCCAGCCACCACAGATGGACTTGGCGAGTCATTAGAAAGGATATAGTCAGCCTGGAAAACACAGGGCCCCTTTATAAAGAATGGGACCAGGGTGTTTCAGTAATGCCCACTTAGATTGACAGGAGGACTAATTGTATGTAGTTTCAATGGAAATAAACCCTGCACGCAGTTTCTGACTTACATAATTTAAGAATTAAAGAAATAATATAGGCAAATTTGTGCAATAAAATATAGAGTGCAGCTACAATTAGTGCAGAAAGATAGAATCCACAGAAATATCTAAACGTGACACAAATAAATCCCAAAATATGTACCAAAAGTCATGCGCTCTCTATATACCACAATAAGAGATGTTTATAATTTCACCACATATACAAAATAAAAAAAATCACCGTTTGCAATGATCTGAAATATGATGTGGTAATCTTTAACACTGATTTTTATTCATCTAAATAGCATACAGGATTACTTCTCTTCTTTTTCTAAAATCTGGAAAAAATATCTTCTGCTGTGCAGGCTCAGTTACACAGTTTCAGGAAGACAAAGAACACAAGTACAATAAACCTTTAGGAAACACAGGTTTTAATTTACAAGTTGCACTTACAAGGATGAATGAAATACACACATATCAAAATGCAGGGCCAGATTAAGGCTTGTGGGGGCCCTGAGGCAACTTAGTTGTGGGGGCCCACACCAAGCCACGTGGAACTTACTCCCCCTCCCCATGAAGCCTATCCATACCCCTACTGATTACTTACCTTCTGGCTCTGTGTTGTGAATTCCAGAAACCAGGAAGTCATTTGTAGTCTCATTCCAATGGTGTATCTTTTACATTTTCACCAATTAATGATCATGGCAGGTGACCACAAGGGTGGGAGGGATCATACAACTATGTCCATTATATATAAAGTCCTCTATAGTATCCAGATCATTACCAATATAAAATTGAAACATACATAAGTAAATTAAAACTTTTTTATCATATAAAACATTAAAAAACATTGAAAAGCAGAAAATGTGCAAAGAAAGCATAAAGTACAATGGTGCCGAAAAAATGCATAACAGATGCAGCAAGAATGTGCATATGGAGAACTACAAGGAGGGATAGTATCAAGTGAGGAAACATTTTAATTCAAAGTTCCCATTTAATCCCCTCGGAACAAGGGTTCCCAAATGATTAATCAATTTCATCTCAACTCATGTGTCCATCTGGGCCGGCTGGAGTATCTGGAGCTCCAATCAGGTTGCGTCCTGTTTGACAACATTTGGACTGTGGGACTCCCATCCAGACTGCTGCTGTGTGTCACTATTGGATTCCATTTTGATATGCCTGTATTTCATTCATCCTTGTAAGTGCAACTTATAAATTGAAACCTGTGTTTCCTAAAGGTTTATTGCACTATGTTTTGTGTTCCATGTCTTCCTGAAACTGTGAAACTGAGCCTGCATAGCAGAATGGAAGATATTTCTTACAGATTTTAGAAAAAAGAAGATAAGTAATCCTATATTCAGATTGGCTGTACAGATTAAATAAAAATCGGTGTTAAAGATTACCACCTCATATTTCAGTTCATCTCAAAGGGTGATCATTTTTATTTTGTATATGTTGTGACATTTTACATATCTCTTATTGTGGTATATAGAGAGCTTCTGACTTTTGGTACATATTTTTTTGGTTTATATAATATAAGTGCACAAACTAGAACCTGACCCCAAGTGGAGGGGAGGGGGCCTTTAGCCAGTGGAGCACACTGGGGATTTCTCCTGTACCCCTGTGGACAAGTCAGTCCCTACATCTGATCCTATTTTTATCAAATCTTATATGAGATGGGCAAATCTCCAAGTTCTAAGCCTACAGTCTCTGAACGTTTAAGTTCATTCCACCGCCCAGCACCTTTTCCCTTCACAGTCTTATCGGAAATTTCTGGAGTTTTCCGTTGTGGGACTAAGGGCCCGGATAGGTACACTCAATAGTTCCTCAGCCACCATCTCTACAAGATGATCTGCTGCTCATGGCTCACCCACTTGTGCAGAACTGCAGAAGGACAATAGATATCGGTCATAATGAACACTTCCATGATCTGTGGTCCTGTCCTTGAAAAAGTGACAGGAGCACATGATATGTGTTGGAGAACTTTTGGGGGAACCCAGCACACAGGCACTACTTTCCATCCTTTACCCACATTCCCACCAGAGTGAAGTCATCGATCATGGCCCACTGAGGCCCAGGCGCACCAGAAGAACAGACAGCAGGAACTTAGCTGCACCTTCCCTAACCACCAACACAGCTACTAGGAGGATAGATTCAGGGTAAGCCAGGGTCAGCATAGCTCCAGGACTGTGTACATTATCAGAACCCCATTAACATTTGCAATTAAGCATTATTAATAACCAATTATATATTTTTTCAGGTGTCACTCACATCTTTTATTCTAATTGTTTTATTTATTCTTTTTTGGTTATTTTATTCATTTTATTCTGTTTTAGACACTGGTTTATTTGTTTTTTGTTTGTGTTATTTTTCCACCCAATTAAGTGCTCATAATTACCCAACTGTCACAGTCTCTGGTTGAAGCCACTTCTTGGTAATACAGTTTAGGTCATGCATTTTGAGAGCAAGGAGGTTTATCCATGTAGTTTTCCCAGAGACAAACTCGTTGGGCCAAATGTAATAGGGTGAGATTTTAGAAAATGTGGAAGCTTAGCAGTAACCTCTCACACTATTACATTGATCGAGTTGTATTTTCAAAACAGGAAACACCTGGATGAGAGTTTAAAACTTGAGATATTTTTTAATCTGAAAAACATACAACATATTCTGTGAATTTATTACATTGGCTGAGTTTCCTCTCACATTTTCTAAACTCTCACCCTATTACATTTGGCACATTGTGTTTGAACAAACACTGTGGCACCTAAACAAGTGAAAATTCCAGTTTTCAGTTTGTCGTAGTAAAGGAAATCAGCAAGACTTAAATCAAAATACATCTTTTGTGATTCTCCTGACAAGAACCGTACCAAAAAAACCTGCCCACTGATCTTTAGGCCAACTTTCTCTCTCAGCTGTTCTTTCAAATATTAAATAGGCTTAAAAATCATCACTGTTTTTTTCATCTTTTTCAGAAAATGACCAGCCCATATGGAGATGGGGCTAGTTGTGATGTCCAGAGAAGTATTTCTGGATGGTGCCACTAGGCGCTATGCCACCTCTTTAAAAGCTTTGTAATTGTGGTGCAGTTGCCTGCAGAGTTCATTGATAACTAATTGCTGTTGCCTCTGGTTTTCCTTAATGGCCAATTGCTGCTGCCTCCAGATCTCCTCAACATCCAATCCTCTGAGACTTCTCAATGGCTATTTTCTGCACCTTGGTGGCTTCCTGCTAAGTTGATGTAACCAAAAGCAAGGTCTTAACTACATCTTCCATGTTATCTTTTGGTGTAGGGAAAAAGCAGAATCTGGCTTCTCTAACCATCTGATGATGACACCATGTAGTTTACAATATTACAGTCTCCCCCACCCCCACCCAAAAAAATGGGTGTCTGTCACTGTAAATTATTCACATTCATTTTTATGGATGCAATTTAAGTGCCTTGCTCGCATCCTCAACCTTGTGCCACAAGATCAGGTCAAGAGGTGTGGTCTCTTGGGGTAAACAGTAGCACTTCTCTTGCAGCAGATGAATATTAGCACACCAGTCCAGTGCCTTGGCACAAGTAACCACAGCTAGTTTTATTTCACAGCACAAAAAAGAAAATATAAAAATAAATCTGGGCCTGTCCAGCTCTAACTATACAGAAGTCTACTTCTATAAGGCAGGATTACCTAGTGTTAAACTCACACGAAACAGTATTTAAATACAGCACTTACATAAAAACATAGCAGTGTCTCTCAACAAGTTTGTCAGCCTGCTCCCAAGGTAGTGAGAGGCTGCCCAGAGAAACAAACACCCATTTTATCAGCCTCTCACAGGTGGTCTGGCATTCAAGGCTGCTCATTACCTAGATCATTGAAACAAAGATAATATATATACAGTATATTTCACATTTGTCAACTCAGGTCACAATCCATGCAAGCCCCCTTGAGACACCTTCCATGTGGCTGCCATAGGAGTCACCACCTACTTTCTTTTATCATCTCCCACCACTTTCTTATGAAACCAGGAAGGCAATTCATCATAACTAATATGGCCCATTAACCATTCGCAAAAGGCTAGTTTCTACATACTTAAAGTATTGGCCCTTTCATCTTCAGAGGTCCGAATGGACCACCTGATATTCAGAATACTCCAAAAACCTTTTGGAGTTTGCCTACAAGAACAAATGCCATTTTCAGATGGTGCTTGTTCTCGGAGCCCTGCTCCTTCATATGGGAAGGAATTCTGGGGATGCATAAAGGGATCCAAGCAGGTCCCTCCACTGTCTCCACACTGCCTCCTAAGCAGCTTTGCCCATGCTTGACCACACATACAAAGAAGCTCATGATGGGAAGAGGTACTGTAAGTAATGCTTACACTTCTGTAGCAGTGCTACTAATAGCAGGGACAGCTGCTTTTCAGAGGAGCTGTCCATGCACCGAAGCAATGATAAATTGCTCTGGTGATAAGTATCCCATACAGCCCCCAATGAGTAGACACCTTGGTGAGAAGCACCTAATATTACCTTTTGATTTGACTGCCTACTCTTATGTGCACAAAAGACATCACCAGCAAACCCTTTATATTGTCTATATAGAAACAGAGTCACATTACAGCACACCAAACTGTTTAAGGGAATAAACTGATTATGTCTCACGCTTACAACATAAACACCCACAGTAGGAAAACACAGAGATGCAGCTCAAGAGAAAACCACCGGATAGTGGAGGCTTTTATGCCAGTTCCAGTTTCATAACATAAAGAAAATGTCACAAGGAGGAAGCTGCTGAGGAAAGGTGAGAAAGTCAGAACACAGTAGGCGTCAGCTGGGAGATATAGTGATGTTTATGAACTGGTATGCGCCATGTGAGCGCCATCTGAGCATGTGAGCGAGTCTAAAGACAATGCAGTAACCTCACTTCCACATAATAAGTGATTGGTAAAGCTGTGATGTCACGGTGAATTGAAGTAAGAAATTCTCTATTTGGATCACCTAAATATCTGTGATATAGGGCAAAAAAAGTGTCTAATGTGCCTAAAATATTCCCAAAACTTTTATTTCTGGTTCAAACAAAAACCGTTTTTATTAAACATTTGAACAAATTAATATATTTTAAAAATAATCCCTCAAGTTCAAAGTGTTATAACAATCACATTCATACATGTATTTAGATGAATGTCTTAATAATGACATTCCCTAATAACAGAGGGTTACAGAGTGAAGAAATGAGGGGGGCAGTGGCACATTTTTATTGTGGACCCCACCCCCAGCAAGATATCAGTGAAACTATGGTGCAAAGTCAGTCCTTCTTCAAGGTGTTATCTATAGAAATGAAATATATTGATATTCCCCTTTTACTTTATTTTTATTATACTTAGCAAGTTAATGAGATGAAATGTACAAAGAAGTAACAATGAGCAACATTTGAAAAACTGTATCTGTGAAATTTTCGCTGCATTCTGCACTTGGCTGGGAAATAATTCACGTTCCACTCACAGAATCTGTAATATGGTCCATGTGACATGATGACTATAGGGTGAGTGCACTTTTGTTTATCAGTAATCAGTAAGCCAGGGTGTCAGGGCACATTATTGCATCAAGATATCCGTAAATATGAAATGGTTAATGCACATGAGCCACAATTGAATAAAAAATTTAAACAGATAAACTAAATAACTTTTAAGTTCCAACATTTGCTTATTTATTTACTATATATTCTTGATTTATTTTTATTTAATACAATAATTAATCATTCCTGTGTCGTGTAAAATGCACTTAGTATCTTCAGCCAGCAGGTGTCACACAAGTGTCTTTCTCTGATTTGTGACATCAACAGGGTCTGTGATTTTCTTGATTTTATAATTCAGAGAGGAAACAACAATGTTAAATATTTCATGTAAGTCCTTTCTAAAAAGCCAATAAATGGCTTCCAAAGCACTTGGTAACACACAAAGCCACACACTTCACTGATTTATAATCCAAGACCCTGAGGTATATTTACTAAAGTGAGAGTTTTTTAAAGTGAAGATGTTGCCTGTAGCAACCAATCATATTCTACCTTAGGGTGCATACACACCAGGATGATATCGGCATGATTTGGCTTATTGGTATGACAAATCATGTATAATGTATAGTGTGTGTGCACAATTGCGCAGTCCCACTGGTTGCATGCATTATTGTGTGATTGGCTGTGCTGCACAGCCAATCACACGATATCGCATGCGGCGTCATACATATTAATGAAGGAAAGAACAAGTAATCGTTCCATGCAGGTAGTCAGCATTTAGAGCTGGTTAAAGGGGTGGTTAGAGAAAAGCAGATGTGTCAGACCATTTAAGCTCTATTTTCTGTGAGTGCATAAGTTAGCTACTTTGTTCATGCTTGCAACAGGAGACCGCGCTGATTATCTGGAGACCCGCCATGTCTGTGACAGCATAGCAGTAGATAGAGAACACTTTTCCATCAAACTTAATTTGACAGGTACCACGCCCATTTCTCCACCCCCTGCCACTCCCCCTTTTCCGCCCCCTTTGATATCGCTTCATATAAAATTTATATGGCTTAATATAAATTTTATGTGGCGCAATATCTTTTTGATATCTTTTTGATAGGGCTTGATAAATAAATATAAATCAAATGTATATAAATGCAATAGGATTATATAACAGCGATAGTGTTTTATTTCATTTTATATAAAATGGGGTTTCATCTAAAGTTGTTGCTGGGGGAGTGAAAAGCATTCTGTGTTTGAGATGGAGAATATGTTTGTCCAGGCCTATATCCTGTGGAGAAGCATGAAATTGTGACAAATGTGAAGCACATGTTCTGTCTTCACACCTGATGTAACTAGAACAGTGCAGTCTGGAGGATGGGCTCAGACATACCCAGACATGATCACAATTTATCTCACATCAAGTTTGATTGTATTTAACATCAGGCTTTGTTAAATACGGTCCTTAGATTCATACGATAACATCACTATAAATATGTATTCAATTGTAAGATACAAAAGTTTTGATAGGGGTTTTGTTATAAAAATCGAAGTCAAATGTATTTAAATGCGATAGGGTTATATAACAGCGATAGTGTTTTATTTCATTTGATATAAAATGGGCTTTCATCGAAAGTTGTTGCTGGGGAGTAAAAAGCATTCTGTGTATAATGTTAGATGTTGCATCAGCAAGATGATGCGATCTCTTAAAATAGCGTGCTGATTTATAAATTAGGCTTACAAGCGGTGAATATTGTTTATTCGATTCAAACAGATTAGCTATAAAAGTGGGAAAACTAAAAGCCCCTATCACAGGCGCACACATATCAGTAGAGAATGAGTAAATATAATTATAATTGTGGGAATGCTTCAGAAAAAAAGATTTTACTGTTGAAACTAGATTGGGATCTGTGTCACAACTGCTAATGTTTTTTAAACAACAGGGTGTCCGGCTGAGCCTGTTATCACACACATGGCATCATTCTGAAGGAGGCAGGATGTTGTTACGATTGTTTATTAAAGGGCCATGTATTACAGAACATAAACGACAATGTCAAAAGGTCGTGCAGCTCTGTCAGAAGGTTATGAGTTTTTATGTATGCCTATTTAAAATACAGACAGCCTATTTAAAATACAGGGCTTGAGATGGAGAATATGTTTGTCCAGGCCTATATCCTGTGGAGAAGCATGAAATTGTGACACATGTGAAGCACATGTTCTGTCTTCACAGCTGATATAACTAGAACAGTGAATTCTGGAGGATGGGGCTCAGACATACCCAGACATGATCACAATTTATCTCACATCAAGATTTGATTTTATTTAACATCAGGCTTTGTTAAATACGGCCCTTAGATTCATACGATAGCATCACTATAAATATGTATTCAATTGTAAGATATAAATTCAAATAAGCAACATGGCGCAATATTAGCATTAGGTTGTCTTTAACCTGAAATGATAAACTGTGCTATATAAGTTAAAGCCAGATAATTGTTGTATCCTGTTTGTTAAATTATCTCGTGTTTGCATTTAAATTATAGGCCGCTCTATGTCTAATAGCGTGCATTTAAATAAATGAGAAAAAAATATAAAATGTATATATATAAATATATATATATATACACACACACACACACACATTTTTATAATAGCATGCGGACGATTAAACATTTAACCAAAATCTGCGCTAAACTTGTAAAACCATGGTTTATTTAGACTCAAATTAAAGCTAATTTTCCGTACAATATAAAGACCTAAAAATTTTTAGTATATCATTTTCCAGAGAAAAATTATGTGATTATTAATAAATAAGTTAAAATCTGAACAGAAGATAGTGAATGCCCCCCTATGACCATGCCCACAGAGGAGGCGTTTCATACATTTAAACTTTAAAAGAGCAGCTGTTTGTCTGCTGATATTCACATCTGTTTTGAAGACTGAGACAGACCAAGCTTATACAGGCATATGTAAGTATTTTTAAAAAGTCATAGTTGTGGTTATAACGGCTACTGCTATTTTTTGTGTTTCATAACAAGCGGGTTATAAATATATGGTGGTAATTTCTAATGTTTCAAGTGTTCTTAAAAGTTGTTATATATATCGGTAATTGTAATATATGTGGGTAAATACATTGATTAGATTATTACGGTTGTGATACATTTTTTTTTTTTTTTTTAAAAGTCATAGTTGTGGTTATAACGGTTATTGCTATTTTTTGTGTTTCATAACAAGCGGGTTATAAATATATGGTGAAAATTCCTAATGTTTCAAGTGTTCTTAAAAGTTGATATATATATATCGGTAATTGTAATATATGCGGGTAAATACATTGATTCGATTATTACGGTTGTGATACATTTTCATTTTTTTTTCTTTTTTAAAAAGTCATAGTTGTGGTTATAACGGTTTGTTTCATAACAAGCGGGTTATAAATATATGGTGGTAATTCCTAATCTAACAGCATCTCTTGGTAATGCATGTGTGAGCAAATTTTAATATGCATATGATTTATATTTTGTTTATACAAACATTACCTTCTTTTAATCGTGTTTTTATTACATAAATAAAGTTTTATATATATATATATATATATATATATATGATTTTATATATATATATATATATATATATATATATATTTATATATGGATATGTTAGTGATACTTATATTGCGTGAATTATACGTTGAAATTTCTTTCATGAATCAAATGGTCCACTCATACTATACAGTTAACAGTGGGATGGAATTTGAAATTTTCAAAGATAGGCGGTGTATTACGTATGATTTGAGATGCATCTAGTGGCGAGTTTGGGCATTGCAGATTGATGCATGTTAATATGCATGTGGTTCATTTTAAATTATGTTGTGTAATTATGATTAGCGGGTGTTGACCATGTGTAATTAAAATATATATTTTTAATTTGTCTTTCAGCATAACTTTTATTACAAGGCACACCCTTAGAAAAAATAATAATGGAGGTATGTACAACACAGTTTTATCATGTAAAAATATGCGTTAACGGTAAAAAATATAAACGATTTGCATATTAATATAATATTTTGTTTTAACAGTCAACAAGCCAGAACATCTTTGAGATTTCTGATGATGATATGATCACGTGACTTTCGCAAGATGAGGAAGATCATGTATATCGGCCTCTAACCCATAAGTGGTCATATATTGTTTAACGACGTTTACATAAAGTTATTTATGTATTTTTTATTTATTTATTTATTTATTTATTTTTTGTAATTTATTTTGCAAATGTTTATTCGTGCATAATTAATCAGAATTAATCCTATGCAGGAACAGCTGGTCAAGACCTGTGAAATGCCGACCCATACGGCGCAGAATGCGCATTTGGGGCTGAGATCGGAACGTTCCAGAATCCTTACATGGGGTATGCATTGTCACCGCAGTCTGAAAATAGCTGTAGGTATCCATGGGTATTTTAACGACAATACAAAATGCCTGTAAGTAGATCATGCAATATGTTTTTAAATTATGCATCTGTATTCCACAGACAGTCCTACCATACCATGTAGGCAATCAGCCATTGAAAATCTTCTACGCGATGCAACAGCATGTTCACCACTGGTGCGGGCGACAGAATTGTCCCGAGAGCATTCTATCGAGGGTAAGTTAATTAATCAACGCTATACGTTCATTACACGCATCTAAAATTATGATTTTTCCACAGAGCAAAATGTATATCACTGCTGCACATCTAAATGCTTTTTATTTTTTATTTTAGCGTTCGATGTAGATGCGCTATATAATACGGATCTGGTGGATTATTGCAGCGCAATAACGGTTGATGAATTGCCCGGAGAACCACAGGCCCATACAACGGCGGACTGGATAACAACGCCGCAATTGTCCGATGCTGACAAAGAGAACCAATGCACACCGGCGCCTCTGAACAGCCATTATCGTCTTGCCAGTTCTACACCGTTGATAATGAACCAATTGTACAATAAAATCAAGCCACATAGACGGGTGAGAGCTTTGCCACACACAACGCATTGGGTGCATGAACCATTAAATCAAAAGCAATTAAATAGGAGACTGAGTTATACTGACGAATCAGCACCAAAAAGAAGGCAGATGCCGTTGCAAAGTGTACACGAAAGTTGTAACGGTGGTAAGACATACAGACTCACAGGTCAGGATGATGATGATGATAATAATCAATCACCATGCCTTAGTGTAAGCACTGGCACAGGTTGCGCAAAGGTTAAGAGGACCAACAGGCGTGATGAACAAGTGCCCTGTGCCAGCGTTAACACTACCGCAGAGGTCAGCAATATCACCTCAAAAAAGAAAGAGCAGGCATACAAAAGAACATAATGTTATAATATTACCATCTGTACGGGTCAGTCCTATTACAATATCAGAAACCCAATCTGATACAATTATCATCCCAGACACGCAGGTAGAGTCCATTTTGATAAGGGATGATGATGATCTGCTTCAAAATGCCCAGGTGTTCTGGGCATCAGATGTAGAATCGCATGAGGGAGGTGGTGTTTCAGGCGCCCGGAGCATCGGAGTCAGTGTGTCTGTGAATGAGCCGCCTTCTGCTGCGCTGGATGATGCTGTCGCAGGGGCATCAGGCAACAGTGGTAGACATCATCCAGCATCGCTGAACACGCTGGACGATGCTGTCACAGGTCCATCGGGCGTAGGATCGACAGGTGCGGGTGTTGGTCGACAACCCACTACAGGTACAGCAGCGAGGACAGAAGGCGTGAGTAAGCTATCAAAATTAAAATATCACGCTATGTTAGGCATGATTTTTAGAGAGCTCATATGCGTGAAACACATAGCGGAGGGGTTGTTAACGCGACACGCTGAAATAATGCGCAGCAGACAACATGACCAGCGCAGGCTTTTTAATTTATTAACCATTATATGGATGGTGCAACAGAGCAGGATAGATTAGGTAGTGAAACTAATGCATTCATACAGGCCCTTGCATTCGGTAAAAAAAAGAAATGACTAATTATGACGGGTCGTGGATTGAACCGCCATGCAGCGCGTAGAGTGCAGTGCTGTAAAAATACATACAGACGTTTAAAAGTAAAGGGCGCTATTCAGACTTTAATAAATGCAAGACAGAAACAGCTTAGACTAGGACGGCATGGCATGTCTAGATTTAGTGACCAGAGTGACAACGCAGCATCGCACCGCGTAGATAGACGATCATCACAGATGGACCATGCCGTAGCATCACCCGTACCTGTCGGTCTGGAATCTCCCGGTAATAATCAGGAGACATACCCTGTGTTTTTAGAATCCATCGACAGATACGAGCAAAACCACCCCAATTTCAGGGCGTCTGAAATCCACCACCATTTCCGGTTTGTCAATTTGGATAGGGTTACATCGTTTGTAGATGCTATGAGGGCAATAAACAACGCAATACAGACTTTGCTCGACAGCTACATGGTTAATGTCGACCCTAATGATCATGTGCAGTTAAGGTTAGAGGGCAGTAGTTTACACAATGCAATATATTCACATCGCAAACCGCATGATACTTTAGACGCCGTCAGTTTTTTTAATCAGATAACAAACACGCTGCAAAGTAATTCTGAGGTGTTAATTGATACAGAGTTGAAATTTGTGATCTCTGTTTTCAAGAATCGCGTAGGCGGTGCCCTGATGGGCCGACGTCTGCGGAGAATACCACACAGTCTTATTATTGAGAAACGCAGACGTCGGCCCATCAGGGCACCGCCTACGCGATTCTTGAAAACAGAGATCACAAATTTCAACTATGTATCAATTAAAACCTCAGAATTACTTTGCAGCGTGTTTGGTATCTGATTAAAAAAACTGACGGCGTCTAATGTATCGTGCGGTCTGCGATGTGAATAAATTGCGTTGTGTAAACTACTGCCCTCTAACCTTAACTGCACACGATCATTAGGGTCGACATTAACCATGTAGCTGTCGAGCAAAGTCTGTATTGCGTCGTTTATTGCCCTCATAGCATCTACAAACGATGTAACCCTATCCAAATTGACAAACCGGAAATGGTGGTGGATTTCAGACGCCCTGAAATTGGGATGGTTTCGCTCGTATCTGTCGATGGATTCTAAAAACACAGGGTGTGTCTCCTCATTATTACCGGGAGATTCTGGACCGATAGGTACGGGTGATGCTACGGCATGGTCCATCTGTGATGATCGTCTATCTACGCGGTGCGATGCTGCGTTGTGATTCTGGTCACTAAATCTAATCATGCCATGCCATCCTAGTCTAAGCTGTTTCTGTCTTGCATTTATTAAAGTCTGAAAAGCGCGCTTTACTTTTAAATGTCTGTATGTATTTTTACAGCACTGCGCTCTATGCGCTGCATGGCGGTTCAATCCACGACCCGTCATAATTAGTCATTTCTTTTTTTTACCGAATGCATAGGCCTGTATGAATGCATTAGTTTCACTACCTAATTTATCCTGCTCTGTTACACCATCCATATAATGGTTAATAAATTCAAAAAGCACGCGCTGGTCATGTTGTCTGCTGCGCATTATTTCAGCGTGTCGCGTTAACAACCCCTCCGCTATGTGTTTCACACATATGAGCTCTCTAAAAATCATGCCTAACATAGCGTGATATTTTAATTTTGATAGCTTACTCACACCTTCTGTCCTCGCTGCTGTACCTGTAGTGGGTTGTCGACCAACACCCGCACCTGTCGATCCTACGCCCGATGGACCTGCGACAGCGTCGTCCAGCATGTTCTGCGATGCTGGATGATGTCTACCACTGTTGCCTGATGCCCCTGTGACAGCATCATCCAGCGCAGCAGAAGGTGGCTCATTCACAGACACACTGACCCCGATGCTCGGGGCGCCTGAAACACCACCTTCCTCATGTGATTCTACATCTGACGCCAAGAACACCTGGGCATCTTGAAGCAGATCATCATCATCCCTTATCAAAATGGACTCTACCTGCGTGTCTGGGATGATAATTGTATCAGATTGGGTTTCTGATATTGTAATAGGACTGACCCGTACAGATGGTAATATTATAACATTATGTTCTTTTGTATGCCTGCTCTTTCTTTTTTGAGGTGATATTGCTGACCTCTGCGGTAGTGTTAACGCTGGCACAGGGCACTTGTTCATCACGCCTGTTGGTCCTCTTAACCTTTGCGCAACCTGTGCCAGTGCTTACACTAAGGCATGGTGATTGATTATTATCATCATCATCATCCTGACCTGTGAGTCTGTATGTCTTACCACCATTACAACTTTCTTGTACACTTCGCAATGGTGTCAATCGCCTTCTTTTAGGTGCTGATTCGTCAGTATAACTCAGTCTCCTCTTTAATCGCTTTTGATTTAATGGTTCATGCACCCAATGCGTTGTGTGTGGCAAAGCTCTCACCCGTCTATGTGGCTTGATTTTATTGTACAATTGGTTCATTATCAATGGTGTAGAACCGGCAAGACGATAATGGCTGTTCAGAGGCGCCGGTGTGCGTTGGTTCTCTTTGTCAGCATCAGACAATTGCGGCGTTGTTATCCTGTCCGCCGTTGTATGGGTCTCTGGTTCTCCAGGCAATTCATCAACCGTTATTGCGCTGCAATAATCCACCAGATCCGTATTATATAGCGCATCTACATCGAACGCTAAAATAAAAAATAAAAAGCATTTAGATGTGCAGCAGTGATATACATTTTGCTCTGTGGAAAAATCATAATTTCAAATGCGTGTAATGAACGTATAGCGTTGATTAATTAACTTACCCTCGATAGAATGCTCTCGGGGAAATTCTGTCGCCCGCACCAGTGGTGAACATGCTGTTGCATCGCGTATAAGAATTTCAATGGCTGATTGCATACATGGTATGGTAGGACTGTCTGTGAAATACAGATGCATAATTTAAAAACATATTGCATGATCTACTTACAGGCATTTTGTATTGTCATTAAAATACCCATGGATACCTACAGCTATTTTCAGACTGCGGTGACAATGCATACCCCATGTAAGGATTCTGGAACGTTCCGATATCAGCCCCAAATGCGCATTCTGCGCCGTATGGGTCGGCATTTCACAGGTCTTGACCAGCTGTTCCTGCATAGGATTAATTCTGATTAATTATGCATGAATAAACATTTGCAAAATAAATTACAAAAAATAAATAAATAAATAAATAAAAAATATATATTTTTTTTTTAATGTAAAAAATAATAATAATAATAATAAATAAATAAATAAACAATTCAGCACCCTTTTTTATATAAATAAACAACTTTATGTAAACGTCTTTAAACAATATATGACCACTTACGTGTTAGAGGCCGATATACATGATCTTCCTCATCTTGCGAAAGGCACGTGATCATATCATTGTCAGAAATCTCAAAGATGTTCTGGCTTGTTGACTGTTAAAACAAAATATTATATTAATATGCAAATCGTTTATATTTTTTACCGTTAACGCATATTTTTACATGATAAAACTGTGTTGTACATACCTCCATTATTATTTTTTCTAAGGGTGTGCCTTGTAATAAAAGTTTTGCTGAAAGACAAATTAAAAATATATATTTTAATTACACATGGTCAACACCCGCTAATCATAATTACACAACATACTTTAAAATGAACCACATGCATATTAACATGCATCAATCTGCAATGCCAAAACTCGCCACTAGATGCCGCTCAAATCATACGTAATGCACCGCCTATCTTTGAAAATTTCAAATTCCATCCCACTGTTAACTGTATAGCATGAGTGGAACATTTGATTCATGAAAGAAATTTCAACGTATAATTCACGCAATATAAGTATCACTAAAATATCCATATATATATATATATATATATATATAAAATCAAATATATATATATATATATATATATATATATATAGCTTTATTTATGTAATATAAACACAATTAAAAGAAGGTAATGTTTGTATAAACAAAATATAAATCACATGCATATTAAAATTTGCTCACACATGCATTACCAAGAGATGCTGTTAGATTAGGAATTACCACCATATATTTATAACCCGCTTGTTATGAAACACAAAAAATAGCAATAACCGTTAACCACAACTATGATTTTTTTAAAAAGAAAAAAAATTTAAATGTATCACAACCGTAATAATCTAATCAATGTATTTACCCTCATATATTACAATTACCGATATATATAACAACTTTTAAGAACACTTGAAACATTTTATGAAACACAATTATTTTAATTACACATAGTTCATACTTTAAAATGAACCACATGCATATTAACATTTTCTCATACATGCATTACCAAGAGATGCTGTTAGATTAGGAATTACCACCATATATTTATAAACCGCTTGTTATGAAACACAAAAAATAGCAGTAACCATTATAACCACAACTATGACTTTTTAAAAAAGAAAAAAAAGTATCACAACCGTAATAATCTAATCAATGTATTTACCCACATATATTACAATTACCGATATATATAACAACTTTTAAGAACACTTGAAACATTTTATGAAACACAATTATTTTAATTACACATGGTCAACACACGCTAATCATAATTACACAACATGCTTTAAAATGAACCACATGCATATTAACATGCATCAATCTGCAATGCCAAAACTCGCCACTAGATGCTGCTCAAATCATATGTAATCCACCGCCTATCTTTGAAAATTTCAAATTCCATCCCACTTTTAACTGTATAGCATGAGTGGAACATTTGATTCATGAAAGAAATTTCATCGTATAATTCACGCAATATAAGTATCACTAACATACCCATATATATATATATATATATATATATATATATATATAAATATAATCATATATATATATATAGCTTTATTTATGTAATAAAAACACAATTAAAAGAAGGTAATGTTTGTATAAACAAAATATAAATCACATGCATATTAAAATTTGCTCACACATGCATTACCAAGAGATGCTGTTAGATTAGGAATTACCACCATATATTTATAACCCGCTGGTTATGAAACAAACCGTTATAACCACAACTATGACTTTAAAAAAAAAAATAAAATGTATCACAACCGTAATAATCGAATCAATGTATTTAACCGCATATATTACAATTACCGATATATATAACAACTTTTAAGAACACTTGAAACATTTTATGAAACACAATTATTTTAATTACACATGGTCAACACAGGCTAATCATAATTACACATCATGCTTTAAAATGAACCACATGCATATTAACATTTTCTCATACATGCATTACCAAGAGATGCTGTTAGATTAGGAATTACCACCATATATTTATAACCTGCTTGTTATGAAACACAAAAAATAGCAATAACCGTTATAACCACAACTATGACTTTTAAAAAAAAAAAAAAAATGTATCACAACCGTAATAATCTAATCAATGTATTTACCCACATATATTACAATTACCGATATATATAACAACTTTTAAGAACACTTGAAACATTAGGAATTACCACCATATATTTATAACCCGCTTGTTATGAAACACAAAAAAAAGCAGTAGCCGTTATAACCACAACTATGACTTTTTAAAAATACTTACATATGCCTGTATAAGCTTGGTCTGTCTCAGTCTTCAAAACAGATGTGAATATCAGCAGACAAACAGCTGCTCTTTTAAAGTTTAAATGTATGAAGCGCCTCCTCTATGGGCATGGTCATAGGGGGGCGTTCACTATCTTCTGTTCATATTTTAACTTACTTATTAATAATCACATAATTTTTCTCTGGAAAATGATATACTAAAAATTTTTAGGTCTTTATATTGTACGGAAAATTAGCTTTAATTTGAGTCTAAATAAACCATGGTTTTACAAGTTTAGCGCAGATTTTGGTTAAATGTTTAATCGTCCGCATGCTGTTATAAAAATGTGTTTGTGTGTGTGTATATATATATATATATATATATATACATTTTATATTTTTTTCTCATTTATTTAAATGCACGCTATTAGACATAGAGCGGCCTATAATTTAAATGCAAACATTAGATAATTTAACAAACAGGATACAACAATTATCTGGCTTTAACTTATATAACACAGTTTATCATTTCAGGTTAAAGACAACCTAATGCTAATATTGCACGATGTTGCTTATTTGAATTTATATCTTACAATTGAATACATATTTATAGTGATGCTATCGTATGAATCTAAGGGCCGTATTTAACAAAGCCTGATGTTAAATAAAATCAAATCTTGATGTGAGATAAATTGTGATCATGTCTGGGTATGTCTGAGCCCCATCCTCCAGAATTCACTGTTCTAGTTATATCAGCTGTGAAGACAGAACATGTGCTTCACATATGTCACAATTTCATGCTTTTCCACAGGATATAGGCCTGGACAAACATATTCTCCATCTCAAGCCCTGTATTTTAAATAGGCTGTCTGTATTTTAAATAGGCATACATGAAAACTCATAACCTTCTGACAGAGCTGCACGACCTTTTGACATGGTCATTTATGTTCTGTAATACATGGCCCTTTAATAAACAATCGTAACAACATCCTGCCTCCTTCAGAACGATGCCATGTGTGTGATAACAGACTCAGCCGGACACCCTGTTGTTTAAAAAACATTAGCAGTTGTGACACAGATCCCAATCTAGTTTCAACAGTAAAATCTTTTTTTCTGAAGCATTCCCACAATTATAATTATATTTACTCATTCTCTACTGATATGTGTGCGCCTGTGATAGGGGCTTTTAGTTTTCCCATTTTTATAGCTAATCTGTTTGAATCGAATAAACAATATTCACCGCTTGTAAGCCTAATTTATAAATCAGCACGCTATTTTAAGAGATCGCATCATCTTGCTGATGCAACATCTAACATTATACACAGAATGCTTTTTACTCCCCAGCAACAACTTTCGATGAAAGCCCATTTTATATCAAATGAAATAAAACACTATCGCTGTTATATAACCCTATCGCATTTATATACATTTGACTTCGATTTTTATAACAAAACCCCTATCAAAACTTTTGTATCTTACAATTGAATACATATTTATAGTGATGTTATCGTATGAATCTAAGGACCCTATTTAGCAAAGCCTGATGTTAAATAAAATCAAATCTTGATGTGAGATAAATTGTGATCATGTCTGGGTATGTCTGAGCCCATCCTCCAGACTGCACTGTTCTAGTTACATCAGGTGTGAAGACAGAACATGTGCTTCACATATGTCACAATTTCATGCTTCTCCACAGGATATAGGCCTGGACAAACATATTCTCCATCTCAAACACAGAATGCTTTTCACTCCCCCAGCAACAACTTTCGATGAAACCCCACTTTATATAAAATGAAATAAAACACTATCGCTGTTATATAATCCTATCGCATTTATATACATTTGATTTATATTTATTTATCAAGCCCTATCAAAAAGATATCAAAAAGATATCGCGCTACATAAAATTTATATTAAGCCATATAAATTTTATATGAAGCGATATCAAAGGGGGCGGAAAAGGGGGAGTGGCAGGGGGAGGAGAAATGGGCGTGGTACCTGTCAAATTAAGTTTGACGGAAAAGTGTTCTCTATCTACTCATAGCTTACTCAAAAGGCTGATGGCCACCTGATCTGCATTTGATGTTTCCGGTTTTGAGCTTGAGCGGCGGATGTGAGATGCTTTCCATGGGCGTCTGTAAGCACTGGATGGCACATCCGTCATTAGCATACTTTCACAATTGTGACCCATGGGAGACAACTGCTGTGATGGCGTTTGCGTGCGAATCTGAATCAGGCACTGTATCTCTTATTGCTGCAGAGAGGATGATGATTAGAGTGTTTGCAAACAATTTAAAATGCTCAATTGCTCCAAATATGATTAAAGGAGTGGGCATGTATAATTAACCCCAAAGCAGATTTATGAATAAAATTATACTGAAACAGGTTTAAATAGCTAAAAAATTTCATTTTGGGGACACTTTTTGGTAAAACAGTTTTAAATTTATTTTATTGTACAAAGCCGGCTGCTCACATAACACTTCATCAAGCCACACACAGGTACAGGTGGTGGCATTTCTGGGGATTGCCCATCACTGCTGCCTGGTGTAGGCACAGCTGGGTAGGATCGCCGATCACAGTCATTGACTGTAGCAGGGAGTACTGAGGGCGGCAGCTGAACCCCTGTGCTTTGGCTGCAGGAAGATTTTTGCATCAAATGTAACCATTTGGTTCAAAACAATATACTGATAGTAGACAGTTTATAAATGGCAATTTTATTTCATACATGATGCTTTTCAGAAGCCGACCATGGATTTGTTGGATAAGTTTTAGATACATAGCCTAGACCAGTGGTTCCCAAACTTTTTTGAATCACGGCACCCTAGAGTATCAGCATTGTAGTCACGGCACGCCTTATTTAAGTTTGTTATTGATAGATTCAGAATTTTTTTGTAAAGTAGTAAAGTGAATTAAATTGTGATTACCTGTCACCCTTAGGATCAGTTATGTGGTGGTGGACAGGTTTCCACTTCTGTTTGCCCACATATTTACATTAAACTGACCTTAAATTATTTAATTTGGTGCTGGACCACCAAACTGAGGCACCCTTGGAAGTGTCCCGAGGCACCCCAGGGATCCACGGTGCACAGTTTGGGAACCACTGGTCTAGACTGTTAATTTATAATAAAGGTCTGATATACATTTGATAAAGGGGCAGCAAAATGCAGCAAGATTTTAAGTAAAACTTTACTTGCACTTCATGTCCTGCATGGGCAGAGCAGTGAACTGGGAGCATGCAAGCATGTGATGACATTCAGTGTTCAATTATACAGAATCTGCTATAACCTGGGATAGTACACACTAAGGTAAGGGGACTAGAAGTGCCAGGTTCCCCCTGTCATAGTGTCAGACAAGCCCCAGTCTGGTCTGCATGAAGTAATTTAGTAGGCAAACTAGGGGGGTTATTCAGACCCGCTCGCGAGCAAAGTTCACTCACAAGCAGGTCAATGTTTGGTGAATGCGCATGCGCATGATGGAGGGAGCTCTGTCATGCACATGCTCGAGACTCGGTGAGCATTGAGAAATATGTCGCTCAGGGTCTCACACCAAAGAGGGCGTGCTGTTGATGGAGAGTGACAGCATGCCCCCTTTGGTGGGCGTGCCGGAGGTGTGGTGGCCAGATGGAGGCATTCCCATGGGAATGCCTACCGTCTGAGTCCGGCCCCAATGACATCAGTAATAATGTCAGTGGGAGTGATTTTGGCTCTGATTGAGCCAAAATCACTCCTGGGCTTGCGGAAGCGAGACTCTACCGCAGGGTCTTATCGCAAGCCCGATGGTCATGATGGTCATCATCGTGGATGCTCGCTATAGCTGTGGGTGGTCACCCACAGCTATATGAGCATCCGGGATGACGCTCCATTTTCATGGAGGAGGGCCCTGATTCAGAGCAAGTGCTCTGGTCAGAGCTCTGAATCAGGCCCTAGGTCTCAAAATGAGTTGCATCTCCCATCCTCTATTTGTTCAAGCAAGCTATGTGCTAGGCTGCTTAGCGCTGGGCTCTCCCTAACAAAGAAGAGGGTTAAATACTGTTGTGGATCTATAAGTCTAAGCAAGCCTTGTCAGCATTGGTCTTTCTGAACATGCTGGTATACATACAACCACAAGTGTCAGTTTGTCCATGGCTGCAACAAAATCTTATAGAACGTGGAGCTAATAGCTCCACAAGTATGAAAAATGTCATACATGATCAGTGGCTTGCATCTGGTACACAGAAATGTATTTACTCTCCTAGGACTATTAAGTCCATTTGAAGTGACAGCTTAGCAGTTCCAAAATGCTCACCACCGTGGCCAAGCCGAAGGCCAATCTTGAGTTCCTATTGACGTTCTCCAAGAGGGCCAGTTCCATCAAATGTTCATTATAATATTGAGTATTATACAAGATAATGTACTCTTCTTAGAAAATGGGGGGGGGACTTTTCATTGTGCACCACTACCAATTTATTCAGGAAAACTACAGCAATGAACAGTTTGCTACATGAAAAGAGCTATCATTTTCCAACGACTAAATCCAATCTTCCTAAATGTGAATTTCTGCGTCTTAGACGAAATTGCTCTAAAGAAGAGGATTTCAATGAACAATGTGATGATCTTTCCTCTAGGCTTAGACTTAGAGGTTATAGCCACCATTCAGTTAAAAAAGCCATATATGAGGTTTCTAAGATCGGCACAGATACCTTGGTCTTACCAAAATCTAAATCACAGGTCAATACAGATGACATTCGATTTGTAGGGGATTTCTGCAAGAACTCAGGAGAATCCTACAGAGACACTGGCCAGTCCTTCTTCTAGACCTGGATCTGAGGCTATTTCTGAAGGATGAAGTTTCCATTAGTTGGAGAGCCAAAAACTTAGGTGATTTCCTCACGCACAGTCACTACAAATATCGTCCCCCATTGGTAGCTAAGATCAAGGGGACACACCCATGTAGGCAAATGTAGGGCTTGCAACCTTATCATCAAGAATAACGGTGTTCAGGACAAATATGGCAGAATTATCCCTATACAGGACTTCTTTAATTGTAACACCATTGGAGTTGTATACTGCACCAATGTGAGTGCGGATACAAATATGTAAGAATGACATCACGGGCATTCAAGCTCCGTATTTTTTTAAATACTTGCAAAAGTAGGAATGCTGTATCAGGTACAGCCAAAATGAAGAAAATCTCCTCCATAGCAAGACACTTCATGCAAAAACATAAGAGTGATCCATGACAACTTCAAGCGTTTTGCCTGGAAAGTGTGAGAACAGGCATCAGAGGAGGTGATTTAACTATGATATTACTTAGAAAATAAACAACAGATCTTTAGGCTGGGTACCTTAGTACCCAGAAGACTTAAAGAATACAACAGCTATAGTTCTTTCCTTTTATGATTCCTCAATAGTTAATTCTGTTTTCTGCATTACATTTAATCTACCTCTTCTGTGATGCTAAAATTTTCAATTTTTTTGTCCCTCTCCCCTCCTCCCTTCTTCAGTATACGTGATAGTCTGTAATATTAATGTTCAGAAATCTCTATACACTTTTACATATGTGCACTTTAGGCGTCTTAATCCTTTTCATACTGCAGTTATCGGTAATATTTCTATATAGATCTCCCTTTTGATAGTAATGATAATCCTTTTTCACCTTCTTACACATAGTATACTCATTTTACTGTTACCCTTGCACTTCATGTACCCACATTAATTTTTTCTTTCACCCTCACTATATAAAAAATTTTCACACTGATCACGCATACCACGACAGGTTATACATGATGATTATTCATTTTCCTTTTCATACAACTGTTAACCACATTCAGTTTGCTCAAGTGCACATGCATATTAAGTTTTATATGCTCACATATAATACATTTTTTATTTTCTATTTCTTATCACAAACAAAAAAGTATTTGCTTATATATATTATTCACATATTTATCCACATACATATATTTTTTCATTTGTTCACAGTATATAACTTTAATCACTGTTTTTGCTTCACTTTTCCTTCTTATTTATTTTTCATTATTTTTTATTACTTATTTTTTATCATTCACATTTTTATCACAGATGGGTTATGACATCACTTTTTAAGATTTCTGATACTTTATATAATATCTTTTTCAGGGGAGACCTATGCCGCCTTTGGGATTCTAATATTTGCAACTGTTTGTTCTGTACAAATGGGTCGGTTTCATTTCTGCAACACAGTCTCTTCACCAGATCCCTTTTATTGTTATTGACTTTTATATTTATTAATTATTTTTTTAATTTATTATTTATTTTTTACTCTATTATTATTTTCACATATTTTTTCTCATATATGATTGATTATTAAGGTCAGCAAATTGACCTTTCTTAATCTTTGATTATTAGGTGATTTATAATGGAAGTGTCTAGTTTACATTATCAACACACTTATGTTTTTAATATTATTTTTTCTGAACATATTTGCAATCCATCTGGTAGTGACCACTTTATGCCAGTGGGTCTTTTCTGTGTTCAAATGACAACATGCTAACATTAATAATATATCTATAGGCATAATTGTAATAGTATCAGTTACCCTTAATTTATTACTGTCAAATGGGCTCAATCCTCCTACCATCTAAATAGATGGGAGGTGTTTTCTCTCCGTATATTCTGTCCCTGACTAGCCACAATCATGGCCAGACACTGATTGGCCGGCTGCCCTGTCTGTACTGACACAGCAGCCATTGATTGGCCAATCTCCATATATTCTGTCCTTGACTGGCAACAATCATGGCCGGACACTGATTGGCCAGCTGCCCTGTCTATTCTGACACAGCAGCCACTTATAGGCCAATGTGTGTATTTGAACTAGGGCAATTATGATCCACCTCTACAGCTGTTCTTTCCGTGAACAAGCCATAGGTGAAATGCGCGTCGGCAGACAGGAAGGGTGCCCGTGGCTGCGCAGCACGGGACACCTCATCAACCAGTCAGTATCCCAGTATGTGTTTGTTTGTCCTTTATGCCTAACCTTATGATCCATCCTCCGGTAAGCTATTATGTAAATCGTTTTGTAGCCTGTGTGGATCATCTTGACATGCCAACATTGGTATTAAAACACACACACCGGGTAATGCTTTTTATATGTTGCTGCTAGCACTTCATATTTAATTTTTCTCCTTAAATGCATACCTTCAAAATCCATATTCTCCGTTTCTCTTAGGAGATTATATCAGAGAATTGGTATTAGGACACTCTCTCTCCAAGAACACGGTATACGATTCATACTGAGGACTGTGATTTTCTTTCATTGTAATTGTTACATTATCCTCAGCTTGCATTAACATTTGTTTGTCACAGTGTTTCTTTATATATATGAGATTTGTCAGTATTAAGACCTTTTGAAGACATTGAACATTTAAACGTGTACGATTTGAGTTACATTGAAAATAATATAGGTCCTATTTACAACGGCTGCATTCTTTCTTTGTGTAATTACATTTTGAAGCAGCAAACCCCTATTTCTATGAGATTTGATAGTATAAGGGTGTTTTGGAGACATCCAGATTATATTAATACTATCAGCATACGTGTTACATAAATTTTGGATATACTGTCTATTCCACATGTGTAATTGAACCACACTATATATGATGATTCTTTATTATTAAGAATGCTGTTTTTGTCTCCTCTATATTTATTTACTGATTTCTTTGGGTATATTGCCGATTTTTTCACATGTAATTGACCTATACTACATGCATCTATTTTACATCATTAGGAACATCGTTCTGTCTCTGTTATATTTACTCACTGATTACCATAATAATCTCATCCTATTTTGTTTGTATATACTTTCCTATTAATATCCTCATTTTATTTCAAACAGCTATGACAGTTTAGTCTAGCACTCATGTATTTCTCTGATTGATTAGGTACAATCTCAGATTAGTACTTCTCTCATCAGTTGTTCTATGCCTAGAGTATGACATCAGAAAGCAGAAAGGAACATCCGAGTAACATATCACTCTTTCTTGATTTTCAGAGGGTATAACTGTCCTCCCATGTCACACCTCTCATCAATGGCCTTTGGACTAAATGAGTAGTGGTAGAACTGGGAGTATCATTCCTGTTCCCTTACTATTCTGATACTTCTTTATTCTAGATTAGTAATTGAGACACAATATTACTACTGTGGTCTCTTATATAATTCACCACACCATTATCTATAGGTGTCTAGTACTAGCCAAATACTATTGTATCTCTCTGATTGAAAGGTTACCAGCTCAGACAATTGGTCCTTTCACTGAATGTTCTATGCGTAAGTAAGACGTCCAGGAATTTGAGATTTAGTCTGAGAAACGTACCACTCACTCTCTATATTATAAGGGATAGTGCTTGCAACTAGTTCTCTAACCTTCTCATAGATGACCTTGGGCCAAGTGGGAGTTAATTGAGTTACTATCAGCAATATTGTTGTTCCCTGACTATCCTGTTATTTCCCTTTAAGGCCATTAAGAAATATGATGTGATGCTTTATTTTGCAAATACCAGCTGGAATTATCATTATGTTACTATGATTGGTTTTCGTATGATATGAACACTATTTTATTTAATATTTCACCAGGTGTTTATTCTACAAATCTATACCTTATAATTAATGCTGAATTTTTAGAATTTATAGCATACCATTCTGTCTACACAGTTACATGTTTTCAACTGTTGGATGTTTTTGTATCCATAAGGAGTTCTTTTTCAGCCAAATGTAAGTAATAGCTGTATGTATATGTCAATTTATGTTTATTGTAATGGTATAAGTCATTGTTTCGCCAAATCTACACTATTTTTTATTACCTTCTATAGTAGTTGGTGTAAGGCATCTATTTTATTTTTGTTGTTACTCATTAAAAGTTACTTATTAATTATTGTATAATACCAAAAGAGTGCTCATGACACAGAGTTTTTCATTTTCTGTTTGTTCTTGTCTATTATTATGACTCTAGTGAGCACCACCACTGCCTTAGTATACACATTCCAGATGTGTTCCAGTTATTGATAGGAATAGTGGTCACTACTATCTTATGATAGAATCCTCTTTAAATAGTCTGTGCAACTATATCCCTTTTTCCCCTTTCCCTGTGTTTATTCATTGTATAAAAAAAAACAAATGTATTATTTAACCATTGATACTAATGACTAACAAACGTAAAACAACCAAATTCCTGTCCTTAGCTGAGCTGAAAATGCCATCCTACTGCAATTCAATTTGAAATAGAAAAGAAACTGATGTCAGTCAGAGCATCTTAGGATGGAAGAAGCTTTTTGACACAGCTGCAATAAAAGTAATGAGAGTAGAGTAGGTAAAGCATCTTTACATAGCAATATGTTATATAATAAACTAATCTTTGCTTACTGTCTTAAAAGTGATTTATTAAATGTGAGTTTTAACCTACTTTGTGAGCACTTCCCTGGTTAATGCCATTTCAGGATTGTCATCCAGGGTATGAAGCTTACATGTTATTATGCATGTGCAATTAAAAATGTGGTTACATCAACAACCCTGTCTTTAGACTTATTTACTAAAGGCTGTAAATTATTTAATATAAGAAACTTATAAAGTATTATCAAAAAGACATTTTGAGTAAGTAATGGCACACTGACTAATTGCTGCCAAAGCGTGTGAGGAAAATTGGAGTTCACCACAACCAGTCAATAGAAATCACATGGTTTGTACACACACTAGCAGCGCTGTCAAGATAAGTCACAAGATAGTTCCCTTTTTACCATAGATGTAAACAATTTATTTTCTTAGTACAGATCAATCAATTTATATAAAGTTGGTCTCACAACTCTTCTTTCAAGGGTTATTTCTTGGAAAGATGAATAATTAACCCCAATAGGATTCTTCCAGTTTCTTTCACACTCAAAAGGAAAAGAAAGGGAAATACATAGTGTAGTATTTCATAAACTTCAGAAATTTATAAACATATGAATAAATATAAGGTGATGGGTTATAGCCACATGATATAAAACAAATAATATTTAACATATCAATGTTTCATATAATCCAGTGGGATATAAAAACCAAAATATATAAAAGTTGGACCCATACTGTGATCAGCACCAAACCTCAGTGCTAGGAAGTGAACATGGATGGGAGGTTTGATAATAAAGACATGACAGATGATAGCCTAGAAACAGCCATGGGAAAACTAGAAAACTGACTGTTAAAAGAAAATAGACTATGGTGGGAAGTGACCACATTAGAGAGATTTATATTAGAAAAGATAATCCTGAAGGGACTAAGAATTAAAAAGACACCTCTTTTAATGATGGGAAGGAAGATTTTCTTAAAGAATGGGACAGCAGTTTACACACCAAAAATATGAAAAACCCCTATGAAAAAGAAGTCTATCTTGTCACCTAACAGCAAGGGATATAATTTACCACAGAGACCTGACAAATACCTACAGAATAGTACAACCTATCAAAGAAGGGATAGATCTCAACCTAGAAGGGATACAAATTATGAAGAACGTATGACAAGGAATGGCTCCATCCAATAAAAACTTTTAGAAATAGAACATACTCCAACAGAAGCAACTACTATACTTCCAATAGATTTAATGAACTGGAATTCAGCGAAGATACACCAAAACCTTTTTTTGGAAGGAAATAATGCCCTTTTGAACAAAAAGATACAAAACATCAATACATTTAGAGGCACAAGGGGTGGAAAAAGGAAACCTAGAAATAAGAAGAGGGAAAAAAAATAAGGATGACGACCCCCGGAAATTAACCAAACAAAAATATTCAAATTGAGTAAGAAAATTCTAACAGAATCAGAAACCAAACTGCTAGGAAAGGGTCTGAATTTTGCACCCACAAAAATTGTGGACCTTTTTGAAAGCTATATTGATACACAAAAATGTGTCCATAAACTTACCTTGAAAAAGCTTTTTACATCAAAACAACAAGAAGACACCTCTACCCACACCAGAGGACAATATATTCAAAAAAAGATCTTCATTCTTCCCAACACATATGAAAGGGAGTTTTATTGAATGCTTTAACAAATCAGTAGCAAAAGATCTCAATAAACTAACAAATGTCAAATAATAAAAATAATAACTAAAAAAGAGGAATTAGTAGTTAAAAACAAAAGGTGGAATAAAAAGAATAAAGACAGAAAGAGGGAGTCTTGTTGAGAGACTGATCATCATTAGCTGATCATCTTAATAATTATTTTTGTTCAGTGTTCACTACTGAGATAGAGGGCAAGGGGACACAGTTTAGTTGCAGTTGTAATCAGACAACTTAGGTAGGAACAAACACATTTACAAAGGAGAAGATCCTAACAGAACTCTCAAAACTGAAAGTGGATAAATCAAAGGGGCCTTATGGGATACATCCAATGATACTAAATGAGCTTAAAGGGGTGCTGGTAAAACCATTAACAGAATTATTCAATCAGTCACTAGCTACTGGAGTAATTCCAGAGGACTGGAAAAAATCAAAAGTTGTCCCACTGCACAAAAATGGAAGCAAGGAAGAGGCAAGCAACTAACGACCAGTGAGCCTTACATCAGTAGTTGGGAAATTGATGGAAACACTCTTTAAAGAAAGAGTCGTAGATTATCTCAAATCCAGCAATTTGCAGGATCCCAAACAGCATGGATTTACTGGGGGGAGATCATGTCAAACAAATCTTATTGACTTTCTTGACTGGGTGACTAAGGAAATAGATAAAGGGAGGGCATAGATACAGTATAGCTTATCTAGACTTTAGTAATGCTTTTGACACTGTTCCACATTGAAAAGCATGGGATTGGATTCAAACATAGTTGAATGGATAAGATCATGGCTGCAGCATAGGAAACAGAGAGTTGTAGTAAACAGAGTGCAGTGTCAAGAGGGAAATGTTACTAGTGGAGAACCTCAGGGATCTGTTCTTGGACCGATGCTTTTTAATATCTTTATTTGTGACATTGAAAATGGTATTGAAGGGAAACTATGCCTTTTTGCAGATGACACAAAGCTATGCAACAGCGTAGACACACCAGGAGGGGTAAAACAAATGATTGATGATCTAGATAGACTAGAGGAATGGTCAAGAACATGGCAACTACAAATTAATGCCAAAAAAATGTAAGATCATGCACTTGGGTCTCAAAAATCCAAAGGCTAAATATAGTATTAATGGCACTATACTGGAAACTACTGAAGAGGAAAGGGATCTAGGAATCACTATTTCAGGTGACTTAATGGCAAGAAAACATTGTAACAAAGCAATGAGAAAGGCAAGTCAGATGCATAGGGAGAGGAATTAGTAGTAGAAATAAAGAAGTGATAATACCACTGTATAGGTCATTGGTACATCCTCATCTCGAATACTGTGTTCAGTTCTGGAGGCCATATCTCCAAAATCCTGACAGGTTGGGATCATGGCACCAATATCCCAACCATTGGCATCTCGAAGGTAAGTATTGGGGTGTTAGGGGAAGGTAGGGTGCGAGTTTAGGGTTAGGCATTAGGGGGAGGGGTAGGATTAGGCATCATGGAGGGAGTGTTAGGATTAGAGTGTGGGGAGGGGGAGGTTAGGTTTAGGCACTAGGGGGAGGTTAGGTTTAGGCCCCTGGGGAGGGGTTTTAGGTTTAGGGTGTGAGGAGGGAGTGGTTAGGCTTACACACTAGGGGGAGGTTCAGGTTAGGCACTAGTGAGGGAGGGAGGGTAAAGGTTAGGGTAGGGGTTAGGAAAACACTTACAGTTCATTCCTATAGGTATCGGTATTCTGGCTGTTGGGATGCCGCTGTCGGTATTCTGACCAGCGGCATCCCAACAGCCAGGATTTCATTCCCAACCCCAAATTAGCTGTTCTTTTCATAGTTTGTAAACAAAATTACTTGGAATAAGTCACTGAAGGTGTACATGTAAAATAATTCAATGAAAAAAAACATGTTTAAAATACAAAATAATAGAAATGACGTGAATAAAAGTGAAATAAAAATACAACTTGAAAACATAAAAAACGTTCAAACAATCTATCGATTAATACTCTATGTAAACTATTATTTTTAAGTATGCAATATAACAGCAGCTCTGCCAGTAACCACACATGGAACCAAAATTACTCATTGCTAATCTGTGCATACAATCACCCTCCTGGCTTTCACCTGCTTTAATTCTCCGAGCATGTTTAGTATGCAAAGGGACTTTTAGCACAGGTATAACATCGGTCACATAGAGTAACATCGGAACCATATGCAGCAATTGCACAAGCTCATACCTTACTCAGGAATTGCTAACAGTCTTACACGCAATGAGAACTCATACTCCTTAGGTCATCACAGTGGCTAATTTATGCATGCCCCTGCAACAGTTTTGAAATGCACTGACACTCTGTTTTTACCCAACCACCCCCCGTCACCACCCACAAATGGCAGTTCCTGTCAATCATTCTGCTGTGGGTCTTCGTAGCCTCTGTAGATGCAGTTCCCATTGCTATTGCAAGTCCGTGTACACACACTGTGATGAATATGCATGTGCAGTGTGAATTTATCAACTGATAGCAAGCATATACACAGCTGCATTCCTAGGTGAATCAAGCCCAGAGACCACTCGCCAATTTTTTTTTTAATTTAACCCTATATTTGCATTATTACAGTCATTAACATGCTCAGGTCAAACTGATCTGTGTATGTTTCTGCTAAAAACGCTCCTCAGGAGTGGGTCTAATTTAAACTTCTATTTTGGACTAAGTTTGCTTTATTTACACCAATTATTGCAATCACAATTCTTGGTAAATTCTCCTGTTGCATTCCTTTCTATGGAAAGTACTTGCGAGTTTGGTCAATGGTGTATTTATCTCTATTTCTGTTTTTACCTGTGTTTTTTGCAGAGAGATTCATGAATTTACACCCGTATTTGGCATTACTAAATTTGCGAGTAAAAAAAAAGGATAAACACACACGAGAGTGCCATTTTGACCAAACACAAATCTTAGTAAATTTACCCCTCAGAATCTAGAAGAGGTGTAAAAATTAAAACAGGCAAATTATTTCAGAAAAAACAATCAGGCTTAAGAGCAAACTATGTATTCAGAAATGTCAAAAATCCCTATGCCGTGTCTAACGTTATCAATGACTACTGTGTGTGAGGCTGACACTTTGGATACTGTTCTTGTAGAGAAGACTCCTTCCACCATTTCTGCACCCTCTGTCAATGTGGGGAAGAGCAGCACAAGTCAAGATTGTGACATATAAATTGAGGATGCTACTAATGATGTGCAAAAAAGCATGAGGGGGATATTTGTGTAGATTACGCTGGTGCTAATGAGGATGTTGATGATGAGGATGTTGTTTGTGTAAGTCAGGCACCAGTGGAAGCAGTTCTTGCCCGTGATAAGAAATCCATTGTCATGTCTGGGCATAGGACCAAAAAATTCACCCTTTAAGTGTGGAATTATATTTTACCAAAATCCTGAAAACAATTAACAAGCCATCTGTAAGGTTTGTAAAGCTAAAGAAAGTAGAGGTTGGGACTTTAACCATCTAGGAACCTTCTCCCTATTACATAATTTGCAGCGAGTTCATGCAAAGTGTTTGGCAAAATCTGAAAAATATGGTAAAGTAATAAGAAGAAGCAATCCAGTATCAGCTAGTTATTATTGCTGAGCTAGAACCCAGCACCTGCAAACTCTACTGCCAACACCTTCATCACCAATCTCCTCATTAAAGAACAGTGGTAGTCCTGCATCCAATTTTATAAGGCTAACTGACTCCTCCCCTATCCAGGATTCCTTAAAAAGCCTTGAGTGCTAGGTCCACTGCTGCTAAGGGTGAAACTTCATCCAAGAAGGGGACAAAGAACATGCTATATTCATGTAAACAGTACTTTCAAAGAAACAATGAAGCTAGTTATTGTCAGATGCATAAAACCGGATTAGGCCTGGGCTGACTAGTGGTCAGGGGTGATGCTGTGGAAGGGGTGCCTGGTGAAAGGGGTCCCCTGTCTGTGGCATCAGTCCCCCGCTAGAATGGGTCCAGAGCTGGTTTTAAATATTTTGTGACCTCACGAAAAATTTTAAACCATATATTTAAAACCAGCTCTGGCCCTGCTGCCCGGTGCTGGTTCTTAATTTACAGTGGAACCCCACACATTTTGATCCCTGTAATTTTAAGAACCAGGACAGGCTGACAAGTTTGGGGCTGGATAGTCTTTTACGGAGGGACCTCACATCTTTTTTTTATAAAATGTAAACCTTTTTTACAGGTCCAAACACACAAGCAGCATGCACATATTTCACTGATATATGCAGGCTGCTAGCTCGGGTGAGATTTGCAGAGAGAAAACACTGCAATCTCGGGTGAGAAATCTCATCTTCACTTGCAACTCGGGGCAGAAATCTCGATTTGCTTCACCATCCAAAAACACACTTTCAGCTAAACTAACTTCTTAGTAAATTTGCAAAACAAAAAAAAAATCACAGAGTTTTGGCAATGCAAATCGAGTTAAAAAAAAAAAAACTCGCCCGAACTCAATTGTTCATAAATCTACCCCTAAGAGTGCCCCTAAACAATGAGTTTTCTTCCCTATCTTCTTTTTCAAGATAGACTTATATCACCCTAAATATTAGAAACAATGTTCGTACAAATACATATTTTTTCCAGGAATTATTTAGTCCTGTGCAGAATTCCTCATTCCTTTTGTAAGATTCATAAAGACCTGGAAGCTTGGTCCTCAAATATGGGGAAAGTGAATATTTTGAAAAATAACATACTCTAAAAGGTGGTCTGTATACTCCAGATGGTCATGTGAGAGTCCTTTTCAATGTTTTTTGCTGTACACCAGAAAATTGTCCATCCCTTTATCTTGGGTGGTAATAGTTCCAGGTTGAAACATGAGATTTGCACAAAGGCACAAAGATCAAGGGGTGTTGCAGCAGTCCATGATACCACCATATTATTTTGGAGTAGTCTTGGAGGGATGTGTCAAAACAATTATGGAAGTGGAGAGTGTTTACATGGACATACACCGATATATTCTACCCTGGCTCAAAAACATAGCAAGGGTATGTAACCCAATAATACAGTAGGCCCAACTTTGGAAGAAACCTTACTTCTGGCAGGTATGGACTCTCACCTTTACTCCAAATTTTCTCAACACAAACTTCAGCCATTCCTCATCAGGAGACATTTAGATAGACAGTGTGATAAGGGTGCTGGATAGTGTTGTCAATGGAAGACTAGCATCTTTTCACAAACTACAAGTAACAAATCTCTCTACAAAGACAGGAAATTTGAAGTTTCAAACAACTACAATTGTTATTGGGCTCTTTGGGAAGCTTGAAAGTCATAAACAGTAGTTTGAAACTTTCAATACTCAACAGTTACCCATGAGCCTTTATAAAGCCTTTAGAGAATAATAATTAAACTTATTACCCCATTTTACAGAACCTTGGGACATAGATATTAAAAACAGGAACAATTGCCATGGTCCAAAGTGTATCAGACCACATATGGTTGCTCCTTGAATATTTTTATCATAGTGACCCACTACAAACTTCTGAATTGGCCATTCATACATTTTTCCAAACTCTCCCCCCTCCCCCAATGGGTCCCCTTTTAAAATGTGGTGTTTACATTACCCCCTTCACCAAATGTATCAGACTCCCCAAGGAGAGTTCTAGGGAACATATTTCTGTCTGACTCTGGTTTCTAGCCCCCCTCCCTCATTGACATACCTATATCCAAACCTTAGCTCTTTACCAAATCATTTACATAACATTGCCAGATGGACTTCAATGATCCCCAAGACCTTGCAAAGGGGATCCATGAAATCTTTTTTAGAAAATAATACTCTTAGCATCTATTTTAATATGTTATTAACATAGCTTTTGTAGGTGTGGTTTTACAAAGGGTAAATCTGTTTTTTGTAGATGAAAAATCTTGCCTACTTATATGATATTATTATTTGTGATAGTCTTAAATGATACAATTGATACCTACATTTTTATCTATTCTTCTGTACATTAACAGATTAAGCAAAACATTATTTCTGAAGAGCACTTAATCAACTAAGTACTGGACGTGTAAATTATTTTTTTCTATATGAATTTTAACATCACAACTGATTAATACAACGTTGTTAAGCACAGGAATTTATATGCACCTTATTGTCTAACTTCTAATTTCTAGACATAATTAATATAAAACATAAAACAAACAAATAGTTTAAGCAGACTGTTTAATTCTGGAAAGGAAAAATAAGAACACATTTTTATAATTTATCAATTATGTTTGTCTACTTTCAATGAATTAATCAGTTGGGGTTTTGCCACTATATTCCTAACTAAAATAATTAATTATACAATTGTTATCCAACTAAAATTTGCTTCAATTAATGTTTTTCATTATTCAGCTGTTCTAATGATTAGGTTTATGTCTGCCACCAATTTGTTGTTCCTTGCTGTTGTGTTCTGATTTCCCTCCAATGTGTTTTCAATGGTGACCATGTACTTGGAATGACTTCCCACCGATATGGTGTTCCCGGCTGCCATGTTTATGGGATGACTTTCCTCCAATTAGTATTTTCTAGTGACCAGTTTTTTTACCTTGCACAGGTAGAGAAGCAAAGCCTGTGGCAGAAAGATGGATAGTTGTTTTATAATCATTTTTTCATATTATTATTAAATGTAATACACAAATCTAATAAGGTCTGTCAGTTGAAACAATGGAATTTTAGTGAAAAGGCAGACAGGGCCCTAGAAAGTAACTCTAATTAAAGTTTATGTTTCTTTTAACTCCTTCCAGATACCTTGAACATTGAAAAGCCATTATGGCATCTTTGTGACTTCTAAGGGAGTGAGGAGGGAGAGAGGGATAGCAGGAAAATAATGGAAGGTAAAGATAAAACATGTATCTTATGAGTATATTTGTGTATGGGTCATTCCACTTTAGAGGAGTCAGTTAGTTAAGTGTGGTAGAAAGGGAGGTGGAAAAGAATGGGACGCAAGTATCGGCTCCAATTCGGAATGAATGAGTGCTGTAATCTGCAGGATTCAAACCTAACTCAACTAGACCTCGTCTAAAAACTGCAGCAAGCTGAAAATTCATGAGAGGCATGAGATATGCATGCAGCAACCGCTGAGACCCACCAACTGGGCGCAAACCCATATAATGAGATGCCAAACAAAGCGGACAAATAGTCCCATTCTGATATTGTGCCAGACTAACCCATCTACCCCTACCTGTCTGGTCAGTCTCGGAAAAGCGGAGCTTTCATAGCACTGCTGAATCCCTGAACACAATGTCCTTAAATAACAACCCAGAGGACAGAAGCTTTTTTAACTGCCACTAACTCGCTAACCCTAAAAGCCCCACAAAATGCAGCAGAATAAGCCAAACGAAAAAGAGAGGCCTCAAAACAAACATGTCAGAAGCCACCTTCTCCATAACCATAGGTTCCACAGCACCTACAATCAGGAACAGTTCCAACAGCAACAAATTACTTGTCAGGCCCTCCTTGCACCAAACTGGAGGCCAAGAAGCAACGCACCATTCCCCATTAAAAAGGCACCAAAACCAGACGATCCAGCCACATCAGTAAAAAGCTGCAATGACTCACTTGCCACCGGAGGGGCAGGCCAAATCTGTTCACTACTGAATTGAACCAAAAACTTGGCCCAAACACCAAGATCATCTTTTAACTCCGCTGAAAAACAAACATGATGATGCGGCCATCTCGACCCAGCCTTGGCCCTTTGCAATTTCCTACAGAAAACTCTGTCCATGGGAATTATACGGCAAGCAAAATTAAAGGAACCTAACAGCAACTACACTGCGTGCAATCTTACCATTTCTACTGTCAAGCACACCGCAATTTGCTCTAGCAGCCTATCTACTTTGTCACGTGGCAACCTACAACAACCGGCAACTGAGGCTATCTCAATTCCCAAATATGAAAGACAAGAAATGGTACTTTCTCTCTTATCATGCGCAATGGGAACCTCCAGAACACAGAAAAGAGCCTGTGTGGAAAAGAGGAGGTCAAAACAGACATCGCTCCCTCCCAGATCTATAAATAGAAAGTAATCCAAATAATGTGTCATGCCCACCTGTCCAGTGACAGCATGCATACACCAGTGAAGAAAGGAGCTGAATCTCTCAAAATAAGCACAAGGATACTGCACAGCCCACAGGCAAACATTTATCCACAAAGTAACCAAACTCTAACTTAAAACCCATGAACTGCATAGTCTCTGGGTGAAGAGGCAATAAACGAAAAGCTGCCTCAATGTCTAATTTCACAAGCAATACACCTTGCCCAAAGCTGCAAACTAAATCCAAAACCCCATCAAAACCTTGATATTCCACTCTGCAGAAACTATCTGGTATTGCATCATTAACAGAACCCCCAGGCGGATATTACAGGTGTTTTATCAAACAAAACTTACCTGGTGCCTTCTTGGGCACCACACCCACTGGAGATATACAAAGGTCCTGCAATGGAGGACCAGGGAAAGGACCCTCCATCCTCCCCAGCAGGACCTCGGCCCCCACCTTGGCCTGCAACATGTCTGGGTAGTCCCTCATTGAGCGCAAGTTCCAGGGAGCACTAACCAGTAAAGGCCTCATTATTGGTAAACAGAAACCTAACAATAAACCATTTACCAAGAACAAAGCATCCTTCTTATGAGGATAAAGCACTAACCATCGAGCCAGTGCAGCTAAACAAATTGGCGAACTTGCCTTAAACAGCCCCCTTTGACCCTTCCCTACAATCCTGGGCAGCTCCAGCTGACCCCCAATGGCAATTATTGGATGGATGCTCTCTTCCACAGAGACGACAGGAGTGGCGAAAATGACAGGATGACCCCCACATACAGCGAGAGTCGTTAATGGCAAAACATTTGCCCCTTGGTACCCATGTCACCCCAGCCTACTGACAGGGTATCCCTTTTGAGGGGGCATCAAATCCAAGGGTGGCCAACATTGCTGCGACATCTCTCTAACCACACCTCAACATCTGCCACCCCAAAAGGTATGTCGAGACTACCGTCATACTTTTGGCAAAATTCTTCATCATATTCATGCCATGCCAAGGCCCGCAAGTGGACAAACATTTCAAGGACTAAAAATATATATTTCACAATGTTCACATTTTCATCGGCCCACGTCTCGTAATAGCAAGCTGCGAATATCAGCATGCCCTTCAACCAAGTGGTAAAACTACAAAAAGCCTCCTCACCAATACCCCCTTCCTTGTAAGCCTGACTAAAGGCCTTTTTCATATCATCAGTGAGTGAAAAGAAATCGACAAGTTTTCCCTTGCGAATCCTTCCTCTCAAACTTTTGTGCAAACCGTGAAGCACTGCTGTATTTGCTCAATGAATTGAATTAGCACCTGTTGTTAATGGTGCCAACTCTGCAATCGCAGCTTGTGTATTTGCAATACCAGACTACTTGGCTAAATGCTTCACAACCATCCTGGCTATCTTACGTGGGCATGTAGGTTAACCAGAAGAATGAGGATAAGAGAAAGAATCAGAAGAAAAAGAACAAGACAAATCATGCTCACCAGAACCAGAGTGTCCAGGAACCGGTTTACCAACTTGTTTACTCAAAGTAGCATAAGTTTTGCCTGTCAGGGACGACTCTACACGTAAGGGACCTGTAGACACACTGACCAACGGATCTGTCAGAGCAACGTCTCTCACCACCTTGGCACCTGCAACTGGAAAGAACTGGTAAGCAACAAAGCCAGAAGGCATGTCAGTGGGAGTGGGGGTTTGGCCGTGAGTGGAACCGGTAGTAAAGGTTGAGGTGCAGTTAAAATACGGGCAGGAGGAACCAGCCAGGGGCCATATACCAGGGGGGGTGGACTGCTAATGGCAGACAGCATAGGCTGCTGCGGGGGCATGGTGACCACTGGTGATGCCAATTGTGGAGGTGGAAGGTAGGGGTAGTGAAGTTGGGGATGATAAAATGTGTGGGGGTAAGATACAAAAGTGGGTGAGGAATAATTAGGATAAAATAGGGAGGAAGATACCACAGAGGTGGAGGGATAAACTAGGGGTGCAACCCCGAAGCTTCAGTAAGCCTGACCTCAGGAAGGGCCGGCAATGGAGAAAGGTTGTGCATGATAAATGGAGGGGGGGAGAGCTGGAAGTGGGAAACCAGGGGGCCTGATAAGGGTTAGGGTGCAGGGCACTCATAGATCCTGCGACACTGTGCCCTGGCAGCCAAGGTGAGGGGGACATTTGTGGAACAAGTGGGCCAGTGGAGTGCCTGGTTGGTATGCCTGACATTGGAGAAAAATTCCCCAAGATGGCCGCTGGAGCTAAGACGGCCGCTGGGCCCGCTGCACTAGCAAGGTCGGTGGTGCCACCCACTCCCTGAGAGCTTATAACACAGAATTATGTGGATGTCAATGTTCCTTCAGCAATTCATGCTTATATGCATGCTTATGTATTTTTTTTTCCTGCACTGCAATTTAAAGTATATAGAAATAATTGAGAATATATAAATTAGTAGTGTGAGTTGTAGAAGGCCGCATTTCTCGAATGGCCTAAGGCCTAGAGAGGGTAAGGCATTTCCTTTTCTCTCTAAAGTAAATACGTGCATGTCTGATGCAGCAGCCATCTTGTTTAATATTTTAGTTAAAGGTATGTTAATCATTGTTTTCACATTAGGAATTATGGGTTTAAAGTGTATTGGTTTTAACATGCAGAAAAGCAGACAGCAAGTCAATTTTTATAATCAAAAAGAGTTAAATCATGATAGCCTTTGTCTGCAATAAGTAGGAGCTGAAGGCTAAAGGGGCCTACATGGGAACAAACAAATAACACAGAATAAGTGTCAATATTACGGTTAAGACACCTATAACCAATTAAAGCTTATCACATACGAATATTAAATAAATTAATATTCGCCATTTTGGATTTTAACTGGAGGTATAGCCAAAATGAAACTATAAAAACTCCCCAGAGAGAGGGAGGGGGCAGCACTCAGAGGAAGGAGGAGAGAGCACACAACGAGGGTCTGCAGGGTGCCGTTGCCGTACCTATGTATGAAATTGGCTGACTGTTATTTTTGCACTGGGTGTCACAAATTTATTTTACAAGTATTCCCTTCTGCTACTGTATGTTTTTTTTGTAAGTCTGTACTGGCAAAATACATGTATAATTAAGCTGTCTAAGTAAAAGCATTGTCATTTATTTTACAATCCGTATTTGTGTGAATTATTTCATTTCTCTTTGTGACGGGTAAGGTTTATAAGTAATCAAGAACACATTGCATTATCAGAGCTTAACACTAACCCCCCACTGTGACCTGTGATGCTAGCCATCGCCGGGCCTGGTGCATAGTGACCAGCAGGAGATGCATGCACCAGTGCTCCTGCTGGCGCAGCGTGAATGACCACTGCCGGATGGGGCTGCAGTGCAGACACTCCCGCCAGAGCCACGATGGCGGTGGTGCAGGCAATGCAGTACAATATGAGAGCAGTAAGGAATAGCAGAGCTACAGGAATGACAAATGACAGGGGCAAATGATACTCAGCTTTTGCCTTTATGAAGATCCTGAAGAGAGAATGATTACATGCAGGCAATACCATATATAATCTTCAACCACTACCCCAAGCTATATCATTGGCACATAAAACCAGCTGACCTAAAACCACAACTATGTAAACACCTAATCAGTAAAATAGCTAGGTTGTAATTACTTTGTTGTTGTACTACAATTTACCCATCCTACAGCCTAGGAGGGACTTGTAATACTCTTTAGTGCAACTGCTTGGGAATTTCCTACCACTGCATGTGAATGGTCAAACACAATTGTCTTCTTTTAGCCAAAGACTGTTAGGGTCTCATTCAGACCCACTCGTGAGCACTGTACACTCTCAAGCGGGTCGATGTTACCCAAATGCGCATGCGCACAATGGAGGCTGCTCCGTCGTGCGCATGCGCAAGACCCGGCGAGCGAAGGGGAAGCCGTCGCTCGGGGTCTCGCACCAAAGGGGGCATGCTGTCGATGGTGATTGACAGCACGCCCCCTTTGGTGGGCGTGGCTGCCCAGACAGAGGCGTTCCCATGGGAACACCTGCCGTCATGGTCCGGCCCCACTGACATCACTAATGATGTCAGTGGGGGTGTTTTTGGCTCTGTTAGAGCCAAAAGCTCTCTGGGCTTGCGGCAGACAAGACTCTACCACAAGGGTCTCGTTGCAAGCCCGATGGTCGTGATGGTCTTGACCATCGCGACCATCTTTTTGGCTGCTCGCATAAACTGTGGGTGGTCACCCACAGCTATGCAAACAGCCAGGAGGCCGCTCCAAATTTAGGTAGGCTGGCCCTGATTCAGAGCAAGCGCTCTGATCAGAGCATCCGGCCCTGAATCAGGCCCTTAGTTCTATAATCAAATACATTACTTTTATATATATATATATATATATATATATATATACACACCAAATCAGCGGCACTCCGGTATAAATAAAGCAAATAAGCAGGATATAATTCCAATGTTTCGATGCTTTATTGCATCTTTGTCAAGGTACAAAAGGTACTTTTGTACCTTGACAAAGATGCAATAAAGCATCGAAACGTTGGAATTATATCCTGCTTATTTGCTTTATTTATACCGGAGTGCCGCCGATTTGGTGTGTATATGTGGAGAACTTTTCGTTTTCTTACGGAGGGCACCCGGGACTTTTTGATTGCTGTATGGGAGTGCCATCCATTCGGACGCTATATATATATATATATATATATATAATTGTTACACCTACATATCAAATTACACTGGGAATTACTGTCTACGTGCTTGAAATAATCCATGGATTGTGTTCTTTTTTTTGTGAACTAATAACTTACAAATGGCTCATTGCTTTAAAATGAATTCTGAGTCACTCTGTAAACTGAGGAGGTGTTATACTTCATACTCATAGGCTATCATCTTTCAAGTGACAACTCTGTAAAGGTAAACTCTCAAACTTTAGATAAACTTAACAAATGTATTTCCCCTCCCTTTTAGAATGTAAGCTCTTTTGAGCAGGGCCCTCTACCCTCTTGTGCTTCTCCCTACTGTATTTTCATTTATCTCTTACTCCCCACTAGGGCAACTAACACTTGGCTACTTATGTGGGTGTAAAGGTCGCTAATATATAGATATGTTTATTATCCATGTCCGTGTCCTGCATTGTATTGTATTGTACTGTAAGTTGCTTGTTACTTATTTGTTTATGTACTTTGTAAGGCACTACGGAACACTTGTGGCTCCATATAATGAAATGATAATAACAATATCTAATTTCCATAGTTTATGGCAACCTTTGGTAAGGATGGAGACTTATACTGGCTAATATACAGATGGATTTATGTTTATATGAGGAGGTCTCTAGGATTGTGAACAGCTGTGCTGCTATGAATTTATGGTATTCTGGAGGTAAAAACATTTGTGCCTGATTGAAGTGAGATAGGGTTAAGGAGCGTGAGAAACTTGCTGGTAATTTTTGGTTTGGATTGAGGTTTTCATCTGTGGGGGTGTCCCGCTAAGGATTCAGTTTCAGGAAGGAGGAAAAATGTACTGAAAACTTGTTGCATGCAAGTGGTGTATACCGCTAATTACTGATTTTCATTTATACATTTTTACAAGAAGTATTATTCACCTACGTATTACACCTCAATATGGTATAAAGAGAGCTAATGATACTAATGAGAATTAAATCATTAGCAAGGTACTGGGCCTTATTCAGAGCTGAGCGCTCGCAACCGAGTCAATGTTTGCCCACTGGGCATGCGCACGTCGGAGCTGGCTCCGACGTGTGCATGCGCGAGACCCGGCTAGCGATGGGCGCTCCATCGCTACAGGTCTCGCACCAAAGGGGGCGAGCTGTCGATGGTGATTGACAGCTTGCCCTGTTTGGGAGGAAGGCAGGGGGGGTGGCCGGCCAAACAGAGGTGTTCCCAATGGAACGCTTGCCATTTGGGGGCGGCCCCACTGACATCAGCAATGATGTCAGTGGGGAGCTTCCTGCTTGATCAGAGCAGGAAGCTCCCTGGGGCTTGCACTTTCCGAGACCCAACCTTAGGGTCTAGTCGCAAGCCCCAATGGTCGCGATGGTCCTGACCATCGCATCCATCAACCTGTTCGCTCGCTAGAGCTGTGGGTGGTAACCAACAGTTTAGCTAGCAACCAGGAGACCGCACTTCACACCACAAGTGGCCACCCTCATTCAGAGCGACCGCTTGTATCTAGCGATCGACTCTGAATGAGGGCCACTATGTGGGAGATGTACTAAGACTTATTGTCGTATTCAAATTGGGAGCAAAAAGTCCTAGCTGGAAGGAAGAAAGGATTCTGCACAGAACAGTATTCAAAATTTAATATAAACTAACATTATTCAATATTTTTTGTACAATATGTAAAATGTAATCATTGGTGGTGCTACCAAGCCCAAGACTAATATTTAGATATATACACAAAAAGAGGGAACAAAGGGCTTTTTGCTGGGGCACAGTTAACTAGAAAATTGCATTTAATATATATGATTAAAATCAAGGGTTACCCAGACTACACATAACAGAATTATGTTACACCTGTAATATCATAATTCTTTTATATAAAAATCAAAAGTTTCTTTGGAGGATCTGTATCACAGTATTCATAGTATCTCAGTTTGGTATTCATTATATGATGGTTAATAGCTCTACATTATGCATATATGCTGAGATTTGCCAATGCTATGTTGTAAACCACTGTGTTTCAATCCTTCTCTTGGGCATTTAATTAACTGGTAGAAAATGTAAGTGCATATCTTTTACTGTGGTACTACTGTGGGGGCATATTATTAACTGAGGTCCACTGTGGGGGCATATTTTTAACCATGTGTGCATATTACTTTGGGCAAATTGTTAATTGGTAATGCAACGGAATCTTTCATTAACTGGTGTAATACTGTGAGGGCATATAATTAACTGGAACAATACTGTGGGGGCAAATTATTACCTGAAGAAGAAGGCACTCCAAACCATTTCTGACAGAGTGCTAGTAGACCTGTAGCTGACCCTGCAGATGGCTGGTAATCGTGAGGTATTTTTTCGGCATATGGATAGTAATTGTGAGGTAACTGTGCATCATATGGATGGTAATTGTGAGGTAATTGTGCATCATATTGAAGGTAATTGTGCATCATATGGATGGTAATTGTTAGATAATTGTGCATCATATGGATGGTAATTGTGAGGTAGTTGTGCATCATATGGATGGTAATTGTACATCATATGGATGGTAATTGTGAGGTAATTGTGCATCATATGGCTGGTAATTGTGCTTCATATGGATGGTAATTGTATGGTAATTGTGCACCAAATGGATGGTAATTGTGAGGTAATTGTGCATCATATGGATGGTAATTGTGAGGTAATTGTGCATCATATGGATGGTAATTATGCATCATATGGATGGTAATTGTGAGGTAATTGTGCATGATATGGCTGGTAATTGTGCATCATATGGATGGTAATTGTACATCATATGGATGGTAATTGTGAGGTAATTGTGCATCACATGGATGGTAATTGTGCATCATATGGATGGTAATTGTGAGGTAATTGTGCCTCATGTGGCCGGTAATTGTGCATCATATGTTTGGTAATTGTGCATCATATGGATGGTAATTGTGAGGTAATTGTGCATCATATGGCCAGTAATTGTGCATCATATGGATTATAATTATGAGGTACAGTAAATGTGCATCATATGGATAGTAATTGTGAGGTAACTGTGTATCACATGGCCGGTAATTGTGCATCATATGGATGGCAATTGTGAGGTAATTGTGTGGTACTTAATCTTTACAGTATATCAATAATAATCATGAGTTATCTGTACATCATATGGCCAGTAATTGTGCTTCATCTGGCCGGTAATTGTGAATTATCCATGCAGCATATGGATGGTATTTGTGAGGTACTGTATCTCTGCTGTATATTGATAATAATCGTGAGGTATCTCTATACCATATGGCCATTAGTTGAGGGATTCAGTGATGCCCACAGCTAGTAATATTGCATGTTTTTTGTCAGAAAAAAATAACTATGTAAATTTTTGGTTACCAGAAATAAATGAAAAATTTTAAGAAATTTTGAGGGGACATTGGTCACATGTGCAAGAAAATATTAAGAGTTTTTTCAATATAAAGATGTTCAAATGTGCAAGGGATCTACAGATACTCCCTCAAACTAACATTGTGCACCGGCAGGTGAAGAGGCAGAAACATAGCAAAACATTCACTGTGCAAAATTATAAATGTCCAATCACTTTACAATCACCACGTTTATTCAATAAACCTCTCAGCTCTTCCCCTAAGATCCTGCCCTGTTCATCCTTCTATATGAATCATGATAGTGAGAAGACAATTGGTCTGGCTGTATTACAGGATATACATCAACACTTAATTTGCATTGCATGTTAAGCTTGGCCACACACACACTGTGGTATCATGCCCGATGTCGAGCAATTGGCCTGGTGAAAGAGCCCTATTGGGTGTATTATTTATCATTACAATAAAACAAATCTCCTCTTCACTGATCTGATCTACAACAAACCAGCAGGAAAAGCATACTCTTTTTCAGTTTAGATTGATTTACTTTGGGTATTTTTGCATTTATAATAGAACCCTGCAGAATATACTCACCTGTTTTAGACTCTCCTTTAATCTTATCTTCAGTTGGATGGTACTCTGAAAATAGGAAATATCATTTTAATTTAGGTTAAAGATATGTCAAATACCAAATAAGGGCACTTTACCAGAATGGTTATTAAAGAGCAATAAAAAATGTCCTATGTCCTACCTAAATGGATTTCAGTAAATATTTCCTTCAACCAATCTCAACTAACTACTGTGGTGCCAATAAAGAACATACAATGTTATATATGCTAGAAAAATGGCCATGTACATACTGCCTCATCCAAAAGAAATAAACATTCATTATAATCATCTCTATTTATCCAACCATGTACTACATCCTCTTCCTTCCAACTTGTCCTTTATTTAATCTCTTTATCTTAAACATCTGGCCAGCCTAAGGATACTGATCTTCCATGATAGAAATATGACAAAAGAGTGGGGTCAAGAAGGTCCATTTAACTTATCCGGTTAGACCTTTTTCAGCCTGGACCTGATCTTAGTTGTCCATTTAATGTAATTTTCATAATTGTAGTAATATTCTATACAGGATCACTAATGAAATGTGTTTTGTCTTGTCCATTCATGACAATTTAGTCAACTAATAAAATGACTTAATATCCATTGAAAATTGCATGGTAGATCGGCAACCTGGCAACGCAATTACAACATTACTTAACTGGAGGTGTGAGTTGCCTTGGAAATTACGTATTAGTATAATTACATACATACAATATGTAAAAGTTTCATGTATCTAGTAGATCTGGATTTTATTTGTTTCTTGTTTCCCTGTTAGTAACAAACTTTCTGTACAATAAGAATATGTCAAAGGATATATTGTATACAGTATTCAATAGTTTTTTTATTTAAGTGGGCATACTATAAAGGTAAAACAATAATAAGAAAAAAAGTGACACATGATGGGCAGTGAAATTAGTATTTTAAAAGAAGAAAATGTGACGTGGGGCTGATGTAGATATTGATATAAGTGTACACAAACACATGCACACACAGACTCAGGGGCTGATTCAGCAAGGATCGCAGTTGCTTATAATCATGCAATCAGCTGATTGTTGCATACTGCGCATGTGTATGCATCTCAGTGACCATGCATGAGCCAGCCGCTGCATTTGGGACTGCGATTGCAGAGTGATAGACAGGAAGTTCCATTTTGTGGGTGGTGATGGGGGGGTGTTGGGTGAAATCAGGCGTGCCAGAGCATTGGGGAGGCATTGCTTGGGTATGCATAAATAGGCCACTGCGATACCAGATGCCGCCTGAGGCCTCATAGCATTCACTGAAGGTAGCAATTCCTGAGTGAGGTCTGACCCTGCCTTAACTGTGTGTATGGGTCCGATGTTACTCGATGTTACCCATTGTTTTGCTATGCAGCCCAAGTATACAAACGTTAGGGAAAGTGGGTGTCCTAATGTTAGGCTGTAATCGCAATGCAAATGCAAACAGTTACATATCCCTGCAGATATTAGAAACTGCGCTCTATGCGTATAAGCAGAATGGTGATCCTTGCTAAATCAGGCCCTCTATCCAATAACACCTGCTTACTTTACCTTGTGCTTAGAGAGCCTGATTCAGTAGTGAATGCAAATGTGTTAAAGACGCACATTGGGTGATTGTTTGGCATTGTGCATGTGTATAAGACGCACTGTGCACGTGCAGCAGTTACATTGTGATTATAGACGCACAATGAGTGATTGTTTGGGATTGTGCATGTGTATAAGACGCACTGTGCATGTGCAGCAGTTACATTGTGATTATAGACGCACATTGAGTGATTGGCATTGTGCATGTGTATAAGACGCACTGTGCATGTGCAGCAGTAACATTGTGATTATAGACGCACATTGAGTGATTGTTTGGCTTTGTGCATGTGTATAAGACGCACTGTGCATGTGCAACAGTTACATTGTGATTATAGATGCACATTGAGTGATTGTTTGGCATCGTGCATGTTTATAAGACGCACTGTGCATGTGCAGCAGTTACATTGTGATTATAGACGCACATTGAGTGATTGTTTGGCATTGTGCATGTGTATAAGTTGCACTGTGCACGTGCAGCAGTTACATTGTGATTATAGATGCACATTGAGTGATTGTTTGGCATTGTGCATGTGTATAAGTTGCACTGTGCACGTGCAGCAGTTACATTGTGATTATAGATGCACATTGAGTGATTGTTTGGTATTGTGCATGTGTATAAGATGCTCTGTGCATGTGCAGCAGTTATATTGTGATTATAGACGCACATTGGGTAATTGTTTGGCATCGTGCATGTGTATAAGTTGCACTCTGCACGTGCAGCAGTTACATTGTGATTATAGATGCATATTGAGTGATTGTTTGGCATTGTGCATGTGTATAAGATGCACTATGTATGTGCAGCAGTTACATTGTGATTATAGACGCACATTGAGTGATTGTTTGGCATTGTGCATGTGTATAAGATGCACTGTGTATGTGCAGCAGTTACATCGTGATTATAAACGCACATTAGGTGATTGTTTGGTATTGTGCATGTGTATAAGATGCACTGTGCATGTGCAGCAGTTACATTGTGATTATAGATGCACATTGAGTGATTGTTTGGCATCGTGCATGTTTATAAGACGCACTGTGCATGTGCAGCAGTTACATTGTGATTATAGACACACATTGAGTGATTGTTTGGCATTGTGCATGTGTATAAGTTGCACTGTGCATGTGCAGCAGTTACATTGTGATTATAGATGCACATTGAGTGATTGTTTGGCATTGGACTTGTGTATAAGACGCACTGTGCATGTACAGCAGTTACATTGTGATTATAGACGCACATTGAGTGATTGTTTGGCATCGTGCATGTTTATAAGTTGCACTGTGCACGTGCAGCAGTTACATTGTGATTATAGATGCACATTGAGTGATTGTTTGGCATTGTGCATGTGTATAAGTTGCACTGTGCACGTGCAGCAGTTACATTGTGATTATAGATGCACATTGAGTGATTGTTTGGCATTGTGCATGTGTATAAGTTGCACTGTGCACGTGCAGCAGTTACATTGTGATTATAGATGCACATTGAGTGATTGTTTGGCATTGTGCATGTGAATAAGACAGACTGTGCATGTGCAGCAGTTACATTGTGATTATAGATGCATATTGAGTGATTGTTTGGCATTGTGCATGTGTATAAGATGCACTATGTATGTGCAGCAGTTAAATTGTGATTATAGAAGCACATTGAGTGATTGTTTGGCATTGTGCATGTGTATAAGATGCACTGTGTATGTGCAGCAGTTACATCGTGATTATAAACGCACATTAGGTGATTGTTTGGTATTGTGCATGTGTATAAGATGCACTGTGCATGTGCAGCAGTTACATTGTAATTATAGAAGCACATTGAGTGATTGTTTGGCATTGTGCATGTGTATAAGATGCACTGTGTATGTGCAGCAGTTACATCGTGATTATAGATGCACATTGGGTGATTGTTTGGCATCGTGCATGTGTATAATATGCACTGTGCATGTGCAGCAGTTACATTGTGATTATAGACGCACATTGGGTTATTGTTTGGCATTTTGCATGTGTATAAGATGCACTGTGCATGTGCAGCAGTTACATTGTGATTATAGATGCACATTGGGTGATTGTTTGGCATTGTGCATGTGTATAAGACTCATTGTGCATGTGCAGCAGTTACATTGTGATTATAGATGCACATTGAGTGAGTGTTTGGCATTGTGCATGTGTATAAGACGCACTGTGCATGTGCAGCAGTTACATTGTGATTATAGACGCACATTGGGTGATTGTTTGGCATTGTGCATGTGTATTAGACTCACTGTGCATGTGCAGCAGTGACATTGTGATTATAGACGCACATTGGGTTATTGTTTGGCATTTTGCATGTGTATAAGATGCACTGTGCATGTGCAGCAGTTACATTGTGATTATAGACGCACATTGGGTGATTGTTTGGTATTGTGCATGTGTAAAAGATGCACTGTGCATGTGCAGCAGTTACATTGTGATTATAGATGCACATTGGGTAATTGTTTGGCATTTTGCATGTGTATAAGATGCACTGGGCATGTGCAGCAGTTACATTGTGATTATAGATGCACATTGGGTGATTGTTTGGCATTGTGCATGTGTATAAGACTCACTGTGCATGTGCAGCAGTTACATTGTGATTATAGATGCACATTGAGTGAGTGTTTGGCATTGTGCATGTGTATAAGATGCACTGTGCATGTGCATCAGTTACATTGTGATCATAGACGCACATTGGGTAATTGTTTGGATTTGTGCATGTGTATAAGACTCACTGTGCATGTGCAGCAGTTACATTGTGATTATAGACGCACATTGGGTGATTGTTTGGCATTGTGCATGTGTGTAAGATGCACTGTACATGTGCAGCAGTTATATTGTGATTATAGACGCACATTGGGTGAGTGTTTGGCATTGTGCATGTGTATAAGATGCACTGTGCATGTGCAGCAGTTACATTGTGATTATAGACGCTCATTGTGAGATTGTTTGGCATTGTGCATGTGTATAAGACGCACTGTGCATGTGCAGCAGTTACATTGTGATTACAGACACATATTGAGTGACTGTTTGGCATCGCGCATGTGTATAAGATGCACTGTGCATGTGCAGCAGTTAAATTGTGATTACAGACACATATTGAGTGACTGTTTGGCATCGTGCATGTGTATAAGATGCACTGTGCATGTGCAGCAGTTACATTGTGATTATAGATGCACATTGGGTATTTTTTTGGCATTTTGCATGTGTATAACTCGCACTGTGCATGTGCAGCAGTTACATTGTGATTATAGATGCACATTGGGTAATTGTTTGGCATTTTGCATGTGTATAAGATGCACTGGGCATGTGCAGCAGTTACATTGTGATTATAGATGCACATTGGGTGATTGTTTGGCATTGTGCATGTGTATAAGACTCACTGTGCATGTGCAGCAGTTACATTGTGATTATAGATGCACATTGGGTAATTGTTTGGCATTTTGCATGTGTATAAGATGCACTGTGCATGTGCAGCAGTTACATTGTGATTATAGATGCACATTGGGTGATTGTTTGGCATCGTGCATGTGTATAGGATGCGCTGTGCATATGCAGCAGTTACATTGTGATTTTAGATGAACATTGAGTGATTGATTGGCATTGTGCATGTGTATAAGACGCACTGTGCATGTGCAGCAGTTACATTGTGATTTTAGATGAACATTGAGTGATTGTTTGGCATTGTGCATGTGTATAAGACTCACTGTGCATGTGCAGCAGTTACATTGTGATTATAGACGCACATTGGGTGATTGGCATTGTGCATGTGTATAAGACGCACTGTGCATGTGCAGCAGTTACATTGTGATTATAGATGCTCATTGGGTGATTGTTTGGCATTGTGCATGTGTATAAGATGCATTGTGCATGTGCAGCAGTTACATTGTGATTATAGACGCACATTGGGTGATTGGCATTTTGCATGTGTATAAGATGCACTGCGCATGTGCAGCAGTTACATTGTGATTATAGATGCTCATTGGGTAATTGTTTGGCATTGTGCATGTGTATGAGACGCACTGTGCATGTGCAGCAGTTACATTGTGATTACAGATGCACATTGGGTAATTGTTTGGCATTTTGCATGTGTATAAGATGCACTGGGCATGTGCAGCAGTTACATTGTGATTATAGATGCACATTGGGTGATTGTTTGGCATTGTGCATGTGTATAAGACGCACTGTGCATGTGCAGCAGTTACATTGTGATTATAGATGCACATTGAGTGAGTGTTTGGCATTGTGCATGTGTATAAGACGCACTGTGCATGTGCAGCAGTTACATTGTGATTATAGACGCACATTGAGTGAGTGTTTGGCATTGTGCATGTGTATAAGATGCACTGTGCATGTGCAGCAGTTACATTGTGATTATAGATGCACATTGGGTGATTGTTTGGCATTGTGCATGTGTATAGGATGCGCTGTGCACATGCAGCAGTTACATTGTGATTATAGACGCACATTGAGTGAGTGTTTGGCATTGTGCATGTGTATAAGACGCACTGTGCACGTGCAGCAGATACATTGTGATTATAGATGCACATTGTGTGATTGTTTGGCATTGTGCATGTGTAAAAGACGCAATGTGCATGTGCAGCAGTTACATTGTGATAATAGATGCACATTGGGTGATTGTTTGGAATTGTGCATGTGTATAAGACGCACTGTGCATGTGCAGCAGTTACATTGTGATAATAGATGCACATTGGGTTTTTGTTTGGAATTGTGCATGTGCAGCAGTTACATTGTGGTTATAGATGCACTTTGAGTGATTGTTTGGCATTGTGCATGTGTATAAGATGCACTGTGCATGTGCAGCAGTTACATTGTGATAATAGATGCACATTGGGTGATTGTTTGGAATTGTGCATGTGTATAAGACGCACTGTGCATGTGCAGCAGTTACCTTGTGATTATAGACGCACATTGGGTGATTGGCATTGTGCATGTGTATTAGTCACACTGTGCATGTGCAGCAGTTACATTGTGATTATAGATGCACATTGGGTAATTGTTTGGTGTTTTGCATGTGTATAAGATGCACTGGGCATGTGCAGCCATTACATTGTGATTATAGATGCACATTAGGTGATTGTTTGGCATCGTGCATGTGCAGCAGTTACATTGTGATTATAAACGCACATTGAGTGATTGGCATCGTGCATGTGTATAAGAAGCACTGTGCATGTGCAACAGTTACATTGTGATTATAGACGCACATTGAGTGATTGGCATCGTGCATGTGTATAAGAAGCACTGTGCATGTGCAACAGTTACATTGTGACTATAGACGCACATTGGGTGATTGGCATCGTGCATGTGCAGCAGTTACATTGTGATTATAAACGCACATTGAGTGATTGGCATCGTGCATGTGTATAAGAAGCACTGTGCATGTGCAACAGTTACATTGTGATTATAGACGCACATTGAGTGATTGGCATCGTGCATGTGTATAAGATGCACTGTGCATGTGTAACAGTTACATTGTGATTATAGACGCACATTGAGTGATTGTTTGGCATCGTGCATGTGTATAAGATGCACTGTGCATGTGCAACAGTTACATTGTGACTATAGACGCACATTGGGTGATTGGCATCGTGCATGTGTATAAGAAGCACTGTGCATGTGTAACAGTTACATTGTGATTATAGACGCACATTGAGTGATTATTTGGCATCGTGCATGTGTATAAGACGCACTGAGCATGTGCAGCAGTTACATTGTGATTATAGACGCACATTGAGTGATTGGCATTGTGCATGTGTATAAGATGCACTGTGCATGAGCAGCAGTTACATTGTGATTATAGACGCACATTGAGTGATTGGCATCGTGCATGTGTATAAGACGCACTGTGCATGTGCAGCAGTTACATTGTGATTATAGATGCACATTGAGTGATTGTTTGGCATCGTGCATGTTTATAAGACGCACTGTGCATGTGCAGCAGTTACATTGTGATTATAGATGCACATTGAGTGATTGTTTGGCATTGCGCATGTATATAAGACGCAGTGTGCATGTGCAACAGTTACATTGTGATTATAGATGCACATTGAGTGATTGTTTGGCATTGTGCATGTTTATAAGATGCACTGTGCATGTGCAGCAGTTACTTTGTGATTATAGACGCTCATTGTGAGATTGTTTGGCATTGTGCATGTGTTTAAGACGCACTGTGCATGTACAGCAGTTACATTGTGATTACAGACACATATTGGGTAATTGTTTGGCATAGTACAAGTGTATAAGACGCACTGTGCATGTGCAGCAGTTACATTGTGATTATAGACGCACATTGTGAGATTGTTTGGCATTGTGCATGTGTATAAGATGCACTGTGCATGTGCAGCAGTTACATTGTGATTACAGACACATATTGAGTGACTGTTTGGCATCGTGCATGTGTATAAGATGCACTGTGCATGTGCAGCAGTTACATTGTGATTATAGACGCACATTGGGTGATTGTTTGGCATTGTGCATGTGTATAAGACGCACTGTGCATGTGCAGCAGTTACATTGTGATTATAGACGCACATTGGGTGATTGTTTGGCATTGTGCATGTGTATAAGACGCACTGTGCATGTGCAGCAGTTACATTGTGATTACAGACACATATTGAGTGACTGTTTGGCATCGTGCATGTGTATAAGACGCACTGTGCATGTGCAGCAGATACATTGTGATTATAGACGCACATTGAGTGATTGTTTGGCATTTTGCATATGTATAAGACACACTGTGCATGTGTGGCAGTTACATTGTGATTATAGACGCACATTGGGTGATTGGCATCATGCATGTGTATAAGACGCACTGTGCATGTGCAGCAGATACATTGTGATTATAGACGCACATTGAGTGATTGTTTGGCATCGTGCATATGTATAAGACACACTGTGCATGTGTGGCAGTTACATTGTGATTATAGACGCACATTGGGTGATTGGCATCGTGCATGTGTATAAGACGCACTGTGCATGTGCAGCAGTTACTTTGTGATTATAGACGCACATTGAGTGATTGTTTGGCATCCTGCATGTGTATAAGATGCACTGTGCATGTGCAGCAGATACATTGTGATTATAGACGCACATTGAGTGATTGTTTGGCATTGTGCATGTGTATAAGAAGCACTGTGCATGTGCAGCTGTTACTTTGTGATTATAGACGCACATTAGGTGATTGTTTGGCATCGTGCATGTGTATAAGACGCACTGTGCACATGCAGCAGTTACAATGTGATTATAGACGCACATTGCGAGATTATTTGGCATGCTGTATATGTAAGATGCACTGTGCATGTGTATAAGATGCACTGTGCATGTGCAGCAGTTACAATGTGATTATAGACGCACATTGCGAGATTGTTTGGCATCGTGCATGTGTATAAGACGCACTGTGCATGTGCAGCAATTACATTGTGATTATAGACGCTCATTGTGAGATTGTTTGGCATTGTGCATGTGTATAAGATGCACTGTGCATGTACAGCAGTTACATTGTGATTACAGACACATATTGGGTAATTGTTTGGCATTGTGCATGTGTATAAGATGCACTGTGCATGTGCAGCAGTTACATTGTGATTACAGACACATATTGAGTGACTGTTTGGCATTGTGCATGTGTATAAGAAGCATTGTGCATGTGCAGCAGTTACATTGTGATTATAGACGCACATTGGGTGATTGTTTGGCATTGTGCATGTGTATAAGACGCACTGTGCATGTGCAGCAGATACATTGTGATTATAGACGCACATTGAGTGATTGTTTGGCATTGTGCATGTTTATAAGACGCACTGTGCATGTGCAGCAGTTACTTTGTGATTATAGATGCACATTGAGTGATTGTTTGGCATTGGACTTGTGTATAAGTTGCACTGTGCATGTGCAGCAGTTACACTGTGATTATAGATGCACATTGAGTGATTTTTTGGCATTGTGCATGTGTATAAGACGCACTGTGCATGTGCAGCAGTTACAATGTGATTATAGATGCACATTGAGTGATTGTTTGGCATTGTGCATGTGTATAAGATGCACTGTGCATGTGCAGCAATTACATTGTGATTATAGACGCATAGAGGAATCCATCACAAAGTGAGTGACCCGCTGTCAGCGTTTGCATGTGGTGATGGCGTGTTGACAAAATAACACAGGCGTGTCATTCTGCTTGAACACCATTTCATGGGAATGCATAAATTAGGCACTGCAATTGCATATGCAGCAAGAGATCTCTCTGCATTCCATGAATCTTGCAGTGTCTGCGGCTGGTCAGACCAGCTGTAAATGCTGCTTGGCTGCCTGATGTGAATCGATGGTACCGCTGTTTTCACAGAAAAGCTACAATGGACGGATATGAGAAAGTAGTAGTGGGTGGAGAGTTTTGGCAAGCATTAGAATATCTTCACAGATACGCTCCATGTGAATTCGCAGCTGCAGTCATAGTAGTGATTGCTGCTGAATCAGGCCCAAGTGATGGAATGGAGGAGGGAGTGGCATGCAAGGATTGTTGGGATACAATAGGCTTAAGCAGACCACAGCAAAGCCACATACATACCTGTAAGGAGCTCTACTGTATAACTTGAAGGACCTGAAATCCTGGTGCAAAATATGCATGCTGATAATAGCAATTGGTATCTGCTTTTGATTGGCTGATTGAGTCTTGTTCCATCCCACTGCTAATGTTAATGTTATTAGTGTGGGGTCTTTATAGTCTTCATTCTAACAGCCCTGCACCTGGCACAACCTGTGCAGTTCCTAATTCCTGCCTGGGGTGTCACTCTCTACTCTGGTGCTTCTAGCACAAACTGGCCTTTATATCAGATGTTTTCTGCATCAGCTGAGTGTGCTAGAAGCACCAGAGCATGGAGTGACACCTCAGGCAGGAAAGAGAAAGGTTGTAAGAGGTGCAGAGTACTAGAATGCAGACTATACATAGTCACAGTACTGGGATCTATTTCTCTTATTTATCTGATATTTGCAACAGGTCCATGGCAAGAAATCAGATTTCCAGATTTTTCAATTTACTTGACCTTAAAAATTACTTTATTTCTGTTTTTGCATTTGTATCAAAATATATCTTACATGGTGCATGCAACTTTATTAATTATTGATAATATTGGTCTGACATAGATTATCTTGTGTTAAAACATCATTAAAGTACTATATTGGGTATGAATTGTGTACTGTGTCTGTAGCATTTATTTGCTAAACCTGTTGAGCCAAATCTCCTGATGTAAAAGTGCTTATTATTCTGTTCTTTCCTGGTCTAATTCTGGTGCATATACCACTGTTTTCTCATGGTCTAAATCAGGCGCATATGCTACCCTTACAAAGATGGATGCATCATGGGATGTCTGCAGTTCTGCAAGTGAAGCAATAAAAAGAGTTTGCTTTTTATTATGTAAAATGAATCAAACTCTACATCAGTCCCATGGTACGACTACAAAACTCAGTCTATACACAATTTTCTCTTTTTTGATCAAGGTGGAGACACTGACCCTTTTTAAAAATAGTTTTGTTTTAAGAGCACAGCGCAGTACCTTTACTTCAAATTATTTTGAAATAAACTTTAATCAAAATTACATATGGGAAAATGTACCTTTTATACTGGGTGCCACAGATCCATAGGCCATGTTCATGGAGTAGCCAATGGTTAAGAGACCAAAGAAGGTTGTAGAGTGTTCAACCACATTGGTAGAGGAACCAGAACCATAATTGTATTCTGCCCAGGAGAATTCAGTTCCAGGAAATACATTCCATTTAATATTTGTTAGAACTTTCTTATTAAAAGTGATCCCAGAAATATTTAAGGTTCTGATTATAATAATAGCCAAATTATTGTCAAATCCCAACTGTCCAATGATGTTATATCCAGAGGAAAATAAATTAATATTGGGTATTTTAGTAAGGAATGAGCCAAATTGTTTGTTGTTGTTGATTCCACCTGTGCCAAAGAGTAAGACCTGAATTGTATCTGTGCTTTGGATAGTTAGTGGTGATGATAAAGTTAGATTAACCTGAATCAGTTCTCCAGCTTTCACATTAGTCTTTACTTTGTTTTCACCAGACTGGTACTGAATGAAAGTGACTTGGGAAGCCAAAATGTAAACAATATCATATTTAGCCTGGAAGGACATTGCTGGGACAAAGAATGCAGTTCCCCAACAAGGAACAGGTTGGAGCTGTTCATAGACATGGCTGCAACCTCCGCTATTCTGAGCACATGTGTGCCCTGTTAAGACAGCAACAGGAAAGTCAGAAACCACTCTGGTGCCTGAGAGATCATCTTTACTCTGAATTTGCACCGATTGGAAAGGCTCTAGGTTCAATGTCATCTTGTCTCCCTTTTTATAACTCTTTTCTTTCAGTGTTACTTCTCCTTCTATGTAGATGATAACTTTTGTTACACTTTTATGTGAAATCACAGAGAACTGCTTAAATTGATTGACAGGTCCATTTGGAGGGGTAATGATATAATACTCAAGTCCCAACTGATGACTGGGATAAATCAAAGCCAGATCACCACTATTTTTTTTATAATTGCGAGTCATTACAGTGACATCTGCATTAGCTGTAATGACCACAGCATTTTGGAACATTCCTGATCCTTTTGGTTCTACAGGATTTGTTATAGTAACTGTTATTGTTGTTCCTTTTGAAACTGTCACATTCTTCTTAAAATCAGACTTGAGTACAGTAACAGAAACCACGGTGTCAGGAACAGTTCCAGAAATGAGAATTTGCTGCTCAGGGATCTCATTAGAGTTTTGATTCTGCAAGAATACTGTGACGAAGTCTCTTCCAACTGAAATAACATTCGAACCTGCAATAAAAGTCATTTTTCAATTTGCATCTATATGTCTTTTATCTGACTGCATTTTAAAGGGTCATGTGATGCATTATGTAACATCCCACAGCAAAAACCATTAGTAAAATATTAGTTATAAAAAGAAGCAATGATAAATTCAGAGTATTGCATATAAACAGCAAAGTAATTTGTTATAATTATAATAATTTGTGATAACATTTTTAAACAACTCCTGTGATTTTTATAACATGTTTCCAGCACCATGAACAAACATACAACAAACAGTGCAATATAAATAATTTCCAGTGGCTTCACTAACATGAATTCACACAAATTAGAACTTAAATAACCCTCTACTGAAACTTGACTTATAAAATGTAATTTAGTTAACTTTAGTTATTCAACTATATTTGTAGAACTATCTCCTATCATCTCAGAAATAGGTTTTTTATGTTATAATTATTTGCTACAATCAGTTATTTATCAGAAGACGTTGAGATGGGCAATTCACAAACTTCATAAAAATGCATTTTTTGGATGCTTGTTTTAAGAAAATAATTAAATTGTCCTTTTTGTATTTATCTTTCGACTCTGATTATTTATTAATTAATGCCTTTTTTATTTAACTTTCTTCTGGAACAACACTACTAGAACTACTAGTAGAAAGAAATTAGCAGCTTAATGAATTCTTATTTCCTTTCCCCCACTAAAATCTAGTTAACTGAACTAAAAATTGCTAGTATTCAGTGAAAAAGAACCCCTAGGTAGAGTATTTATGTTTAAAACATTTCACTAAGATAAAGTAAAAACATCTATTTTACAAATTGATTGCATTAATTAGGTTTTATTAAATCGTTAAGTTATGTGCAAACTCGGTTTTCCAAATCTAAGTGGCAATTTTCCTTTGACAGAAAAAATAAAAATGTCAGTAAGTTTATGTTGTTAGGTATAACTTTATTATGAATAAAATTAAAGAATTACTCACTAGAGCTGATTTATTTAAATTAAATTTATGCAAAAATTGTATAACTCATTGATATAATAATACACAGAATTACTCTGCAAGAATAATAAAATCAGTACTTTAAATTCCCAATATGGTCCACAGTGGCTCTGCAGAGCTCTCTCTTCTAGTGGTAATTTTATAGTTTATAACATTAACATTGATAATTATTATCTGTAGCTTCCAGACATAGACAGATTCATGTTTTGAAGTATAGAGCCAACACTAATCTGATATCTAAGGGCTGTTGAACGATAACACAATTTTCCTATGTGTCGGTGAAAAAAATAAACCACTTTTCAAAGATAGTATTGTAGTCAACTACCATGAAGATAAAAAAGAACATAGAGGTGTTGGCAGATATTACTAATTTAAATTATATATGAAATCTGTGTACTTAATACTAAGTGAATATTACTGAATATGAAATAAAACATATATTAAGCACAGAACAGAAGTTGTTAGTAAACTGAATTAATTGGATACAATCAAATATTGGAGTGTATATGAAGAAACTGGGGCCATAAATACATTTTGTGAATATTAGTGCTCAATAAAGATATACAAATTCCACTGGTAACAGTATTGTTAATAGTAAATAGTAAATGTAATCCTTTTTCTTTACATGGTGTTCACAAAAAAGAACTATTTATGTGTATACATTGGATGTCCCTTAATATGTATATTAAGGGACTTGAAGAAACTTTTGTATTAAACAAGTCCCAGAGTGCCACCTGCGTCTTTCTTATGATGGACATGTGTTTCTGTAGTTATGGTATGGAAAGGCACCAGGGATTCATTGTGTGACATTTGGACCAAGGAGTGCCAGTTTTTACAGTGGTTGTATATAAGTGACAATCCACTAAGTTATTTACAAAATGTTCACATAAATTATCTATTTCTGTGTATACATTGGATGTCCCTTAATAGATAAACATAAGTGAGCCCATCAGGGTACAAATTTCCACTATCGGGGTGCAGATATTCCAGCTGAGGTGAGATAACAGCACTGTGAGGGCATGCAACCACACTTACGTACTCACTCTTTGTCATGTCTATGTCCTTAAGATGAAGGGAAAATATAACCAGCCTTAGACCAATGGCCATCTCATATTTAAACCAGTTCCTGTGAGCTACCCATTCCCTGAACAACGTATTTCTACCCAGGATAGTTCTAAGCTCCAGGCTTACTCCTGTATCCTGTGATCATGCCCTCTGTGACTCTATATGCTACTTTGTGGATTCTCAATATTCACCATCTGCGCTCAGTATCATCACCTGCCAGGCACCGCAAATTCCAATCTGCATACAGATCTGCCTTCATCTGCTGCTGTGCTCCATTACCTGTCAGCATTACAGCATCCATGCTGCATACAGACCTGCTCCAAATAACTTTGTTTCTGCCAGAAAGTATACTGCTTTCCATCTGCCACTGTGTTTCCAGAGAATTACCTACCAACCTGGACAATATAATTACCATAAACCAGTGGTTTCCAAATTGTGCACTATGGCACCCTGTAGTGCAGGGTTTCCCAGCCACGGTCCTCAAGGCACACAAACAGTCCAGGTTTTAAGGATAGCCATAGTTCAGCACAGGTGACTTAATTAGTACCTTAGTTATTTTGATTTAACCATCTGTGCTTAAGCATGGATATCACTAAAACCAGAACTATTAGTGAGCCTTGAGGACCAAGGTTGGGAATCACTGCTGTAGTGCCTCAGGACACTTCCAAAGGTGCCTCAGGTTGGTGGTCCAGTGCCAAATCAAATTATTTATGGTCAGTGTAATGTAAATATGTTGACACTCAGACCTGTCCACAACCACATAACTGAACCGAAGAATGACAGGTAAGAACAATTTACTTCATTTTATAAAAAAAAAATCTGAATTTCTGAATAACAAATGTTTGACTTAGGGGTGCCATAAAAACAATGTTGTTACTCGGGCACTGTGATTCAAAAAAGTTTGGGAACCTCAGCCATATACAATCATGTAGATTTTCGATTGAGAGAGAAACAGTTCGAAAAAAATAAAGCAGTGCATTCTAAGGTTCAATCCTTTTCTCAAATAAGGTCATGTAGATGACCCCATGCAGCTTGGTAATGCTCAATTTTCCACTAAAGATTGTGATTGATGAATTAAAGAGAAATTATGCATTTATTGTGCAGCCACTAATCATTCTTTGAAGAATTGCTCCCATAACTGGGAAATGCTTCCTCTTAGATAATGGTGGAGAGATTAATCAGATTGTCTATTCCCCTCTTAAAAAATAAAGATTGTTCTGTATCAGTGCAAGTGAAATACCCACAAAGTTCTTGTTTCATCACAGCCTTGATGGATTCTAGAGCTACAAAAAATGTTATGTCTGCCAAACTAGTCAAAATACTTTCCATACCTTTACAGGAATTACCTGTTCATTTTTCTTGTATGGCTGTGGATGGCAGCTGGATTCCTGGAGGTCATATCAAATACCTTACTGTACCTATGACATTTCTCATTGGAGTATTACATTCAGAGACTAAATCCGTTTTCATGATTCCTGAATCTACCAGTCCAATTGTCTTTGGATACCCTTGGTATCATAACCCACACATTGACTGGTCATCCTAACATATTCTCTCCTGGGATCCCAATTGTATCAAGTCCTGTCTTCAGATTGTTTTACCACATCATTCTACCTCTAAAGCTGAAGTTTCTGGACTACCTGCTCCCCACAGAAAATTCATCACCGTCTTCAGTAAGCAAGCAACAGAGACTTTACCACCTCACAGGCTGTTGAACTGCCCAATTGATCTCATTCCTGGAAGATTCCTCCTTGTGGTTGAGTTTATCTGTTGTCTATTCCTGAGACCCAAGAAATGTCTGATTACATCAAAGAAAACTTGTAATGTGGATTAATCCATCCTTCTTCATCTCCAGCTTGAGCAGGGTTCTTTTAAAAAAAAATAAGATGGAGGACTGCGGCCATGCATTGATTCTCGAGGCATCAATGAGATAACAGTAAAAACAAGTATCCATTATGTGAAGGAAGTGCTTCCAAGGCTTTGTAAAATTCAATTGTACTGCAAGATGGAGAAATGCACCTTTGAAACCACATCCATTCCATTCCTGGGATATATTATTTCTGTCACTGGTCTGGCCATGGACCCTGAAAAAATGCAAGCCATTCTGTATTGGCCACATACATTCACCTTATGGGCATTACAATGTTCCTTGGGGTCTGCTAACTACTACTGGAGGTTCCTCCAAGGTTATTCCACGGTAGTTGCACCCATCACAGCATTAACCAAAAATGGGACCAAACCTGTTAAATGACCTGAAGAAGCCCAATAGGCATTCTAGCAGTTGAAATAAGCCTTAATTTCAGCTCCTCTCCTGAAACAGCCTGAGATTGATAATATATTTTAACTCGATGTAGATGTATCTTCTGTTGGAGTGGGGGCAGTTCTTTGACAAAAGTCCTCAGATGACCTAGGCATCCTTGTGTCCCAAACTTCTACAAGATGTTCAGCAATTTGTAACTGCTTGTGCCATCTGTGCTCATTTCATGAGCTCAGAGCTGGGATCAGCTGGTGAACTTCTACTTCTACCATTACCACATAGACTATGGATTCATATTTCTATGGATTTTGTCACTGATATTCCCAACTCTGATGGCATCACTACCATTTGGGTCATTGTTTCCGATTGCATGGGTGTCCTGAGGATATCATATTGGACAGAGGTGTTCAGTTAATGGCCAAATTCTGGCATTCACTGAGCCAATGTCTGCAAGTTAAACTCATCTTCTCATCTGCGTACCATCCACAATTCATTGGACAGACTAAGAGAATCAATCAGGATTTGGAGACCGTTCTTTGCATGTTCATTTCTGCTTCACTTGGCTTTGTGTGAGAGAAGCCTTGCTGAAGTATTCCAAATGTTACAAAGTGCAAGCAGACAAAAAAATGTAGAATTATAGTCAGCATGAAAGTTGAAAACAAAGTTTGGTTATTCACCCGTAATCTTCGTCTTAGAGTACCAACCATGAAATTTGTACCTCAATTACTCAGCCTATTTCAAAGTATTCAAGTTATTACTCAGAATGCTGAGCTCCTTTCATGTTTCTCTGCTTAAACACTTGGTTCTGAATAAATTTTATTTCCAAAAATCGAATTTTCCTGCTTCCAAACTAAACAGGGTGAAGAGTATGAGGTAAAAAAGATTGTGGATTCTCATTTCAGAAAAATTACAGATGTGCCCAGCTAGTTTGTTGCTTCATAGAGCCATGTAGAATGCCATGCATCTCGCTCCACACAGTAGCCTTGAGTCACGCTACACAGAATGTTTCTTAATGGAACGTAGTGTAGAACTGGAAATAAGTCATATTGTGTAATACAACTTTTTGTCCACCAGGTGTCTCTTTTTCTAAACTACACAGAATATGTGTTAGAGTTCCAATGCATTTTCTGTATCACCGCCCGATGATTGGCTGACAGAAACTGTGATTCGGTACACTATAGTATAGCATTATGGTCATGGAATCAGGGCTGTAGAAGAATGTGTAATAAAGTATTAAATAGTAAAAGTATAGTATGTGTGTGAGTCCTATACTGTTAAAAAATATATATATATATATATATATATATATATATATGTCTCATGGGCTCACACAGGGGGCACAGGCATGCACAGCTTTCACTGAGACATGATGAATGTGTTTACATGTACTGTATTGTACTAATAAGGCATGACTCGGTAGTTTGAGCATCTTTTATGCAACATTTTACCTTCACATGCATCTGAATCAGACAGTAATGCCAATTGGTAGCACAAGCAGCTACTGCTGATTAAAATAATATGCAGCATGCCTATATTCTGTGAGCCAGTTTGGGTGTATCTGCATGCAAAATGATATATCACTCTAACAGTGACTGTAACACTTTAATGTAGTTATTTGCTTGCAGATACACCCAAACTGGCTCACAGAACATAGGCATACTGCCAGTCATTTTAATCAGCAGAAGCTGCTTGTGCTAATAAGATGCATTTTTTAGTAAAAAGACGCATACAAGATGCATAAAAGAAGCTCGGCGCTCCCGAGTCACACAGCACTCCTGTGATATTATACTAAAAACATTTCTCTCGACATCCCACCACTTGGCATCTCTTCTATACAGTATACTTTGCATTGTACACATAACAGGGGGCAAGTTTTTCATAAAGAGAGATCATGTCAGGTTCAATGCTTTTAAAATACACTACTTTGTACTTCCCTTCTCCCTTCCTCTCTGTGTATGACCACCCAAGTTCCTTCACCACCTCCCCCCACCATAACACAATTACTATTCAACTCCACTGAGCTCATTGTATGGCTCACCACAACCCCACCATCATTCACTTCTATTCAATTCTGCCGCATCCTGAGCCTGCTATTGACATTGTACACATTGCCTGCTTTAATTTGCACACTTCACATCTCATATACGACAGGTGCAGCTCTCAATATGGCTAGAGTTTGTGGGCTAGTGGCTAAGGTATGTACCTTGCATCTTGGGGGTTCGGATTTCGATTCATGGAAGGGGAGTTTTTTTTTCCTTAGTTTATAAATCTTCACTACTAGATTAAAAATAAAAACATTTGGTGGTGTGTGTGAATTCTCTTATTTATACAAATACATATACAGATGGGTCCTCATGCATCCAGCCTCCTTGCACATTAAACAGGCCATCTAGTTGCACCTTGTCATGGCATGACTCAGTAGCTCAAGCATCTTTATGCAACTTTTTACCTTCAAATGCATCTGAATCATATAGCAGATCAAATTGATAGCACAAGTAGCTTCTGCTGATTAAAATTATATGCAGCATGCCTATGTACTGTGAGCCAGTACGGGTGTATCTTTACCCAAAACGTTACAGTACACTAATAGCAACTATAACACTATAACATAGTGATTTGCTTGCAGATACACCAGTACTGGCTCACAGAACATAGGCATGCTGCATATCATTTTAATCAGCAGAAGCTGCTTGTGCTGATAAGACACATTTTAGAGTAAAAAAGACACATAAAGATGCTCTGCACTGCCGAGACACAGAGAACTCCTGTGACCTAAGACTCAAAACATTTCTCTCGACTTCCCACCACTTGGCATTTCTGCTATATAGTAGACATTATATGGTACACATAACAGGGGACAAGTTTTTCATAAAGAGAAATCATGTCAGGTTCAATGCTTTTAAAACACACTACTTTGCACTTCCCTTCTCCCTTCCTCTCAGTGTATGGCCACCCAAGTTCCTTCACCACCTCCCCACACCATCACACAATTACTATTCAACTCCATTGCGCTCATTGTATTGTTCACCCCCCCACTATCATTCGCTTCTATTCAATGCTGCCGCATCCTGAGCCCACTATTGATATTGTACACATTACCTGCTTTAATTTGCATACTTCACATCACATACAAGACAGGTGCAGCTCTCAACATGGCTAGAGTTTGTGGGCTAGTGGCTAAGGTCTGTACCTTGCACCTTGGGGGTTCAGGGTTTGAATCATGGAAGGGGAGTTTTTATTTATTCTTTAGTTTATAAATATTCACTACTAGATTAAAAATAAAAACACTTGGTGGTGTGTGTGAATTCTTTTATTTATACAAATACATATACAGATGGGTCCTCGTACATCCAGCCTCCTTGCAAGTTAAACAGGCCATCTAGTTGCACCATGCCATGGCGTGACTCGGTAGCATATGCATATTTATGCATCTTTCTACCTTCAAATGCATCTGAATCATACAGCGGATCAAATTGATAGCACAAGCAGCTTCTGCTGATTAAAATGATATGCAGCATGCCTATGTTCTGTGAGCCAGTGTGGGTGTATCTACATGCAAAATGTTATGTTACACTAATAGTGACTGTAACACTTTAATGTAGTGATTTGCTTGCAGATACACCTGTACTGGCTCACAGAACATAGGAATGCTGCATATCATTTTAATCAGCAGAAATTGCTTGTGCAAAGACACATTTTAGGGTAAAAACATGCATAAAAAACACTTGGCGCTACCGAGTCACAAAGCACTCCTGCGCTATGGGTGGAGCAACTTGTAGCACATGGAGGATAGATGTATGTGGACTCATTTCTATTACTGTGCTGCAAAGTTCCTGTCCCTAAAAGTGACCCTATAGTACCTACTACATAATGACACAGCAACTGAAGTTCAGTTATTTTAAAGAATTCTACTGAACTGAAAGCATTTCTCTCAACATCCCAACACAGTACAAATTTTTAGCAGTGAAGCACTCGCCACCTAAAGGTTATGCAGTGTATTAAATGCCATTGCATATCTTTTTATTGCAAATTACCATGGTACACCACAGTATAGCCATCATGTAGTATTCCATGGTGCAACTCTGGAGGCCTGAATGGCATGCTATGAGCAACAAACTAACTGGGCACATCTGTATATATATATATATATATATATATATATATATATATATATATTAATATATGTGTGTGTAACATATATAAAATTAAATTGTCTATTTGTTTGTCTGTCTGTCTGGTTATGCATTCAGAAACCCCTGCATTGATTGGGATGAAACTAACATGAGGTGGTCCAGTTGGATCCAGGCTAGGTTTCAGGGGGGTTAGTGTCCTGGTCGGACCTCCTGTTAATGTATGCTGTGCAGAATTTTGACCCGGGGATGCCGGGCAGGACTTTGACATGAGGAACCTGTTCTGGGCCTTCCATTGGATGAATTTGGATGAAAACTTAACAATGGGGTTCAATTTGTTCTTGGATGACTAATGGAGTGGTTGGGGCCTCGGTCGGACCTCATGGCAGAGTGTGATGGGCAGAAATTTGACACAGGGAGCCTGTTCTGGGCCTTCCACTGTAAATATTTCGAAAACATTTCATAATTAAATGTAATAATTTGAAGATTTAAACCCAGGCATCACCGGGAACTTATATAAATAAATAAATGTGTGCGCATATAAAGTGGGGGTGATGTATCAGATAGAGTGGGGTGGGGATGGATCAGGATGGAGCAGTGGCATGGGAAGGATGAGATTAGCATGTGCAGTAGTCAGAATGGGGAGTGGGGCTTATATGCATATATATATATATATATATATATATATATATACATATATATATATATTTATAAATATATTTATAAATATATATATATATATATATATATATATACACACACATTTAGTTAGCTTTTCTTTTTTAACTGTAAAACTATTCTTGCATGACTTCACATTCCTGAAATAAAAGCCAGCTGCAGTGAGTGATGATCACCGATCACTGCTGCCATAATTTTTTGGTAGAGGAGCTGCTGTGGGAAGTTAAACTACACTGTCCAATCACTATGGCCAGCAGTGGTTGGAACCCCCACAGGAGGGCACAGCTGTGGCTGATGTACTTCTAATGCAGACTCAGATGCACTGAACCTAACAGGATGGAGTGCTGCTGAGCTGCCCAATCACTGCAGGCCACAGTTATTGAGACACACTGGGTGCAGAGCCACGAGTGTTGTACTTCTAATGCAGATTTAGCTGCACTTAAGCCAGCAGGATGTGGTGTCACTGGGATGCCCAATCATTGCTGACCACAGTGATTGGCACACACTAGGTGCAGTGCAATGAATGCTGTGCTTCTAATCAAGATGTAGGAGCACTGAAATCTGCAAGAGGGAGTGCCATTGGGCTGCCCAATCAATGCTATTCACAGTGATAAGGACACTCTGGGGGACAGATCCATGGTACTGTGCTTCTAATGCAGACTAAGCTGCAGTGAAGCCAGTAGGAGGAGGAGTCGCTGGGCTACCTATTCCCTGCTGTCCCCAGTGTTTGGAACACTGCAGGAGAGAAGCTGTTGCTACCAAGCACCATGGCTGCTACATTTGCAATGCAATGCTCTGAAACCATTGGGTGGGGATGTCACTGGGCTACTTGGTCACTGTGGCCAGCAGTGACTGGGACACAGTGGGAGGGGAACCATGTGTGCAGGGAGCAATGATATCTCTTCGAAATTGGAATCTTCTGATAGACTATTTCCTAATGCAGACTAAGCTGCATTGAATTTAGAGAATGATTGGCTGCACAATACACATTACAAAGAATAGTGACCACTTAGGATCAAAAATATATGTCATTCATTGCCACATACAAATCAAAACATATAATAAGATACGTAAAATAATTGTTCATTAAAAAACACATTGAAAAACTCTCTATCTTTCTCTCTCTCTCTCTATATATATATGTAGAAGGTCTTGATAAAATTTATCTTTGGTGTTGGTACATAAGCCCCTCTGATTTTAAACTGTAACATTTCAACTAAAAAGCCAGAATTGCAATAAATATGATATGCAGTCTCCAAATAGCTATAGGGTGACAATTGTGAATATGTCACATAAAAACTGCTAAAGTACGATGGTGTTGCTATGTTAGTATTTGGGCAAAGCAGTGGCTCTGTATAGGGAAGGATAGCAACAGGATCCCTTGTAGGAGCAGGCACAGTGACAGGGGGTTACACAGGGTACCCCCATCATGGGCCCCAAGGTTCAGAGGGGCCTAGCCCCAAACTGATCACACCAGCCGCCCATCCATAGCCACGCAACTAGGATTAAAAAAAGCAATCATTCAAGCCTCTCTCCCCCTGGCCTATCCCTCCAGTCACCTGGTCCATACTATGCAGCAAACAGTAATGAATGATGCTGTGCCCAAGTCAGCCCTTTGCTACTTTCCCCTTGTGGTGTACAAGTCTCCCGAGTCCCTGCCACTGCAGTCACCTAGGAGGAGCAGGAGGAGTCGAGTGTGAAAGGAACTGCGCTCAAGCAGCAAGCTCCATCACTGCCCGCTCACCCCACACAGCAGCTGCAGCAGCACCACTACCACTTACAGTACTCCACCCTCCTACCATGAGGCAGCCACAGCAATCAAGAAGAGGAAGAGACAATTCTGAGTGACTGTCTGCATTATCACTGACAGTTATGTGTGGTAAGTGACAGTGCATTTTTACTTTATTTGCATTCTAATGGAATATCTCTCTCTTTCTTTCTCTCTCTCTCGTCTTCCAAAAGCATAATAAATATATACAATCCTTTGTAAGGCTGCAACTAATCACTTTATTGTGACATGATTAAGATCCCAGAGGAGATCACAACATTGCTCAGTTTGTACTGTTTTTCCTGCTATATTTCTCTTACAATGAATTAAATATGTTTCTATTGTTTGCAGAGGATGGCTGAATGCCTCTCTGTTTTTACCTGTTGGATATTATATGGGCTTATACCTATAGATTAAACACACACATGATGAGTGCACCCCTGCTGTTGGCCATAAGACCATAAATGTAAGACTTATATTTATACTGTATATATATATATATATATATATATATAAACACACACATACATACATATATATTGGGTATCAACAGCATGCCGGGCATTTCCTACACCTGCCGTATATGTGCATATAACATAGTATGTACTATGTATGTGTATGTGTACATATATATATATATATATATATATATATAGTTAACTTATCGATGTGTGTATGGCCGGTACTTTGCAAGTTTATAATTCTAACCAGTCCCAGAGTGCCTTTTACTATTTATGATTGTAATGCCAGGCACCTACAGTATGTGGACATTGTGTGTATATGTATATTATATATATGTATATACATACACACACACACCGATATGTATGTGTGTGTGTGAATTATTGCTAATCAAATAAAAGCGGCACCAATTATTGGTATTTTTTATAAGGGTAACAAAGATTATTGATATTAATTTTTTATTATTTTAATTACTGGGGCAATGATTATTGATATTAAAATAAGTCACAGATTATTGTTATTATATTAAAAGCAGTAATGGCTCCTACCTTTTTATGTTAAGGGAGCTGCCCATATGCTGCAGTCCAAACAGCGTCCTGGCCCCATATGCACCTGCCAGGTGTATTGCGCATGTGCAATGCATCTAGTAGGGCCTGTGATGGGCACATGTGCAATGCATCTAGTAGGGCCTGTGATGGGCACATGTGCAATGCATCTAGTAGGGCCTGTGATGGGCACATGTGCAATGCATCTAGTAGGGCCAGTGATGGGCACATGTGCAATGCATCTAGTAGGGCCTGTGATGGGCACATGTGCAATGCATCTAGTAGGGCCTGTGATGGGCACATGTGCAATGCATCTAGTAGGGCCTGTGATGGGCACATGTGCAATGCATCTAGTAGGGCCTGTGATGGGCACATGTGCACAAGGGAAGGAGTTAGGAGACTGGCGGATGGGATACCACCAGTCTAAATCCTGATGTAGCAAGCCCGAAATGGAACTAAAGATATTCATCGAAATACTGTCAAATATCTTAATTCTGATGCCAGAATTTAGACAGACGCCGTCCCTAACTAGGTCAATCGGGCCGTATTAGCAGTTATCCGCAGGGAGGGAGTGTTAGTGTTAGGCAGCATAGCGTGGTTAGGGTTAGGTTTTGGGGGGAGTTTAGGGACCCCTAGGAGGGTTAGGGTTAGGCACCCCTGGGGGGTTTCTCACCACTGGGGGTAGTAGGTTTAGGCATGAAGGAGGGATATTTAGGATTAGGCACTAATTGGGAGGGTTAGGGTGCGAGTGAGGAGGGAGAGGGTTAGGCTACAAGAAGGGTGAGTTAGGGGGAGAAGGGGGAGAGTTAGGATACTTACCTGACCCCTGTCAGAATACTGACTATTGGGATGACACAGTAGGTATTCTGACTGCTGGTATTTCATACCCATTCCATGTACAAACGCTGGCCTCTAGGGACTGCATCAGCTGCTACCCCTTGAAACTGGGTAAGGCTCACCAAAAGGCACTTTATAAGCACTCTCTCTGCTAATTGCTGTCCAGATTGCTAGTCCCAGTGGGAGAGCGCACCCCCCTTCACTGGTGCTGCCTGTCTGAAAGTGAATAGCAGATAGTGGTTCTAATAAGGAGTCACTTCCAGTAAACTCTCTTTTTCACTGGGGTGGTGGATTTTACAGGAAAGGAAGAGGGAGAGCTGCAGAAACTTTTTAAAATGGTCACATATTATTGATATTGTAATCCCATGCTTTCCAGTTAATTTAACAGTCTGCGATGTGGAACAGTGTCAAAAGCATTACTGAAGTCTAAATAAGTTATATCTATGTCCCCCCTTAATCTATTTCCTTAGTCACCAAGTCAAAAAAGACAATAAGATTTGTGTGACATGATCTCCCCAGTAAATCCATGCTGTTTGGGATCCTGCAAATTGCTGGATTTGAAATAATCTACGACTCTTTCTTTAAGAGTGTTTCCATCAATTTCCCAACTACTGATGTAAGGCTCACTGGTCAGAAGTTGCTTGCCTCTTCCTTGCTTCCAGTTTTGTGCAGTGGGAAAACATTTGCTTTATTCCATTCCTCTGGAATTACTCCAGTAGCTAGTGACTGGTTGAATAATTCTGTTAATGGTGTTACCAGCATCCCTCTAAGCTCATTTAGTATCCTTGGATGTATCCCATCAGGCCCCATTGATTTATCCACTTTCAGTTTTGAGAGTTATGTTAGGATCTTCTCCTCTGTAAATGTGCTTGTTCCTACCTCATTTTTCTGATTAAACCTGCAACTTAACTGTGGCCCCTTGCCCTCTCTCAGTAGTGAAAACTGAACAAAAATAATAATTAAGATGATCAGCTATTACATTGTCTCTCTCAACAAGACTCCCTCTTTCTGTCTTTAGTCTTTTTATTACACCTTTTGTTTTTCTCCTTTCGCTTTTATATTTTAAAAAAAGTTTTGCCCCCTTTACCCACTGACTGTGCCATTTTCTCCTCAGCTTTTGCCTTTCCACATCTGATTACTTTCTTGGCCTCTTTCTGTTTTAAAAGATACACGTCTTTGTCTTCATTATTTTGCATCTGCTTGTATTTCCTATCTTTTTTGCATTCACAATACTTGCTGCCTCTTTCCCAAACCACACTGGCTTCCTTTTCCTTGTGGTTTTACTAACCAATTTGATACAAAGGTCTGTTGCCTTTAATATTGCACTTTTTACATTTTCCAACCTCTCCTACACTCCTTTGAAGTTCCTCCACTCTGCCAAAGATTTGCTTACACATCTTCCTATCCCTGCAAAATCAGCCTTCCTAAAATCTAACACCTTTGTTTTTGTATTGAGTGAGTCAGTATCTGTCTTTATTCTGAACCATACTCAGTATCAGTCAGTATCTGTCTTTATTCTGTCTTCATTCTGAGCCTTATATCTATTTTTATTCTGAACCATACTCATTAACAGTAACCATTACTCTATACAACAGAGTTGTCAGGGCTGTCACATGTTTTTTTGATCAATCTGAATTGACCAAAGATGAAAAGAAGTTCTTAATAGAAGGAATCAAATTTATACTAGACAACAATTATTTCTTCTTCGAAGGAGACTACTACATACAAAAAATTGGCACTGCCATGGGGACCAATTTTAGCTCAGAAATGAAAATCTGTATATGGCACATTAGGAACAATCCAAAGTTTGGATTGATAGCGGGGTGCAGAACTTGGTCCTATGGTATTGTTATACATATGATGTGATATTCATCTGGGATGGCTCAAAACAAGACTTAGAAAACTTCTGTACCTCACTGAATGAAAATGAGGTCAACATCACTTTCACCTTTGACATTAGCATTGAGTCAGTAAACTTTCAAGATCTCACGATATATCCAAAGGGAGGCAATCTGGAGACAAAAGGGTATATCAAACCAACTGACTCACAGAGTTACATCAACAGAAAAAGTCAACACCATAGAAATTGGCTTAGGGGCATCCCCAAAAGCCAATGAATTTGCCTAAAAAGGAACTGTAGTGAATGAAATGACTTCATCCTACAAAGTAAAAATATAAGTAAAAAATTTGTGTCCCAGGTATATGAAAAGGAAATTGTGGATCAAGCAAAATCACAAGTTTCGCTAATGAAAAGAGAAGATCTACTAGAATCTAGAAAATACACAAAAGTAAACAAAACAAAGTAAGATTTTTCCTTCATCACTACTTAGAGAGCCAACCACAGAAAATTGGAATCAATTATTAAAAGATTTTGGTACCTCTTTAAAATAGATCCTCTATTAAAAGACAGGATTCCTGCAGTCCCTTCATTTATACACAGGAAAGCATACAATCTACAACAACATCTAGTATGCAGTGCAACCTTCTACAATTCAAATAACCCAGTACGAATGGAGGGTTTCCACTGGTGTGGTTCATGCTGTTTTTGTAAAGCCATTCTGAGTAAAACATCTAAAATGAGGACTTTCTGTGTAAACAACACACAATATAAAATCAAAAACGTTATTACTTGCCAGAACAGTAATATAGTATAATTAATATAGTGTACAGGTGGATTCTGTTACGTGGGTCAAACCTCTAGAGCCCTAAAAATACACAAGTCTGAAAATGTGAGAAAAACAAATTGATTGAAACACTATCATTCCATTTAAAAAAAAAATGAGTGTATCCTAATGGGTGTGAAACAATTTTTAGGAGATCAGCTTATTAAGGCCTCTTGGAAAGACAGAGATGAGGAAAGAATGCTAGCAAGGGCAGAAATGTCCTGGATTTTTAAGCTAGAAGCTATTACCTCTAGGCCTCAATAAAAAGTTTGAATTGAAGTGGTTTTTTTTAAAGTTGTTAAAACATCTGGATGTACGAAAATCTTTATGATTGAAACGTTGAAGTGATATTAGAAGTTTATTCAACCCTGCTGTAATTGTCTTCTTTCTGACGAGTGCCGCTGCCTCCTTCTGTGACCGCATGTTTGTATTTAATGCAGAAGGCACCGATGTCACGTTTGGATTTTGAGTGCCAGGCCTTCGTTACTCTCTCTCTATATATATATATATATATATATTTATATATATATATATATTTTTAGACTTATGTGATTTTGTTTTTTATATTTGACCATAATTTGAATGATACCATATGATTATGGAATTTATTTAGATGATTTGGCGAAACAGTATGATTTACTGCTTGTAGCATTGGCGGCGGTTCTAATCTCGACAGTGGCAGCTTGATAGAGGAGGAAATCACGATCATCCTTAGGGTAAGTATAACTAACTTAATTCCCCCCCTAGCCCTGATTTAGGGGTGCCTAACCCTAACCACCCCCCAAGTGCCTTACCCTAATCCCCCCTCTAAGTGCCTAAACCTAACCACCCCTTCCCCACAGCCTAACCCTAAGTCCCCCAGGGGGTGCCTAACCCTAAGTCCCCCCTGGGAGCCTTAAACCTAACCCTTCCCCCCATGGCTGTCCATGCCCAGCACTCTGATCGGGATGCTGGGTGTCAGGCTCCCGGCATAGGTCTAATGACAGGTGTCGGGATCTCAATGCCTGTCTTTAGACCCATGCTGGGATAAGACAGATGGGGAGCAGGCAGTTGGGATTAGGTCCATTGGCTTCCCAACTGCTTCCGTATTTGGCATACAATAATAGTTATATACTATCATTGCTCTTATTTATATTTTTTTGGCCTAACCGGAATTACATGAACCTATACTTCTGGTTTTCAATGGCTAACTCCCTTCATGTTTAGCAACATGAACCATGTGGTTTTTAGAACACCTCCGTTGGAGGAAACAGCCCTGTCAGATGACCAAGGAATTTGCCCCCTGGAGAAAGTTCCATATACTCTAAACCTCAGGCATAAACACTATAGGCATGCAACTGCACAGTAAACAGAAATGTTGGCCTCTCCTCAGTTTTTTTCTTTTTTTCTCATTCAGTAAACTTTATTAGAGCACAGGCCATTTTTGGCGCCAAGACATACCCTCAAATCACCTGTAAATGGAGCACAAAAAGGGGCTTACTGTTAATAAATTTGTGTATTTTTAAGTGTTATTTTTTTGTAAACATAGTTATGAATAATGGGTTTTATAGAACATGTTTATGTATTTGTTTTTATGATGAACTACAATGATTTTTATAATGATGTTGGTCATACAGTACTTCTGGGTTAAGTTGGCTTTAAATAGCCAACATCGAGCCTAGTAAGTCTATACAGCCCTGAGGAAGAGTGTAATCACTTAAAATGCATTGGCAGCATTTTATGGGCTTACCAACTCATCTTTTACCTATCCTAGAATACTCCATGGATGACCAAGCTGCTTTGCTTGAAGGGAGGAGGGAAAGGAGTCCAGGAACCTCCCATCCATGTTCACTTCCTAACACCAAGTTTTGGTGCTGATAACAGTATGAGTCTCACATTTATATATTTTGGATTTTATATCCCACTGGATTATATGTAAAAGTGACCTGTTATATATTAGTTGTTTTATATCATGTGGCTAAAACCCATTGCCTTATATTTATTCATATGTTCATTAAATTTCTGAAGTTCGTGAAATACTACACTATGTATTGACCTTTATTTTCCTTTTGAGTGTGAAAGAAAGTGGTAGAATCCTATTGGGGATAATTATTCATCCAAGAAAAAACCCTTGAAAGAAGAACAGTGTTACCAACTTTATATAAATTGACTGATCTGTACTAAGAAAATAATTTGTTTACATCTACGGTAAAAAGGGAATTATCTTGGTACTTATAAAGTATTATATTCATGTTTCATACTTATCAATCAAAATAAATCTAAAAAATGCATTCAAATATCAAAGGACCTGATATATATCTAATAACAGAAATATAGGACTATTTCACCAACATCCAGCTTTGTAGCAAGAAGCTAAAATGTACAATAAATGTAATCTCCCATGCGCTGATTATGTATTGTTCATATATTTTTCTTTAATAGAACATGCAATATATTTCCAAGTGTGTAATCAGCATTAGAGAGACCAGATATGAATACCAATTAGAAAGATATATCACCAATAAATATTTGCCTTTATTTGATATTAATTGTTTGTTGACATATTTTGTAGCATATCCAACATTGCACTGGGCCATTTCATGATATTGTCATACATTATTTGTAATTCAAATAAAAATGTTGAGACATATTATTTACAGCAGTCATATCAATTGTTTATGGATATTTATACTGCTGGTAAACATTCATTATCCTATTTTGTGCTTTTATAGATTTCTCTATTACCTAAACATTTTGGAGTATTCAATATTTTTCATTGTGCTATTTTAGAGCATTGATAATTCCTTACTTATTGTTCAAATGTCTGCTTTGTCCCATTATATATTTACATCAGTTTCCCCAAAAAAATGTTTAATGCATTTTACTGGATGTAAAATGACCTATACTCCATAAATTTTACAGTCTAGACAAAAAATTATAGTAACATCACTATATATTTTTTTAAAAGGTTTCTAAGACCTTTAAATTTAAACTTTAACAATTCATAGTTTTAGAAACATCACTTGGGAGCATCACCTTCAATTATTAAGAAAACCAGTACTGTAAATAATGAAAATGCTCACCATTCAGTTTCTAGTAATGTTTATTTAATTTCTAGAATTAATAAAAATCCTATAGAATATAGACATATTTAATAAAGTGATAGAAAAGATATTTGTTGAGACATGCACATATTAATGTCTAGATTATAATATTGATCCAAAATTTAAGTTTATTGAACAATACTTATGCTCTCCTTGGTGGCTAATGTTAACTTCCTATAATGCTATTTTAAAAGGATTGCACATCTAGACTTTAACATAATTAGTAATGAATAAATTCTAAAAGCACCACATTTATAATCCTATGCTCAACTATAGATGCCTTGGTCCAGTTATCATAAAGGGGATAGAGATAGGGTAGGTATAGCACAAGGGCATCATTGTGCAGTGAAAACATTATTTATTGTATGAAGCTCTGCTTATTGCCTGAAAAATTTTACAAAAATGTGCAAATTTAATCAACATTTTCTATCACTTTCTTGGCTAATAGGATGATTTTAAAATGAGTTATACAGAGTTTGAAATTTGCATGTCATTATGTGACTGCAGTTAAAAATTTGCTCACGTTAAAAGCCCAGATATGAGTATTGTTACTAAATTCCATAAGTAACCTCAAATAACAAACCTACCTAAAATTGTTTCCAAATTTAATACTTATAGTAGAAAACAAAATAAATATGTGGTATTTAAAAAAATTAAAGCACCTTTTGCTTAGAATTATACCTTTACATGTTGACAAATCATAATTTTAGAAACAGCACCATAGAATATCACATAAATAAGGAAGAAAATCAGTACAGTAAATACTGAAAATGTTCAATAATGACAATGTTAGTCATCTATTGTATAGTCATTTTTATCTATTCTAGCATAACTAAATATGTCCTATAGCATAAAGATGTGTATTAGTATTAATGCAAAGTTATATTTTGAGATTCATCCCTATTAATAGCTAATGTGGAATATAATATCCATTTTTAAGGGTTAATGCACCATATTAAATATTTCAATTGTTGCTACTAAGAACTATTAGATTACAGAGATCCCACATAAGGACTTTTAAAATTATTATTAATGAGTAGTAGGTTTAAAGCCCCCATTTCTTGTCTGGAGCTAAACTCAAAATGCTAACCTACTGCAATCCTGCTCAAAGCAGGAAATAAAACACTCTCAGTCAAGAAGATTTTTTAGGTTGGCAGAAGCTTATTGACATACAGTAGTGGCATTAAAATTAATAGTAGTAGGCTAGGTACAGTTATAGAAAAAACCTACACAGAATTGTTTCCATGTTTTATACTTCACAAAACAAAATAAATATGTGGTAGATAAAAAGAAAAGTTAAAGCACCAGGTATATCTCTCCTAATAGCTGTGTGGGACTATGTCACCAATTTCATTAAAAATGTAGTTGTTTTTAATGGACAATCACTGCAAATATGTTTAAGAAAAATGACATTTTAATGAGACATGTTCATTGAATTTAACATATAGAACAATATATTTTTAAATAATAAAATTTTATAAAAATGTTTAATTTTTTATCAGAGATACTCACCTATTCCACTCTCAATCTTACCTGTTAACCCTTCTAGTCCTGGAATTAGTCTTATTTTATACAATAATATGAAAATCAATAAGTTTTTATTTAGAAATTATATCACTTTTTAAAGGTTGTAGTTTCAAGTTTCACATGAATTATTACAAATTGCCAACAATTATGATTTCCCTTATTTTATTTCCTTTAGTTTCTTTTGTAGGAAAATGTTTATGTCTTTGTTTCTGCATTCTGACATTTTATAATGTTGCTAATATCTTAGTTATACTTAAAATGTCTAATTTGTCACTTGAGTTATTTACTTCTGACTACAAACACTTTATTATATATGCAATTTACTTAATATCAAACTTACCTATAATCAGTGAATTTGGAACCACTAGACAAAAAAATAAGAATTGCCGTCACTAATAATGTTCTTTAAATTGTTGCTTATAATTTTCCTATAAATGTTGATGAATCATAAGTTTAGAAACACCATTATAGAACATCTCTTATATTAGGAAAATCAGTGCTATAATTACTCAAAATATTCAATATTGACTATGCTAGTCTTCTAGTATATAGTAATATTCATATATTCTAGTATAATTAAAATGTCCTATAGCTTATAGAAATATGAGTATGATTGCAAAGTTTTATTTTGAGATTGACCTTTATTAATGATTTGTGTGCATCCATTTTTAAGGGCTATTGCACAATTTTATTTCTCTCAATTGTAGCTACATTAAACTAATAGATTAAAGAGATCCCACATCAGAACTTTTAAAATGAGTATAAAAGACTAGTAGGTTTAAAGCATCCTATTTTTTGTCTGGAGCAGAACTCAAAATGCTAGCCCACTGCAATCCTATTCAAACCAGGAAATAAAACACTGTTAGTCAATGACATTTTGAGGTTGGCAGAAGCTTCTTGAAAGCTTCATTAAAAGTAATGGGAGTATGGTATGTAAAGTGTTAGAACACCTTAGTCCTGGACATGACAATGTTATTTAATAGACTAATCTCTGCATAGTGTCTGAAAAGTGTTTCTTCAAATGTGAGTTTTAACATATTTTGTGAGCACCGCTGTGGTTAATGTAAATGCAATATCAGGATTGTAAAAGACACCCAGAGAATGAATATTGCATGTTATTATGCATGTGCAATTATAAATGTGGTCATATCAACATCCCTGTACTTAACTGTTTACTAACTGTTACAGATTATTTAATATAAGAAACTTGTAAAGTATTATTTTCATGTTAAGTATTGTTTAATCAAAACAAATCTACATAATATTTATATACTAACAGATTTGTAGGACTTATTCACCAACATCCAGATTTATAGAAAGAATATATAATGTACCATGCAATAACAAAAAAATGTTTACTTTCTATATAAATTTTATGAATAATCTAATGGAAAAGTAACTTTATTAAAAGGACAAACATCAAATATATTTAAGCAAAACAATATTTTAATGAGAATATTTAATTGAATTTAAAATGTAAAAATTTTTTTATAGAATAAAATAATATCAAAAAATGTTTTTTACAGAGATACTCACTTATTCCACACTTAATCACGCCAGTTTTCCCTCCTGGTACCAGAATATCTCCTATTTTATGTAATAATATGAATATCCATAAGTTTTTATTTAGAAAATATTACTTCTTAAATGCTATAGTTATAAGTGCCACATAGAAAAATACTCAGTGCCAACAATGAAGATTTCCCTTTATTTATTTTTTAAAGGTTTCTCTATGGGGCAAATGTTTTTGACCATTCTGTTTCAGCATTGTGACATTTTATAGTATTGGTGATATCTTAGTTATACTTAAGATGTCTAATTTTTCACATGAGTTGTTTACTTCAGTCTACAAACACTTTATTATACTGTACATGCAATTTACTGGATATCGTACTTACCTATATTCAATGGATTTGGACCATCTAGACAAATAAAAAAAAAAATTGCTATTACTAAAAATGTTCTTTAAAATGTTGCTTAGAATTATACCTTTACATGTTGACAAATCATAATTTTAGAAACAGCACCATAGAATATCACTTAAATAAAGAAGAAAATCAGTACAGTATATACTGAAAATGTTCAATACTGACAATGTTAGTCATCTAGTATATAGTAATTTTTATCTATTCTAGTAAATCTAAAAATGTCCTATAGCATAAAGATATGTATTAGTTTTAATGCAAAGTTACATTCTGAGATTCACCCCTATTATTAGCTAATGTGCAATATCATATCCATTTTTAAGGGTTAATTCACTATATTAATTATTTCAATTGTAACTACTAATAGATTAAAGAGATCCCACATCAGGGCTTTTAAAATGATTATTAATGAGTAGTAGGTTTAAAGCACCCCAGTTCTTGTCTGGAGCTAAACTCAAAATGCTAACCTACTGCAATCCTATTCAACACAGGAAAAAAACACTCAGTAAAGAACATTTTCAGGTTGGCAGAAGCTTATTGACATACAGTAGTTGCATTAAAATTAATAGTAGGACTTCTGGTGGGGGGACATCAAGTATGGCCATCTTTTAACTCCTCTCCTTACCAAGGCTATTGTAATCTATTTAACTTCTCCTCTTTATCACCTGGACATAGGGGATATCTCAGATATCTATTTGGCCTAGGAAGAAAGCAATTGCACCGGAGTCTTGCTATTAATAGCACTGGCCCATGAGTTCACTGAATTTTTGGCGCAAAACCTAGCGTGGGTGTTGATACGGCCACACATAAACCCACTGAATAAGCAGAGGATATACATACTTGCCTGTTCCTGCTTGTTTGCTAGTCAGGATCTACCAATACGCTGCCAAGTGACTACTTTCCCACACTTGCTGCTCTCTGGGCACTGTACCCTGCAGTCGCTGAGTCGCGTTGCCGAAGAGGCTGTTATCCTAGCAGAGCAGTGTTGGAGCCACAGTGAGCCCCTGTCATTCACACTTACCTGCACTGGCTCCAGCTGCTTTCTCCTAAATGCCAGACACGCTCTGCTGGGATGCCTGTGACCATACTCCAGGACCCGGAGACTTACCATTAGTCGCTCACTCCCTCTGCACCAGCTCGTCCTGAGCTCCTCTTCAGCCGGGCACTTTCCCTCCTGCTGGATTTTGCTGCAGAATAGGACTGCTGCCTGCTGCTGTCTGTGACAGGTGTCCCCGCTGCTGACTCCTGTTCCTGGGACTGCTCACCATTTGCTGTGCTGTCAAGAGCCTTTGGCCACACTTTGGCCCCCCCTGCTAGTGGCTACAAATATGGACACGCACCTGCTATCCCCTGGGACCTGCATGGTTGAGCTCACCTGCTTCTGAAATCTGTTGGTGGCTGCCTGGTGAAGCTCCTGCTGCCCCTTCTGCTTCTCCAGTGCTGAGATCATGGGGATTAATGCTAGGGCTAAGACATCAGGGAACCCGCATCACAATCTGCTGTCCTGCCTCCCAGTAGGAGTACTGAGCACACTACTGAGTTTTGTGGGGGGCACCCGGGACACCTGCCTTGCCCTGACTCATCTTTGCTGAGAACGGAGCCCCGTGGCAGGGGGCTGCCATTTATTACCTGCTGTTGGAGCTGAGAGGCAATTTTTACCTTCTCAGAGACTTTTCATCCTCCTCTGCAGGGTCACTTACCTGTCACTTGAGACCTGGGCCCTTTGCATGCATCGGTGGGGATCCACGGATTGTTGAAGCTTCACTGGACCTGTCCATTGCAGCAACATGCTGTTTCTTTACAGTGACGATCGAAGTGGAACATCACCCTCTGGGGGGTGCACCCCTTGTGATTGAACGTCCCCTCCAGCTTCTCTGTTGGCACCTTGCAGTGGATAGATTGATGCGCCTGGCTACTCTCTGACCCTGTTATACATACAATTCAGAATTGGGACTTTTGGTGAGGGCTGACTCCCCGTTCACTTGAAGGATCCTGGTGACGGCTGCCTGACAATCTATTACCTGGTATTATTAACCTTCAGATTGGTATTTGTCATCACGCTAGCCCCCACTGGACCCTGCTATACAGCTGCCGCTCCCCGCAGACAGGATTTGCGGCTGCCGAGGTCCATTGCCGGTCATTTGGCCGGAGTATCTGCATATCTGGCTGTTGTAGCACACTGCCTATGGTAATCTTTGAAGTTGACTGTAGCGGCTGCACTGTGTGGGATTGAGGTGGACACTCTGCTGACTTTGGGGGGTCGAGGTGCATTGATCTACTGCCTATGCAATCTGGCTATAGGGGGAGTTTGTGGGTCTGCCTGCCATCATTCTCTGGGACTCTGATGTTACCGGCTTTCACTCCAGTCTCCATACTTTGATGTCAGGACTCCACTGCATCTGCTAAGTATACCTGCTTTGCAGGTTTAGTTATTAAATAATCACTGCTAGATTTTATCTGCTTTTTCAATATATTTAAAAATTTACTGATTTATACATATCTATCCATTCTTTAGTCTATTGTCTACCACATTTTCCTTTCCTATTCCCCCTTAATTCTCTAGTGATCAAGGTATCTCCTCAGCAGATTGGTATTTATAGTATTCTGCTTAGTGAGATATTCTGTGAATCTGATTGCTCAATGTTTTATTGTGTGATACAAGAATTTCTGTGTTAAAATCAACTTTGATTTGTATTTCTATAATTGTATTCTCTATACAACACTCCCACCTAGTGGTGATACAGGATTATTTAAGTTAATATAAGAAATTCTTTACTTCTACTATCTGTTACTGTATTTTTCAGAATATCGAGGTTGTAATATTTATATCAATTTGGGGGAAAAAAGTATTGTTATAAATTTTTCCTCATTGGTAAGAAAGTAAAGATCTCCTTCATGTTAGACAATATGTAATTATATAAGAAGAAAAAAAAGTGGGTATCATTTACAATTCTATTACTATAACCCTTTAAATAAATAATATCATTACGAACTTAGCGGTACTGGTGTGACCAAATAATTTAAGAACTCTCACTTTTTGCTCTGGCCTATTGGCCTACAGGGTATGGACAAATATTTTTCTAAAGCCTTTCCATCCCCTGATACACCATCTATGGCTAATATGGGTAAAACAAATAAAACCTCAGGGAAAAACGCTCCCTTGTCTTCCCCTCCAGAAACACAGGATGTCACAGATCCTTCAGACCCTACCATTTCAGGAGCTATTCCTATAGCCTCATTACCCATGCTAGAGATGGCAGAGGACATTTCTAAAGTATTGATGCCTCAATTTGATAAGAGACTAGAGGGAACTGAAATTAAAATTGAAGCAGACCTAACTAGAATAGATGCACATGCTGCATGTTTAACTACCTAAGAGTTGAGAGTTAGTGATACAGAAGACAGGGTCCAAAACATCCATGATTGGAATCCCTGAATCCTACAAAGGCTCACAACTTCTTGATTTTCTCACCAAGGATTTACCATTGGCATTAGATATTATTGATAATTTGGGTACCCCTCAAATAGAGAGAGCCCACCATTTGGGCACAGAAAGGCAGGGAGAAAATAGACCACATCCTGTCATAGCCAAATTTTTGGACTATAGAGCTAAGAAACAATTTCTGATAGCCTATAGAAAATCAAATCCACTGATAATCCAAACACATAAAATTATAATCTTTCAAGATATTTCAGTGTTGGTTGCTCAGAAAAGGAAAGCTTTCTCTGAGGTGTGCAGTTATCTACATTCCCACAACCATAGATTTGCCTTCCTACATCTGGCCAAATTGAGAGTATTTGAAGATGGCCGCCCAATATTCTTTGATGACCCTGCACAGGCAAAATGCAATTTTTTGCCTTCTCATTCATCCCCTAGGCCACCTTGACTATAAAAAAGATGGAGAGTTAGATATCAAAAAACCAAATATGTTAATTTTAACTTCACTTATAGAGAAAATATATACCTTTACAGAATCATCTCAGAGTTATATAAAAGACTAATGATAAATATTAAAAAGTAAATTCGTTCAGCTATTGTAATCTAGGTATTTTGTTCTTTTTGGGTTGCATTAAGAAAATGAATATAGTGAAGGGTTATCTATCAGTTTACAAGATTAGATACCCCCACCCTATTCGGGTGAAATTAAACTGGATGTTATTGTTTTGGTGGACATTTGCTTTCTGTCATTGTTATGTGATATTTTTAATGTTTTGTATCTATATCTGTCTGGCAGTTGCCCAGGGGCCTATATGCACCAAATTATCATTGGACCCCCCTCACACTGTAGACACATTCTGTGAGCTGAAAATAATCAATTATGTGAATGTCGATAGGAAATACAGAGACTAGATTTCAAATAGATGAGCCGCCTACCCGTAGCCCAGTGGGATTAAAAATTGTCTTGTGGAATGTCAGGGGACTAAATTCACCTATAAAATGCAAGAGGGTCATAACGCACCTTAAAAAACAACATCCAGACATAAAGTTTCTACAGGAAACACATTGGCAGTTGGGAGATGAGGCTGTCCTGTGAGCCCCGTGGATTGGTACTTGTATCACAGCTTGTCATCACAATAGGTCTAGAGATGTTGCTATTTTGTTTAAATATGAATTACCATATAATATTCTGAAACAAATTATAGATAAACATGGGAGGTTTATAATATTGGATATTGAAATAAGACATTCAAAGTTCACTTTGGTAAACATTTATGCACCAAACTCAGGCTCACAATCTTTCTTTAACCTCTTAACCAAACTATTACAACAAAGAGACAACAACCTCTTGATTATGGGTGGCGACTTTAATGTTACACTGGATCCACATATGGATAAGGTCCCTCCACCCCTTAGACAAGTTATAGCCACATGGAAAATACTTCCATCTCTACTAAATACATTAAATTTGACAGATCCCTGGTGATAGCTAAATCCTACGGATCATTCATATACTCATTTATCAGGAGCGCACGGCTCCTAATCCCGAATAGATTATATTTTATTATCAGACACTTTGGTGACTAGGTTAGAAAAAGCAAATCTCGATAATATTGTAATTTCAGATTACACCCCAATATCAATAAATCTAACCTTTTCTTGTGGTAATTATCGGGATAATATTTGGCGTTTTCCAGTAAATATGACCTCCTCAGAGGACTTTAAAGTGTACCTAAAATCAAAGTGGTCTAATTTTGTAGACAACAATATTGAACACTGGGATAATCCTGGCTTAAAGTGGGAGACATCTAAAGTTGTGTTATGGGGACATATCATTAGCTATATAGCCAAGCACAAAAGAGAAATGTCAGTAAACAGGAACTCTCTGACCATAACAGTGCATCAAGCATTTAATGTATATTCTACAGACCCCTCCACGGATAACTTAAGCCAATATAAGCAAGCTCGACAATTTCTGGAAGATTTTCTTCTAACTCAGGCTAAGCAGAACATAGAGATCTCTAAACACAAATATTATAGATGGGGGAATAAAGCAGGCCGCTTCCTAGCTAATATAGATAAATCAAGAAAACCTAGAAATCACATTAAAACAATTCTCAACCCCACAACCAAATCCCTTGTCACTGACTCACAGAGTATCCTCTCTTTATTCAATTAGTATTACTCTACCCTTTACTCCCCGCAAGCCATTGATATGGAACAATAGTAACTTTTGTTAGATGAAGCGCGCCTTCCTATGCTCCTCCATGACCATCGGGAGACTCTAGATGCTGATGTCACTGAACAAAAACTCAGAGATACCATAAAGGAGTTGGCAACAAGAAATGCTCCTGGACCAGATGGTTACTCTGGAGAATACTATAATATTCTCCAGGAGGATGTCTCCCTGTTGTTTTTGGACCTGTATAGACATATCCACCATAATTCTCCTTCTCTTCTGTTTTTTAACAAATCACACAACATTGTTTTACCCAAACTTGAGATAGATCCCCTTTTGCTAGGTAAATACCGCCCTATTTCTCTGTTGAATGTGGACCTAAAAATCTTAACAAAAATAATAGCCACACATCTACAAAACATATTACCGTCACTGCTGATGGAACATCAATTAGGATTTGTGTCCAGTACACACTCAGTGAAGGGCATTCGAGCTGCTCTGGCCGCTATTATAGCATCCAGTAGAATACCTAGTGCTCAAAACATGCTTCTCAGTCTTGACACCCATAAGGCATTTGATACGGTTCTTTGGCCGCATTTATTTGAAGTTCTCTCTCGAAGACAATTTGCCCCTGATTTAATTGGACTGATCCGATTTTTATACACCTCACCCAATACCTCATTATTAATAAATGGAATATGTGGTTTGTCAATAAAACTGGGTCGAGGCATGCATCAGGGCTGCCCACTTTCACCCCTACTGTTCAATCTTGCAATAGACCCACTCCTTCAGCAGTGGCCAGAGTTTTGTGGGGTTAAGATAGGCACATATAATCTCAAACTTACAGTTTATGCAGATGATATTCTGCTATACATTGCTGATCCTCAATTTACTTTGACTAGAATTATACATAAGATTGTACAATTTGGTGACATCTCGGGACTTAAAATTAATGAAGATAAATCCACAGCGATGTTACTACATCCCACTTTGCACATCCCTTTGTGGGGTTCCTCATTTTCCTTTTCCTGGGCCCCCTCACATCTAGATTACCTGGTCATTCAAATACCAAAAAATCCTGCCCTTTTATATGAAAAAAATGTCACTCGTATAATTAAAAATATTACAGATGAACTTCGGAGTTGGCAACACTTGACTCTCTCATATTTAGGGAGAGCGACTCTAATAAAAATGATGACGTTTCCTCATCTTCTTTATGTGCTACAGGCACTACCTATCCTGCTCACATCAAAAGATATTCAACTTATTAACAAATTATTTAGGTCTTTTATATGGCAGAATGGTAGAGCCCGGATAAGTTTAAGAAAATTATATCAGCCCAAAACTAACGGAGGGATAAATTTCCTGAATGTCCTTAATTATAACCACTCAGCACTGCTGAGGATATTGATGGATTGGATGCTTGACAGAGATATTTATGCCAATACATCAATAGAGTCACAATTTCTACCCACCATGGCTTTAAAGTATTTCTTACATATACATGACCAGGATGTGCCAATAGAAATCCGAGAAAATCCTCTACTCATGACAAATATGGAGAGTTGGAGGTGTGCATACTATAGTTAATTTACTGGATTTGCACGAGAAAAGACCCCTGACATTCCTAGAGGCAACAGAAAATGTTGAGACTTTAAGAGCATATCCCTTGGCATATTTCCAAGCAAAACATTATATTACATCGATAGTGTATACATTCTCACCCACCGATTGGAATAACCTATTAGACAGATTATTAGAGACAGATTCCTAACAAACAGGCTATATCTATGTATTATAAATGACTTGGTGAGTAGTTGGATCATACATTGGTCAGCCAAGGTATGCGCCAGTGGTTGACTCAATTCCCAACCCTCTCGATGGAAGATTAATACGAGGCTAATCGAAATCTCGGACGCTGTTGAGTGCTATCACATAGAATGAATTATTTTTAAACATTTACCATATAACCTACTTATCCCCCACAGAAGATACAGAATGGGTTTGTCGGACACTCATAGGTGTCCTAGATGCGATACAATAGAGGCAGATTTATATCATTGTATATGGCAGTGTCCAGTAGTTCAGGGCTTTTGGAGAAAAGTCAAACAGGATGCTGAATTACATCTAGTAAACTATGTACCCTTTACACCAGAATGGGTGGTATTAGGTATCTTTCCAAAAGGGCAGAGAATTACCCAAGGTAGTAGAAAACTACTAATAGCCATAAGCGCCGCAGGTAAGAAAACTATTTTACAGGAATGGATTAACCCAACTCCCATAACTTTTGCATTATATAAATAAAAACTGAGATTTATTTTTAGAATGGATTGGGTGGAGACTTTGTTTAATAGAGAAAGGAAGGCCTCTTTCTTTTTTGAGACCTGGGAGAGTGATATCCCCACCCTGTCAGTCACAATACAAACACAAATTTATGCATAGGACACAATGGTATGAGACACAGATATTGATGGGAAATTAACCAATTCAAATACCATAAAGGTGACTAATTCTAACATAAGAATATGAGCTTTGTTGGTGGATGGATGCCAGACAGAATTTTATTTCATTGCATGTTTTTACTGTTTTCTATTTTCACAATATCAAGAATTAATTAAGTGTCAGTATATATTATTTGACAGACATTATTGTTATATAAATGGAAAATTTAAATATTTGTGGATTTCAAATATGTAATTGAACTCAATATTGTCATTTTATTGTATTATATATATGTAATGACATACAGTAGTTACATTAAAATTAATAGTAGTAGGGTAGGGTAGGTACAGTTATAGAAAAAAACCTACACAGAATTGTTTCCATGTTTTACACTTCACAAAACAAAATAAATATGTGGTAGTTAAAAGAAAAGTGAAAGCACATGGTATCTCTCTACTAATGGCTGTGTGGGACTATGTCACCAATTTCATTAAAAATGTAGCTGTTTTTAATGGAAAATCACCGCAAATATGTTTAAGAAAAATGACATATTAATAAGACAATTTCCTTGAATTTAAAATTTAGAACAATATATTACTAAATAATAAAATATTATAAAAATGTTTAATTTTTTAACAGAGATACTCACTTATTCCACTCTCAGTTTTGCCTGTTGACCCTCCTAGACCTGGAATTATACAATAATATGAAAATCAATACGTTTTTATTTAGAAATTACATCACTTTTTAAAGGTTATAGTTACAAGTTCCACATGAATTATTACATCTTTCCAACAATTATGATTTCCCTTAATTTATTTTCTATAGTTTCTTTTGAAGGAAAATGTTTTGGAGCATTCTATGTTTCTGCATTCTGACATTTTATAATTTTGTTGATATCTTAGTTATACTTAAAATGTCTAATTTGTAACATGAGTTATTTACTTCAGACTACAAACTCTTTATTATATATGCAATTTACTTAATATCAAACTTACCTGTATTCAATGGATTTGGACCGGCTAGACAAAAAAAAAGAATTGCCATTACTAATAATGTTCTTTAAACTGTTTCTTAGAACTTTAAATAGAAATGTTGATGAATCATAATTTTAGATACATCATTTTAGAACATCACTTATATTAGGAAAATCAGTACTATAATTACTCAAAATATTCAATATTGACTATGCTAGTCTTCTAGTATATAGTAATATTCATATATTCTAGTATAATTAAAATATCCTATAGCTTACAGAAATATGAGTATGATTACAAAGTTACATTTTGAGATTGACTTCTATTAATGGTTTATGTGCATCCATTTTTAAAGGCTATTGCACAATTTTATTTAACTCAATTGTAGCTACTTTAAACTAATAGATTAAAGAGATCCCACATCAGGACTTTTAAAATGTGTAGAAAAGACTAGTAGGTTTAAAGCATCCTATTTTTTGTCTGGAGCACAACTGAAAATGCTAGCCCACTGCAATCCTATTCAAAACAGGAAATAAAACACTGTCAGTCAATTACATTTTGAGGTTGGCAGAAGCTTCTTGAAAGCTTCATTAAAAGTAATGGGAGTATGGTATGTAAAGTGTTAGAACACCATAGTCCTGGACATGACAAAGTTGTTTAATAGACTAATCTCTGCTTAGTGTATGAAAAATGTTTCTTCAAATGTGAGTCTTAACTTACTTTGTGTAAATGCAATAACAGGATTGTAAAAGTCATTCAGAGTATGAATATTGCATGTTATTAAGCATGTGCAATTAAAAATGTGGTCATATCAACTACCCTATCCTTAACTGTTTCCTAACTGTTATAGTTTATTTAATATAAGAAACTTGTAAAGTATTATTTTCATGTTTAATACAAAATAATTTGTTATAATTATAATAATTTGTGATAACATTTTAAAACAAATCCTGTGATTTGTATAACATGCTAGAGTACTACTGTGGATGCATATTGTAAACTAAGACACTAATGTGGGGGCATTTAATTAACTGGTAGAAAATGTAAGTGCTTATCATTAACTGTGGTACTACTGTGGGGGCATATTATTAACTTAGGTACTATTGTGGGGCATATTTTGTAACCATGTGTGCATATTACTATGGGCAAATTGTTAACTGGTAACACAATGGGATCTTTCATTAACTGGTGTAATACTGGGAGGGCATATAATTAACTGGAACAATACTGTGGGGGCAAATTATTACCTGAAGAAGGAGGCACTCCAAACCATTTCTGACAAAGTGCTAGTAGAAATGTAGCTGACCCTACAGATGGCTGGTGAACGTGAAATATTTTTGCAGCATATGGATAGTAATTGTGAGGTAACTGTGCATCATATGGATGGTAATTGTGAGGTAATTGGTCATAATATGGCTGGTAACTGAGCATCATATGGATGGTAACTGTGAGATAAATGTGCATCTTATGGCCGGTAATTGTGCATCGTATGGATGGTAATTGTGCATCATATGGGTGATAATTGTGAAGTAATTGTGCATAATATGGATAGTAATTGTGAGAAAACTGTGCATCATATGGCTGGTAATTGTGCATCATATGGATGGTAATTGTGCATCATATGGATGGTAATTGTGAGGCAATTGTGCATCATATGGATGGTAATTGTGCATCATATGGATGGTAATTGTGCATCATATGGATGGTAATTGTGAGGTAATTGTGCATCATATGGATGGTAATTGTGAGGTAATTGTGCATCATATGGCTGGAAATTGTGCATCATATGGATGGTAAATTTAAGTTATCTGTGCATCATATGGCTGGTAATTGTGAATTATCCAGGAAGCATATGGATAGTAATTGTGAGTTACTGTATCTGTGCAGTATATTGATAATAATTGTGAGGTATCTGTGCACCATATGGCCATTAGTTGATGGATTTCAGTGATGCCAACAGCTAGAAATATTGCATGCTTTTTGTCAGAAAAATATCTATGTAAATTTTTGGTTACCAGAAATAAATGAAATATTTTAAGAAATTTCAAGGGAACATTGGTCACATGTGCATGAAAATATTAAGGGTTTTATCAATATAAAGAATTTCAAAATGTGCAACGGAACTGCAGATACTCCCTCAAACTAACATTGTGCACAGGCTGGTGGAGAGGCAGAAACATAGCAAAACATTCACTGTGCAAAATGATAAATGTCCAATCACTTTACAATCACCACTTTTATTCAATAAACCTCTCAGCTCTTCCCCTAAGATCCTGCCCTGTTCATCCTTCTATATGAATCATGATAGTGAGAAGACAATGGGTCTGGCTGTATTACAGGATATACATCAACACTTAATTTGCATTGCATGTTAAGCTTGGCCACACACACACTGTGGTATCATGCCCGATGTCGAGCAATTGGCCTGGTGAAAGAGCCCTATTGGGTGAATTATTTATCATTACAATAAAACAAATCTCCTCTTCACTGATCTGATCTACAACAAACCAGCAGGAAAAGCATACTCTTTTTCAGTTTAGATTGATTTACTTTGGGTATTTTTGCATTTATAATATAACCCTTCAGAATATACTCACTTGTTTTAGACTCTCCTTTAATCTTATCTTCAGTTGGAAGTTGCTCTGAAAATAGGAAACATAATTTTAATTTAGGTTAAAGATATGTCAAATACCAAATAAGGTCACTTTACCAGAATGGTCATTAAAGAGCAATTAAAAAATGTCCTATGTCCTACCTAAATGGATTTCAGTAAATATTTCCTTCAACCAATCTCAACTAACTACTGTGGTGCCAATAAAGAACATACAATGTTATATATGCTAGAAAAATGGCCATGTACATACAGCCTCATCCAAAAGAAATAAACATTCATTATAATCATCTCTATTTATCCAACCATGTACTACATCCTCTTCCTTCCAACTTGTCATTTATTTAATCTCTTTATCTTAAACATCTGGCCAGAGAGTGGGGTCAAGAAGGTCCATTTAACTTATCCGGTTAGACAATTTTCAGCCTGGACATGATCTTAATTGTCTATTTACTGTAATTTTCATCATTATAATAATATCCAATACAGAATCACTAATAAAATGACTTAATATCCATTGAAAATTGCATGGTAGATCGGCAACCTTGCAACACAATTACAACATTACTTAACTGGAGGTGTGATTTGCATTAGAAATGATGTATTAGTATCATTACAGACATACAATATGTAAAAGTTTCATACATATAGAAGATCTGGATTTTATTTGTTCTTGTTTCCCTGTTAGTAACAACCTTTCTGTAAAATAATATGTGAAAGGATATATTGTATACAGCATTCAATAGTTTTTCCTTAAGTTCACATACTATAAAGAAACAATAAGTGACACATGATGGGCAGTGAAATTAGTATTTTAAAATAAGAAATGGGGCTGCTGTAGATATTGATGTAAGTGTACACAAATACAGGCACACACAGACGCTAGGGCTGATTCAGCAAGGATCGCAGTTGCTTATAATCACGCAATCAGCCAATTGTTGTGTACTGCGCATGTGTATGCATCTCAGTGACCATGCATGAGCCAGCCGCTGCATTTGGTACTGCGATCACAGAGTGATTGATAGAAAGTTTCATTTTGTGGGTGGTGATGGTGGGGTGTTGGGTGATTGAAGGCATGCCAGTGCATTGGGGAGGCATTGCTTGGGCATGCATAAATAGGACACTGCGATACCAAATGCTGCCAGAGGCCTCATAGCGTGAGCTGAAGGTAGCAATTCCTAAGTGATGTCTGACCCTGCCTTAACTGTGTGTATGGGTCGGTTGTTACTCAATGTTACCGATTGTTTTGCTATGTTGCCCAAGTATACAGATGTGAGTAAGGGAAAGTGGGCGTCGTAATGTTAGGCTGTGATCGCAATCCGAAATCAAACATATACATATCACCGCTGATATTAGCAACTGCGTTCCGTGTGTATAAGCAAAATGGTGATCCTTGCTAAATCAGGCCCTCTATCCAATTAAACCTGCTTACTTTACCTTGTGCTTAGAGGGCCTGATTCAGAAGTGAATGCAAATTTCAATTATAGATGCACATTGAGAGAGTGTTTGGCATTGTGCATGTGTATAAGACGCACTGTGCATGTGCAGCAGTTACATTGTGATTATAGATGCACATTGAGAGAGTGTTTGGCATTGTGCATGTGTATAAGACGCACTGTGCATGTGCAGCAGTTACATTGTGATTATAGACGCACATTGAGTGAGTGTTTGGCATTGTGCATGTGTGCAAGATGCACTGTGCATGTGCAGCAGTTACATTGTGATTATAGACGCACATTGAGTGAGTGTTTGGCATTGTGCATGTGTATAAGACGCACTGTGCATGTGCAGCAGTTACATTGTGATTATAGATGCACATTGAGTGAGTGTTTGGCATTGTGCATGTGTATAAGATGCACTGTGCATGTGCAGCAGTTACATTGTGATTATAGATGCACATTGAGTGATTGTTTGGTATCGTGCATGTGTATAAGATGCACTGTGCATGTGCAGCAGTTACATTTTGATTATAGACGCACATTGGGTAATTGTTTGTCATTGTGCATGTGTATAAGATGCACTGTGCATGTGCAGCAGTTACATTGTGATTATAGATGCACGTTGGGTAATTGTTTGGCATTGTGCATGTGTATAAGATGCACTGTGCATGTGCAGCAGTTACATTGTGATTATAGATGCACGTTGGATAATTGTTTGGCATTGTGCATGTGTAAAAGATGCACTGTGCATGTGCAGCAGTTACATTGTGATTATAGATGCACGTTGGGTAATTGTTTTGCATTGTTCATGTGTATAAGACGCACTGTGCATGTGCAGCAGTTATATTGTGATTATAGACGCACATTGGGTGATTGTTTGGCATCATGTATGTGTATAAGATGCACTGTGCATGTGCAGCAGTTACATTGTGATTATAGATGCACATTGAGTGAGTGTTTGGCATTGTGCATGTGTATAAGACGCACTGTGCATGTGCAGCAGTTACATTGTGATTATAGACGCACATTGAGTGAATGTTTGGCATTGTGCATGTGTATAAGATGCACTGTGCATGTGCAGCAGTTACATTGTGGTTACAGACACATATTGGGTGAATGTTTTGCATTTTGCATGAGTATAAGATGCACTGTGCATGTGCAGCAGTTACATTGTGATAATAGACGCATATTGACTGATTTTTTGGCATTTTGCATGTGTATAAGATGCACTGTGCATGTGCAGCAGTTACATTGTGATTATAGATGCACACTGAGTGATTGTTTGGAATTGTGCATGTGCATAAGATGCACTGTGCATGTGCAGCAGTTACATTGTGATTATAGATGCACATTGGGTAATTGATTGGCATTGTGCACGTGTATAAGATGCACTGTGCATGTGGAGCAGTTAAATTGTGATTATATATGCACATTGGGTGATTGTATGGCACTGTGCATGTGTATAAGACTCACTATGCATGTGCAGCAGTTATATTGTGATTATAGACGCACATTGAGTGATTGTTTGGCATTGTGCATGTGTATAAGATGCACTGTGCATGTGCAGCAGTTACATTGTGATTATAGATGCACATTGAGTGATTGTTTGGCATCGTGCATGTGTATAAGATGCACTGTGCATGTGCAGCAGTTACATTGTGATTATAGACGCACATTGGGTGATAGCTTGGCATTGTGCATGTGTATAAGATGCACTGTGCATGTGCAGCAGTTACATTGTAATTATAGATGCACATTGAGTGATTGTTTGGCATCGTGCATGTGTATAAGATGCACTTTGCATGTGCAGCAGTTACATTGTGATTATGGATGCACATTGGGTGATTGTTTGGCATTGTGCATGTGTATAAGACGCACTGAGCATGTGCCGCAGTTACATTGTGATTATAGACGCACATTGGGTGATTGTTTGGCATCGTGCATGTGTATAAGACGCACTTTGCATGTGCAGCAGTTACACTGTGATTATAGATGCACATTGGGTGATTGTATAGCATTTTGCTTGTGTATAAGACGCACTTTGCATGTGCAGCAGTTACACTGTGATTATAGATGCACATTGGGTGATTGTATAGCATTGTGCATGTGTATAAGACGCACTGTGCATGTGCAGCAGTTACATTGTGATTATAGATGCACATTGGGTAATTGATTGGCATTGTGCATGTGTATAAGACTCACTTTGCATGTACAGAAGTTACATTGTGATTATAGAAGCACATTGGGTGATTGTTTGGCATTGTGCATGTGTATAAGACTCACTTTGCATGTGCAGCACTTACATTTTGATTACAGATGCACATTGGGTGATTGTTTGGCATCGTGCATGTGTATAAGACGCACTGTGCATGTGCAGCAGTTACATTGTGATTATAGATGCACATTAGCTGATTGTTTGGCATAGTACATGTGTATAAGACGCACTGTGCATGTGCAGCAGTTACATTGTGATTATAGACGCACATTAGGTGATTGTTTTGCTTTGTCCATTTGTATAAGATGCACTGTGCATGTGCAGCAGTTACATTGTGATTATACATGCACATTGGGTGATTGTTTGGCATTGTGCATGTGTATAAGATGCACTGTGCATGTGCAGAAGTTACATTGTGATTATAGACGCACATTGGGTGATTGCTTGGCATTGTGCATGTGTATAAGATGCACTGTGCATGTGCAGCAGTTACATTGTAATTATAGATGCACATTGAGTGATTGTTTGGCATCATGCATGTGTATAAGATGCACTTTGCATGTGCAGCAGTTACATTGTGATTATAGACGCACATTGGGTGATTGTTTGGCATTGTGCATGTGTATAAGACGCACTGAGCATGTGCCGCAGTTACATTGTGATTATAGACGCACATTGGGTGATTGTTTGGCATCGTGCATGTGTATAAGACGCACTTTGCATGTGCAGCAGTTACACTGTGATTATAGATGCACATTGGGTGATTGTATAGCATTTTGCTTGTGTATAAGACGAACTTTGCATGTGCAGAAGTTACATTGTGATTATAGACGCACATTGGGTGATTATTTTGCATTTTGCATGTGTATAAGATGCACTGTGCATGTGCAGCAGTTACATTGTGATTATAGACGCATATTGACTGATTTTTTGGCATTTTGCATGTGTATAAGATGCACTGTGCATGTGCAGCAGTTACATTGTGATTATAGACGCACATTGGGTAATTGATTGGCATTGTGCACGTGTATAAGATGCACTGTGCATGTGGAGCAGTTACATTGTGATTATAGATGCACATTGGGTAATTGATTGGCATTGTGCACGTGTATAAGATGCACTGTGCATGTGGAGCAGTTACATTGTGATTATAGATGCACATTGGGTAATTGATTGGCATTGTGCACGTGTATAAGATGCACTGTGCATGTGGAGCAGTTACATTGTGATTATATATGCACATTGGGTGATTGTATGGCACTGTGCATGTGTATAATGGAGCGTACACACGGTCAGATTTGTCAGACTTGTCAGATTTGTCAGATGAACGACTGAACGATTAAACGATTTGAACGATTTGGACGATTTTTACCTGCATTAAAATGAATGGAATCGTCCAAGTCTGACTGCAAACCCATCAGATGTCAGATATCGTTATCTGACAAACGGGAACGCGCATCGTTGATCGTCCATCGTTCAGGCATGTCAGATATGAACGATTTTTCATCAGATATGAACGACTGAACGATTTTTAAATCGTTATCGTCCATATCTGAAGAAAAAATCTGATCATGTGTATGCACCATTAGACTCACTATGCATGTGCAGCAGTTATATTGCGATTATAGACACACATTGAGTGATTGTTTGGCATTGTGCATGTGTATAAGATGCACTGTGCATGTGCAGCAGTTACATTGTGATTATAGATGCACATTGAGTGATTGTTTGGCATCGTGCATGTTTATAAGATGCACTGTGCATGTGCAGCAGTTACATTGTGATTATAGACGCACATTGGGTGATTGCTTGGCATTGTGCATGTGTATAAGATGCACTGTGCATGTGCAGCAGTTACATTGTAATTATAGATGCACATTGAGTGATTGTTTGGCATTGTGCATGTGTATAAGATGCACTGAGCATGTGCAGCAGTTACATTGTGATTATAGACGCACATTGGGTGATTGTTTGGCATCGTGCATGTGTATAAGACGCACTTTGCATGTGCAGCAGTTACACTGTGATTATAGATGCACATTGGGTGATTGTATAGCATTTTGCTTGTGTATAAGACGCACTTTGCATGTGCAGAAGTTACATTGTGATTATAGATGCACATTGGGTAATTGATTGGCATTGTGCATGTGTATAAGACTCACTTTGCATGTACAGAAGTTACATTGTGATTATAGAAGCACATTGGGTGATTGTATAGCATTTTGCTTGTGTATAAGACGCACTTTGCATGTGCAGAAGTTACATTGTGATTATAGACGCACATTGGGTGATTGTTTGGCATTTTGCATGTGTATAAGATGCACTGTGCATGTGCAGCAGTTACATTGTAATTATAGATGCACATTGGGTGATAGTTTGGCATTTTGCATGTGTATAAGATGCACTGTGCATGTGCAGCAGTTACATTGTGATTATAGACGCATATTGACTGATTTTTTGGCATTTTGCATGTGTATAAGATGCACTGTGCATGTGCAGCAGTTACATTGTGATTATAGATGCACATTGGGTAATTGATTGGCATTGTGCATGTGTATAAGACTCACTTTGCATGTACAGAAGTTACATTGTGATTATAGAAGCACATTGGGTGATTGTTTGGCATCGTGCATGTGTATAAGACGCACTTTGCATGTGCAGCAGTTACACTGTGATTATAGATGCACATTGGGTGATTGTATAGCATTTTGCTTGTGTGTAAGACGCACTTTGCATGTGCAGAAGTTACATTGTGATTATAGACGCACATTGGGTGATTGTTTGGCATTTTGCATGTGTATAAGATGCACTGTGCATGTGCAGCAGTTACATTGTGATTATAGATGCACATTGGGTAATTGATTGGCATTGTGCATGTGTATAAGACTCACTTTGCATGTACAGAAGTTACATTTTGATTATAGATGCACATTGGGTGATTGTTTGGCATTGTGCATGTGTATAAGATGCATTGTGCATGTGCAGCAGTTACATTGTGATTATAGATGCACATTAGCTGATTGTTTGGCATCGTGCATGTGTATAAGACGCACTGTGCATGTGCAGCAGTTACATTGTGATTATAGACGCACATTGGGTGATTGTTTGGCATCGTGCATGTGTATAAGATGCACTCTGCATGTGCAGCAGTTACATTGTGATTATAGACGCACATAGGGTGATTGTTTCGCATCGTGCATGTGTGTAAGACGCACTGTGCATGTGCAGCAGTTACATTGTGATTAAAGACGCACATTGAGTGATTGTTTGGCAATGTGCATGTGTATAATACACACAGTGCCTGTGCTGCAGTTACATTGTGATTATAGATGCACACTGGGTCATTGTTTGGCATCGTGCATGTGTGTAAGACGCACCGTGCATGTGCAGCAGTTACGTTGTGAGTATAGACGCACATTGAGTGATTGTTTGGCATCGTGCATGTGTATAAGATGCACTGTGCATGTGCAGCAGTTACATTGTGATTATAGATGCACATTGGGTGATTGCTTGGCATTGTGCATGTGTATAAGATGCACTGTGCATGTGCAGCAGTTACATTGTGATTATAGACGCACATTGGGTAATTGTTTGGCATTGTGCATGTGTATAAGATGCACTGTGCATGTGCAGCAGTTACATTGTGATTATAGACGCACATTGAGTGATTGTTTGGCATTGTGCATGTGTATAAGACGCACTGTGCATGAGCAGCAGTTACATTGTGATTATAGACGCACGTTGGGTGATTGTTTGGCATCGTGCATGTGTATAAGATGCACTGTGCATGTGCAGCAGTTACATTGTGATTATAGACGCACATTGGGTAATTGTTTGGCATTGTGCATGTGTATAAGATGCACTGTGCATGTGCAGCAGTTACATTGTGATTATAGACGCACATTGAGTGATTGTTTGGCATTGTGCATGTGTATAAGACGCACTGTGCATGAGCAGCAGTTACATTGTGATTATAGACGCACGTTGGGTGATTGTTTGGTATTTTGCATGTGTATAAGATGCACTGAGCATGTGCAGCCATTACATTGTGATTATAGATGCACATTGAGTGATTGTTTGGCATCGTGCATGTGTATTATACGCATTGTGCATGTGCAGCAGTTACATTTTGATTATAGATGCACATTGGGTGATTGTTTGGCATTGTGCATGTGTATAAGATGCATTGTTCATGTGCAGCAGTTACATTGTGATTATAGACGCACATTGGGTGATTGTTTGGCATCTTGCATGTGTATAAAGCGCACTGTGTATGTGCAGCAGTTAAAATGTGATTATAGATGCACATTGGGTGATTGTTTGGCATCGTGCATGTGTATAAGACGCACGGTGTATGTGCAGCAGTTACATTGTGATTATAGATGCACATTGGGTGATTGTTTGGCATTGTGCATGTGTATAAGACACATTGTGCATGTGCAGCAGTTACATTGTGATTATAGACGCACATTGGGTGATTGTTTCGCATCGTGCATGTGTATAAGACGCACTGTGCATGTGCAGCAGTTACATTTTGATTATAGACGCACATTAGGTGATTGTTTGGCATCGTGCATGTGTATTATACGCATTGTGCATGTGCAGCAGTTACATTGTGATTATAGACGCACATTGGGTGATTGTTTGGCATCGAGCATGTGTATTATACGCATTGTGCATGTGCAGCAGTTACATTGTGATTATAGACGCACATTGGGTGATTGTTTCGCATCGTGCATGTGTATAAGACACACTGAGCATGTGCAGCTGTTACATTGTGATTATAGATGCACATTGGGTCATTGTTTGGCATCGTGCATGTGTGTAAGATGCACCGTGCATGTGCAGCAGTTACGTTGTGAGTATAGACGCACATTGGGTGATTGTTTGGCATCGTGCATGTGTGTAAGACGCACTGTGCATGTGCAGCACTTACATTGTGATTATAGATGCACATTAGGTGATTGTTTTGCTTTGTCCATTTGTATAAGATGCACTGTGCATGTGCAGCAGTTACATTGTGATTATAGACTCACATTGAGTGATTGTTTGGCATCGTGCATGTGTATAAGATGCACTGTGCATGTGCAGCAGTTACATTGTGATTATAGACGCACATTGAGTGATTGTTTCTCATTGTGCATGTGCATAAGACGCACTGTGCATGTGCAGCACTTACATTGTGATTATAGACTCACACTGAGTGAGTGATTGGCATCGTGCATGTGTATAAGATGCACTGTGCATGTGCAGCAGTTACATTGTGATTATAGATGCACATTGGGTAATTGTTTGGCATTGTGCATTTGTATATGATGCACTGTGCATCTGCAGCAGTTATATTGTGATTATAGATGCACATTGAGTGATTGTTTGGCATTGTGCATGTGTATAAGATGCACTGTGCATGTGCAGCAGTTACATTGTGATTATAGACGCATATTGACTGATTTTTTGGCATTTTGCATGTGTATAAGATGCACTGTGCATGTGCAGCAGATACATTGCGATTATAGATGCACATTGACTGATTGTTTGGCATCGTGCATGTGTATAAGATGCACTGTGCATGTGCAGCAGTTACATTGTGATTGTATACGCACATTGAGTGATTGTTTGGCATCCTGCATGTGTATAAGATGCACTGAGCATGTGCAGCAGTTATATTGTGATTATAGACGCACATTAGGTGATTGTTTGGCATCGTGCATGTGTATAAGACGCACTGTGCATGTGCAGCAGTTACATTGTGATTATAGATGCACATAGGGTGATTGTTTCGCATTGTGCATGTGTGTAAGATGCACTGTGCATGTGCAGCAGTTACATTGTGATTATAGATGCACATTGGGTGATTGTTTGGCATCGTGCATGTGAATAAGATGCACTGTGCATGTGCAGCAGCTACATTGTGATTATAGACGCACATTGGGTGATTTTTTGGCATTGTTCATTTGTATAAGACGCACTGTGCATGTGCAGCAGTTACATTGTGATTATAGACGCACATTGGGTGATTGCTTGGCATTGTGCATGTGTATAAGATGCACTGTGCATGTGCAGCAGCTACATTGTGATTATAGACGCACATTGGGTGATTTTTTGGCATTGTTCATTTGTATAAGACGCACTGTGCATGTGCAGCAGTTACATTGTGATTATAGACGCACATTGGGTGATTGTTTCTCATTGTGCATGTGCATAAGACGCACTGTGCATGTGCAGCAGTTACATTGTGATTATAAACGCACATTAGGTGATTGTTTGGCTTTGTCCATTTGTATAAGATGCACTGTGCATGTGCAGCAGTTACATTGTGATTATAGACTCACATTGAGTGATTGTTTGGCATCGTGCATGTGTATAAGATGCACTGTGCATGTCCAGCAGTTACATTGTGATTATAGATGCACATTGAGTGATTGTTTCTCATTGTGCATGTGCATAAGACGCACTGTGCATGTGCAGCAGTTACATTGTGATTATAGACGCACACTGAGTGACTGATTGGCATCGTGCATGTGTATAAGATGCACTGTGCTTGTGGAGCAGTTACATTGTGATTATAGACGCACATTGAGTGATTGTATGGCATCGTGCATGTGTATAAGACGCACTGTGCATGTGCAGCAGATATATTGTGATTATAGATGCACATTGAGTGATTCTTTGGCATTGTGCATGTGTATATGATGCACTGTGCATGTGTAGCAGTTACATTGTGATTATAGATGCACATTGAGTGATTGTTTGGCATCGTACATGTGTATAAGATGCACTGTGCATGTGCAGCAGTAACATTGTGATTATAGACGCACATTGGGTGATTGTTTGGCATTGTGCATGTGTATAAGATGCACTGTGCATGTGCAGCAGTTACATTGTAATTATAGATGCACATTGAGTGATTGTTTGGCAACGTGCATGTGTATAAGATGCACTGTGCATGTGGAGCAGTTACATTGTGATTATAGATGCACATTGAGTGATTGTTTGGCATCGTGCATGTGTATAAGATGCACTGTGCATGTGCAGCAGTTACATTGTAATTATAGATGCACTTTGATGATTGTTTGGCATCATGCATGTGTATAAGATGTACTGTGCATGTGCAGCAGTAACATTGTGATTATAGACGCACATTGGGTGATTGTTTTGCATTGTGCATGTGTATAAGACGCACTGTGCATGTGCCGCAGTTACATTGTGATTATAGACGCACATTGGGTGATTGTTTGGCATCGTGCATGTGTATAAGACGCACTTTGCATGTGCAGCAGTTACACTGTGATTATAGATGCACATTGGGTGATTGTATAGCATTTTGCTTGTGTATAAGATGCACTTTGCAAGGTTCAGAAGTTACATTGTGATTATAGACGCACATTGGGTGATTGTTTGGCATCATGCATGTGTATAAGATGCACTGTGCATGTGCAGCAGTTACATTGTGATTATAGATGCACACTGAGTGATTGTTTGGAATTGTGCATGTGTATAAGATGCACTGTGCATGTGCAGCAGTTACATTGTGATTATATACGCACATTGAGTGATTGTTTGGCATTTTGCATGTGTATAAGATACAATGTGCATGTGCAGCAGTTACATTGTGAGTATAGACGCACATTGGGTGATTGTTTGGCATCGTGCATGTGTGTTAGACGCAACGTGCATGTGCAGCAGTTACATTGTGATTATAGATGCACATTAGGAGATTGTTTGGCATTTTCCATGTGTATAAGATGCACTGTGCATGTGCAGCAGTTACATTGTGATTATAGACGCACACTGAGTGATTGTTTCGCATCGTGCATGTGTATAAGATGCACTGTGCATGTGCAGTAGTTACATTGTGATTATAGACACACATTGAGTGATTGTTTGGCATCGTGCATGTGTATAAGACGCACTGTGCATGTGCAGCAGTTACATTGTGATTATAGACGCACATTGGGTGATTGTTTGGCATTGTGCATGTGCAGCAGTTACATTGTGATTATAGACGCACATTGGGTGATTGTTTGGCATTGTGCATGTGCAGCAGTAACATTGTGATTATAGACGCACATTGGGTGACTGTTTGGCATTGTGCATGTGTATAAGATGCACTCTGCATGTGCAGCATTTACATTGTGATTATAGACGCACATTGGGTGATTGTTTGGCATTGTGCATGTCTATAAGACGCACTGTGCATGTGCAGCATTTACATTGTGATTATAGACGCACATTAGGTGATTGTTTGGCATTGTGCATGTGTATAAGATGCACTGTGCATGTGCAGCATTTACATTGTGATTATAGACGCACATTGAGTGATTGTTTGGCATCGTGCATGTGTATAAGATGCACTGTGCATGTGCAGCAGTTACATTGTGTTTATAGACGCACATTAGGTGATTGTTTGGCACTGTGCATGTGTATAAGACGCACTGTGCATGTGCAGTAGTTACATTGTAATTATAGATGCACATTGAGTGATTGTTTGGCATCGTGCATGTGTATAAGATGCACTGTGCATGTGCAGCAGTTACATTGTGATTTTAGACGCACATTGAGTGATTGTTTGGCATCTTGCATGTGTATAAGATGCACTGTGCATGTGCAGCAGTTACATTGTGAATATAGACGCACATTAGGTGATTGTTTGGCATCGTGCATGTGTATAAGACGCACTGTGCATGTGCAGCAGTTACATTGCGATTATAGACGCACATTGGGTGATTGTTTGGCATCATGCATATGTATAAGACGCATTGTGCATGTGCAGCAGTTACATTGTGATTATAGAAGCACATTGGATGATTGTTTGGCATCGTGCATGTGTATAAGACGCACTGTGCATGTGCAGCAGTTACATTGTGATTATAGATGCACATTGGGTGATTGTTTGGCATCGTGCATGTGTATAAGATGCACTGTGCATGTGCAGCAGTTACATTGTGATTATAGACGCACATTGAGTGATTGTTTGGCATTGTGCATGTGTATAAGACGCACAGTGCATGTGCAGCAGTTACATTGTGATTATAGATGCACATTGGGTGATTGTTTGGCATCGTGCATGTGTATAAGATGCACTGTGCATGTGCAGCAGTTACATTGTGATTATAGACGCACATTGAGTGATTGTTTGGCATTGTGCATGTGTATAAGACGCACAGTGCATGTGCAGTAGTTACATTGTAATTATAGATGCACATTGAGTGATTGTTTGGCATCGTGCATGTGTATAAGACGCACTGTGCATGTGCAGCAGTTACATTGTGATTATAGACGCACATTGGGTGACTGTTTGGCATCGTGCATGTGTATAAGACGCACTGTGCATGTGCAGCAGTTACATTGTGATTATAGATGCACATTGGGTGATTGTTTGGCATCGTGCATGTGTATAAGATGCACTGTGCATGTGCAGCAGTTACATTGTGATTATAGACGCACATTGAGTGATTGTTTGGCATTGTGCATGTGTATAAGACGCACAGTGCATGTGCAGCAGTTACATTGTGATTATAGATGCACATTGGGTGATTGTTTGGCATCGTGCATGTGTATAAGACGCACTGTGCATGTGCAGCAGTTACATTGTGATTATAGATGCACATTGGGTGATTGTTTGGCATCGTGCATGTGTATAAGATGCACTGTGCATGTGCAGCAGTTACATTGTGATTATAGACGCACATTGAGTGATTGTTTGGCATTGTGCATGTGTATAAGACGCACAGTGCATGTGCAGCAGTTACATTGTGATTATAGATGCACATTGGGTGATTGTTTGGCATCGTGCATGTGTATAAGATGCACTGTGCATGTGCAGCAGTTACATTGTGATTATAGACGCACATTGAGTGATTGTTTGGCATTGTGCATGTGTATAAGACGCACAGTGCATGTGCAGTAGTTACATTGTAATTATAGATGCACATTGAGTGATTGTTTGGCATCGTGCATGTGTATAAGACGCACTGTGCATGTGCAGCAGTTACATTGTGATTATAGACGCACATTGGGTGACTGTTTGGCATCGTGCATGTGTATAAGATGCACTGTGCATGTGCAGCAGTAACATTGTGATTATAGATGCACATTGGGTGATTGTTTGGCATTGTGCATGGGTATAAGAAGCAAAGTGCATGTGCAGCAGTTACATTGGGATTATAGACGCACATTGAGTGATTGTTTGGCATTGTGCATGTGGATAAGATGCACTGTGCATGTGCAGCAGTTACATTGTGATTATAGTCGCACATTGGGTGATTGTTTGGCATCGTGCATGTGTATAAGAAGCACTGTACATGTGCAGCAGTTACATTGTGATTATAGACGCACATTGAGTGATTGTTTGGCATTGTGCATGTATATAAGACGCACTGTGCATGTGCCGCAGTTACATTGTGATTATAGATGCACATTGATTGAGTGTTTGGCATTGTGCATGTGTATAAGATGCACTGTGCATGTGCAGCAGTTACATTGTGATTATAGATGCACATTGAGTGAGTGTTGGGCATTGTGCATGTGTATAAGATGCACTGTGCATGTGCAGCAGTTACATTGTGATTATAGATGCACATTGGGTGATTGTTTGGCATTGTGCATGTGTATAAGAAGCACTGTGCATTTGCAGCAGTTACATTGTGATTAAAGACGCACATTGAGTGATTGTTTGGCAATGTGCATGTGTATAATACACACCGTGCCTGTGCTGCAGTTACATTGTGATTATAGACGCACATTGGGGGATTGTTTGGCATCGTACATGTGTATAAGAAGCACTGTGCATGTGCAGCAGTTACATTGTGATTATAGACGCACATTGAGTGATAGTTTGGCATTGTGCATGTGTATAAGAAGCACTGTGCATGTGCGGCAGTTATATTGTGATTATAGACGCACATTGGGGGATTGTTTGGCATCGTACATGTGTATAAGAAGCACTGTGCATGTGCAGCAGTTACATTGTGATTATAGACGCACATTGGGGTATTGTTTGGCATTGTGCATGTGTATAAGAAGCACTGTGCATGTACAGCAGTTACATTGTGATTATAGACGCACATTGGGTGATTGTTTGGCATTGTACATGTGTATAAGACGCACTGTGCATGTGCAGCAGTTACATTTTGATTATAGACGCACATTGGGGGATTGTTTGGCATTGTGCATGTGTATAAGACGCACTGTGCATGTGCTGCAGTTGTATTGTGATTATGGATGTACAGAGGAATCCATCACAAAGTGAGTGACAGACTGTCATCGTTTTCCGGTGGTGAAGAGGGGTGGACAGACTAACACAGGCGTGTCTGTCCGCTTGAACACCGTATGATGGGAATGCATAAATTAGGCACTGCAATTGCATACGCAGCATGAGATCTCTCTGCATGCCAGGAGACTTGCAGTGTCTGCGGCTGGTCAGACCAGCTGTAAATGCTGCATGGCTGCCTGATGTGAATCGATGGTACCAACGTTTACACAGAAAAGCTACAATGGACGGATATGAGAAAGTAGTAGTGGGTGGAAAGTTTTGGCAATCATTACAATATCTTCACAGATACACTCCATGTGAATTCGCAGCTGCAGTCATAGTAGTGTTTGCTGCTGAATCAGGCCCAAGAGAAGGAATGGAGGAGGGAGTGGCATGCAAGGATTGTTGGGATACAATAGGCTTAAGCAGACCACAGCAAAGCCACATTTGTACCTGTAAGCAGCTGTACTGTATAACTTGAAGGACCTGAAATCCTAGTGCAAAATATGCATGCTGATAATAGCAATTGGCATCTGCTTTTGATTGGCTGATTGAGTCTTGTTCCATCCCACTGCTAATGTTAATGTTATTAGTGTGGGGTCTATGTAGTCTTTATTCTAAACCCTGCACCTGGCACAACCTGTGCAGTTCCTATTTCCTGCCTGGGGTGTCGCTCTCTGCTCTGGTGCTTCTGGCACAAACTGGCCTTTATATCAGATGTTTGTTGCATCAGCTGAGTGAGCTAGAAGCACCAGAGTAGAGAGTGACACTCCACATTGGGTGATTGTTTGGCTTTCTGCATGTGTGTAAGACACACTGTGCATGTGCAGCAGTTACATTGTGATTATAGACGCACATTGACGCACAAGGGTAGTCAACATCTTGCAGATGTAGTCATCAAGGATGCTTCTGTGGAATTGCACAAGGAGGAGGAGGATATTTTGATAGTTGAAGGTGCTATGGATGCATGAGGATGATGATGATGATGAAGATTTTGGTGATGAGGATGTCCTTTGTGTAAGTAAGGCAACAGCTGTTGCCCATGGATTGCAAAAGCCAAAGCCCATTGTTGTCATGCCAGTGCAAAAGACAAAAAATTCCACTTCTCACGTGTGGAATTATTTCCACCCCAATCCGGACAACAGTTGTCAAGCCATATGTAATCATTTCAAAGCAAGAGTGAGTAGAGGGAGGAACCTAAACCACCTAGGAATCTCCTCCTTGTTACATCACTTGGAGCGCATTCATCATATATCAAAGTGTATGTTGCCAAGTTCCGAAAACTCAAAACATAACAAGTCCAGTGTCACCTACCTGCTCCCTCTCTGTGGGATCTAAGTGCCTTTGATCTCCAACACCTTCATCATCAACATCCTCATTCATCATCAGGACTAGTCCTTCTGCATCCAATGTTGTTATTCAAAGCATGATTGACTCCTATCCTATCCGTGATTTCTCAGAAGGATCCTTGATGACTATGCCTGTTGCTGCTGTTGCTATGAGTGGATCTTCATCCCAGAAGAGGACTAGGAGGAAGACTTCTTGTAGCAATCGTTTGCAAGGGCAAACAAGTATGACACAATCACCCAGTTGCAAAGCGGATTACTGACACCATAACTGCTATGCTGGTGTTAAATGTGCATCCAGTCTCTGCCATTACTGCAGTGGGTTTTCAACAATTAATTGAGGTCCTGGATCTTCACTACCAGATCCCTTCTAGATTCCACTCACTAGAACAGAAATTCCTAGTCCGTACAAGGACATTAAAAAAAACCTTATTAATGTCCTCAGAAATACCATTGTACCCACTGACCACTTTTCCACTGATATGTGGCCAAGTGGGATGGGGCAATCTAAGGAATACATGACTGTGACAACCCACTGGGTAGGTGTATTGCCTACAACATCTACCTAAAGACAGCTAATACAGAGGCAGGCTACTCATTGTATAACTGGTTTCACTAAGAGGCATACTGCTGAGAACATCTTAGAAAAACTCAGGGAAATCATTGCTAAATGGCTTACCCCACTTGGACTCTCCCCAGGATTTGTGATTTTGGACAATGCCACTAATATCGTGAGATCATTACATGTGGGCGAAATCCAACACATCCCATGTTTTGCTCACACAATTAATTTGGTAGTAACATTTTTTAAAAATGACAGGGTCGTGCTGGAGATGCTCTCAGTGGCCTGCAAAATATCCAGACATTTTAGATATTCGGAGACCAGTTGTCAAAGATTGCATGACCAGCAGGTACAGTTAAAATTGCCCTGCCATCAGCTGAAGCAAGAGGTAGTAAGTCGGTGGAATTCTACCCTCTATATGCTTCAGCGGACGGAGTAACAGCAAAAGACCATCCAGGGCTATACAATGGCCTATGACATAGGCCGTGGAGAGGGAATGCACATTACTCAAGCGCAGTGGAGAATAAATTCCGTGTTGTGCAAGGTTCTCAAACTCTTCGAACTTTCCACATGTGAAGTTAGTTCAGACACTGCCAGCTTGAGTCAGGTCATTCCCCTCATCAGACTTTTGCAAAAACAGCTGGAGAAACTGAAGGAGGAGCTGAAATGGAGTGATTGCACAAAGTATGTCAGACTGATAAATCAAGCCCTTGATTCACTTCACCAAGATCCAAGAGTCGTCAATCTATTGAAATCTGAAAAATATATTTTGGCGACAATTCTGGATCCTAGGTTTAAGTCCTACCTTGTGAGTTTTATTCCAACAGACCAAAATCTAAAACTATGCAAAGAGCTGTTGGTCAAAAAATTGTCAGCTGCAGCTGTATGTGAAACACTATCATCTCCTCCTTCAGTTTCAACAGCTGCCAGGAAAAAAACTAAATTTTCCTTACAGAATGCCTGCTGGTCATACAGATCATTCACCAAAAAATGACATCTGGTTGAGAGAACTGCCTACTAGTGACATGTCTTCTACCGTGACTATTTGTGATATGGTCTCCATTCACAGAATGGTGAAGGACTTTTTCAAAGATAACATCCTAATAGGCATGTCAGACAGTCCCTTTCAGTACTGGCAGGAAAAAGAGGTAATTTGGAGTCCCATACACAAACTGGCTTTGCATTACTTAAGTTACCCATCCTCCAATGTGTACTCTGAAAGAGTTGTCAGAGCAGCTGGCAACCTTGTCAGTGATCGGTGTAGGAGGTTACTTTCTCAAAATGTGGAAAAGATAATGTTCATTAAAATTAATTACAAATTCCATGAGGAAGACCTCTACCAACAATTACATAAAAAAATTACAGAGGCACCTATGGTGGATTCCAGCGGGGACAAATTAATATTGTATGAAGAAGAGGAAGTACACACTGATGGGGATGATGCAGATGAGGATGACAACAACTTGTAATGTAAAGCCAGTTTGTGTATGGGATCATTTTCATTTCCATGTCCAATGCATATTGGCAGCTTGTTTTATGGGGGTCAAACAAACCAATAATTTCAGCCACAATTGGCTGTCCTTGTCGCTGAAATGATTGGTTTGTTAAACTGTGAATGTCCTAATTCATATACATCATAAGGGTGGGAGGGAGGAGGACTATTCCAACTTGCACCGTTTTGCTTTCCATTATGTGCTGGTTGGGGCATTGCTGCCTGACATTTTACATTAATGTTATGATTGGTTTAGGAACCAAAGATTTGTTTTTAAATTAATTTATTATGAATTTTACAGCCAGCGGCTGCACCAATGAATTTCTTTTTATTAATTATTCAGCCAGGGGCTGCACAAAATGAATTGTTTTTTAATTAATTAATTATCAATTTTACAGCCAGGGACTGCACCAACTATCAACTATCAATTCTTCAATCCTCAAGGGTATCTCAACCATTATCTTTGCACAGTTTTCAACTCTATTAATTATATCAATCAGTTTTGAGCCAGCAAGCTGGATGTAACCTTTTGACCCTTTAACTAGATGAAAAAAAATCAATATTGTGAGCTGCAAGGAGGTCAAAATTGTCTGGAAATGAGTGAAAATAAATGTTATTGAGGTTATTAATAGTGTATGAACAAAAAAGGCCCATTTTATGTGATCTTAGCAGTTGTTTTTATTTTTTAAGAAAAAAATCCAGATCAAAAACCAAAACTCGAAAACAGAACAAGGAGGTGAGGTTTTGGCAAAACAAATCCAGATCCAAAACAAGGGGAGATCCAGATCCAAAACCAAAACCAAAACATGGGTGTCGGCGCACATCTCTACTTTTTATTCTGCAAAATGAATCAAACTCTACATCAGTCCCATGGTAAGACTATTAAACTCAGTCTAGACACAATTTTCTCTTTTTTGATCAAGGTGAAGACACTGACCCTTTTTAAAAATAGTTTTGTTTTAAGAGCACAGCGCAGTACCTTTACTTCAAATTAATTTGAAATAAACTTTAATCAAAATTAAATTTGAGAAAATTTACCTTTTATACTGGGTGCCACAGATCCATAGGCCATGTTCACGGAGTAGCCAATGGTTAAGAGACCAAAGGAGGTTGTAGAGTGTTCAACCACATTGGTAGTGGCACCGGAACCATAATTGTATTCTGCCCAGGAGTATTCAGATCCAGGAAATACATTCCATGTAATATTTGTTAGAACTTTCCTATTAAAAGTGACCCCAGGGCAATCTGAGGTTTTGATGATAATAATAGCCAAATTATTGTCAAAACCCAACTGTCCAATGATGTAATATCCAGAGGCAAATAAATTAATATCGGGTATTTTGGTAAGGAATGAGCCAAATCCTCTGTTGTTGTTGTTTCCACCTCTGCCAAAAAGTAAGACCTGAATTTTATTTGTGCTTCGGACAGACAGTGGTGAAACTAAATTTATAGTAAACATCATCTGTTCTCCAGCTTTCAAGCTAGTCTTTATTTTGTTTTCACCAGTCCGGTACTCAAGTGGGGTGTCTTGGGAAGCAAAAATGTAAACAATATCAAATACAGTCTGGAAGGACATTGCTGGGACAAAGAAAGTAGTTCCCCAAGAAGTAACAGGTTGGAGCTGTTCGTAGACATGGCTGCAACCTATATTATTCTGAGCACATGTGTGCCCTGTTATGACAGCAACAGGATAGTCAGAAACCACTCTGGTGCCTGAGAGATCATCGTTACTCTGAATTTGCACCGATTGGAAAGGCTGTAGGTTCAATGTCATCATGTCTCCCTTTTTATAACTCTTTTCATTCAGTGTTACTTCTCCTTTTAGGTAGATGTTAACTGTTGTTGTGCTTTTATGTGAAACCACAGAGAACTGCTTATATTGATTGACAGGTCCATTTTGAGGGGTAATGATATAATACTCAAGTCCCAACTGATGAGTGGGATAAATCAAAGCCAGATCACCACTATTTTTTTTATAATTACGAGTCATTACAGTGACATCTGCATTAGCTGTAATGACCACAGCACGTTGGGATACTCCTGATCCTTTTGGTTCTACAGGATTTGTTATAGTAACTGTTATTGTTGTTCCTTTTGAAACTGTTACAGTCTTCTTAAAATCAGACTTGAGTACAGAAACAGAAACTACGGTGTCAGGAACAGTTCCAGAAATGAGAATTTGCTGCTCAGGGATCTCATTAGAGTTTTGATTCTGCAAAAATACTGTGACAAAGTCTCTTCCAAGTGAAATAACCTTCGAACCTGCAATAAAAGTAATTCTTCAATTTGTATCTATATGTCTTTTATATGACTGCATTTTAAGTGGGTCAAGTGATGCATTATGTAACATCCCTTTAGAAAAACCATTAGTAAAATATTAGTTATAAAAAGAAGCAATGATAAATTCAAAGTTGTGCATATAAACAGCAATGTAATTTTTTATAATTATAATAATTTGTGATAACATTTTTAAACAACTCCTGTGATTTTTATAACATGTTTTCAGCACCATGAACAAACATACAACAAACAGTGCAATCTAAATAATTTCCAGTGACTTCACGAACATGAATTCACACAAATTAGAACTTAAATAACCCTCTACTGAAACTTGAGTTATGAAATGTAATTTAGTTAACTTTAATTGGTCAAGTATATTTGTAAAACTTTCCCCTCTCATCTCAGAAATAGGTTTTTTATTTTATAATTTTTTTCCACAATCAGTTATTTATCAGTAGAGGTGGAGATGGCCAATTCATAAACTTCATAAAAATGCATTTTTTGGATGCTTGTTTTAAGAAACTAATAAATTGCCCTTTTTGTATTTTTTTCAACTTTAAATATTTATTAATAAATGCCTTGTTTTATTCAACTTTCTTCAGGAACAACACTACTAGAACTACTAGTAAAAAGAAATTAGCAGCTTAATGAATTCTTATTTCCATTCCCCCCAACTAAAATCAAGTTAACTGAACTAAAAAATGCTAGTCTACAGTGAAAATCACACCCCAGGTAGAGTATTTATGTTTAAAACATTTCACTAAGATAAAGTAAAAACATCTATTTTAGAAATTGATTGCATTAATTAGGTTTTATTAAATTGTTGAATTATTTGCCAACTCTGTTTTCCAAATCTAAGTGGCAATTTTCCTTTGACAGAAAAAATAAAAATGTCAGGAAGTTTATGTTGTTACGTATAACTTTATTATGAATAAAAATAAAGAATTACTCATTAGAGCTGATTTACAGTACTTTCATTATATTTAGGCAAAACTGGAATAACTCATTGATATAAAAATATACAGAATTTCTCTGCAAGAATAATAAAATCAGTACTTTAAATTCCCTATAGGGTCCACAGTGGCTCTGCAGGTCTATCTCTTCTAGTGGCAATTTTATAGTTTATAACATTAACATTGATAATTATTATCTGTAGCTTCCGGACATAGACAGAGTCATGTTTTGAAGTATAGAGCCAACACTAATCTGATATCTAAGGGCTGTTGAACAATGACAACAATTTTCCTATGTGTTGGTGAAAAAAAGAAACCACTTTTCAAAGATAGTATTGTAGTCAACTACCATGAAGATAAAAAAGAACATAGAGGTGTTGGCAGATATTACTAATTTAAATTATTTATGAAATCAGTGTACTCAATACTAAGTGAATATTACTGAATATGAAATACAACATATATGAAGCACAGAACAGAAGTTGTTAGTAAACTGAATTAATTGGATACAATCAAATATTGGAGTGTATATGAAGAATCTGGGGCCACAAATATATTTTGGAAATATCACTGCTCTGTAAAGATATACAAATTCCACTGGTAACAGTATTGTAAATAGTAAATAGTAAATTTAATCCTTTTTCGTTACATGGTGTTCACATAAATTAACTATTTATGTGCATACATTGGATGTTCCTTGATATGTATATTAAGGGACTTGAAGTAACTTTTGTATTAAACAAGTCCCAGAGTGCCGCCTGCATCTTTCTTATGATGGACATAAGTTTGTGTACTTATGGATTGGGAAGGCACAAGGGATTCATTGTGTGACATTTGGACCAAGGAGTGCTGGTTTTTACAGTGGTTGTATATAAGTGACAATCCAATAAGTTATTTACAAAATGTTCACATAAATTAACCATTTCTGTGTATACATTGGATGTCCCTTAATAGATAAACATAAGTGAGCCCATCAGGGTAAAAATTTCCACTATTGGGGTGCAGATATTCCAGCTGAGATGAGATAACAGCACTATGAGGGCATGCAACTACACTTCCGTCCTCACTTTATGTCATGTCTATGTCCTTAAGTTGAAGGGGAAATATAACCAGCCATAGACCAATGGACACTTTATACTTAAACCAGTTCCTGTGAGCAACCAAATCCCTGAACAATGTATTTCTACCCAGGATAGTTCTAAGCTCCATGCGTACTCCTGTGTCCTTTGACCATGTCCTCTGTGACTCTATATGCTACTTCGTGGATTCTCAATATTTACCATCTGCACTGAGTATCATCACCTGCCATGCACCACAACTTCCAATCTGCATACATATCTGCCTTCCATCTGCTACTGTGCTCCATTACCTGTCAGCATCACAGCATTAATGCTGTATACAGACCTGCTCCAAACCACTTTGTTTCAGCCAGCAAGTATACTGCTTTCCATCTGCCACTGTGTTTCCAGAGATTTACCTACCAACCTGGACAATATAATTACCATAAACCAGTGGTTCCAAAACTGTGCACTATGGCACCCTGTAGTGCCTCAGGACACTTCCAACGGTGCCTCAGGTTGGTGGTCCAGTGCCAAATCAAATTATTTATGGTCAGTGTAATGTAAAAATGTTGACGCTCAAATCTGTCCACAACCACATAACTGAACCAAAGAATGACAGGTAAGAACAATTTACTTTACTTTACTACATTTTTTTTGAATAACAAATGTTTGACTTAGGGATGCCATAAAAACAATACTGTTACTCGGGCACTGTGATTCAAAAAAGTTTGGGAACCTCAGCCATATACAATCATGTAGATCATGTAGAGAAACAGTTCAAAAATAATAAAGCAGAGCATTCTAAGGTTCATACCATTTCTCAAATAAGATCATGTAGATGACCCCATGCAGCTTGGCAAGGCTCACTTTTCCACTAAAGATTGTGATTGATGAATTAAAGAGAAATTGTGCATTTATTGTGCAGCCACTAATCATTCTTTGAAGACTTGCTCCCGTAATTGGAAAAAGCTTCCAGTTAGATAATGGTGGAGAGATTAATCAGAGTGTCTCTTTGCTCTCCTAAAAAATAAAGATTGTTCTCTATCAGTGCAAGTGAAATACCCACAAAGTTCTCGTTTAATCACAGCCTTGATGGATGCTAAAACTACAAAAAATGTTACATCTGCCAAACTTGTCAAAATACTTTCCATACCTCTACAGGAATTACCTGTTCATTTTTCTGGTATGGCTGTGGATGGCAGCTGGATTCCTGGAGGTCATATCAAATACCTTACTGTAACTATGACAGTTCTCACTGGAGTATTACATTCAGAGACTAAATCCTTTTTCGTGATTCCTGAATCTACCAGTCCAATTGTCCTTGGATACCCTTGGTATCATAACCCACACATTGACTGGCCATCCTAACATATTCTCTCCTGGGATCCCAATTGTATCATGTCCTGTCTTCAGACTGTTTTACCACGTCATTCTACCTCTAAAGCTAAAGTCTCTGGACTACCTGTTCAACGCAGAAAATTCATCACTGTCTTCAGTAAGCAAGCAGCAGAGACTTTACCACCTCACAGGCTGTTAAACTGCCCAATTGATCTCATTCCTGGAAGATTCCTCCTTGTGGCTGAGTTTATCTGTTGTCTATTCCTGAGACCCAAGCCATGTCTGATTACATCAAAGAAAACTTGTAATGTGGATTCATCCATCCTTCTTCATCTCCAGCTGGAGCAGGGTTCTTTTTGTAAAAAAAAAAGATGGAGGACTGTGGCCATGCATTGATTCTTGAGGTACCAATGAGATAACAGTAAAAAACAGGTATCCATTATGTGAAGCAAGTGCTTTCAAGGCTTTGTCAAATTCAATTGTACTGCAAGATGGAGAAATGCACCTTTGAAACCACATCCATTCCATTCCTGGGATATATTATTTCTGTCACTGGTTTGACCATGGACCCTGAAAAAGTGCAAGCCATTCTGATTTGGCAACAGACATCCACCTTATGGGCATTACAATGTTTTTTTGGGTCTGCTAACTACTACTGGAGGTTCTTCCAAGGTTATTCCACAGTAGTTGCACCCATCACAGCATTAACCAAAAAAGGGCCAAATCTGCTAAATGGCCTGAAAAGCCCAATAGGCATTACAGCAGTTGAAATAAGCCTTAATTTCAGCTCCTATCCTGAAACAGCCGGAGATCGATAATACATTTTAACTTGATGTAGATGCATCTTCTGTTGGAGTGGGGGCAGTTCTTTGACAAAAATCTTCAGATGACCTAGGCATCCTTGTGGCCCAAACTTCTTCAAGATGTTCAGAAATTTGTATCTGCTTGTGCCATCTGTGCTCATTTCAAGAGCTCTGAGCTGGGATAAGCTGGTGAACTTCTACCTCTACCATTACCACATAGACCATGGATTCATATATCTGTGGATTTTATCACTGATATACCCAACTCTGATGGCTTCACTACCATTTGTGTCATTGTTTTCAATTGCATGGGTGTCCTGTGGATATCATTTTGGACAGAGGTGTTCAATTAATGGCCAAATTCTGGCATTCACTGTGCCTAGGTCTGCCAGTTAAACTCATCTTCTCATCTGTGTGCCATCCACAATTCAATAGACAGACCAAGAGAATCAATAAGGATTTGGAGACCTTTCTTTGCATGTTCATTTCTGCTTCACTTGGCTTTGTGTGAGAGAAGCCTTCCTGAAGTATTCCAAACGTTACAAAGTGCAAGCAGACAAAAAATGTAGAATTATAGTCAGCATGAAAGTTGAAAAAAAAGTTTGGTCAGTCACCCGTAATCTTCGTCTTAGAGTACCAACCATGAAATTTGCACCTCAATTACTCAGCCTATTTCAAAGTATTCAAGTTATTACTCAGAATGCTGAGCTCCTTTCATTTTTCTCTGATAAACACTTGGTTCTGAATACATTTTATTTCCAAAAATTAAATTTTCCTGCTGTCCATACTGAGCAGGGTGAAGAGTATAAGGTAAAAAAGATTGCGGATTCTCATTTCAGAAAAAATACAGGATGTGCCCAGCTAGTTTGTTGCCATGTAGTGTGCCATGCATCTTGCGCCACACAGTAGCCTTGAGTTGCGCCACACAGAATGTTTCTTAATGGAAAGTAGTTGAACTGGAAAAAGGTCATATTTTGTAATACAACTATTTGTCCACCAGGTGTCTCTATTCCTAAACTACACAGCACATGCGTCAGAGTTCCAATGCATTTTCTGTATCACCGCCCGATGATTGACTGACAGAAACTGTGATTCGGTACACTATAGTATAACATTTTGGTCATGGAATGAGGGCTGTAGAAGAATGTGTAATAAAGTATTAAGTAATAACAGTATAGTATGTGTGTGACTCCTGTACTGTTAAAAAAATAAAAATAAAAATATATATATATATATTTTTTTTGTCTCATGGGCTCAGACAGGGGACACAGGTATGCACAGCTTTCACTGAGACATGATGAATGTGTTTACATGTACTGTACTAATAAGGCATGACTCGGTAGTTTGTGTGTCTTTTATGTGACTTTTTACCTTCAAATGCATCTGAATCGCACAGTGATGCCAATTGATAGCATAAGCAGCTTCTGCTGATTAAAATTATGTGCAGCATGTCTATATTCTGTGAGCCAGTTCGGGTGTATCTGCACGCAAAATGATACATTACATTTTAGGGTAAAAAGACGCATAAAAGACGCTCAGCTCTACCGAGTCACACAGCACTCCTGTGACCTTAGAATCAAAACTTTTCTCTCGACATCCCACCACTTGGCATTTCTGCTATACAGTAGACTTTGTATTGTACACATAACAGGGGGCAAGTTTTTCATAAAAAGATCATGTCAGGTTCAATGCTTTTAAAATACACTGCTTTGCACTTCTCTTCTCCGTTCCTCTCTGTGTATGGCCACCCAAGTTCCTTCACCATCTCCGCCACCATCACTCAATTACTACTCAACTCCATTGAGCTCATTGTATAGCTCACCACCACCCTCATCATCTTTCGCTTCTATTCAATGCTGCCACATGCTGAGCCCGCTATTGACATTGAACACATTGCCTGCTTTAATTTGCTCACTTCACATGACATACACGACAGGCGCAGCTCTCAACATGGCTAGAGTTTGTGGGCTAGTGACTAAGGTCTCTACTTTGCAACTTGGGGGGCCGGGGTTCGAATCATGGAAGGTGAATTTTTTTTTCTTCTTTAGTTTATAAATCTTCACTACTAGATTAAAAATAAAAACACTTGGTGGTGTATGTGAATTCTGTTATTTATACAAATTCATATATGGATGTGTCCTCATACATGCAGCCTCTTGCACATTAAACAGGCCATCTAAAAGCTCCATGCCATGGTGTGACTCAGTAGTACGAGCATCTTTTATGCAACTTTTTACCTTCAAATGCATCTGAATCATACAGCGGATCAAATTGATAGCTCAAGCAGCTTCTGCTGATTAAAATGATATGCAGCATACCTATGTTCTGTGAACCAGTGCAGGTGTATCTATACTCAAAATGCTACATTACACTAATAGCGACTGTAACACTTTAATGTAGTGATTTGCTTGCAGATACACCCGTACTGGCTCACAGAACATAGGCATGCTGCACATCATTTTAATCAGCAGAGGCTGCTTGTGCTAAGACACGTTTTAGGGTAAAAAGACACACAAGAGATGCTCTGCGCTACCGAGTCACACAGCACTCCTGCGCTTTATGTGGCACAACTTGTAGCGCATGGAGGATAGATGTAAGTGGACTCATTTCTTTTACTGTGCTGCAAAGTCCCTGTCCCTAAAAGTGACCCTACAGTAGATGCATATTACGGTACCGAGTCCCAATAAAGCAGCCATACAGAAGCTTTCATTGACCAGAAGACGCACACTAAGCATTACATAATGACAGAGCAACTGAAGTTCAGTTATTTTAAAGAACTCTTCTGAACTGAAAGCATTTCTCTCAACATCCCACCGCAGTACACATTTTATCAGTGGAGCACTCGCCACCTAAAGGTTAAGCAGTGTATTAAATGCCATGGCTTATCTTTCATTGTAGATTACCATGGTACACCACAGTATAGCCATGACACGACTCAGGAGGCCTGAATGGCATGCTATGAGCAACAAGCTAACTTGGCACATCTGTATATTTATATATATATATCTGTGTGTATCTTATATATAAAACTAAATGGTCTGTTTTTTTGTCTGTCTGTCTGGTTATGCATTCAGACATCCCTGAACTGATTGGGATGAAACTAACATGAGGTGGTCCAGTTGGATCTTGGCTAGGTTTCAGGGGGGTTAGGGTCCTGCTGGGCAGAATTTTTACCAAGGGTTGCAGGGCAGGACTTTGACCTGGGGCACTGTTATGGGCCTTCCATAGGATGGATTGGGATGAAAACTTAACAATGGGGTTCAATTTGCTCTTGGATGCCTAATGGAGTGGTTGGGGCCTCGGTCGGACCTCATGGCAGAGTGCAACGGGCAGAAATTTGACCCAGGGAACCTGTTCTGGGCCTTCCACTGGAAAGATTTCGATGACATCTCATAATTAAATGTAAGAACTTGAAGATTTAAACCCAGGCAACACCGGGTACATATATAAATAAATAATTGTGTGTGCGTACAAAGTGGGGGTGATGTATCAGATATAGTGGGGTAGGGATGGATCAGGATGGAGCAGTGGCATGGTAAGGATGAGAGTAGCATGTGCAGTAGTCAACGGGGAGTGGGGCTAAGCTGCATATATATATATATATATATATATATATATACACACATTTAGTTAGCTATTCATTTTCAACTGTAAGATTATTTCTTGCATGACTTCACAGTCCTGAAAGAAAATCCAGCAGCAGTGAGTGATGATCACCAATCACTGCTGCCATAATACCTGGGAGAGGAGCTGCTGTGGGAAGTTACACTACACTGTCCAGTCACTGTGGCCAGCAGTGGATGGGACACCCACAGGAGGGCAGAGCTGTGGCTGCTGTGCTTCTAATGGAGACTTAGATGTACTGAACACAACAGGATTGAGTGCTGCTGTGCTGCCCAATCATTGCTGGCCACAGTTATATCCCTTTTACACCAGAGCAAAAACCTGCGTTTTTGCTGTGTCTACCCAGGTCACAGCTCAGTGTAAAAGTGTCCCTGAAAAATAACCTGGGTGAAGTGACCCTGCATTCCAACCCAGGTAGCTACCAGGGTTGGACCCAGAATGGACCTGGGTAATGGTGCAGTGTAAATGGTACAACCCGGGTTATCTGACCTGGATCATGCCTAAAATGAGCTGATTGGTAGCTGTGGAGCAGTCACCTCCCACTTTTAATGACCTCACAGGTTTAGCAGGGCTGACCTGAGTTCAGTGTGAACAGGGCTGACCTGGGAGTAACCCAGATGAAAGGTGCAGTGTAAATGGGTCTGACCTGGGTCTGACTAGGGTTGGAACCATGTCCAAAAACCAAGGTCGGACCTGGGTTTTTGGTGGAAAAGAGGTGTTATTGGCACACACTAGGTGCAGTGCAATGAATGCTGTGCTTCTAATCAAGACTTAGGTGCACTGAAGTCTGCAGGAGGGAGTGCCATTGGGCTGCCCAATCAATGCTTTTCACAGTGATAAGGACACTCTGGGGGACAGATCCATGGTACTGTACTTCTAATACAGACTAAGCTGCAGTGAAGCCAATAGGAGGAGGAGTCACTGGGCTACCTATTCCATGCTGACCACATTGTTTGGAACACTGCAGGAGAGAAGCTGTTGTTACCAAGCACCATGGCTGCTACATTTGCAGTACAGCTTCAGCTGCTCTGAAACCATTCGGTGGGGATGTCACTGCTCTACTTGATCACTGTGGCCAACAGTGACTGGGATGCACTGCGAGGGGATCCACATGTGCAGGGGGCAATGAGATGTCTTCAACATTGGAAGCTTCTGATAGATTATCTCCTAATGCAGACTAAGCTGCACTGAATTTAGAGGATGATTGGCTGCACAATTCACATTACAAAGAAGAGTGACCACTTAGGATCAAAAATATATGTCATTCATTGCCACATACAAATCAAAACATATAATAAGATACATAAAATAATTGTTCATTAAAAACACATTGAAAAACTCTCTCTCTCTCTCTCTCTGATATATATATATATATATATATATATATATATATATGTAACAGCTCTTGAGATAGTTAATCTTTGGTGTTGTTACATAAGGCCCTATGACTTTAAACTGTAACACTTCGACTAAAAAGCCAGAATTGCAATAAATATATGCAGTCTCCAAATATATATATACGGTGACCATTGTGAATATGTCACATAAAAACTGCTATAGTACGATGGTGTTGCTATGTTAGTATTTGGTCAAAGCAGTGGTTCTGTATAGGGAGGGATAGCAACAGGTTCCCTGGTAGGAGCAGGACCAGTGACAGGGGGTTACAAAGGGTACCCCTATCCTGGGCCCCAAGGTTCAGAGGGGCCCAGCCCCAAACTGATCACACCAGCCGCCCATCCATAGCCACGCAACTAGGATTAAAAAAAGCAATCATTCAAGCCTCCCTCCCCCGGGCCTATCCCTCCAGTCACCTGGTCCATACTATGCAGCAAACAGTAATCAATGACGTCATTATGTTGTGCCCAAGCCGGCCCTTTGCTTCTTTCCCCTTGTGGTGTATAAGTCTCCCGAGTCCCTGCCACTGTGATCACCTAGGAGGAGCAGGAGCGTGAATGGAACTGCGCTCAAGCAGCAAGCTCCAGCACTGCCTGCTCACCCCACACAGCAGCTGCAGCAGCACCACTACCACTTACAGTACTCCACCCTCCTACCATGAGGCAGCCACAGCAATCAAGAAGTGGAAGAGACAATTCTGAGTGACTGTCTGCATTATCACTGACAGTTATGTGTGGTAAGTGACAGTGCATTTTTACTTTACTTGCATTCTAATGGAATATCTCTCTCTCTTTCTCTCTTTCTCTCTTGTCTTCCAAAACCAGAATAAATATATTCAGTCCATTGTAAGGCTGCAACTAATCACTTTATTGTGACATGATTAAGATCCCAGAGGAGATCACAACATTGCTCAGTTTGTACTGTTTTTCCTGCTATATTTCTCTTACAATGAATTAAATATATTTCTACCGCTCGTAGAGGATGGCTGAATGCCTCTCTGTTTTTACCTGTTGGATATTATGTCAGCTTATACCTATAGATTAAACACACACATGATGAGTGCACCCCTGCTGTTGGCCATAAGACGATAAATGTAAGATTTATATTTATATATGTATACTGCATATATATATATATATATATATATACTGTATATATATGCACACACATATATATATACTGGGTTTCCACAGCATGCCAGACGTTTCCTACGCCTGCAGTATATGTGCATGTAACATAGTATGCACTATGTATGTGTATATATATATAGATATATATATAGATATATATAGTTATATCTTTCAATGTGTGTATGGATGGTACTTTGCAAGTTTCTATTTCTAACCAGTCCCAGAGTGCCTTTTACGATTTATGATTGTAATGCCGGGCACCTACAGTATGTGTACATTGTGTGTGTATATGTATATTATATATATGTATATACATACACACACACTATGTATGTGTGTGTGTGAATTATTGCTAAACTAATAAAAGCGGCACCAATTATTGGTATTTTTTTTATAAGAGTAACAAAGATTATTGCTATTAATTTTTTATTATTTTAATTACAGGGGCACAGATTATTGATATTATGATAAAAGCAGTAATGGCTCCTACCTTTTTATGTTAAGGGAGCTTCCCATATGCTGCAGTCTGAAAGTGTCCTGGCCCCATATGCACCTGCCAGGTGTATTGTGCATGTGCAATGCATCTAGTAGGGCCTGTGATGGGCACATGTGCAATGCATCTAGTAGGGCCTGTGATGGGCACATGTGCAATGCATCTAGTAGGGCCTGTGATGGGCACATGTGCAATGCATCTAGTAGGGCCTCTGATGGGCACATGTGCAATGCATCTAGTAGGGCCTGTGATGGGCACATGTGCAATGCATCTAGTAGGGCCTGTGATGGACACATGTGCAATGTATCTAGTAGGGCCTGTGATGGGCACATGTGCAATGCATCTAGTAGGGCCTGTGATGGGCACATTTGCAATGCATCTAGTAGGGCCTGTGATGGGCACATGTGCAATGCATCTAGTAGGGCCTGGGATGGGCACATGTGCAAGGCATCTAGTAGGGCCTGTGATGGGCACATGTGCAATGCATCTAGTAGGGCCTGTGATGGGCACATGTGCAAGGCATCTAGTAGGGCCTGTGATGGGCACATGTGCAATGCATCTAGTAGGGCCTGTGATGGGCACATGTGCAATGCATCTAGTAGGGCCTGTGATGGACACTTGTGCAATGTATCTTGTAGGACCTGTGATGGGCACATGTGCAATGCATCTAGTAGGGCCTGTGATGGGCACATGTGCAATGCATCTAGTAGGGCCTCTGATGGGCACATGTGCAATACATCTAGTAGGGCCTGTTATGGGCACATGTGCACAAGGGAAGTAGTTAGGTGACTGGCGGATGGGATACCACCAGTCAAAATCCTGATGTTGCAAGCCCAACACAAAACTAAAGATAGGCATCAATACTGTCACCTATCTTAATTCTGATGCCAGAATTTAGACAGACGCCATCCCTAACTAGGTAAATCGGGCCGTATTAGCTGTTATCCGCAGGGAGGGAGTGTTAGGTTTAGGCATCATAGCGTGATTAGAGTTAGGTTTTGGGGGGAGGTTAGTGACCTCTAGGATGGTTAGGGTTAGGCACTACAGGGGGGTTTGGGTTAGGCACCACTGGGGGCAGTAGGATTAGGCACGAAGGAGGGAAATTTAGGATTAGGCACTAATTGGGAGGGTTAGGGTGCGAGTGAGGAGGGAGAGGGTAAGGCCACAAGAAGGGTGAGTTAGGGGAGAGTTAGTATACTTACCTGACCTGTCGGAATACCGACCATTGGGAATACACAGACGGCATTCCGAATGCCGGTATTTCAAACCCATTCCATGTTTAAACACTGGTCTCTATGGACTGCATCAGCTGCTGCCCCTAGAAACTAGGTAGGGCTCATTAAAAGGCATAGGAGTGGCTTCCCATTATAAGCACTCTCTCTGCTAATTGCGGTCCAGATTGGCAGTCCCAGTGAGAGAGAGCACCTCCCTCCCCTGGGGCTGCCTGTGTGACTGTGAATAGCAGATAGTGGTTCTAAATAGGGAGTCACTGCCAGTAAACTCTCTTTCTCACTGGGGTGGCAGATTTTACAGGGCGGGAGAAGGGGGGAGCTGCAGCCACTTATTAAAATGGTCACAGATTATTGATATTGTAATAGTCTGGGATGACCACACCCCTCCAATTGATGGCCACACCTACCCAAGACTGGCCATGGCCCTTCAGTGGGCCCCTGCCATTGCATTTTCCTGTGGGCCCTTCATGACCCAGTCCGGCACTGACTGTATGCAAGATTTCTCCACCCGTTAGGGTTCATATTATAATCTTACTTTGGTACCATTATAAAGTTTAAATACAAGGGAAAATAAAATAAAATAAAGAAAACAGAGGAAAAATTTAGGTTGATAAATGCAAAACAGATTATGTTGATGTTGTAGTGGGGGCAACCTAGGAGAACTCGAGTGTTGCCCTCTTCTATACATCAAAATCTGTTTCCACAATTTCATATAAACCTTATTAATACAATGTATGCATTCTATGGAGTATATTTACTAAAGTGACAGTTTTTAGAAATTGAGATATTGCCCAAAGCAACCAATCAGATTATTCTTAACAATCAACTAGCACATTCTAGAAGATAATAACTAGAATCTGATTGGTTGCTTTGGGCAACATCTCCACCTCTAAAAACCCTCACTTTAGTAAATATACAGCTATGTATCCAATATGCTTCTCTTAGATACAACCAGGAATATCTATGTCCCCTCTAGGTGTTGGAATAATAGCTTCTATACCTATGACTTTTATGCATTTTAAATTCCCTAGATGTACTTCTATACAATATACAATATCTTGACACTGAGTGTTCTATTGATTTATGAAGAATTTTCCTACAATGTTTTAAAAATCTGTCTCTTAACCTACGGGTGGTGCAACTTATATTTTAGTGTCCACAGATACATTGTAAGTGATATATAACAGATTGAATTGCAATTAATAAATATTTTAATGGTAAAAGTATATTTTGTAACACAAAATGCAAAGGTTAATGCTTTATGTTGTATAAACTCTCAATAATGCATTTTGTGGAGCAACATCTATAGCAGCTTAGAATTTCCTTTTGTAACATATTATTTTTAAGACATCTATCATTTAAACATTAGTACTACTATTCATATTGTATCTAAAAAGGTAGGTGCCAGCATATTCACCATTTATTTTAACCCTTTTAAAAATAACTCTTCTTCACATTTCTATTTCTGTTTGCAATAGAGGATCTGTGAACAATGGGCCTGATTCAGACCCGCTCGCAAGCAGGTCAATGGTCCCCCACTGTGCACGCGCCACCTCCGGTGTGTTCATGCACGAGACCCGGCCAGCGACGGCACCTCCATCGCTACGAGTCTTGCTACAAGATGGGGCAGCTGTCGATGTTGATTGACAGCTCGCCCCGTTTTTTAGGTGGGGAGGGGGTGTGGCTGCACAAACACAGGTGTTCCCTTAGGAATGCCTGGCATTTGTGGGCAGCACTACTGACATCACTTGTGATGTTAGTAGTGGACTTCCTGCTCTATTAGAGCAGGGAGTCCACTCGGGCTTGCGAGAGCTGAGACCCTGCCACAGGGTCTCCTTGCAAGCCCAATGGTCATGATAATCGTGACGGGCTCCAGGCCACTTGAACAAGCTGTGGGGGGTCACCCACAGCTTTGCTAGCAGCCTGGCAAAAAAAATCCCACCCTGATTCAGAGCGAGCGTTCACCAGCAGCAAGCGGCTCTGATTCAGGCCCAATATTTGTGATTTGTATTGATAATTTTGTTATTTGCTGTTGAATTATATCTAGTAATAAATTAGTAGCTTTTGTAAAATCAAACTGATACTTCTGTTTTGTCTCTTTTTTAGTTGTAAAATATAACTTCATATCTATGGTTGATACTTTATCCTAGGAGTCCTATAGTAATGATTCAGAGTACTCTCTCTCCCTGAAAGCTTTTAACAGAATTTCTGAATGTTCTTTAAATTCAATTGGGTATGAACTATTTCTATGTATTGAACGTAAATTACTTGAAAGATATTTAGTTACCATTTTTTGTAATGGTTACTCCAAAATGGAATTAAGTTTTAGGTATCAGTCTCCTTTTAAAAAGTACAAGTATATGAAAGGTTATATTTAAGGGAGATGGTGATATACAAAGAATGTATAATTTGTCTGCTGTAAGTACTTGTAAAGGTAAGTTGGAATGTGTTATTGTTAAGATGATCAATAAACTTTTTTGCTGACTCCAAATCTCCATTCCACACAAAAATAGGTCACCAATAAAATGAATATAGGAAACTATGTTGGCCCCAAACTCGCTACCCCAAATGAGCCTCTCCTGGAGGAGGCCCATATAGAGGTACACAAAGCTTAGGTCCCCATTGCCAATGCCCCTCATTTGTATGTAAAATTGATGGTTTAATAAGAAGTAGTTGTCTGACAATATGAATTTGATACTGTCTAAAATAAATTGTTTCAAAACTTCACTAATAGATCCATCCAATTCTAAATAGTGGTGTACTGCATTTATGCCCATATAATGGAGAATGTGCATATACAACACTTGTTTGTCACATGTAAGAAATTAGTATGTAGGTTATCAATTGATGGATTGTAAAAGCTGCAGAAAGTGAGTTGTATCATGTATGTAGGATTTCAAGGTAATGGTTATGCGTTGAAGATGGGAGTCAACAAAACAATTATACATTAAATGTAAGGGTTCCAATTCCCAAAATTATGAGGAATCTAAGAGGATTAATAATAGATTTATGCACCTTGGGAAGATGATAGTATGTTGGTATAATGGGATGTGAAGTTAATAAAAATTGGAAAGTTTCATTGGATATCACCTCCTCCATCACTGCATTATTTTATTATTTTGTGTAAATATGGATTTGGCATGTTTTAATATTAGAACAAGTAAAACACAGGATTTTCTAAATAATAAATTACAATGTTGAATAAATCTACTTAGAATTGAAATCACATGATCAATAATTTTTTAGCCAATTTAACAAAATTGAAAATTCTAAGCATTGGTGGGATTACACCTCCCTTTTCTTATACTTGGAAAAAATATGGTCCCTAGAGGACTAAAGATAAATAAAACACTATCCTTTACAGACAATTCTGACCTGTTGACTAAATGGATCTCTGAATTGGACTCTTGCTCTAGGACACTAATGGAAATTCCCAATGAAGGCAAAAAAGAAACTCATTTCTCAATTGGGAAAATAATTAGAATCAGCAAAAAAAGATTTAGAATCCTTTGCAGATCACCTGTTATTGAAAGAGAGAGATGCACTAGTTGCCATTCTGGTTCAGATATGAAGAAGACATAATTAGAGCTAAAAATAATACATTTATATGGGACTCTATAGATTATAATAAAAGGAAGTCCACACATATAATAATAGGTTGAATAGGAATTACCAACCACATAAAACAACACAACATAGGGTATAGGTCTAGAGATCATAAATCTGACATATAAAGCAGATCACGCTCTCTGGACTATAACAAAAATGAAGTCCTATCCAACAGGTACACTACACCACAACATATCAAGCAGACACCAAACAGGATTATCTCTCAAACTAATTGGCAGGGTGCGAAACCTAAGAAAATACACCCTCACTGAAAAATACCTTATCTTCCTTTCAGCAATTAAATCAAATAGAACAAAATCACCAAAGACTAGGGACCTCATTCAGAGCTGGTCGCAAAGAGCGTGCGGTTGGTCTGAATGAGGGGAGGACGTCTTGAATTTTCAAGACGTCCTCCTTTGCAGTGGTAAGGCTGTGGGTTAACACCCACAGCCTTACGACCGCCTAAGGTGATGGTCGCGATGGTCAGAGACCATCGTGACCATCGGGGCTTACGACGAGACCCTAGGGTAGGGTCTCCCTTGTCGTAAGCTCCGGAGAGTTTCTTGCTCTGTCTGAGCCGGAAGCTCTCCACTGACATCACTAGTGATGTCAGTGGGGCCGCCCCCAAATGGTAGGCATTCCCATGGAAATGCCCCCATTTGGGCTGCCACCCCCCCGGCCTGCCTTCCAAATGGGGCGAGCTGTCAATCAACATCGACAGCTTGCCCCCTTTGGATCGAGACCCGCTACGACAGGCGCTGTCGGTCATAGCGGGTCTCACGCATGCACACGATGGCTCCGGCGCCGTCGTGCACATGCTCTGTGGGGGGCCATCGACCCGGTCCGAGCGCATCGGCGCTAATGACTGGGTCTGAATGACCCCCTAGATCCTTTCACAATAAAAAAACAGTATGAAAATTTACCAGTAGTTATTACCAAAAGACCAAGAGATGGAGAAGAATTAGAGGGGGAAATAAGGTTGCAAAAAAAAATAAACAATCTAATAACCTAGCTATTCCAGACATATTCATAAGTCATTAAAAGTGTTAACAGATGCAGAAATCAAGTTACTTGTCAAAGGTTTAAAATTCGCTCCTCGCTGTAAACAAAATTTATTTTAATTGTTTATAGAATTAAATCACTCTGTATGAAGTCTCTATTGGAAGAAACATTTTGTTCTCAAAAAAATCTCCTCCAAAAATGGAGGAAGCCGTCATGCCCATAGTTCTAGATACACCATATAATGAACATATCAGTATACTAGAGAAGCTGCAACAGGAAAGCACAACTTCCAAAGATACATGTTCTACTACCCCTAAAGAAATTCATATAAAAGTTCAAATGAGTACTCCAAAAGACATATTTTATAAAACAAAACTGAAGGACTTAAAATCCTTTGTGTACAGAAAGTGAATAAGCAATATTATATACAGAACTTAATGGTGAGTGAATGCCAAGCTTTAAAAAAACTTATGTACAATCATACTATTATAATCAAGCCTGCCAACAAGGGAGTGAGGTTGGTCTTATAGAAGACTATCTTGTAGAAGCACACTGGCAATTGATTGACAAAACTTTTAATACCATACTAGATCAATACCCTATTCCTACATTACAAAAATAAATATAACAAATATTAAGCCGTGCAGTGATGGAGGAGGTGATATCTAAGGAAACATTCCAATTTGTTTTACCAACATACCCATGGTGCATAAATCCATTGTGAATCTGTCTTGACACCCCATAATCTTGGGAATGTGATCAGTTACATCTACTCTATCATTTTGTCTACAAACCTTAATCCATAACCATTTTTTTTAAATCCTACATACATGGTACCACTCACTTTCGGCAGCTTTAACAATCCATCAAATTGATACCCACATATTAATTTCTCACATGTGATGTACAGTGCTTTATATGCACAATCCCCATATTATGGGCATAGATGTTATATGTCACTATTAAGAATTGGATGGATCAATTAGTAAAGTTTTGAAACAATTTATTTTAGACAATATGAAATTCATATTGTTACATAATTACTTCTTGTTTAACTATCTATTTTACACACAAATGAGGGGCAATGCTATGGAGGCCAGGTCCGCCCCGAGAATCACGACCCTCTATATGGGCCTACACAAGGAGAGGCTCATTTGGGGTAGCTTGAGGCCAACATAGTCCTCTACGGTCATTTTATTGGTGACCATTTTTTTATGTGGAATCTGCAAATAAGTTTATTGATCATCTCAACATAAATATATTCCAATTTACCATTTCAGAGATTTGTTTAGTCAATGGGTCAGAATTGTCTGTAAAGGATAGTGTTTTATTTATCCTCAGTCCTACAGGAACCATATTTTCCAAGCATAAGGAAAGGGAGGTGTAATCCCACCAATGCCTAGGTTCTTATTTATGTAAATCTTAAATTTTCTTAAATTGTCTAAAATATTCCTAATCATGTGATTTTGATTCTAGTTAGACTCCTGTGACATTGTATAATAATTTATTATTTAGAACATCCTCTGTTTTGTTTGATCTAATATTAAAACATACCAAATCCATATTTACATAAAATAATGCAGTGATGGAGGTGGTGATATCCAAGGAAACTTTCCAATTTTTATTATCTTCATATCCCATTATACCACCATACCATTATCTTCCCAAGATGCATACATCTATTATAAATCTACTTAAATGCCCCATAATTTTGGGAATTGGATCACTTACATCTAATGTATAATTGTTTTGTTGACTCCCATCTTCAATGCATAACCATTACCTTGAAATCCTACATACATGATACCTGTCACTTTCTGCAGCTTTTACAATCCATCAAATGAAAACATACATACTCATTTCTTAAATGTGACGTATATTGGTGGCTAATACATAATGCTGACCCATTTTCTAAGTATTATTGCACAATGCTAATCCTCTCCTTTGTGGCTAGTACCAGCTTTCTATGTGGCTTGTATAAAAAAAAACAAATCTATTATTTAACCATTGATAGTAAAGACTAACAAACTTAAAACAACCAAATTCGTGTCCTTAGCTGAGCTGAAAATGCCATCCTACTGCAATTCAATTTGAAAAAGAAAATAAAATAATATCATTCAAGAGCATCTTAGGATGGAAGAAGCTTCTTGACACAGCTGCAATAAAAGTAATGAGAGTAGGGTAGGTAAAGCATCTTTACATGACAATATGTTATTTAATAAACTAATCTTTGCTTACTGTCTTAAAAGTGATTAATTAAATGTGAGTTTAACCTACTTTGTGAGCACTTCCCTGGTTAATGCCATTTCAGGATTGTCATCCAGGGTATGAAGCTCACATGTTATTATGTATGTGCAATTAAAAATGTGTTCACATCAACAACCCTGTCTTTAGACCTATTTACAAAAGGCTGTAAATTATTTAATATAAGAAACTTATAAAGTATTATCAAAAAGATATTTTGAGTAAGTAATGGCACACTGAGTAATAGCTGCCAAAGCATGTGAGGAAAATTGGAGTCCACCACAACCAAACAGTCAATAGAAATCACAAGGTTTGTACACACACTTATGGCACTGTCAGGATAAGTAACAAGATAGTTCCCTTTTTGCCATAGATGTAAACAATTTATTTTCTGAGTACAGATCAGTCAATTTATATAAAGCTGGTCACACAGTTCTTCTTTCAAGGGTTATTTTTTGGAAAGATGAATAATTAACCCCAATAGGATTTTTCCACTTTCTTTCACACTCAAATGGAAAAGAAAGGGCAATACATAGTGTAGTATTTCTCAAACTTCAGAAATTTAATGAACATATGAATAAATATAAGGTGATGGGTTATAGCCACATAATATATAACAACTAATATATAACAGATCAATATTACATATAATCCAGTGGGATATAAAATCCAAAATATATAAAAGTGGGACCCATACTGTGATCAGCACCAAACCTCAGTGCTAGGAAGAGAACATGGATGGGAGGTTTGATAATGAAGACATGAAAGACATAGCCTAGAAACAGCCTTGGGAAAACTAGAAAACTGTCTGTTAATAGAAAATAGACTATGGTGGGAAGTGACCACATTAGAGAGATACCAATTAGAACAGATAATCTTGTAGGGACTAAGAATTAAAAAAAACACCTCTTTTAATGATGGGATGGAAGATTTTTTTTTTAAAATGGGACAACAGTTTAAACACCTGTTCTTTTTCACTAATACAGTTAACACTAAAAGAATGAAGAGAGAAATTAAAATAAATAAATGAAAATAGCAAAATGTTACAAACTTTAGTCAGACCATTTCAGGATATGCCAGAATTCATTATATTAGAAAAAGAGAGAGAATTCAAAATAAAAAATAACACAAGAGACCTACTTGCTAAGAAACAAAAAAGAGCTACTCAGAGACTATGAATTCTAAAAAAAAAGAGAAAATAATAACAAAAAAAGAAAATTATCTAAGTAAAACAACAAAAATTACCCTGTTGGACGATCCCTCTGAATTAGAAACTAGTGACATGGAAACACCTAAAAACATCCATAGGAATCAAAAAAGAAATGTAAAACTTGATAGGTAGATGACAAAATCTTATAGAAAAGAAACACTATCAACACAATAGATATAAAAAAATTGTCCATAAAGTTACCTTGCATCAAAAAAACAAGAAAACACCTCTACCAATACACCAGAGAACAATAAATTCAAAAAAAATCTTCATTATTTCCAACACATATGAAAGGGAGTTTTATTGAATGCTTTAACAAAGCAGTAACAAAAGATCTCAATAAACTAACAAATGTCAAATAAAAAAAAATAACTAAAAAAGAGGAATTAGCTGTTAAAAATGTAAAAAAGGACAATAACATAATTGTTAAACCCTGTAATAATGAGGGGAATCAAAATATTGGGTAAATATCAATAAACAAAAGAAATCCATAGACAATTACAAGAGGGGGATACTAATCAAAAATTAAAAACTGACCCCACCCATAGAATCAAAACCAACTTTCAAAACTATTTCTGTAAATTTTTAGAAAAGGGTACAATTACACATAGAGTTTGATTTCCTAAATATAGTACATCTGAAAATGCAAACCATTTATGTCCTCCCGAAGATTCATAAGAGCACAACCGCACCACCGGGAAGATCCCATCATTGCGGGAATAGGAGGCTTGACAACAATCTTATTGGAAATTATTGACTTCCATCTACAGCCCATAGTAACAGGAAACAAATCCTACACTAAAGATAGTATGGATATCATCAATAAATTAGGGACTATTGAATGGAAAGATGTATATAATTACAGCTGACATGATGTCACTCTACACCATTACATATAATTTGAAAGATAGAAAAATAGAAACATAGAATTTGATGGCAGATAAGAACCACTTGGCCCATCTAGTCAGCCCCATTATTAAACATATTGTTACCTCAACCCTTATTGATCCTTACTTCTTCTGAAGGATATATTTATGTCTATCCCATGCATGTTTAAATTGCTTGACTGTCTTAGCCTCTACCACCTCAGAAGGGAGGCTATTCCACTTGATCACTACCCTTTCTATGAAACAATTTTTCCTCAAATTTCCCTTGAACCTACCATCCTCTAGTTTCAGAACATGTCCTCTTGTTCTAATACTTCTCTTTCTTTGAAGAATGTCTCCTTCTTTTACCTTGTTAAAATCCTTTATATATTTGAACATTTCTATCATGTCCCCCCTTTCCCTTCTCTGCTCCAAACTATACATATTAAGATCTTTTAGTCTTTCCTGATACGTTTTGTGGTGTAGACCTTGCACCATTTTAGTTGCCCTTCTTTGTACAGTCTCTAATGTATTAATATCCTTCTGGAGATATGGCCTCCAGAACTGAACAGAGTATTCGAGATGAGGACGTAGCAATGACCAATACAGTGGTATTATCACTTCTTTCTTTCTACTACTAATTCCTTACCTATGCAACCAAGCATCTGACTTGCCTTCCTAATTGCTTGTTACAATATTTGCTTGCCTTTAAGTCATCCAGAAACAGTGATTCCTAGATCCCTTTCCTCTTCAGTAGTTTCCAGTATAGTGCCATTAATACTATATTTAGCCTTTGGATTTTTGAGAGCCAAGTGCATGATCTTGAATTTTTTGGCATTGTTTTGTAGTTGCCACGTTCTTTTCCTCTAGTCTACCTAGATCATCAATCATTTATTTTACCCCTCCTGGTGTGTCTACTCTGTTGCATAGCTTTGTGTCATCTACAAAACGGCATAGTTTCCCTTCAATACCATTTGTAAAGTCACAAATAAAGATATTAAAAAGCACTGGTCCAAGTACAGATCCCTGAGGTACTCCACTGGTAACATTTCCCTCTTGAGACTGCACTCCATTTACTACAACTCTCTGTTTCCTATCCTGCAGCTATGATAATATCTATTCAACTAAGTTTGTATCCAATCCCATTCTCTCCAGTTTATTTAACAGTCTACAATGTGGAACAGTGTCAAAAGCCTTACTAAGGTCTAGATAAGCTATATCTATGCCCTCCTCCTTTATCTATTTCCTTAGTCACCAAGTCAAAAAAGTAAATAAAATTTGTTTGACATGATCTCCCCCCAGTAAATCCATGCTGTTTGGGATCCTGAAAATTGCTGGATTTGAGATAATCTATGACTCTTTCTTTTAAGAGTGTTTCCATCAATTTCCCAACTACTGATGTAAGGCTCTGGAATGCCTTAAAACAATACCTAGAAAACTTCTATACATAACTGAATGAAAATGAGGTCAACATCACTTTCACCTTTGACATTAGCATTGAGTCAGTAAACTTTCGAGATCTCACAATATATCCAAAGGGAGGCCATCTGGAGACAAAAGGGTATATCAAACCAACTGACTCACAGAGTTACATCAACAGAAAAAGTCAACACCATACAAATTGGTTTAGGGGCATCCCCAAAAGCCAATTAATTTGCCTAAAAAAAGAAACTGTAGTAAAAGAAATTACTTCATCCTACAAAGTGAAAATATGAGCAAAAAATTCTTGTCCCAGGGATATGTGAAGGAAATCGTGAATCAAGTGAAACCACAAGTTTCACTAATGAAAAGAGAAGATCTACTAGAATCTAGAAAATACACAAATGTAAACAAAACAAAGTATGATTTTTCCTTCATCACTACTTATAGAGCCAACCACAGAAAATTGGAACCAATTATTAAAAGATATTGGTACCTCTTTAAAATAGATCCCCTATTAAAAGACAGGATTCCTGCAGTCCCTTCATTTATACACTGGAAAGCACCCAATCTACAACAACATCTAGTACGCAGTGCAACATCCTACAATTTGAATAACCCAGTATGAATGTAGGGTTTCCACAGGCGTGGTTCATGCTGTTTTTGTAAAGCCATTCTAAGTAAAACATCTAACATGAGGACTTTCTGTGTAAACAACACACAAAATAAAATCAAAAACTTAATTACTTGCCATAACAGTAATGTAGTATACTTAATAGAGTTTACAGGTGGGTCACACCTCTAGAGCCCTAAAAACACATGTCTGAATATGCAAGAAACATAAACAAGGTGATTGAAACACATAATCTATCATTCCATTTTAAAAACAAACATGAGTGTATTCTAAGGGGTGTGAAACTATGTTTAGGAGATCAGTTTATTAAGGCCTCTTGGAAAGACAGAGATGAGGAAAGTATGCTAGCAAGGGCAGAAATGTCCTTTATTTATAAGCTAGAAACCATTACCCCTCTAGGCCTTAATAAAAAGTTTGAATTGAAGTGTTTTTTTAAAGTTGTTAAAACATCGGGATTTTAGATGCATTTTATTCCTTTCTTTTATATTATATATTGTAGATTTCTTTAAGGATATGAAATCCCCATTGGAAATCAGATAGTTGGGAGTATCTGAAATATGAGAACATGGCCTTAGTTCCCTGAAACATGTCTTCTTGAACACAGATATCCTAGCAATATGTACAGATATGCCAGGTTATACATACTCTTTTGGGACTGTTTTAAGATAATTTTAAAATTAGTTTTGATGTATTATGTATACTTGATTGGTTCCAACATTTTTACACTATAAAATTCAGTTTTATACCTATATGTGATTTTAATACATTGACTATGTCATGGTTATATATATCCTTTTAGACATATGTGATTTTGTTTGTTATATTTGACCATAGTTTGAATGATACTACATGATTATGGCATTTTTTTTTAGATGATTTGGTGGAAACAGTATGATTTACCGCCGGCCGCATGGCTGGCAGTTCTAATCCCGACAGCAGCAGCTTGACAGAGGAGGAAATCCCGATCATCCTTAGGGTAAGTATAACTAATATAATTCCCCCCCAACTCTTATTTAGGGGTGCCTAACCCTAACCTTCTCCCCCAAGTGCTAACCCTAATCCCCCCTATAAGAGCCTAAACCTAACTCCACCTTCTCCGCAGCCTAATACTAAGTCCCATCAGGGGGGTGCCTAACCCTAACCCTCCCTTCCCCTAGCCTAACCCTAAACTCCCAGGGGGGTGCCTAACTGCTTCCCGATTTGGCATACCCAAATAGTTATACTATCATTGTTATTATTTATATTTTTTATGGCCTCCACGGAAGTACATGAAACAATACTTACGGTTTTTCAATGGCTAACTCCCTTCATGTGTAACAACATGAACCATGTGGTTTTTAGAACACCTCCATTGGAGGAAACAGCTCTGTCAGATGACCAAGGAATCAGCCCCAAGGAAGAGGTGCCATATACTCTAAGCCTCCAGCATAAACACTATAGCAACACGGCTGCACTACTTTTGGTGAATATCAGAAGTATACAGCAATTTCGGACTCTCAGTTTTTTTCTTTTTTTCTCATTCAATGAACTTAATTATAGCACAGGCCATTTTTGGTGCCAAGACTCACCCTCAAATGACCTGGAAATGGAGCCACCCTTGAGCCTAGTAAGTCCATACAGCCCTGAGGAAGAGTGTAATCACTTGAAATGCATTGGCAGCAAGTTATGGACTTACCAACTCATGTTTTACTTGTCCTAGAATACTCCATGGATGACCAAGCTGCTTTGCTTGAAGGGAGGAGGGAAAGGAGTCTGGAAACCTCCCATCCATGTTCACTTAACCTGTCACCGAGGTTTGGTGCTGATCACGGTATGGGTCCCACTTTTATATATTTTTGATTTTATATTCCACTGGATTATATGTAAAATTTACCTGTTATATATTAGTTGTTTTATATCATGTGGCTATAACCCATTGCCTTATATTTATTCATATGTTCATAAAATTTCTGAAGTTTGTGAAATACTACACTATGTATTGCCCTTTCTTTTCCTTTTGAGTGTGAAAGAAAGTGGAAGAAGCCTTATGGGGATAATTATTCATCTTTCCAAGAAAAAACCCTTGAAAGAAGAACTGTGTGACCAACGTTATATAAATTAACTGATCTGTACTAAGAAAAGAAATTGTTTACATGTACAGTAAAAAGGGAATTATCTTGTGACGTATAAAGTATTATATTCATGTTTCATACTTATTAATCAAATGACCTGATATATATCTAATAACAAAAATATAGGACTATTTCACCAACATCCATCTTTGTAGCAATAAGCTAAAATGTACAATGTAGATAATCTCCAATGCACTGATGATGTATTGTTCATATATTTTTCATTAATAGAACAAGCAATATATCGCCAAGTGTGTAATCAGCATTATAGAGAACAGATATGAATACCAATAGGAAAGATATATCACCAATTAATATTTACCTTTACTTGATATTAATTGTTAATTTTGTTCAAATTTTTTGAAGCATATCCAACATTGCACTAGGCCATTTCATGATATTGTCATACATTGTTTGTAATTCAAATAAAAATGTTGACACATATTGTTTACAGCAGTCACATCAAATGTTTATGGATATTTATACTGCTGGTAAACATTCATTATCCTATGTTGTGCTTTTATAGATCTCCGTATTACCTAAGCATTTTGGAGTATTCAATATTTCTGCATTGTGCTATTTTAGAGCATTGATCATTCCTTACTTATTGTTCAAATGACTACTTTGTCCCATTATATATTTACATCAGTTTCCAAAATAATTACTTTAATGAATTTTACTGGATTTAAAAATGACCTAAACTCCATAGATTTTACAGCCTAGACAAAAAATGATAATAAATTTACTATAATTTTTTTAAAAGGTTTCTAAGATCTTTAAATTTAAACTTTAACAATTCATAGTTTTAGAAACATCACTTGGGTACATTACCTTCAATTATTAAGAAAACCAGTACTGTAAATAATGAAAATGCTAACCATTCAGTTTCTATCAATGTTTATTTAATTTCTAGTATTGAAAAAAATCCTATAGAATATAGACATATTTAATAAAATGATAGAAAATGTATTTGTTGAGATATGCATATAATAGTGTCTAGATTATAATATTGATCCAATTTTTAAGTTTATTGCACAATACTAATGCTCTCCTTGGTGGCTAATGTTAACTTCCTATAATGCTATTTGAAATGGATTGCACATCTAGACTTTAACATTATTAGTAATGACTAAAATTCTAAAAGCCCCACATTTATAATCCTATGCTCAACAATAGATGACAGCCTACTGCATTTTAAATCAAAAGAGGAAATACAACACTGTCAGAAAAAAAATCTCACTCTAGAAGAAACATCTTGGTCCAGTTATCACAAATGGGATAGAGGTAGGGTAGGTAAAGCAGAAGGGCATAATTATGCAGTGAAAACATTATTTATTGTATGAAGCTCTGCTTATTGCCTGAGAAATGTTACAAAAATAAATATGTAGAAGTTAAAAAGAAAAGTTAAAGCACCTGGTATCTGTCTACTAATGGCTGTGTGGGACATTGTCACCAATTTCATTAAAAATTTAGCTATTTTAATATATAATCACTGAAGATATATTTAAGAAAAAAATACATATTAATGAGACATTTTTATTGATTTTAAAATTTAGAACAATATATTATTAAATAATAAAATATTTTTTTTTAAATTATCTTTTTTAACAGAGATTCTCACTTATTCCACTCTCAATATTTCCTGTTAACCCTCCTAGTGTTGGAATTACTCCTACAATAATATGAAAATCAATACATTTATATCACTTTTTAAAGGTGATAGTTACAAGTTCCACATGAATTATTACATCTTGCCAACAATTATGATATCCCTAATTTATTTTCTATAGTTCTATTATAACAAAATATTTTGGAGCATTCTATATTTCTGCTTTCTGACATTTTATAATATTGCTGATATGTTATACTTAAAATGTCTAATTTGTCACATGAGTTATTTATTTCAGACTACAAACACTTTATTATATATGCAATTTACTTAATATCAAACTTACCTATATTCAATGGATTTGGACCGACTAGACAAAAAACAAAGAATTGCCATCACTGATAATGTTCTTTAAACTGTTGCTTAGGATTTTACCTATAAATGTTGATGAATAATAATTTTGGAAAAACCATTATAGAACATCTCTTATATAAGGAAAGTCAGTGCTATAATTACTCAAAATATTCAATATTGACTATGCTAGTCTTCTTGTTTATAGTAATATTCATATATACTAGCATAATTAAAATGTCCTATAGCTAATAGAAATATGAGTATGATTGCAAAGTTACATTTTGAGATTGACCTCTAATAATGTTTTATGTGCATTCAATTTTAAGAGCTTTTGCACAATTTAATTCTCTCAATTGTAGCTACTTTAAACTAATAGATTAAAGAGATCCCACATCAGGACTTTTAAAATGAGTATAAAAAACTAGTAGGTTTAAAGCACCCCATGTTTTTGTCTAGTTCGGTACTCAAAATGCTAGCCTTTTGCATTCCTATTCAAAACAGGAAATAAAACCCTGCCAGTCAATGACATTTTCAGGTTGGCAGAAGCTTCTTGAAAGCTTCATTAAAAGTAATGGGAGTATGGTTTATAGAGTGTTAGAACTCCTTTGTCCTGGACATGACAATATTATTTAATTGACTAATTCCTACCTAGTGTCTGAAAAGTGTTTCATCAAATGTGATTATTAACATACTTTGTGAGCACCTCCATGGTTAATGTAAATGCAATATAAGGATTGTAAAAGTCATCCAGAGTATGAATATTGCATGTTATTATGCATGTGCAATTAAAAATGTGGTCATATCAACATCCCTGTCCTTAACAGTTTACTAACTGTTACAGATTATTTAATATAAGAAACTTGTAAAGTATTATTTTCATGTTTAATACTTTTTAATCAAAACAAATCTAAATAATATTTATATACTAACAGATGTGTAGGACTATTTCACTAACATCCAGCTTAATGGAAAGAATATATAATGTACAATGCAATAACAAAAAAAGTTTACTTTCTATATAAATTTTATGAATAATCTAATGAAAAAGTAACTTTATTAAAAGGACAAACACATTTAAGCAAAACAATATTTTAATGAGAATATTTCATTGAATTTAAAATTTAAAACAATATATTATGGAATAAAATAATATTAAAAAAATGTTTTTAACAAAGATACTCAATTATTCCACTCTGAGTCATGCTTGTTAACCCTCCTGGTCCTGGAATACCTCCTACTTTATGTAATAATGCAAATATCCATACGTTTTTTTATTTAGAAACTATTACTTCTTAAATGCTACAGTTACAAGTGCCACATAGATAAATACACAGTGCCAACAATAATGATTTCCCTTTATTTTTTTTAAAAAAGTTTCTGTTTGAGGCAAATGTTTTTGACCATTCTACGTTTCAGCATTGTGACATTTTATAGTATCGGTGATATCTTATTTATACTTCAGATTTCTAATTTGTTACATGAGTTGTTTACTTCAGTCTACAAACACTTTATTATACTGTACATGCAATTTACTGGATATCAAACTTACCTATAGAGAATGGATATGTTCCATCTAGACAAATAAAGAAAATAGTTGCCATTACTAAAAATGTTCTTTAAAATGTTGCTTAGAATTATACCTTTACATGTTGACAAATCATAATTTTAGAAACAGCACCATAGAATATCACTTAAATAAAGAATAAAATCAATAAAGCATATACTGAAAATGTTCAATACTGACCATGTTAGTCATCTAGTATTTAGTAATTTTTATATATTCTAGCATAACTAAAAATGTCCTATAGCATAAAGATGTGTATTAGTATTAATGCAAAGATACATTTTGAGATCCCCCCCTATTAATAGCTGATGTGCAATATCATATCAATATTTAAGGGTTAATGCACTATATTAATTATTTCAATTGTAGCTACTAAGAACTGTTAGATTAAAGAGATCCCACATCAGGACTATTAAAATGATTATTAATGAGTAGTAAGTTTAAACCACCCATTTCTTTTCTGGAGCTAAACTCAAAATGCTAACCTATTGCAATCCTATTCAAAATAGGAAATAAAACACTCTCAGTCAAGAAGATTTTCAGGTTGGCAGAAGCTTATTGACATACAGTAGTTGCATTAAAATTAATAGTAGTAGGGTAGGTACAGTTGTAGAAAAAAACCTACACAGAAATGTTTCAATGTTTTATACTTCATAAAACAAAATAAATATGTGGTAGTTAAAAAGAAAAGTTAAAGCACCTGGTATCTCTCTACTAATGTCTGTGTGGGACTATGTAACCAATTTCATTAAAAATTTAGCTGTTTTTAATAGACAATCACCACAAATATGTTTAAGAAAATGACAAATTAATGAGACATTTTCATTGAATTTAAAATTTACAACAATATATTATTAAATAAAAAAATATTATAAAAATGTTTAATTTTTTTAACAGAGATACTCACTTATTTCACTTTCAGTCTTGCCTGTTAAACCTCCTTGTCCTGAAATTACACATATTTTTTACAATAATATGAAAATCAATACATTTTTATGTAGAAATTATATCACTTTTTAAAGGTTATAGTTACAAGTTCCACATGAATTATTACATCTTGCCAACAATTCTGATTTTCCTTAATTTATTTTCTAAAGTTTTTTTTGCAGGAAAATGTTTTGGAGCATTCTATTTTTCTGCATTCTGTCATTTTATAATATTGCTGTTATCTTAGTTATACTTAAAATGTCTAATTTGTCACATGAGTTATTTACTTCAGACTACAAACACTTTATTATATATTCGATTTACTTAATATCAAACTTACCTATATTCAATGGATTTGGACCGGCTAACAAAAAAAAAAGAATTGCCATCACTAATAATGTTCTTTAAACTCTTGCTTAGAATTTTACCTATAAAAGTTGATGAATAATAATTTTGGAAAAACCATTATAGAACATCTTTTATATTAGGAAAGTCAGTGCTATAATTACTCAAAATATTCAATATTGACTATGCTAGTCTTCTTGTTTATAGTAATATTCATATATACTAGCATAATTAAAATGTCCTATAGCTAATAGAAATTTGAGTATGATTGCAAAGTTACATTTTGAGATTGACCTCTAATAATGGTTTATGTGTATTCATTTTTAAGAGCTTTTGCACAATTTATTTCTCTCAATTGTAGCTACTTTAAACTAATAGATTAAAGAGATCCCACATCATAACAAAAAAAGTTTACTTTTTTATAAATTTTATGAATAATCTAATGGAAAAGTAACTTTATTAAAAGGACAAACACATCAAATATATTTAAGCAAAACAAAATTTTAATGAGAATATTTCATTGAATTTAAAATTGAAAACAATATTTTATGGAATAAAATAATATAAAAAAAATGTTTTTAACAGAGATACTCACTTGTTCCACTCTGAGGCATGCCTGTTTTCCCTCCTGGTCCTGGATTATTTCCTATTTTATGTAATAATATGAATATCCATAAGTTTTTATTTAGAAATTATTACTTCTTAAATGCTATAGTTCCATTTATTTATTTTTTAAAAGTTTCTCTTTGAGGCAAATGTTTTTGACCATTCTATGTTTCAGCATTGTGACATTTTATAGTATCGGTGATATCTTATTTATACTTCAGATGTCTAATTTGTCACATGAGTTGTTTTCTTCAGTCTTCAAACACTTTATTATGCTGTACATGCAATTTACTTGAAATCCAACTTACCTATATTCGATGGATTTGGACCTTCTAAATAAAAAAAAAAGAAATCACATCACTATTAATGTTATTTAAAATGTTGCTATGAATTTTACCTTTAAATGTTGACAAATCATAATTTTAGAAACATCATTCCACAACATAACTTATATTAGGAAATCAGGGCCTGATTCAGAGCCACTCGTAAGTGGCCGCTCGTTCGCTCCGAGTGATGTTCACACATCTGCGCATGCATATGGGTCGTAATGCGCATGCGCCAACCAGTCAGTGTGCTTGGAAATCGTGTGCTCGCAAAATAGTGAATGTCTGCTAATTTGAGTGACAGAATGAGATGTTTGTGGGTGATAACAGGGGAAGGTGCTTGAAAACGGGGAGTGGAGATCCGAACGCAGGCGTGCCAAACAGTCAAAATGGGCTTTTTAAGTGTGTGCATAATTAACAAAGCAGCGTCATCGACCATGTCACTTGGTTGTCTTTTAGCCTGAACTGCTCGCATGATTGCGTTAGGAAAATGCTACCACAAGAATAGTGGGCAGTTCATATGCCTTTTGATGTACTCGATGAATATAATAAATAGCGGATATGACGTATGATGCGAACGGCCAAGGGGCGTCTTTAAAAAATAGCGAGCGCATGTTTCGGAAGCTTGCTCAGACATAGAGGCGTCAACAGACCGCAAAGAGCGAGTGCTCAATTTAAATAGCCAGCCCCTTTTTCTGAATGAGCGTCCCCAAATAGTGTCCGACTCTGAATCAGGCCCTCAGTGCTATAATTACTCAAAATATATACTGACTATGCTAGTTTACTAGTTCATAGTAATGTTCATATATTCTAGCATAACTAAAAATGTCCTATAGCCGTATAGACATATATTATTATGATTGCAAAGTTCCATTTTGAGATTAACAGAAACATCTTGGCCCAGTTATCATTAAGGGGGATGGAGGTAATGTAGGTAAAGTACAAGGGCATCATTGTGCAGAGCAAACATTATTTATTTATATGAATCTCTGCTTATTGGCTGAAAAATATTACAAACATGTACAAATTTAATCTACATTTTCTATCAATTCCTTGAGTAATAGGATAATTCAAAATTATTCATTCAGAGTTTGAAATTTAAAATATTATTTTGCAAGTGCAGTTAAAAATGTGGTCACATAAACAGCCCAGATGTTAGACTTGTTTACTATAGTCTTAAGATTATCTAATATGACAAACCTACACAGAATTATTTCCTTGTTTAATACTTATTTATTTTTTGTATAAAAATCTGCTCTGTGCTTGAATAGTTACAAAAATGTGCATCTTTAATCTACATTTACTATTTCAGCTAGGTTGCTTATGGTTATTTGAAATTAGTCATCCAGAGTATGAAAGTTGCATGTCATTTTGTGTTTGCAGTTAAAAATCTGGTCACATAAACAAACCAGATGTGAGAATTGTTTACTAAAGCATATACATTTTCTAATATAACAACTCTACACAGATCTACAGTATTTCCATGTTTAATATTTATAAACCAAAATAAATATTTGGTATTTAAAAAATGTTAAAAGACCTAGGGCAGGGGTCTTCAGCCTTTGGCCCCCAGCTGCTGTGAAACTACAGATCCCAGGATACCCAGTCACAGTTTTAGCATGCTGTTAAATGGTGGCAAGGCATGCTGGGATGTGTAGTTCCACAGCAGCTGGGGGCCAAAGGTTGAAGAACTATTACCTAGGGCCAAATGTAATATGGTGAGAGTTTAGAAAATGTGAGAGTTTAGCAGTAAACTCACACTTTTTAAACTTGGTCAACATAATAGAGTATGAGAACATGCAAAGTCGCATATTTTTAGACTAAAATAATTCCCAGATTTAAACTCTCATCCAGATGGTTTCTCATTTTTAAGATAAAATTCAACCAATGTATGAGTTTACTGCTAAACTGTAACATTTTCTAAACTCTCACCCTATTACATTTGGCCCCTGGTATTTTTCTAATTATAGCTATTTGGGACAAAGCTACCAATTCATTTAAAAAATATAGCTGTATTATTTAAGCAAAAAAAGACATTAATGATACAATTTAATGAAATTTCAAGATTAGAACAACATAATGTGGGGTGATGATAAAATATTACAAATAGTTGCTTGATTTTACACAAATACTTTTTTCTGAATCATGCCTGCTATCCTCCTGTTTCTGACAACCCTCCTCCTTTATGCAGTAATAAGAAACCAATAGGTTTGTTTTAGAAACTGCAACTCTTATAGAAAAGACAATATGAGTACCCTAAGGGGAAATCTATAAAACTATTAACCATTCTTAATCTCTTTGTTACACATTTTTCTTTCAGTATAATGTTTTGGAGCATTGTATGACTGTATTGTGCCATTTTATAATATTTTTCATAACTTAGGAGTTTCTTAAAATTGCTCTCTAGTCTTTAGCTTTATTTTCAACATTCCACAAACAAGGTACTCTTCATGCAATTAACTGGACTTCAGTATTACTTGTTTTCAATTGCAGTCCATTAGCTTAATCAAAAGCATAAAATCTATATTATTATCACAAAAATGTGCTTTAAATATTTACTTAAGACATTAACTTTGCATTTTGAGAAATCAAGTTTTTAGAAACATCATACAAGAAGATACCCATAAATTGTTTTTAAAATCTGTTCTGTGGAAGCTCAAAGTGTTCAAAACTGGCCATGTTAATCATCCACATTTTAGCACTGTTCATATATTTTCTATTATATGGGAAACATGACATTCTTTAGCTTTTAGACATACATATTGGTGGCAAGTGTAAAATACTGTCCACATTTCTAAGAGTTACTACAGAATTGTAAGATTCACTTTGGTGGCTAATGCACACCTCCGTTGCTAGTATAAATGGATCTGGTCTTTTATCATTAATATTAATAACTACAAAACTTAAAGCACCCTATTTCTTAACCTCTGCTCAAATCCAGAATGCCACCTACAATAATCCAACTGAAATACGGACATGTAATGCTTAAAATGTTTATTTGAATCTGTTTTTTTGTGGTCTTTTTTGATAAGCGCTATATTGTGATTTGAAAGGAGTTCTGTAGAGTATGAAACTTCCAAATCCTCATCTATATGTTTTGTCACATTGACAACCTATACCTCTGATCTGTTACTAAAGTCTTTATGCTCCCATATGTAACAAACCAATAAATAATTATTTGTGTACTCTACATGTACTCAAATCTGAACTCAAGCATACCTCATGTATGATCTACAATTGAAGACAATTAGACTTCAATAGACAGTCCTTACTTCTGTGTTCTAAAAACATTCTCTTTGAAACAGCCCTCTGATTGAGGTTGCTTCCAGATTTACCTACTGAACTATTTTATGAACTTTTGCTTAAGGAGATACTTGGCATTTGCCACCACTATTATTGCTGTAGGAAAAGTGGAGCTTCACTTTTATGCAAGGCACCATTGGAAGACATGAGGCAGCTTACATACTGATTCCCAGCTGAGAAGTGTGTGGAGAATGGGCCACCTCCAACAGATGGATTTGAGAAAGGTAGCCACTTGTGCGGGCCAATTAGAACCTGAGGAAGGGTCCATTTTGGAATACAGATTATAAAGACAACTTCTGCACTTACAAACAAGCCAGAAAGAGATAGCAAAACCACAGTGGTGAGATGATGGGGGCAGACTTTCAGTTTGCAGCCTCTACCCACTGGCTTTCATTATCACACAGAGCACTCTTTGTCTCCTAATAACTCTGTTACATCTTGTTGCTTGGAGAAACTTGGTCTAGATACCTTTATTTGCACATAGATCAAGGGCATCACATGTCCATCCTGGGACTTGTAGTTCCACAACCTGATTTCTTTACCTAACATTGCAAGTCTCATATACATGTATACTAATTCATTAAGATTACTATACCATTGATGTTTGTCCACATAGGTTATAATGTTTCTATTAATGTGGATAATATATTTATATATTGTGTCCTGACTTACTTTCCATACCTATGATCTACACATAAATAATTTTTTTATCTTGTTAGTAGTGCTGTTTCATAGGATAGAGATTGGATGGAATATTGTGGTAGAATTGTGTCACTGATTCAACATATAAAAACTAGTGGTTTATGAGTAATTTATTTGAAATTATTCTTATTTATTATAATACCACATATTGGGGACTTTGTATTCTGTTTAATTAAACTAAGGAATTTGTTGGTTCCTTATATATCAATTTGCAAAAAACTGCACTCCAGAGAAAACAAACAGGTACCCGGGTGCTATATACTCAAGCCACAGTAAATGGTTATGTGCAAATTTTGCAAACAGGCAGCACACCTCAGCTTTTCAATCCAAAGAATGGTAAACAACTCAGGGCCTGATTCAGACCCGCTCGCTGGTCTGATGGGCGTTATTTTTTTCAGGCCACTTGCTAAGCTGTGGGTGACCACCCACAGCTTTTGCAAGTGGCCTGGAGCCTGTCACGATTATCAAGACCATCAAGCTTGCAAGTAAACCCTGTGGTAGGGTCTCAGCTCTCGCAAGCCCGAGTGAACTCCCTGCTCTAATAGAGCAGGAAGTCCACTACTAACATCACTAGTGAAGTCAGGAGGGCCACCCACAAATGCCAGGTGTTCCTAAGGAAATGCCTGCATTTGTGCAGCCACCCCCCCTCCCTGCCTACAAAACGGGGTTAGCTGTCAATCAACATCGACAGCCGCCCCATCTTGTAGCGAGACCCGTAGCGATGGAGCAGCCTTCACTGGACGGGTCTCGCACATGCACACGCCGGAGGTGGTGCATGTGCAGTGGGGGACTATCGAACCGCTTGCGAGCACTGTTCAGTTGCAAGCAGGTCTGAATCAGGCCCCCAGTCCTAAAATAATTAAGGACTGAGTCTGCCATTTTTTGGATTGAAAAACCGAGGTGTGCTGCCTACTTGTAGCAAAACATGGCAGTAAACACACCTCTACACAGTTATGTCAAATAAGCAGTACTCCCAATATACATTTATATAAAACCAAAACATAATGGAAAGTGTTAGGATCAGCACTTAGCAAATCATTTTAGTTGCTGCTGAGGCACTGCACTAATTACTACCTGTCTGTGTGCAGTGTCAGGTGCACACTGATTGATTCTCCTGTCTGTGCACAGCCCAGATACACACCAGTCTGTCACTAAGGAAATCTTGCTCTGGTTGGGCCCTGTTCTGTTAAATTCCAGCCAGCTCTTCACTCCATGCCAGTGATAGAGTTTCTCATACTTTCCGTTGTCCCAGTCTCCTGATTCCCAGTTCAGTTCCTGAGCCAGTTTAATGTGTTTGTCTCCTGCCATTTGTATCATCCAAACAGCACAGTCTGCATTCCACCTGCTTGTGTTGCTTGTGTCATCTAGGTGGCACGGTGTGCTTCTTCCTCCTGAATTGCCAGTCTAGCCCAGGGGCTTGTATCAACCCGGTGACATCAACCGCAATCCAGTGTTCTGAGTGTGCAATCCAGTGCACCATCACCAGTGTCATCCTGGTGGCACTGGTTGCAATTCAGCTTTCTAAGTGTGCAATAAAGCGCATTGTCGCCAGTGTCATCCTGGGGGCATTGGCAGCAACTTAGCATCCCCAGTGTGGAAACCAGTGCACTGTCACCAGTGTCATCCCGGTGGCACTGGTAGCTACTCAGTATCCTATGTGCGCAAACCAGTGCACCATTGCCAGTGTCATCCCGGCGACCCTGGTAGCAGCTCAGCGTCTCCAGTGCGCAATCCGGCACAACACCACCAATGTCAACCCAGCGACATTGTTAGCAGCACTATGTCCCTGTGCTTCCACCATCTAAGCCTCAACAGCCCAAAGGCTGCATCTAACCCAGGGGCCCCAGGTCACAACTTGCCAAGTCAAATCTGCCCTCAAGGCTGCATCACCAGCCCAAAGGCTGCATCTTACTCCGGGCCCTCAGGCCACTGCCTGCCAAGGCACACCAGCCCTCAAGGCTGCTTCAACAGCTCAAAAGCTGTCTCTCACCCTTAGCCTCTTTGCTATAAATAATCCATGCAAATCAGCTCTCAATGCTGTTTACAAATTAGGTCAGACCAAGACTAACACACTGCCCTTAACAGAAAGTTTTCTTACAATAAGGATATAAAAGAAATGTAAAAACATAAACCTGGGGCAATGAAATGTTATCCATCAGAAAAGTTTCTACTTACAGTAGGTCAACTCAAGCCACATTTAGGGCCATATTCAATTAGTTTCGCACCCGCGATACTTTTTTTCATGGCAAGGTTTTCACTTACAATGCTGGTTTTGTATGTGGAAAAGTATCGGGCATGCTCCTGCTACTCCCCGTATTCATTTAGAAAGGACGCGAAAAAGACACCCATCAAAACCGAAACAGGCGAAAAGAACTGTAAAAAGTGGAGAACTCAGCCAGACACCCCCCAAAAGATGCACTAACATTGCGGATCACTACAAAATTAGAGCATTTTTTCACATTTTTTAGAGTATTCTAGAGTATTTTTAAATACATTTTTTGACACAGTTTATCTTTGGGGGACTGTCCCAAAAGTGCAGAGGGGTTTCCCAAAGTTTGCACCCCAGAATTGAAATTCTGCACTTTTTTCCTCCTGCTATTCATTAGTGAAATTTTTCTGCCAATTACATTGGATTTACTTTTCACGTACGCAAAAAGTCTTTGGAAGTGAATATGGGGATAAGTTTTCAGCTGGAGAAATGACGTCATCCGCTATACTTTTCTGCAGATTCTGACTTTTTGCTGCTAATTGAATACGGCCCAAAGTGTCTGTCTCTGTGCTCTGCTTATTGTAATGCAATAGCAGACTCTTATCGGGAATTGGACTTATTTGAATTGAAGAATCGTTTTTCACATAAATTAAACAGGAATGGTAAAAATTGGGAAACACTGACATTTTCTGTCAGTAAACATCAAGTTTTCTGGAGAAACTGGATAATACATATCAATTTCTGCATGGCATATAATAAAGTCCATAGTTGTGATATATATTTAAAGGTTTAGGAAGCATAAGCCAAGAAAGCACTAGGACATCCATTTTTAATTTACTTGATTAACTAACATCATTCGTGCTTGACTCTCTTTTGTCATATATTAATGTTTCATACACCTAAACCTTCCTTGACAAATGGTCTATAGAAAAGTGAAAACCATATCAAAATCCATCCAGTGGTTCTTGAGATTAGCCTGAACAAACAGACAGACAACTGCCAGGGACTATGTACTAGCAACCTGCCCCGGCTTCCCACAACCCCTTACATCCCATAACAACCTACACCATCAGCCACTGGGATGTACTGGGTAGAACAGGAGGATCATGGATGAGAGATTTGAATTGAAGCTACCATAACCACAATCAGCATCATCTCCTGGGTGCTGGGGCACCTGTGCCTATTTCATTAGCCTCCATAGTCACCCCTCTCCAGCTGTCAAACCTGGTGATGTCCTCTTTGCACAATGTACCCTGTATTTCCTGGGCTTCCACTTAAATTTCCTCTGCATGGTGCCTCTGTCTGAGAACAGCACTGACTTCCATGGGAGGTACCTCCTGTTCACCAAGGGCTTGTGGCTGAGCAGGAATATTACACTGTAGAGGGAGCACTTCATGGTGGAGGAATGGTGGCTGGAGTCCACCTGCAGGTTCACTGTAGAGAAGGACATCAGAATCTGATGGTTTCTAACCATCAATGTTTTTGTTACGATGGTAGTGTTTTTCCATTTGATGGTGGCGGTCCAATGTTTGCGACCATCAAATGGAAACTTTGTTGGTGTTTTTCTGATGTCTTTTTTTAATTCCTAACAGCTATGCCTCCCCTGGATTCTTCCTGGCTACTTTGTCTGCATCAGGGTATCTTCATAAGTTTGTTGGAGGCTGTCTCTCATTCTCTGTCTGCCTTAGATATGAGCCTGCTCAGTCCCTGACTCCCTCTCCTCTCTATGCTGCTGCTAAGCAACATCGCACATTGATATCTCTGATTGGCTCTCACTGTCTCAGAGAGCCAATCAGAGAGTGGTCATCAGCCTTGCAACAGAAGCAGTCAATCACTTACACAGCACAACAGTTTTTTCTATGATATGGTTCATTCCAAGCCTCAATCTCCAATGCTCTCCTGCTGTTTCAGCAACCTGGCCAGTTCATATACAACAGCATAGTACAAGATTTTTTTCTGTGACATGCTTCACTAAAATCTACACTGCTCAGCTCCCTTTAGTCATAGATGAATGGTTCATACAGCTAAACCTTCCATGACCAGTGTTGTATAGAAAAATGAAAACCCCATTAAAATCTGTCCAGTCGTTCAGGAGATTAGATCAAATGAACAGATAGTCACCTAGACTATATATATTTAAAAAAGATATATATATATATATATATATATATATATATATTTCATGGTAGATCAGCACTCACTTCCAGTTAGCACAATAAGTGCCTGGGGTGTCCATTCATTGATATCCAGCTGGTTTCAAAAATTCATAAAGATACAAAAAAGAATGCACTCAACAGGGCTTCTCTTCAGGTTACAAAAAAAGGGAATAGCAACCCACTTTAATCAAAGCATAGTCATGTGGTCACAAGGTCGAAGTTGTGACCACATGACTATGCTTTGATTAAAGTGGGTTGCTATACCCTTTTTTGAAACCTGAAGAGAAGCCTTGGTGAGTGCATTAATTTTTGTATCTTTATTTATATATATATATATATATATATATATATATATATATATATTACAGGATTTGAGGGGACAACAAAGAGTGTTGGCGGCTGGCTAAACTGGACCTCTTGGCAGATGTTAGTGCCTACAGTCCTTCCCTCTGTGTCCAATAAGGTCTATTTATATACTGATAAATGTTATTTTTATGTAAGGGCTTTTTAAGATGACTGCATCTGTATGCTATAACAAAAGAATAGCACCAAACGCTAATGCTTTCTCTGGCTGTTCTGGATAGAGCCCAGTTTCTCCTAGTGCAAGCTCTCTGCCAGCTATCATGCAGGGCTTGTTCCATGTTAAGGGACCAGGGGGAGCCAGCTGACACCAATCAGGAGGTGTGGCTGCAGCTTCTACTGGCATACACAGCAGTGGGTGGTTCCAGGTGCCATTTGAAGGAGCCTGGTGGAGGCAGAGAGTTACCTGGCCACAGTGTGAAGGAATCCCTTATACCCCAAGATCCAGTGGGCTGAAAAATAATCTGTGATTTATTGGCGAAGGTGAAGTCAAACAGTCACAAAGACTTATTTGTGTGTGTGTTGTTCCTTATGGTGGTGTTAAAAGGATCTTTATCTGCTATATGATTGGTCATTTGTTAATTGCTTCCTCCTGATAGGTTGTCTGTTGTGAGGTCCAATTACAATCTATCAATCTCCTTAATAGGATGGTATTTCACTTCTCAGCATGAGTTTTGTTTCTCTTTGTATTAATGTTGTATCACTTGTATATATTGGTCATAATAAATGATATATATATATATATATATATATATATATATATATATATATAACAAAACAAACTGAAGTACCCGGCATTGCCCAGGTTTAAATATTCAAGCTATTAAGTTTTATTATGTGATGTTGTCCAAATCCATCTAGTGGAAGGCCCAAAACAGGCTCCCTGGGTCAAAGTTCTGCCTGGCACACATTGCAATGAGATCTGACCAGAACCATAACAACTCCATTAGGCATCCCAAGCCAACTTCTACCCCTCTGTGAAGCTTCCATCCAAATCCATGGAGTGGAAAGCCCGGAACAGGCTCCCTGGGTCAAAGTTCTACACAGCGTACATCAACGGGAGGTCTGACCAAAATATGTTGGGTGGCTGGCTAAACTGGACTTCTTGGGGGATGTTAGTAAATACAGTCCCTGGAACTTGCAGAGTGAGATGGGATTGCTGATTCCATCTGTCTCCAATGAGGTCTCTTTATATACTGTAAGGTTTTTTTAAATCTACATCTTTAAATTAAAGATTTGCGGCACTACACTCCTTGGAACTTTTTTGTGTTGGGTGCTTTTAGGCTAAAAGTATTCACCTACAGTTAGTCAACTTCAGAGATTAAGTTCTTGAGGTGGATTTATTTACTAAAGAAAACTCAAACACATTTTCAAGTTTTTTATGTACTGTACAGTACATAGATTATTATTATTAGTCAGATTGAAAATTAATGGTTTAGCCATAAGTACTACACTATCAGTGACCTCTTGATGTGTATTTTATATCTATAACTAAGAAATTACCTAGAATCAGATCCACAAAGACAAGTACTTTTGAAGCTGTCAATTCAATTTACCATTGGACCTGTATAAAGTAGTTAATCACTTTAAATACTCTTTAACGGATTCAGTATGATTTACCACCAGCCGCAAGGCCGGCGGTTCAAATCCCGACAGCTTGAGCATGGCAGGGGTGAAAATCCTGAGTGTCCTAGGTAAGTATTTGCTAACCTAATTTTACCCACTAACCCTCCCTTAGGGGTGCCTAACCATATCCTCCCCCCAAGTGCCCAGCCCTAATCCCCCCTCTAAGTGCCTAAACCTAACCCCCCCTTCCCCTAGCCTAAACCTAACCTCCCGGTGGGTGGCTAACCCTAAGTCCCCCCAGGAAGCCTAAACCTAACCCTCCCCCCCATGGCTGTCCGCACCCGGTGCCCTTCTTACCTTCGTTCGGTAAGCCGGGTGTCAGGTTCCTGGCATAGGGAAAATTACAGGTGTTGGGATTTCTACACCTGTCATATAACCCTTGCCGGGATTAGACAGTCGGGATTCCATCCATCGGCTTCCAGACTGCTTCCCCTTTTTAGCTAACATCATTAATTGATTATAAATTTTCATTCAATTTTAAATTTGATCTAATATATTTTGAAATTGTGCAAAAACATTACAAATAGTTTTTTTACTTAATAATACAGGTACTCACTCAATTCCTTCTGATTTATACCTTGTATCCCTCCTATACCTGGCACTTCTCTTATATTAAACAAAAAAACATACATTAACTTTTTTAAGCAATGAGAAATTTATATCACAGTGATACTTATTTATTATTTGCCTTGATTTTTTTTTTATTTTACAAATGTGGAATATTCCTGGGGTATTCAACAATACTCCATTCTGCCTTTAAATATATTAAACATAATTATTCTTCAAAACATTGTTTTCTTATATACATTACTTTATTTATATCTGTCTACAAACATTTTACGCTACTTGTAAAATCTAAATTGTCTGTCTCTAAAATAAGTTTTCATGTAATATCAACAAAATAAAATAATAATTATAAAAGTCTTTTAATAAGATATATGAGAATACTAACTAAAAGCTTGGTCAAAAATAATTTTTTGAGAGCTTCCAGTGGACAAGCCACTATCATGTATGTGTTTTAATCAAATTATTTCCATCCACTGCCATCGATGCTGAAACCCACAGTGTGTACCAATGTTTCATATCCAATTGGTGCGGGAATAAGTGGTGGTAAGTGTCTACTCTATTGCCAAGCTCCCAGAGCCATTTTTTATTGGACTCCAGCTCCTTTGCCTTGGAGTGGATTGTGCAGCATACATTTTTCCACACAGCTTAGCACCCCCTACTGCTTACAGTATATTTGCATTTCCTGTGCTCTCTAGTCAATGTTTGACCCCTTGCTTCCTGAAGGGCTGCAGTATTCACCTGCCATTTGCTTTAGCAGGACCTTGGAGGACTCCCTGTCTGCCCCTTGGTGGTTTGCTGTTGGAGTAATCACTGCTGTTCCAGCTGCAGGGCTGCATCACACTTCTCCTTACATTCCTTGTACCTGCCCTTTCTGTGGACTGCCACAGGCTGCCATCTCTCCAGGTGGCTTACCATCTCCCAATGTTTTACTCTCTGGTCCCTCCTGTTGCTACTTGGCCCCCTGGTTACCTGGAGGTCTCCTCAATTTGCAATCTTATCCTTGCTTTTCTTGGATGCATGCTTCCACCTCAATCCTATGCTTCATCTCCTGGAATGTTGGTGGACTAGGACTAGTGTGACCAGTCCATAGTTAACCCTCAGTGTGCTGCACCATGGGTCAGATGTGCCGCCAACCCCAGGAGATCGAGAGGTTGTGGCTATGCATGGGACCCAGTAGTGCTAGGGGACCAGTAAGAGCAGGTCCTGGTACCCCCCCAGTACTGAGAGGGGAATAGCAGCTGAGCATTGCAGCCAGGACTGAGTCTAGCAGCTGCAGTGAATTGGGCTGTTTACCCCTGCACTGCACAGTGGGAGAGCCCCAGCAACTGGGGACAAGGAGAGTAGCTCCCAGTACCGCCAGCAGTAAAATGGTTAAAGCCTATGGTTGTAAATGCAGAGATAATAAAATGTATTAAATATTTCCTTTATAGCACTGCAGATGTTCTGTAGTGCTTTGGTATGTAGAGCCAATATTACAGATTGCATGAACATATTTAAATGTATACATATATAATTTAATAGGGTTTAAATGCATATTTTAAAGTTAAATGCACTTATCTTTTTTTCTGGATGTCCAGGGGATCCAGAGCTTGCTGTGGGCTGCTTTATACTCCAGTCCCTTCCACGAAAATGGACTGCTCTCATATGCTACCTCATGCCTGACAGTGGAATGAGGAGTTGCATAGAGCTCACCCTTGGTGACTAGGAGACTGCTGGCTGGAGAGCTTGTCTGCCTTGTCCTGGAGCCAAGATTCAGGTAGAGGAGGTACCCAAGTTCCCCTCAGCAGAATCTTGGAAGTTTGTTTTGTTGGGAACTTTCCCCCATTACAGACAGGCCTGTACATGGGCTGTGACCAGCACTGCGGATTAGCTCAGGCACAAAAGAGTGACCACTCCCCTCTGTCCATTAAGGACAATGTTAAAGTTGAGCATGCCTTGTGCATGCCAGATGCATTCATTTAACTCCATTGGGTAAAAACCACACGGTGAACTTACCCTCTGTGGTACTTTGTATTGGAGTAAGATAAAATAGGATCCTGTGTGCTCTGAAAATGTGTACCTTCTATGACATCAAGAAGAGTTGTACTGCTGTGAATATCTTTATGCGGTACTCCTTAAGCATTTGGAAAGTGAAATAGTCTTTTTGAAAACTATTTGAGCAATAAACATCATGCCATTAAGAAGACTGCATCTGTATCCTGTGACAAAAGAATTGAGCCAAAATGCTAAGCCTTTCTCTGGCTGTTCTGGATTGAGCTCAGTGTCCCCAAGTGCAAGCCCTCTGCCAGCTGTCATGCAGGGTTTAGTCCATGTTAAGGGACCAATGGGAGCCAGATGACACCAATCTGGAGGTGTGGCTACAGCTTGCAAAGGCATATACAGCAGTAGGCGGTTTCAGGTGCCGCTTGAAGGAGCCTGGTGGTGGTAGATAGTTACTCACCAACTGTGCAAGGGAAACCCTTATACCCCAAGCTCCAATGGGCTCAAAAATAATCTGTGATTGTTTGGCGGAGGTGAGGTCAAACAATCACAAGGCTTTCTGGAAATTTTGACTGTGTGTTGTTCATTATGGTGGTGTTATAAGGATCTTGGTCTGCTATATGATTGGTCATATGTTAATTGCTTCCTCCTGATAGGCAATTCCAATCTGTCAATCTCTTTAATGGGAATATATTTAACTTCTCAGTATCAGCTTTGTTTCTCTTTGTATTGACATTGTATCACTTGTATGTATTGGTCATAATAAATGATAGATACAGTATATAACATAGAAGGGGGTGCTCTATCATGCATGAATCAATTTTATTAAAGAGCTTTTTGACTTGATACAAGTCCATTATCTTGTGTCCTGGAGATGTGTTTCTCTATGTCATAATAAAACTGATTCATGCACGATAGAGCACCCCCTTCTCCTCTTTCATTTTTACACACACACACACACACACACACACACACACACACACACACACACACACACATATATATATATATATATATAAAAAAAAACTGTCCACTATTGAAGCCTGGAATAGACTGCTCTAATAGAAAAATGACAGCACTCCACATGTAATGCAAACAATCAGTTTACTGTGCCATCAATTAAAAAATAGCTGTCATGCTTGGCACTGGTGAAGTGGAAACTCTGGGTCCGGGTTGCGGGAGGAAATGAAGGCGAGGGGCCTGGATATATGTTCTCCTCATCCACAGCTCTCGAGTGTTGACAAGACCTGGGCAATGATGCAGAGTCTAACCCACAGGATGGTGTTCACCAGTGACCCCTCCAATCAGGATTTGGGCTTAGCTGCACCCTGTGAGCAGGTTGCGTTCCTTTGACCAGGTACCCGAGCTCAGTGGGAATTGGAGACACAAATAACCGTGGCCCTAATAAGAGATGCCTAAGATTTAAGGCACTGTGGAGTGATCCACAAACAACGTAAAGAAGTCTGGCAATACTGTAGCACAAAGTTCACTAGTGACACGTTTAGCACACAGGCAGCTATGGTAATTCACTGTTGTATGAAGTTCACTAGAGGCTCGTTTAGCACACAGGCAGATGGTAAGTAACTGTTGCACCTGGTTCACTAGAGACTTGTTTAGCACACAGGCAGATGGTAATACACTGTTGCATGAAGTTCACTAGAGACACGTTTAGCACACAGGCAGATGGTAATTCACTGTTGCACAAGGTTCACTAGAGACACATTTAGCACACAGGCAGATGGTAACTCACTGTTGCACAGGGATCACAGTAACGTCTTGGCACACAGGCAGAGATGGAACACACTGTAGAGGAAATAGAATGCCAGAAACCTTGACCGGAACTCAACTAGGGACTAGAAGACAACTGTTGTTCAGGCAGTTTGCAGAAAGGTGGATGCAGGCTATATACCCCACAGAGCCCTTTGATAGGTGCACAGCGATCAGCTGACGCTCACCTATCCCAGGCCGGAAGTACAGTCACATGGGCCAACTGACATGGTGGCGCCCATGCTGGGAACCCCGATTCCAGACACCAGACTGCCCACAGTCCCCTATGCATGGGGAGAATGCTCAGCGTCCTCTCAGCCACCGCACCAGCTGCCAGACCGCCCGGGAGATCAAAGGAAGCCGGCAAGGAGGTAATGCCACGCTGATCCCCGGCAGAGCCCTGACAATAGCCTTAGCTATGTGCCAATATAGTCAGCAAGAATACTTAACAATCTTGAAATCATACCAATCAAATTCTGCTGGTTACAGGCCATAAAACAGACATAGTCCCAACAGCTATTTTGGTGTTAAAACACCTTTCTCAAGAGACCATTATATAAGCAAAGTTCCTGCACTCACATCACAGAGTCCAAGCAGCAGGGTGAATCCTTCCAAAGTAGTGAACTGGTCCTTTTATAAATCCAAAATATTTCCAGGAGAGGAAAAAACAGAGGGCACTCACCAAAGTAGTTTCGTTTTTAATTTAATAATAAAGAGACAATCCAAGCAGCATCATAGTCAATGTTTCAGTCCCATAGGACATTTGTCAAGACTGCAACATGTTATGAATCGTATTGCCAACCACAAGATACAGGATTATGTGTGACAAGAACGCTGCTGGATGTATCCTGTGGTTGGCAATACGATTCATAAAAAGCATAACACTTTGGTGAGTGCCCTCTGTTCTTTTCCTTTCCTGGAAATATTTTGGATATATATATTGTTGCTTTTCAGAATCAGACTAACATCTATTAGAGACAAGATTATGGTAAGTGATATGTTTGCATGTTATTATGTTATATATCTATCAATTATTATGACAAATATATACAAGTGATACAAGTGAACATCAATACAAAGAGAAACAAAGCTCATACTGGGAAGTGGAATACCTCCCCATTAAAGAAATTGACAGATTGGATCTGCCTATCAGGGCCTCACAACAGACAACCTATCAGGAATAAGCAGTTAACATATGATTAATTGTATAGAAGACCAATATCTTTATAACACCACTGTAGGAACCACATACAGCAGTATTCCCAGAAAAAGGCCTCAATGGCTGAAATGCGCTGGAACACAACTACTGTATTACCACAGTATATCCACCATAAGTTGTTGCAGCCATTACCTGATCCCAGCATTAATTCTACTATCAGATCCAACTATGGTCATGTAACATGCTAACCTGGAAGCTTCAGAAATCTGGGACAAGGCAATGTACACCACTGTAGCAAGCTGGAAAAGGGCAGGAGTGTGTAGCTGTTGATTTGGAAAGAGATGAGTCCCTGTAGTGGAGGTGATGCCTGGCAGTTGGCTCTATGAAGCCATAACCAGTGCATCCCCTGCACAGATGGTAGCCGACTCTATCTGAAAGACCTTAGGTGTCATCTGCCCATAGGCATTGGCTGTCTGGTCTCCTGGAGAGGAGATCAAGTCTGGAGCCCCTTTAACACTCTAGTAGCCCAGCTCATTTCCCTATTAAGAACATCCCGGGCACTTGGACATCCAGGAAGTAACGCAACCCATTAAGTGCACAGACATTTCCAAGACTCGACTAGTAGGAAGCCGCTGTCTGTTTATATAACTGACATCAAGTACAGGATTTAGCCCACATAATTTCACTGTTCAGCAATGTGGATTGCACATTGTGCCTTTTCTTACTTCTCTTTATCAAAAGATCCATGTATCATGTCCCCTTTATCCTTCTTATAATGATGCTCACACATTTTTTTTCTTCATAAACCCAACAAAAATCCAGAGAAGGTCTCTTCTTATAGGCCTATCACTCTCCTTAATCAGAACTATCATGGATAAGACTTTTGCCAATAGGCTTCATTCGAATGTTCCTTCTCTAATCACTCTCACCCATTTTGGCTTTACCATTGGGTAGCACACTACAGTATTCATGGTGTGCAGCTTGCTCTGACATCTGTTTTGCTAGCCTATCACCTTTCCCCAGGCTCCCTCTCACTCAGGCTTCTCACCTTAGATGCTGAGAAAGATTTTGTCTCCATGTCCTAGCTTCACCTCCATGCCATATTATCCTGTCTTATTCACTTTCTCTACACCTCGCTATGCTACATTTTTAATATTAATGGTTTGTTGGGTGTGGGAATTAACACGTTTTGAGGTACACATCAGGCCTGTCCTCTCACCCTTTGGAATATATTTGCTAAAGCGCGAGTTTTTAGAAGTGGAGTTCTCGCTACTTATCAGTTATCTAGCACTTCTAGAACATAATAACTAGAATCTGATTGGTTGCTATGGGCAACAACTTCACTTCTAAAAACCTGAACTTTAGTAAATATACCCCCTACTTTTCATTTGAGGCCTCGACTTCCTTCTCTGCATCTTTCAAGCTTTGACTTTTTTTCAGGGGATAACTTTAGGCAGGGTGAATGCCAAAGTCACTGCTTTCACAAATTACCTGTTACTGCACATTTCTGACCCCTCCAAAATTTTGACTCATATCTTCAACATGTTGTTGGACTATGGCCAATTTTCAGTTTTTTCTGTTAATCAAGACAAATCTTTGGTAATCAATACTATACATCTTCCCAGGTGCATTGATTCTCTCTAGTCTCTTAATATAAAGCCACATTTTCAAGTCTGTTTTGCTGAAAATAAAAAGCTATTTTATACTCCCTCTGTGTTATGTGGGTTGGACTAACCCCCTTAGAATGATAAGATTTCCTAAACTCATTTACCTCCTTCAAATGCTCCCCAAAACCTTGTCTGAAAGTGATGATAAACACCCCAGAGTTAGCCTCCTTAAACTCCAATAGCCTCTGTCAGTGATGGTATTAAATTCCCCAACCTTACTCATTATAGTTTGGCTTGCAACCTTCAAATTATTTGGGATTAGCCTCATACAACTCAAATTTACACTAATACCTATGTAATCAGATATGTTCCTTTTTTTCATTCTCACAAATATGAACTGTCTTTGGTTGTTCTTGATAACCTCCTTCTTATGTCTGTTTGGGCTACTTGGAAGGCTGTTTGCAAGACATTGTGTCTCAATGGTTTCCTCTTCTTGTTTTTGCCCCTTATTAACAATCCAGAATTCCATAATGGTCTTGAGTCACACCTTTGCTGCCAATCATGCTGCTAATTATGTCTCCACTGTCACTCATTCACTCACTCCTATGGATTGGTCTAATCCTTTTGCTCCTATGTTGTCCACAGAGCTCGCAAGGCCACCTCTACCTATCTTAATCATCTCTGTTTCTATTGTGGATCATACTACCATAAAAAGTGTTGTTTTCCCCTGGTTGGAAATTTTCTGTCATCTCTTCCTTGACTTGCTTCTCAAACTACTTTCTTTTTATTCTGCTACTCTTGCAGTTAACTTGTACAGGGAGATGTTCCTAAACATGTTCCACGCTGTGTTTTGCTAATTGTATAACTGCTGCCATCACCTGTTTAAAGTGTGGCTTTGGTGACACCTGCTTTTTCCACTGCATGAGGGACTGCCCCTCTATTACATATTTTTGGAGGTAGATACAACACTTTATCTCCTCTCATTTACTTAATTATGGTCCTTTGTTTGCAGTATGGGAAAGATTTATTGACTACCTGCCCTATTCTGCTATAGACATACTGTACAGCATAGTTTGAGACATATTGGAGGACCTGCCAATTCTATTGTCCCCTACCCTTCTCCCTTCATAAACTACCTTTGTTTTTTCTCTCCCCCATAAGCCCAGATCGGCACCTGGCTACCCATTCCTGTTTTCTTTTGATTACCAGTCGAATTGTCAGTTGTATTTATTCAAGTTTTGCATCTACAATGCTTGTCTGCTTACCATTTATTTTTGTCTCTTTGTTTTTTGCATTGCAAAAAATAAAGATACAATTAAAATATATATATATATTGATGCAAGCAGACACAGGGCCTTAAGAACAGGTGTGCAAGTGGTACTGTTGTCCAGAGCCATTGGGGTGGTACGGTTTCTTTCCTGTAGTCCCTGCATATGGCTAGCAGGGTGCATGAAACAGCAACTTGTGGCCAGTAGCTCTGCTGCAGTGCTGCACAGCACATCCAAAGGACTATCCAGGCATACAGCCTGCAGTGCATAAAGCCACCCAGAGCATCTGATGAGCTCTACACAATCTCCTGTCATGATGTCATGGGTTCTGGGGTGGGGCAAGCACAGGTCATCTGTGAACCCTGTTCCTGCTCTGAGCTGACATCACTTTATATGGTTATTAAAATCAGAGTACTGTATGTTCCATGCTGGCCTATCTCATCAGCATGAATAAAACATAATTTACTGCAGCCCATGTATTTCTTAAAATATTATACATTAAAAGACTGAAAGGAGACACTTTGGGCCTGATTTGCATGCGAGTGAGGCTACACCGCATGCTCAGAAATAATTGTGGATATTCAACAGTAGGCAGAGTTCCACACATCTATGCAGATGCACTGCCACCATCCATCTGCTCGCTGAGGCAACTGTCACCACTATCACAACATATTTACACCATTCCTACACCTGGTGCAAGAGATCTGCCCCATCAATGCATATGTGCAACTCTACATAGACCGCAATTCCATCTACTGGCCATGGCTCTGAACATTTAGGCTGTGAGCCAACACCCACTTGCTGCCCGGTTAGTCTCATTAAGATGCAAATAAAGATATGATTGAACTGTGATTTACCTGTCCACAAAAATAGATTTGTGTGCTCCTCTGAATTAGGGCCTCTTAATTTTGTTCATGGTCTACAGCATTGACTCCATGAGGTTTAGTGTACAATATAAACTCTCTTCCTGGTGGCTAGTGCATAAAACTGACCTAGTTTTGGTAGCTAATATATTCACCAACTGCATGCTGCAATGTAAGGGGTGCAAATACATACTTTTTCGCATTTGGGATAAATACCAGTGGCGTATCTTGGGGGAGTTGAGCAGGGCTCATGCCAGTGGAATGGGGGGTATTACTGGGGGCACTGTATAAGTAGTACTACCGGGGGCACTGTATAAGGGGCACTACTGGGGGCACTGTATAAGCAGCACTGTATAAGTGGCACTACTGGGGCACTGCAAAAGGGGCACTACTACAGGGGCATTGCATAATGGGCACGGCTACATGGGACATTGCATAAGGGGCACTGTTACTGAGGACATTGCATAAGGGGCACTGCTACTGGGGACATTACATAAGGGGCAATACTACAGTGGGCATTGCAATAGAGGCGCTACTACTTTGGGCATTAAGGTGTATATAGAATGGAAAGGAATGTTCCCAGAGTGACAAGAAACGGTGGTGTGGCATGTTGACACATCCCCATTTTCCAGTGGTCACGCCCATTGTGCCATGTGACCATGCCCACTTTTTCAGCACATGCACATACTTGGGAGGGGCTCCATTTTTAACGCCCTGGGCTCCAAATACCCTAGTTACACCACTGGTAAATTCTGGCGCTTTAGCATGCTTTTGACACTCACCACCATTATATTGTATGGGCCATATTTGTTTTGACTTTTATCACCTTATGGAGCTATTCTGATTGCTATTTACTTATCTAAGGTACTATTAACTCATTGTATTTGCTGCTATACCTCAAGCACTTTGAAGTTTGTTATTTGATGCACTTTAACAGAGAATTAATCTGATAGAATGTAAGCTCCACTGGGGCAGGGACTGATGTGAGTGGCCAAATATTCTCTGTAAAGTGCTGCGGAATATGTGTGCGCTATATAGATAACTGGCAATAACAATAATAATAATAATGCTCTATGATATCTTAATCAGTGCCACTTGCCTGTTTTTTGTATTTGCTGCTATACTGTTTGCACCTTGAATTACTGTGATTTTATGCATTCTTAATATCTGCTATTTTTATCTCTTATTTGCTTTATCATTATTATTATGTTATTAATTTAATAAATTCAGCCTGCCTCTTTAGAGAAAGCTGTGATTCATATTATCATTAGCGCTAGTGCCACTACAGCTTAAACTATTCCTTTCTTGGAAACTGTTTATTTGTTGGTTAATAAGCTACTTGTTTGAGAGATTGCATTTATTGTATCACAGACATCATGTACTATAGGCCCCCACACACGATATGCACAATTTTGATTGATTGCAATGATCAGTCGCGCATATCATGTGTGTTTTGGCATGCTGTGCATCGGCAATGCACGTCCCCGCCATCGTACATCAGCATCATAGATCTTATGGAAAAACCAAAAGGTCTGCGATCCGTCATGCTGTTACATTTTGTAAGATTCATCGTTTACCATTCATAGCAGCATGCGATTCATCAGGCTGAATTTGAAAACATACCGAGTTGTCATATGATTTCAAAGTGCACCATGTATGGCCAGCATACCACATTTATACATCACCTTGTCGCAGTGGAACTCCTTCTTTATTACATCTTAAAAAAACAAAAACTTTACTTCAAATCCTGATATTTAATCAGTTAACTGAATATTTTATTAATGCAATTGTCCTGAAAAAAAATTGATTTAAAAAAAACAAACAATGTAATTAAGTTAAAAAAAGCATTTTTTAAAATGAAATTAATTAAAATATTTAATTTCTAAGAAATATGATTAGTGGGTGTCTTGCACCTCCCAGGGGTAAATTTACTAAAATTTGATTTTGGTTCCATTTAAAATAGACCAAAATAGAACCAACACACCAACAAAATCGACTACAGTGTTTTTATTCAAAATAGATCATTTGCTAACAGTCAAATTTTTGGTTCTATTCTGATTTCGATGGTGCACTGGTTTCTATTTGAAGTTCTATTTGAAGTTCTAAATGTGTTCTATTTACCCTCAAAAGAAGCCAAAATTATACAAAAGCATTCCTATTGGCCAAAACATGTCACATGCACTGTATTACCCACAAATTTATCCCAGTGCTAATTTGCATATCCATGTATTTTTTTAAGTCATTGTTATTCTTTTAAATGCCTGATTTATGCATCCAGGGTGTCCCACATGCCTCTCAAGTTTTTTTCCATAATAGTGAGTTTTCAGACAATTCTACATGATTTAAATCAAATAAAACTGTTTCTGATGGTTCTACTCAAAATGGAGATTTATGGTCAATTTTTGGTCTAGTATTGATCTATTTTCAAATCAACTGTTAGTAAATAAGATTTTTCCACTGATGGCTATGGGGATGTACTGATGGTCTATTTTAAGTTCTATTTGTGTGTGAGGTCAAATTTCTGGGTTTTTTAAGAAGATTTTGAGTCAGTTTTGCCTTTAGGAAATACAAGATTTTCGAAATCACCACCAATTCACCTCAAAATCATCACGAAATAGAATGGAACTGAAAATTGACCCTTAGTAAATTAACCCCCCCAGTGTACATGAGCATTAACAAACCCCTAGTGTAAACCCCCAACTACAAGAGTAATAGTTACTCATTTTTAGACATAGTTCCCCTTCTCCCAAGTAACAGGTGTTGTTTTCATAACTACTTTAAAATCCCTCCATGCCCCAGTGTCAATTCATTATAGTGCACAATGGAATTACTCTGTAAAAGTTGGGGGATGCAGCAGGATGGTATAGTTGCATGGAATGTGACCATGGGGAGATGGTATAAGAGTGATAAAGTACCAAACAATCAGCTACTAACTGTTATTTTTCAAAACATACCCTGTACATTGACAATTAGGAGCTGATTGGTTGGTTCTTTATCTCTGAAATGTGAATATAACACATTTAGAACCTCAAATAGAAACCAATGTACCATTGAAATCAGAATGGAACTTAAAATCGTCTGTTAGTAAATGATCTATTTTGAATAGAAACAATGTGGTCAATTTTGTGGGGATGTTCGTTCTATTTTGGTCTATCTTAAATGGAACCAAAATTGAATTTTAGTACATTTACCCAAGGATTTTTAATAGTGTATTCTTTACAGGCTGATACGAACAACTGAAGAACTTTCCTTGTGCCCTAATATTGTGAAACGCAATCCTTCTGACAACATGATAACAATCACAGTGTGACCCCCCACCCCTTCACCCACTCTCAGGAAAAGATAATCTGAGTATAGTTTACCCAATACACTTCATAGAAAGGTTAAAAATAGTATAAGTAACCACAATATATAACTACAGCATAACACAGTTTAAGGGAGTAATTTTCTCTCTGAGATCTACTCATTATGCTGACTAGGTGTAAGAACTACTGTACAGCAATATTAAAATGGATGATCACCCAATGTACCCTGGCACATAACACTAGTAGAAGGGTATATGATATTACACACGGGGAATTACACTTTTGCACACCTGCATTTACACAGCTTGAGCTTATTTTCCAAAACAAAAATGCAAAACAATCCATACAAAAACCGTAGATCAGAACACAAGTGTCAGTGGCTCCCTAGCCAGCCAATCACAAGCTGCCATCAAGAAAAAAACTTTATCATTGGCTTCATCAGAAGATGAATCCCAGAAACTCTTAATATTTTAGTAATTTCAATTGATGTTTGTTATTGGAATTTTTGGGGGGGAATTTCTCAGATTTGCTTTGCTCCAGATCGAGAAAGTAGATTATTATTTTTGAATCTTAATTAAATGGTAAATGAGGATTTGGGGGTTATTTTATTCAAATAAATATCCTTTAAATAATGTGTGTGTATGTCTACATGTTGCCCACTGTTTTGTTATAAATTCCATATAATATGCAAGAAAGACCAGAGCAGGCTGTCAAGAAGTGGGGTTGGTTGAGGATGGGAGAAAGAAGGGTAAACAGCATTTTTTCATTTTTCATATATATATCTTAGCTGTATTATAGTTTAACTTCATAACTATTGGAAATATAAATATTACACAAAAATTACTGGGCTTTAGTGGAAGATGGCCTTCAAGACCTACAAAATAAAATTCTGTTACAATGTGTAGTTTTCATTATATATTTTTTTTTTATTATTTGTTAGATGCCACAAGGTGTAACCAGTGCCATAAAAGAGGCAGATATAAAATCATACCAAACATATAGCACTCAGTAGTAATATAACAACTATAAATAGGGAGACAAGGCACAAGTACAAATAGTGAGACAAGGCACAAGTACAAGTAGTGAGACATGGCATTAGTATAAATAGTGAGACATGGCACGAGTACAAAGAGTGAGATATGGCACAAGTACAAATAGTGAGACATAGCATGAGTAAAAATAGTGAGACATAGCATGAGTAAAAATAGTGAGACATGGCACGATTACAAATAGTGAGATATGGGACAAGTGCAAAGAGTGAGACATGGCACGAGTATAAAAAGTAAGACATGGCAAGAGTGCAAATAGTGAGAGATGGCACCAGTACAAATAGTGAGACATGGCATGAGCACAAATAGTGAGACAAGGCACGAGTACAAATAGTGAGACATGGCACAAGTACAAATAGTGAGACATGGCACGAGTACAAATAATGAGACATGGCACAAGTACAAATAGTGAGACATAGCATGAGTACAAATAGTGAGACATGGCACGAGTACAAATAGTGAGACATGGCACGAGTACAAATAGTGAGACATGGGACGAGTACAAATAGTGAGACATGGCACAAGTGCAAATAGTGAGACATGGTACAAGTACAAATAGTGAGACATGGCACAAGTACAAATAGTGAGACATAGCATGAGTACAAATAGTGAGACATGGCATGAGTACAAATAGTGAGACATGACACGAGTACAAACAGTTAGACAAAGCATGAGTACAAATAGTGAGACATGGCACGAGTACAAATAGTGAGACATGGCACGAGTACAAATAGTGAGACATGGGATGAGTACAAATAGTGAGACATGGCACGAGTACAAATAGTGAGACATGGCACGAGTACAAATAGTGAGACATGGGATGAGTACAAATAGTGAGACATGGTACAAGTACAAATAGTGAGACATGGTACAAGTACAAATAGTGAGACATGGTCAAGTACAAATAGTGAGACATGGCACGAGTACAAATAGTGAGACATGGGACGAGTACAAATATTGAGACATGGTACAAGTGCAAATAGTGAGACATGGCACGAGTACAAATAGTGAGACATAGCATGAGTACAAATAGTGAGACATGGCACGAGTACAAATAGTGAGACATGGGATGAGTACAAATAGTGAGACATGGTACAAGTACAAATAGTGAGACATGGTACAAGTACAAATAGTGAGACATGGGATGAGTACAAATAGTGAGACATGGCACGAGTACAAATAGTGAGACATGGGATGAGTACAAATAGTGAGACATGGCATGAGTACAAATAGTGAGACATGGCACAAGTAAAATAGTGAGACATAGCATGAGTACAAATAGTGAGACATGGAATGAGTACAAATAGTGAGACAAGGGACGAGTGCAAAGAATGAGACATGGCACGAGTATAAATAGTGAGACATGGCATGAGTGCAAATAGTGAGAGATGGCATTAATAAAAATTGTGAGACATGGCATAAGTACAAATAGTGAGACATGGTACGAGTATAAATAGTTTGACATAGCACAAGCACAAATACCAAGACATTGCGCAAGTACAAATAGTGAGACATGGCACAAGTACAAATACCGAGACATTGCACGAGTACAAATAGTGAGACATGGCACAAGTACAAATAGTGAGACATGGCATGAGTACAAATAGTGAGACATGGGACTAGTGCAAAGAGTGAGACATGGCATGAGTATATATAGTGAGAGATGGCACGAGTGCAAATAGTGAGAGATGGCATGAATATAAATAGTGAGACATGGCATGAGTACAAATAGTAAGACATGACACCAGTACAAATAGTGAAACATGGCACAAGTACAAATACTGAGACATTGCACGAGTACAATTAGTGAGACATGGCATGAGTGCAAAGAGGGAAAGATGGCGTGAGTATAAATAGTGAGATATGGCACTAGTACAAATATTGAGACATTGCACTAGTATAAATAGTGAGAGGTGGCACGAGTACAAATAGTGAGAGATGTCATGAGTACAAATATTGAGACAGCATGAGTACAAATAGTGAGACATGGTATGAGTATAAATAATGAGACATGACATGAGTATAAATAGTGAGACATGACATGAGTATAAATAGTTAGACATAGCACGAGTACAAATACCAACACAGTGACACACAAATACCTACACAGTGACAGGCAAACACACAGCTGCCAGTGCTGGCAGCTGTGTGTTTGTTTTAAGTAGCAGCCAATTAGAATCTGTCAGACTCTCACTGACTGCTGCTGCACACACTGAAGGAGCCACTCTGTCTTCCGACTCATGCAGTGGGTAATGGGAGAGACGTCATGACTTCTCTCCCATAATGCAGAGAGGCCCAGCCTGGGAGAACAAACGAAGGAGCGAATGGTGGCGGCAGAAGCGGGGATTCAGGTACGTGGTTTTTTTTAATTACATGTGTCTACTGGGGGGGCAGGCACTACTTGTGGCACTAAAAGGTTGAGACCACTACTGGGTGCACTACAAGGTGTAGACCTCTTCTGGGGGCACTACAAGGGGGGACTACTACTGGGGGCTCTACAAGGGGGGACTACTACTGGGGGCACTTCAAGGGTGAGAGCACTACAAGAGGGGGGACTAATACTGGGGGCACTACAAGGGGGAGACCACTACTGGGGGCACTACAAGGGGGATTACTACTGCGGGCACAACAAGGGGGGCTACTTCTGGGGGAACTACAAGGGGGGGATTACTTTGGGGGGCACTACAAGGGAGGACTACTACTGGGGGAACTACAAGGGGGGCTACTATCTGGGGTACTACAAGGGGGGACCACTACTGGGGGCACTACAAGGGGAAAACCACTACTGAGGGCACTACAAGGGGGGATTACTACTGGGGGCACAACAAGTGGGGCTACTACTGGGTGCACTACAAGGGATAGACCACTACAGGGGGCACTACAAGGGTCGACTACTACTGGGTGCACTACAAGGCGAGGACCACTACAGGGGGCACCACAAGGGGGTGACCACTACTGGGGGCACTACAAAGGGGGAACTACTACTGGGGGCACTGCATAAGGGGTACCATTACTGGGGGCACTATATAATGGGCTTACTACTGGTGGTACAAGGGGCACTGCACAGGGGGAACCACTACTGGGGGCACTGTATAAGGGGCACTGCATAGGGGAATCACTACTTGGGTCACTACTGGAGGCCTGCATATGGGGGTCCTCTCCTGGGACACAGGGGGCACTGCATATGGGCACCACCACAGGGGGCTACCCCTAATCTTTGTTTTTACTTTACATTAATTCCATGTGGTGCTGCCTCCTCCCTGGAACACTTGAGAGGGGGGGCGCCATAGCACGTACGTGCTCCGGTCACCCTGGCTACATGCTACTCCGCTGCCAGGGCCACCTGCATGCATTTGCCCCCCAGGCTAAAATTTCTAGCCAGCCCCTGATACAGACTACTTCTCTTGGGGACAGTTGCTTTTTGGAGTAGCTGTCCCCACACTAGAGCAATGCTCTGGTTATAATAAGTATCCCCCACAGTGAGGTGGATACTTTATCATCAGCCATCGACGATGAATAGACCCCAGTTTACTGTTGAACACAGTTTTGTTGGGGGATTGAAAAATCATTATTTATGTATTGAATATGTGGATTTTAGATGCAATACCAGCAATCTCTCTATATGAATTGTCTGCTATTTAAGAACCAAACATTTTACTCTTTGGGGATGATTCCCTTGATGGCTGCCTGCACACATCACCAGTTTCTATGAAATCTGTTCTAGAGGCACATCATAGAGAACTATGGGCCTGATCCAGTATGGATTGCAACTGTGACTGCAATAGCAATTCCATCCCACTGCGATAGTATGCTGATCCATTGTGATCGCTATGCCATCACAGCACTACATAAGGATGCCCACCTTACCTTACACACATCTGTAATACTTAGCAAGACTGCCAAACCATTGGTAACATTGAGTACTATCGCAGCATCACACACACTAGCACAAAGTCTGACATTACTCAGGAATTGCTAACCTCATCACACGCAGTGAAACCCCAAGCTGCGTATGGCATAGCAATGAATCATTTCTGCACACCCATGCAACGACGTTCAAATGCACTAGCATGAATGCATTTTGCCAACAATCCCCCCATCACCACCCACAAACGGTACTTCCTATTAATCACTCTGCAATGGGTCTGCGTAGTCACTGTGATTGCACTTCTGTTCGCAGTGGCTGGTTCGCGCACGTGCACTGTGATATGCATATGCATGCACAGAATGCAACAATCGGCCGATTGCATGCATATTCGCAATTGCTATCCTTGCTGAATCAGGCCCTAATGACCTAATTTACAGATAGACACAGGAGTGATTGGTGAGCATGTCCGGCCACAGCGGATCTGAGAGGAGGCACCTTTGTAAAAAGGCATCAGATCTGCAGCCTTCTTCCAAAGATGCAGTATTGGATCATCATTGCAAGCATCAGCCAGCCCATCGGACATCTGCACTATGCTATGGTTGCTCAGAGTATCCAGCTGCCTGGCCAGTGAAGCTGCCTCTGACACCGGTGACATATCTGCATTTTAGATGCTCCTCCCCATCGCTGCCCATGAATGGCTTCCCCAATACTGTAATCAGAGCCACAGCAGCATTACGACATGTGTGCACTGCAACTCCGAGGCACACACAGTGCCGAAAACATTGGTCAATAGTGACCAAATTAATACAGCATCTGAATTGCCAGCTTCAAGTGTCATTAGATCAACAAAACAAAGGAAAATTTTACTTTGCATTAAGTCATTTACCTTTTTTGGGGAGTGTAGCTAAATATTTGAGTGTTGTCTGCTTATATTATAATGATAACCATGGTATATTGATTGCCCTGGGCCTAGGACATAACTTAGCATCTACAGACAGATAACATAGAGGTTGTGTCCTAAATAATGTTTTCTGGATATAACATCAGGTTCAGACTATTCATGTATTTAAACTCACCCGGTTTAACTTTCTCAGGGTTTTCTGGAATTACTGTGACTGTGGTACATTTACCTAAAAAAAATATAAAAAAGGAAATTATTTTCTGTAATTGTTCTTCTATCTACTGCAAATTATAGATACACTCAGGACTGTCACAAAGTATTAGATTCTGAGTTGGCAGCAAAACAGAAAAAAAGCCAGTAACTGTGCACAACTGGTAAAACCATGTTGTGCTACAGGTGGGGCGCATGTACAATGTGGAGAGAGATTTGGGACAGGAGCATGTCCAAACTCATATCTAAGGTGGAGTGTAAGAATAAATCTGTCCAGCATTTGCTCGGATCCCAAAACAAGGCAAAACATCATAATCACGCTGCCAGATCTCACATGTTTTGGATTGCATATAAAAGTTCCTCTCTCATGATCAGGCATCGTTTCACACAGAAGATCACAGGGAGAGGTTGTGGACTGAAGGCTACAGTACTGTGAGGTACTGTGTTGTGTCTGTGTTCAGTTCCAGACACTCAAATCTGCATTAGGACTGGATCACTGTGGTAAAACGTAAATGGGCATGGTAATTAAAAAAGATGCCATTGGAGCACTTTGAGGCACTGTAGACTGTGTGCTGCAGCACTGTGAGGCACTGTGCTGTGTCTGTGTTCAAGGCCGGGCACTAGAAAAGGCCAATAAGAACACTGTGTTAAAGGGTTGCTGTGTCATAATAAAAAAGAAAATGCCATAGAGGCAATGTGGACTGTGGGCTGCAGCTCTATGAGGCTCTATTTTGTGTGTTACTAAGAGTGCTTAGAGGCACTATGCTGTGTGTTCAGGCACTGTGTTATGGGTGTGCTAGTGTATATTATTTTAAACTGCCATGTATTTGTGCCGCTGCTCTGTCACTTAGTTTAGCCATCAGCTCGCTGCAGTCTATGGCCAATATTGGTGACCAATATTGGGAGCTAAGAGGTGGACAAAATTTACTGAAAATGACTGGAAATTAATGTTATTAAGATTAATAATACTGTATGAACAAAAAACGGACCCACATTACATGATTTTAACTGATTTTATAATTTTTTTTAAATCCAGATCTAAAACCAAAGAAATAGAGTATCTGAGGATGGTTTTGGGCAAAACCAAAACATGATGATGAAGTAAAACCAAAACCAAAACATGGGGTCAATAAAGAATCTTTAGTATATATCATGCATGCAAAAATAAATAATCATATATAAATATATATATATATATATATATATATATATAGATAGATATATATTTGCACCCCTTGCATTACAACATGGTTTGTTCCAGATGCAAAGTTACTTGATTTTTCTTATTTGCGCTAAACACAGAATGAGCCCCACAATCTAAGAGATTTTATTTTAATTATTGCCAGCTTCAAAGATAGTCAGAGAAATACCTTTTTATTTCAGTGTGGGGAAAAAAACATTTTTGATGGATATTAAGCATTCAAAAGGGTCAATTCAATTAGGCATGACTAAGTCACACCCGTAAGGCTGCATACAAATATCCACAAGTCAAGGGTTAGATTGGGCCATGAGGTAATGAATAGCAGTGCCGTTGGTGGTGTTTCGTGCAATTTAATGATTAGTGTTACAAATCATAGTGAATAAACCATTTATTAGCATAGCATTTAAACAAAAGTTAAATGATACTATAGAACTAAATAAAATATAGCTCATTGTAAAGGTGGTTCTAGACATCCAATTTAGGATGTACGGTACCAGAGGTCTCTCTGGGCAAGAGAAACTAGGAAGGATAGAATAGTTCAAACCTTTACCAATTATATAGTTAATAGTCTGACTTGTTGGAATTATAACATCCTGACTTTAGAGAAAGAATCTGATACTCTTTTAATGTATGAATATGGATCTAACATAATGATCCAGTTAGGACATCTGGCAAAAAGGGAGGTAGTTTATTATAGCTATAAGTATCTAAATTAATAGATGTGGAATGCATATAGTTTTTGATTATTCCATCTATATAATCTACATGGTTTAAATTTTATAACAATGTTGGATGTAATAATATATATTTGTTATGTGTGTTTTTTTTATTTCTATTTAAATATGTCTATTGTTTTCTTTATTTGCTTTTTTTATCATTATTGTTTTATATATATAAAAATGTATATATATATATATAATTTAAATTACTTGTAATTATATCTCTATAATTAGGAATATATATATAGTTTTTTTATCTATAATAGCTTTACTTCATATTTTTCTCTTTCCTATGATACATAGTATTGTATAAGAAATATCTTCAGTGTATATAAACCCTAAATTTTCAGGATTAAAATAGTTTGGTAGTAATCACAGATGCAAAAAGATGAAAGTAATTTCAAAGAATTCCTGGACAGTCATCATTCACCGGAGGTTTCATTTTACACAGCTATCCAAATAAAAAAGAAACCTGATTAGTAGATTGCCTACGCATGTGCTGTCTACATAGGCACAAATAAAAAGGCTGGTGAGAGAATACAATAAACATGTTGAATGAGGAAGCCGCTGATATTTCACAGAGGCGGAGAAATGCATTTTATTCTCACTAACCTACTTGCCATTGAGAGACCAGCTGACTACACTCACGTCTCTGAGGACCCCTGTCTCCCCCGGTGATCTGGCTATCTAACCTGAGAAGAAGCTGCTAATTACATAGCGGCTAAGGAGCCGACAGCATGGAGAAGGAGGAGAGAGCCATTAAGTGGCGTACCACGTTTACTCCCTATACCCAAGACAGGGATATCAATTGGCCATTCCTTTGCTTCCCGGAACCTCTCTGTCCCCAGGTGTTTCAGCTGCTGAACTGTGGATACAGTCGCAGTATAAAAGCTACAGAGTGGATATTAAAGAGAAGAGGGAGAAAGAGCATTAAGCAGCTTAACCAAATAACCCTGAAAAATTAAGAGGTTGTGGTCAATAATAATTTTTGTGCATATTTTCATGGCCATGATTTTTTAAAGTATGTATGCACCAATCAAATGTGAATATTAAGGATCTATCTTACTGACTGTGGAAACATAAATTGCTGTATACCAAGAACCTGCCTTTTCTTCACAAATAAGTGTATGTTCTTAAAGGAACTGTAAAAGAGTTTAAAGACGGTGGGGTAAATTTACTAAAGGTCGATTTGGCATTTTGAGTGATTTGAGGTGCGATTTTCATTTAATTTGGCTTGGATTTTGCTTTTGGGTATTTACTAAAGGCCAAAATTGAAAGTAAAATTGGACTTTAAATCAAATTTTGACTCAAATCGCCCTCAAATCCACCATCGTAAAGACATTGGTACTTAACATAGCCCAACACAAAAAAAACCTTATTTACTATCATTCGATTTGAAATCGACCTCAAAATCAGGCTTCAAATCGAACTTCAAATCCCCAAACTATAGACCTGCTTCAGGCTTTCGATTTGAACATGAGCAGATTGGATTGACACAGATACAAGCAGACATCAGTGAGATGCCTGCATATATGTCACTGTAAAAATCAAATAAAGAGTTAAATTTAGAGAAAATTTGATGGGAGTTCCCCCCCAAATCATAACCAGCCCCAGACTGCTGAAACCCAGTTCTGGTTGACTAAGTACAGTGAAAAAAATTATGGAGAGTCTCCCTGTTCTCAGTCTAACCAGCACTGGGCTATGGGAAGCAGGGCTAGTTCTGGATTTACAGGAAAAAAATTGCATAGGATTCCCTGTAAGATCCAGAACCAGCCATGTATCCTTTCTAATGGGGGACTGATGCCACAGCCAGGGGAGCCCTATCACCGGGCCCCACAGCCACAGCATCAGCCCTGATTGTTAGACAGCCCAGGCCAGGGATCCCTGGAGAGTTGGAGACCCCTTCAAAAAAAGGGACCCTCTCCAGGGCACCTCTATCCTGGGCAGATAGCCCGGGTCTATCCCTGCCACCCCTGGGTGGTGGGTGGCGGTTGGATTGTGTAGGTGTTGTGTAAAAATAGATAAAAATAAACATTGTCTTTCCAATAGAACTGCAGGTCCCAGCAAGCCTCCCCTGCATGCTGGTACTTGGATAACCACAAGTTCTAGCAACAGGGCATTAAGGGCCCACTGGGACTTGTAGTTCACCTGTAAAGAAATGTTGCAAGAAACACACACACACCTTATAAAGTATAACTTTAATACATACATACACACTCACACATACTCACCTATATTACCTCCAGTGGTGCCCTTCTCCAGTAGACATCCATGGGTATAAAATAAGAAAATGAAAACCTGACCATCACATTAAGGAGTAACCATCCTAACCAGAATGATTACTCCTTCCCGAATGAAGCACACAGATGTGGCTTCATCCTTTGAAGCTCCATGTCTGTGCGTTTATTGGCTGAGAGAGGTCAGGTACCACCTCTCAGCCAATGAATGGCTCATCCATTGTACTCAATAGTAGAGTGAGTCATGCTGGCTCACTTATCTATACATTTGTATAGCACTAAGGTTGTGTTCTATGTATAATAATTTTACATATTAGCACTCAATAGGATTATTCACATATAAGTTTTACACATTTTTTTCATTTTAAGAATTTGTTTTTTGATTGGTATTGGTCACACGAGTTCACTACATTAATTGATTTACATACATCCAACTCATAATTTTCTGTTTAATTTGTTAACAAATTTATAGTAATCACTCACATATTAATATTTTTACTTTAATCACTCACATATCAATATTTGTATTTTAATGTTACACACTACACAATCCACACAATGGGTTAATGATACATTTCTTTATATATACCTCCTATAGAGGCACATCACACTGAATAATATTATGAATAAGGTTAATTTAATGTATCACAAAACTTTCATATTTTATAACAATAGACACTCAACCTTAACTAAAAATTAAAATTATTAAAATAGAATAATTAGGGATAGGAAAGTATTATTGTTGATAAATAGTATAATAGTAATTATATAGTAATATAAACATTTATTTTGGCTAAACAAAAGAATTACACCAGAATACAATCTGAATACATAAAAAAGAAAAATCTATATTTTTATGAATATAGAAATATAATTAACATATGGGATTTTTAAAAGTAGGAAGATGATTTAATATTTAATAAATAAGCCTACTATATGATAGAAACTACATGATTGTATAATTGTTGGTATTATTTATCTGACTAATATAAATTTCAGTAAGATACAGAGATAGGAGAATGGAAAATTCTTTTGATTATAACTTGAATTGACCTATAGGAAAACAAAACTGGAGCAGTATAGAAGTCACCCTGGTGATGATAGGAGAGAACTATTGCCCGATGTGATTGGCTGAACAGTGCAATTTAAATCCTCCCTCTATATGCCTTGAAAAAGCTATTAAGCAAAATGAGCATTGGCGTCTGTCGCGTGCTGCTCTATATAATGTGAAATTTCCAAATATTTACATGGGTGATACTGTTAAGACGAGGATTGTCTATTTGATATAAAAAGATCTAACTTGCCCTAAACAGTAAACAAGATACCAAATTTGTGATTCAGGGGAGATATCAGTAATAGTGCGGATGGCATGTTAGTAAAGCCATTCCTGACATCAGATGTGTAGCGTACTGATACTCACTGTCTCCTATAAAATAAGAATAAATGCAGCTATGTTTGGGACAAACATTGCTAGATTCCGGCACCATATGTAGAATGCATTAAGACTGTTTAACTTTGGCACACTAGTGAGACGTATGGCCGTGTTGATTAATTAATCTAAATCACTGACAGTTTTATTAATCTGTTAAATTGTATTAGCACAGGAAGAATGATACAGGGATAATAACAACAAGTTAAACGGCACACAAATTGAGGGAATAGAAATTAATAGCAAAGATAAATTGTTGCAGAAACAGTCTATTCCTGTGTCTCTAGAACTATAACAACTTGCCTGTCACTACTGGTTAATGGAAATTTCAACAAATGTTTCCTTCTCTAAATGTGCTACAAAAATAAGTAACACTGTATTTATGATCTATGGTAAAGACCTTTTGCATTAGTTAACAGCTTCAACATAATCTGGATAATTATCCAGAAATATATCTATTTAACAGTATTTATATCTGCTGGTTTAACCAGTATTTAATGATGACTGTACCATCTATTTTCTAATTAACTAATAATAGGAATCAGTATTTTGTGCCCATGTGTGCTTAACCTGGCGAAAATATCTGTTGTATTACCTAATAGGCTTAACACCATGTGAATTAGACAGTCATATATGTATAACAACTTGCCAGTAAAATAATAAAGTTTGCATGGACAAACACACACATGTAATAGAGGTTATATATATATATATATATATATATATATATAAATATATATAATTGAAGACAGCATGTGACCTAGTTTTTATATGTATTTTTAATTCTTTTCACATTAATAAAACTTTCTTGTCTATCACTCTGACTTGTTTGTAATAAGAAAATAAAAATATTTTAACTATATTTCACTTTAGAAGGCCATATTTCAGGGCATACTGATAAAATGGGGTTACTAATGAATATTTTTGAGCAATAGTGAGCATTTATATAGTATATTAACTGACAACTTGAAGAGGTTAATATATAAACTCCTTTATTATATACTTACCAGCCAGAGTATTAAAAACTATTTTTTAAAGCATATCCAATAAAAAAATATATATTTTATTTATCAGAAGCGGTTTGAGTGCACCCTTATTTCAATTGATTATTTTTATTTTTTTCTTGATATAAATATCACTCTCACACTCACCTGCACTCGCACTACATACTTACATTCTTCATAGCAGAGCTGGATGTACTGCTAGAGAACCTAGGCTGATGCCTAGGGCTTGGCAGGGTCCTAAGGGGCCTGTGGTCAGGTCAACCCCTCTGAACTCCATCCCGGTCACACTGGCTGCAAAGCTGCTCTCCCCTGGCTGTGGGTAAGTCCTATAGCTATAATGGCTGCAAGGCTGCTCTCCCCTGGTTGTGGGTATGTCCTATAGGTATAATGGGTGTAAGACTGTGCTCCCCTGACAGCAGCCTGCATGTCCCAAACTGGCTGCCACCGCATACTGCACTGACTCAGACTGACATGCGCTGCCGGTACAGATCACCGTGCGCATACTCAGTCAGTCCATTGGGAGGTATGTGATCATGCTGCAGCAGCAGCAACTGTGTTACATGGGGGAGTGGGAAAAGAATAAAAGTTCTGCCCAGTCGTTGCCCCTGCAGAAGCATAACTCTCATGTCTCCCTGAACAGTGACAGTGACAGCCTGAAGTGACCTGCCAATGGGCATCAGCTGACCTACTAGCTGGTGAACTTCCCTGCAGTCCCTTTCCGGCAATGTCAGCATTTTCCGGCTGTCATTCTGCAGTGCTCAGTGCTCCCCCTCCACATTTGCAGCCATTAGCAGGGACTGGATGGATTCTGGGGACAGACAGGAGTGCTGGGTTTACTTCTTCCCACTGAGGCACACCCAGAGCCCTCCTGTCTGTTTAGAGATATAAAAGGAGAGTGAGGACCCCCCTTGTTGTTGGCCATTTTATAAATAGCCCACTCCACAGTTGCATTACAATGGCCTGGGTTTGGGACCATCTTCGCCCTCCCTGTCTGCAGTAAACTCAGGACCAGTTCATCCTCCCTGAGCTCCAACAATAGTAAATATTTTCTCCAAAAGCATTGGCTGTAGGTTCTTAGGGTAGGTTAAAGTGTGTAGAAATAGTGTTGTTAGATTTAGTAAAGAGGTGTCCTAACTTCAAATGCATTTTATATTGTCTCAATTTTTATTATTTAGACATTTGTTCTTTTATTAAATAGTTACATTATAGTGACACCCCCAGACTAAACCTAATCTAGCAGCAGGACTAGTTATTTTTGTTGGTTCTTAATTAAGTAGTTACAGCAGCAGGGGCGCTGAGAGTCATGCCAGGCCCAGGGCCAGAAGATGACATAGCAAAGCAGTGCTGCATACTGGGGAGGGAGGCACTGTGTGCCTCCCAGCACAGTGCATAGCCAGTTGGGGGCACAATCAGTGTGATCACTCTCCCCCAGGCATTGGAGACTCCTGTGGCTGCTGCTTAGCAGCTGCAAGCAGTTTCCCAGTGCAGCCCAGAACACAGCAGTGTGTGCTGGCTGCTTTGATGTAAGAGGGAGGGGGTGGCATCGGGCCCCTCCAGCAAGCCAGGTCCCGGGTAATTAGTATCTGTTCCCCCCTCTCTCGGCGCCCCTGAGCAGCAGAAGTAGTGTTTTTTATTGTCCATAAAAACACTTGTCCTGCTGCTAGATCAGGCTTAGGCAATATGTTGGTCTACTATGGAACTACAAATTTCTCAAAACTGTGACAGCCATTGTATGGGAGGGCATGCTGGGACTTGTAGTATCACAACAGCTGGAGATCAACAGGTTTCTCTATGTGACCTAATCAGGAGGCTGTGCCTCTAGGGAGGTCATTCCACTCCTGGTTTGTAGAAGGTGTTTGTGGATTTCAGTCAATCAAGAGTCTGTTATTTGAATTTGCTGTTATCAGGTTAGATAAAGTTATAACTTCCCCTATTCCCCACTCTCCTTCCAGCAGTTGCATTCTTCTATAAAGTTTGTGCTGTGTGGCAGTGTAGCTTGTGTATAAGGGGCTGTGTGTAGTTATGTGTATAAGGGTCACTACTGTGTGGCATAAGAGTAGACAAACAGGTATGTATGTAAATACTTTTTTCTGTATGGGTATTTTCTCGTCTTTGGTTCCTCCATTCAATATAACAATTCCATATGCAGAGGGTATAATTAAAAAGAGAAATTCTCCATAGCATGATACTGCATTTATTAACAAATCATACAATGAATAAAAAACACACAGAAAAAAGGAGTAGAAATGGCCTCTCACCAGATGTCAATGTCTACTAAATGAAAGTAGACAAACAAGCTAGTTAAACAAAGTCCATCAGGCATCCCAGGTGAACTCTTAACTCCAGGTAAGGTGCCACAGTCCTCCGCAAATAAGTCTCTCCCACCCAACGCGTTTTGATATTTGTATTGTGTATCTTTATCAAAGCATACTTTGAGACTCTTCATGGTCACTGCATTGTATACGATAAGTAATCACAAACAAGGTTTGGAATCAATACAAAAGGCTTTATTAGGCTCTTCCCTCCAATGGGATTAACAAGAATTTTTGTTGGAGGGGATAAGTTTTATACTTTTTAATAATTATTTTATTTTTAAAGATTAATTTATATCCAGAAAAGAGGGTCTGCCATGAGCACTAGGTTTGCCTCCAGTTATGCCAATATTTTTATGGGCCAGTGGGAAAATGAGTATATTTGGCGTAACAACCTATTTGCGGCGAACCTAGTGTCCTGGTAAAGGTATATTGATGATATTTTATTTATTTGGAAAGGAGATCATGAACTTTTAAATCAATTTTGCACTTTCCTTAATGGAAACGATAAAAATATAAATTGACTTTTAATATTAGTGAATGTAATGTTGATTTTTTAGATCTCACTATTTACATTGAGAATAATCAAATAAGGACAAAGAATTTTATCAAACCCACAGACTCACAAGCATATATAAATTATTGTAGTTGTCATCATGTCAATTGGTTAAATATGATCCCTATGGGACAATTTAAATGTCTAAAACGGAATTGTTCTAATCAAGAAGATTTTATATCTCAAGCAAAAGACATGAGTAGACGTTTTTTAATTGTGGGTATGATAAAGAAAAAGTTAAATTATCACTAGATCAAGTCATCAATATGGATAGGGATGTTTTGATGAAAGGCAATGACTTAATTAAAAAGAAGGATTCTAGTATTGGAAAATGGACGTTCATAATCGATTATACAGCCCAAACCAAAAGGTTAGAAAAATATTGAAATGCAATCTCTTGGCATCTCTTGAGGAAAGACCCTATAATAGGGATGAGATACCTCAAAATCCTGTTTGTAATTTTAGAAAAGCTCCGAATCTAAAAACTAAGCTAGTTAAAAGCCTATGTCCATCAACCCCAAAAAAGAACATTGTAATATCAGAAGGTTTCTTTAGGTGTGGGATGTGTGTATGATGTAGAAATACACCCAATAATTTTGGTCAGAAGAAAACTAATGTGGAGATCAATCAAAAGGTTCACTATTTTAAACATTATATTACCTGTCACTCCCAGGATGTGATTTACGGTATTAAATGCTCTTTTAACAAATTTTATGTTGGTAGAATGAGCAGACCTCTGAAAATTAGAATTAGTGAGCATTTACGAAATATTAAAAAAGGATTGGACACACACGCACTTTCAGTGCATTTTAAAGAGATACATTAGTGAAATACTAGAGAGATAAGAAATTTTTATGGAATAAAAAAGATTATTCCCAGGGCTAAAATTAAGGATACAACACAAAAATTGGCACGGGAAGAGATGCAATGTATTTATTAGTATAAAACATTAATTCCTATGGGTCTTAATAAAGACTTTGAAGTTAAATGGTTTTTATGATGTTTACTATAAAGTTCTTAATTATATGTTTGTATGTATGATTTTAAAGATCTCTTTTTACCTTTTGCATGTATTTATTATGAGAATACTTGAAAAATACCCCAACAAAATAGCCGCGTCAAGTAAAATTAACAGGCCTACAAGAGAATGGCCACCGCCAATGGAACATTGTGGATTGCTATAGAAAAGGAAATAATAGATCCAATGTTCAATCTGAAGTCAGAGAGAGGTGTATGCGTGTCATTTCAAATGAAGTTGTCATCGCGGTAAGCCGCCCACGACATATCTGGTTTTGCCAGATACATGTCATTGCCGGAAGACGTGCAGGGCGATGACAAGAGGATTAACATCAGTGTATGGCAGAGCAGGGAACCAGGTTAAAAGGAAATCCCGATCTGAACGGGAATGGACTGGAATCGTTTTAGGATTTATATGAATGTAATAGTCATTTGAAAATCTATGCCTGGAATTAGGAATTTCATTGGGCTTTATAGGTGGGCTATTTAAACCCACCATGAACAGTCTCAAAGTATGCCTTGATAAAGATACACAATACAAGTATCGAAATGCATTGGGAGAGACTGATTTGCGGAGCACTGTGGCACCTTACCTGGAGTTAAGAGTTCACTTGGGATGCCTGATGGACTTGCTTGTTTGTCTACTTTTATTTAGTAGACATTAACATCTGGTGAGAGGCCATTTCTACTCCTTTTTTTTGTGTGTTTTTTATTCATTGTATGATTTGTTAATAAATGCAGTATTACGATATGGAGAATTTCTCTTTTTAATTATATCATCTGCATATGGAATTGTTATATTGAACAGAGGAACCAAAGAGGAGAAAATACCCATACAGAAAAAAGTATTTACATACATGCCTGTTTGTCTAATTTTATAGCAGACGATCATATCTGGTAGGAGAGCCATTCTGCAGGATTAGAACACTGCTATATTTTATATAAACTGTATTACACTGTGGAAGATATGTTCTTTCTTCTTTTTTGAGTGTTATTCTGGGAATGAGATATCCTGATTTGGAAGAAGCATATTGATTAGAGCGCCTAAAGGATCATTTTTTGGTGATATTTGTTCTTGTTGTCTTTTCTTGTTGGTTGGAGATGATACCACTACACCAAAAAGAACCACTGGGCAGCTTTTTATCCAGCGCACTTATTATTTTCATGATTTCTACAGTATGTGTGGCATAACATGTGTAAGGGGCAATACTCATTATGATGAGGGAAAAGGGATCAGGGAAAAGCTTCTGCACCAGTGAATGATATAGTGTCCTGGTAAATAGATATTAAACCCCAAAATCAAAAGTAGTAAATACAGATATTTGTACAGTCCCAGGGTGTGCTGCCAAGGACAAAAATAGTCTTGCAAGAAAAAAGAAAAAGAAAACAGAAATGTCCTCTTTGCTGGCGCACTTACATGGAATTTTATTAAAAATTAACCTTTATTAATTAATGTTAAAAAGTGTATATAATAAATTATATTCTCTCCAGTGAAATATTGTTAAATATAAGAAAACCGTCTTTTTGTGCTTATTGCATGATATCTTGTCTTATTGTCACACCCGCACATGCAGTGACAACTGCGGATGGATACTGGTATATTGAAAATCTAATCTATCACAAAAAGGTCACAACATGTGTAAATCCAGAATAGCAAATCAATAATGCATTTAATTGGGACCAATTATATGTGGAGTAGTGTTAATATGACATCCCTATCCAAATATGGGATAATAATCTACAATATCCACTGCATTCTAAGATTGCTTAGACATACACATTTGTTGTGGCCATATTGTGTCCATATACCTAGGTTGCCAAATGAGACTTTAATAAAAGAGAGCTATCATTCGTGTAATAGATAATATTGGCTGCTAAGAGAACCGGTAGCTATGTTCAGAGATATTTGGAAAAGAAACCAGATCCTCAAGAATACAATGTTATAATACCTCCATGTAATAATATTGTGTTAACAACGCATGTAACTGTATAGGAATGATGACGTCTTATAAACTAGCAACCACGCAGTCAATATAGAACAACTTGTGTATTTTATTAAGTAGAGTCATAAGGTAGATAAATTAACACGATAATTCACTTCATCTCAAAAATACCATGTGAAAATAGGGGAATGGCATCATATCTTGCCAGATTATCCACATATATCACCCTAAACCTGATATTAAATGATCATTTGCTGTTCATTTGGCTGCAAGTTAGCATGCAGACGAGTCTGACAGCAAGGGTTATATGAGCATTACATGAGTTCAATAATGATAATTAAATTCAATCTAACAGCATGAGGTATATGAGCATTACATCAGCTCAAAAATGATATTTAAATTGAGTCAGGCAGCATGAGTTATATAAGTATTACATCCGCTCTAGCAGTGTAAGTTATATGAGCATTACATCAGCTCTCCTGCTAAGAGAACCAGTGTCCGTATTCAGAGGTGTCTGGGAAGAAAGCCAGAACCTTAAAGATACATTGTTGCAGTATCACTGCGTCTCGTTATAATGTTAACAGCACGTATAGCTGTATAGAGATGATGACATAATCTTTGATATTCATTCAACTGCAGAATGGCATTAATTGAATTTAGCAATAAAAATTATCTGAGCCTTTCTTCAGCTCACTGATGATAATTAGGTTAAATCTAGCAGCATAAATTATATAAGCATTATGTCCGCTCTAACAGTATAAGGTGTATGAGCATTACATCAGCTCAGTAATAACAGATGTCTCAGGTGCACAGCGCATATATCGGGTGATCATTTAAGTAAAATATTTTCACATCACATTACTTCAGACATTTATGCAGTGATATATCTGCTTATTACAGCAGGATAGTCACTACTGCCACCGACATACATTTAATCTCTATACAGCTATACGTGCTGTTAACATTATAACAAGACGCGGTGATACTGCAACATTGTATCTTTAAGGTTCTGGCTTTCTTCCCAGATACCTCTGAATATGGACACTGGTTCTCTTAGCAGCAGAGCTGATGTAATGCTCATATAACTTATGCTGGCCATACACGCTGCAATAATCGGGATGATCCGCCCGATATCGGCGGATCGCCGTAATAATTGTAGCATGGGGGGGCGACCAAGGGTTAAATATTGCTCGGTCGGGCATGCTGGATTGTCCAGCATGCCCGTCCGATGCGATATTTACCTTTTTAACTGTCGGCCACATAGGGCAGTGTATGCCCAGCGTGGCTGACAGACAGACATTTCCTGTGTTCCTTCCTACGGAAGGAACAGGGAAATGTCTCCTCCCCCGAGGGCGGAGCGCTGATGTCGGCTATACACTTTGAGATTTCTCTCACAGTGTATGCCGCGGACATCTGCGGCTGGCAGCCGGCCAGATAAAATGTCTGTCGGTCTGACAGACATTTTATCTTGCCGTGTATGCCCAGCATTACACTGCTAGAGTGGATGTAATACTTATACAACTCATGCTGCCAGACTCAATTTAATTATCATTTTTGAGCTGATGTAATGCTCATATACCTCATGCTGTTATATTGAATTGAATTATCATTATTGAACTCATGTAATGCTCATATAACCCTTGCTGTCAGACTCGTCTGCATGCTAACTTGCAACCAAATGAACAGCAAATGATCATTTAATATCATGTTTAGGGTGATATATGTGGATAATCTGGCAATATATGATGCCATTCCCCTATTTTCACATGGTATTTTTGAGATGAAGTGAATTAGCGTGTTAATTTATCAACCTTACGACTCTACTTAATAAACTACACAAGTTGTTCTATATTGACTGCGTGGTTGCTAGTTAATAAGACATCATAATTTCTATACAGCTATATGCGTTGTTAAAACAATATTATTACATGGAGGTATTATAACATTGTATTCTTGAGGATCTGGTTCCTTTTCCAGATATCTCTGAACATAGCTACCGGTTCTCTTAGCTGCCAATATTATCTATTACACAAATGATAGCTCTCTTTTATTAAAGTCTCAGTTGGCAACCTATGTATATGGACACAATACAGCCATAACAAATGTATATGTCTAAGCAATCTTAGAATGCAGTGGATATTGTTGATTATTATCCCATATTTGGATAGGGATGTCATATTAACACTACTCCACATATAATTGGTCCCAATTAAATGCATTATAGATTTGCTATTCTGGATTTACACATGTTGTGACCTTTTTTTAGATTTTCAATATACCAGTATCCATTCTTAGTTGCCAATACCTGCGTGGGTGTGACAATAAGACAAGATATCACGCAATAAGCACAAAAAGACAGTTTTCTTATATTTAACAATATTTCACTAGAGAGATATCATTTATTATATACACTTTTTAACATTAATTAATAAAGGTTCATTTTTAATAAAATTCCATGTAAGTGCGCCAGCAAAGAAGACATTTCTGTTTTTTTTTTCATTTTTCTTGTAAGGGGCAATACTGTGTGGCATAATGTGTATAAGGGGCACTACTGTGTAACATAATGTGAATAACCAGCTGTACTGTGTAGTGTAATGTATACAAGGGGCACTACTGTGTGACATAACATGTATAAGGGGTACTACTGTGTGACATAATGTGAATAACCAGCTATACTGTGTGGTGTAATGTGTAAAAGGAGCACTACTGTGTGGCATAATTTGCATTGGTACTATTGTGTGGTCATGCCCCTTATTTGAGGTAGGGGGCCCCAAACCGGTATCTTGCCTAGGGCCCCATGAGTTCTAAATCCAGCTCTGGTCCCTAGCTCCTGTCTGTCCCCTTCCCCAGAAGAATCCAAGATCAGAACCTATAAATAAAAATCCATAATCACTTACCCCTTGTGTCATGTCCTCTTCTTTCCATGTAGGCATCCACTGTCTTCAGAAAATAACAAACTGCAAAAACCCAGACCCCAGTACATATGTACCATCTTCTAAGGATGGTACTTTGTGAATGATGGCTCAGCCACGGCATTTCATGTAGAAATGCATTGGCTGAACATTCATTGGCTGAGAGAGGCGGACCACTGTCTCTCTTGTCCATTGAGCGGTTCCCACTATAGACTTCAATGGTGGGAACCACTAGGTAACAAAAGGTTGGATGAGGCCAGGGATGTGGGGTGCTGTGCTGGGAAAGGGATGCTGGATGAGGCCAGGGGTGCTGTGCTGTGAGAGGGGTGGTGGATTATGGCTTGTGGATGAGGGTTGTTGTGCTAAGAGAGGAGAGGGGTGCTGTGCTGTAAGGTGGGCAGTGAAGGGCCATTATGTGATGCTGTCAGGAGGATCAGTAAGTGCTGTGAGGTTGGCATTAACTGGGTGAGCATGTGTTCTGTGTTATATATATATATATATATATATATATAGCTATATATGTCAAAATATATTTTATAGTGTGTGTGTATTTGTGTAGAGAGACATAGGGAGAGAGAGTGTGATGTATTTGACATGTTTAAATGGGGCAAATTAATAAAAATGTTCTGTCCTCTGCCAGACTCCTAAAGGAAGAAAGTAGAGCAACAAAAGAAAAGAGAGGAACACCTAGGAGGTGAGGGAAAATTGAGTATCATGTTTAAAGAGGTGGGGGAGAGTGTCTGAAGAGTGCAGTGTGGTTGGATTATCTTTTAGGGGGCACCAGCCAAAATCGTGCCTAGGGCACCAAAATGGTTAGTGCCGATTCTGAAATTGTAGCACATATGGAACATTAAATGCCTGCCAATATGGAGATTAGATGCTGGAATGGAGATAAGGAGGGTGATGTATCTGACCATGCATGCAGCCTGGTGATGCCTAGTCAGCGGTCAGATACTGTGCCCACACTTGTGTATGTACATCTATGGCCAGCGGTGGCAGTCGGACCAAGCGGGCAGATCATGCTCTGTATGTGCACTTTAGGTTTGGGTGAATGTAGTAACTGCAGGTTTCCAATAGAGGGTACAGTGTACAGTTGTAATATAAGTTTCTAAGGCTGACCCCGCGAGAATGATGCACAGAGACAGTTAAATGGTCCACACAGTAATTGATAACCTAGGTGACCCTTTCTGGATTATAAAAACACTGCACCATAGGTAACTGCCCTTTCTGTTACTACCATGCACAGCCGGACCACTTTGCCCTTTTTAAGGACTTTATTAGTGTTTTTTCAAATGAAGCTTCTACTGGATTGTGGTTCTCAAACTTTTTTCAGCCATTGACCCCTCTGTACCATAAACTCACCCTCAGCACCCTCGACCCATTAATGAAGAAAATAACACAAAATAGTAACAGTTAATATAAAATAATTTGAAATCTAAGCCACAAGGGGGAGGTATATCGCTCACATTGGGGACCACTATACAGGGGTAAAGGTCTAGCACATTAGTGTGCCTCAGAATGTACTAGAATGTATGGAATACTTACCTGGATTTATGGAATGCTCACATGCCTTCTGTCCCATCACATGGCTTATACCTCCTAGATAAAAAAAAAATTTCAGTATATAATATTTGTCATATGGAAGGAAATTTTATTGAGAAAACTACACAACTCCATTAGGGGCATATAAGGTGAAAAGTGCATATTGCCGCAATAAGGAATCTTATTTGGATGCAGGGGCATATCTATAATGGGTGCAGGGTGTGTGGGGCACACAGGCCCCTGGGTCCAGGAGGGCCCCACACCGCACACCCTGCACCCCTAATAAACTTACCTCTCCAGACTCCTTTGAGGCATGGGGTTCCGGTGTTGTTAAATCATCTTTAAAATGGACACAGTGGCCATTTGCCCATCATTTGCGCATACGCAGTACAGGGAAAAAAGCCACTGCAGACATTTTCCCAGTGACCTATTCATGCGCTATAGACTCTGGGCACACTCTAGTGCCCAGAATCTATAACTCCAGTGCTGGCCGCGCACAGCTCAGAGCGGCTGCCAAATGGAGAGGAGGGGGCCTGTGATGGAGACTGCACACGGGCCCCCTCCTCACTAGAAATGCCTCTGTTTGGATGAAGCTGCTGTGTAAAAATACACTAATGCTTGCAGGGGGCATCCAAAGAAAAAAAATCACCTCCTGCTGGCATCTCTGATCCGATGCCTAAGATCGAAAACACAGTATTAGATCAACATTGCAACTATCATTTATAGGAAAATGATTATTTGGGAAACAGTACACAGGGCTGGTCTAAAATCCAACCCTCACTAACTACTACTATAGCAGAGTTTACAGAGTCCCCTTTGGGAGAGTCCTGGGGGCAGCAATTTCAGATGGGCCAAGATCACGTACCACTCGCCTGCTGTTCATAGCCACAATTTGCTACATTTTATAGTGGGGCTTTACAACACAATTTATTGTGAATCACTTCATCCAACCGCACACTTCTGTCTGGAAGAGGGCAGGTTGAAGGGGATGGGCCAACTCTGTCGGAGAACCTTAAATTTGGGACTCTCCCTGACATTCTGGAAGAGTTGTCAATTGTTATATAAATACAATAATGTGTGATACACATTAACATGAATAACATATATCTGCAGATAAAAAACTGTCACATATAAATAGTGGGATGTGTTATTTAATCAGTTGGAAACCAACACTAGAAATCCTGCATTTGCCCTTACCAATATGTTAAAAATACTTCAATTACTGTACTACTTTAAGGCTAAATTTAATAAAGTGTGACCACCAGGTGGTGCACTTTCCCCATCTATTGGGTTAACATGTTAAGGGGACAATTTATTAAAAACATTTGTCATAAAATTTCACAAAAACATTTGACACAGTGTCAAAATCCCCGGAGGAGTCTTTCAAAATTGTGAAAGACTCCTCCGATATGCCAGAAATGTAACTCGCAGTGACAACAGTTCTCTCTACCGCTATCACTACGTGTTAACTTTAGAACATAGCAGGGATATTTTCATTCAAAATATTCATAGCGATACAGACTGTTAACAATCGTGGGTGTGACATGATTATTAATACATAGGCCCCTAAGTCTGTCACCGAAGTCTATCCACCAGGGTCATATTGTTATATATTATGTGTTATTTGTTATGTGTGGGTAATCTCTGAGTTATCCCTCAAACCTGAGGAAAAGTTTAGCAATGTTCCTTCTAGTTTTACAGGTAAAATTTGTAGTATTAGATTTCAAACAATGACAACTTAGTTCTGATAACTACAGTTCAATCTTATACTTAATTATTACATTGTAGGTAACTTACCATAGAGCAGCAAAGTGCAGATAGGTAGTAGCGGGACCCCAAGATGGCCCATTGCTGATCTGCAGGTACAAAAAACATTGCTCCATTACAGTCTGGATTAATGCCATGAAACTAAAAATGTGTGTTCTATAGCATGAATCAGATGACTAAAGTCTAATATTTACTCATGGTCAGCACCACCCCCTGGTGGTTATTTTGAAGTGATGTCTGCACTGATTATTTAATTCCCACAAGCACATAGGTTTCCTTGACAAATTACATAAATCTATTTCTAGGTTGCAGAGTCTTTGAAGAATAAAGCCAACAGGGAATATGTATTTCTGTGCTGTGAAAACCTTTAATTCCAAGTTTATTTTTATAATTACTGTAATTAGTTGTGTTACAATCCTCTGGGGGGATGTAATAGGCTGCAGATTTTCAGGGAGTTTAAATTCGCCGGAAATTGTGGCGTGATTCCAGCGACTTTCCAGTCAAAGTCAGCAAATGTAATAGAAGGAGATTTTGGGGTCTATGTACAAAGCCTTGAAGAGAGATAAAGTGGAGAGAGATAAAGTACCAACCAATCAGCTCCTAACTGTTGTTTTTCAAACACAGACTGTAATATGACAGTTATAGTAGGAGTTGATTGGTTAGTACTTTATCTCTCTGCAAGGTTTAGTACATAGATGCCTTTGAGGCTTAGGGGCTGATTCTAAACCAGATATAATACTTAGGGGCCTATTTATGATGTTAATTATAGGAGCCAGAGCAGAATCTGTAGCAATTTATCTTTGTTCCGGCGTGGTGACAGCTGATGCGAAATCACATGTCCCCACGAGAAGGCTTCACTCCGAATCTTTTCACTGCTCCTTTTGGAGCAGGGACGGGAGTGCACATGCACAACCTACAGGTCACGCATGCGAACAAGAGCCCCGGCATCCGGTGGAAGGAGCTGGACAGGGGTGGAAGGATCCAAAAGGATCCCTCTTCGCAACCCAGACCTCCTTCCCATAGGGAAGAAGAGGGTTGCGATCCACAAGTGGGAGCATTCGCCATCTGAAGACAAGTCAAGCTCCAAAAATTTTGTATTTTTGGAGGACTAATTCTGTCCCCATACTAGTACATGGGGACAGTGGGCCATTCCGCAAAAAGAAGGTAAGCAGGAGATAATTGTGATATCTCTTGCTTTACCTTCTTGATGAATGGCTGCTTTTGTAAAAATGTAGTGATGATGACTAGGCCCCTTAATGTAAATTGGGGATATTTTGTGACTGCACGTGCATCTAATTTGCACAAAGCTGCATGCGTCCCACGGTGTGTGCCTACAGAGTCACAGGAACTATAGAGCCGGATGTATCTGGCATTAATGGGAGACAGGGTATGGCTATCAACTTTCAGCATGGGGGGCAAACCAGAGCAAGAATTAATTAATATGGCCTTAATTAACATAAAAATATTAATGCCACCCTGACTGGTGTGCAGGGGCGCAGAGAGGGGGGGAGCAAGTACAAACTACCCAGCCCGGGCTTGCTGGAAGGGCCCGGTGGGGGTCCGGGTCTTGCACCGCCCCCTCCCTCCACACCCTGCTGTGTGCTGGGCTGCAGTGTGAGACTGCTTGCAGCTACTAAGCAGCAGCTGGAGCAGTCACCTATGCCTATGGAGGGAGCGATCTTGCTGATCGCGCCCCCCCATTGGTTGTGTACTGGGCTGAGGGGCAAACAGCGCCTCAGTCCCAGCACACAGCACTGCTAAAATGTTTTTTGTTTCTGTTTTTTCCCAAAGGGGGCATGGCCACGCCTCCCATGATTAGACCATGACCCCTGTCACCCAGGCTGGGCACGGCTCTTGGTGGCCCTGCTGGTGTGACCCTCCCCCTTATATAACCCCCTACTTTTTACCCCTACTCTTTTTCTCCTTGTTTATCTCTATTATTGATCTCTACATATCTTGTGTTTAATATATATACTGACTAAGATGTTGTTTTTCTTAGATTTCTTTCAAACAAGTTATGTCTGATACTTTGAATGTATAATATTTGAATTACTGGTATTCAAATATTCACATTTGATTTTACTGTATTGAAAAATATCAATAAAAAGCATTTTAAAAAAAAAATACTGTATATATATTTTTGTCTTCAGTATTAGAATGTTCTTATTTTTACAATTATTGCCCCAATAATAATTTAATACTTATGGCCCATTAAGATATTATTTTTTTGTGAGGGGGACATAACTGCCTGGATAGATAACATACAACATACAGTGCATGTGTTGTAAGGGACCTCTATGATTCTGCCAGTTTTTCTGATGTATTTCCAGCACCATTGCAGGCTATTACATATCACAACTTGCATATATGACATAGAGATGTGCAATTCAATTTCGGACAGAATTTAGATTTTAAATCTGAATTTCAGGTTTTGGATTGCAAAAATTCATGATTTTAGCTGATTTTAAAAACATTTGATCAATTTAAAAAAAAAACAGATCCAAAATCAAAACACTGGGGACAGCATACATCTGTAGTTTGACGTTAAAAAATGGGTACGGCGACCTGCATCCAGTTGTGAGTGAATCTAGTGGATTTCGCATGATTGCATTTTTAAAAATTAGAGGCTTTTACATTATCCCTGATTTGTAAAGATGCAATTTAAGTGGAAAAAAAATAACTTGGTAGCCTGGGCTTCCGCTATAAATAAGCAGGGATCATGGATAACTGAGAACAATTACAGTGAAGAGAGAAATGGGTTATAGTATGGCTAAACCATTCATTAAGCAAAACAGTTTTTCATCCCAATTTCTTATGGATTCTAAGGTTTAGCAGCAGGGGTGTATCTAGGGATCCAAGCACCCCTGGCAATGAAATGGACTGGTGCCCCCTCCTCCCTTATGCAGTTCCCCCAGCAGTAGTCCCCCCTATGCTGCATTTCCCTCAGTAGAAGTCCCCCTACACAGTGCCACCAGTAGTATTCCCCCTTATACATTGCCCCCAGTAGTAGTCATCCCTTATACATTGCCCCCAGTAGTAGTCATCCCTTTACAGTGCCTCCAGTAGCAGTTCCCCCTGTACTGTGCACCCATTAGTGGCCCCCCTATACAGTACCCCTAGTAGCAGGTACCCCCCATAAAGTGTCCCCAGTAGCTTCCACCCCCCTTACATTGCCCCCCATGCTGTGCCAGGCTTACACACACACATAGAAAAAATGAAATACAACTTACCTGATTCCTGCTCCTGATGCGATCGCCACTGTTCACTCAGAGTCTCTTCTCTTGCACTATTGGAGAGAAAGAGGGCCTGATTCAGACCCACTCGCGAGCACTGAGCGCTTGCAAGCGGGTCGATGTTGGCCCAGTGTGCATGCGCACGAGGGTGCCGGCTCCATTGTGCGCATGCGCGAGACCCGGATAGCGATGGCCAAGCCGTCACTCCGAGTCTCGCTATAAAGGGGGCATTCTGGTGATGGTGAGTGACAGCATGCCCCTTTGGTGGGCGTGCTGGGGGTGTGGCTGCCCAGACGGAGGCATTCCCATGGGAATGCCTACCATCTGGGGCCGGCCCCACTGACATCACAAATGATGTCAATGGGAGTGCTCTCGGCTCTGATATAGCCAAAAGCACTCCAGGGCTCGTGGCAATGAGACCCTACCACAAGGGTCTCATCGCAAGTCCGATGGTCACGATGGTCTTGACCATCGCGACCATCTTTTTGGCCGCTTGCTATAGCTGTGGGTGGTAACCCACAGCTATGCGAGCGGCCAGGAGGCCGCTAAAATAAAACAGAGGGACGGTCCTGGTTCAGATCGAGCACTCTGTCAGAGCGTCCGGCTCTGAATCAGGGCAGAGCTCATGAGTGAGCTCCAGCTGGCTCCCTCCATGGATGACACAGCAGCCAATGAGAGCCTTTCTGACTCTCATTGGCTGGCTTCTATAACAAACACACAGCCGCCACTGGCGGCTGAGTGTTTGTAAACTGTGTAGGGCAGACCGATCTCATGGTCTGCCCTACACTTGTGGGGCCGGGGGACTAGCGGGGTTAGTCGACCCGATGGCTGCTGGTGACACTGCCAGATGGTGCCCCCCCTTTGGACAGCGCCCTGGTGAGTGCCATCCTGGCCAATAGGTAGATGCGACCCTGCTCAGCAGGCAGGAGCCACTCTGTGAATGTGCAGACCGGGCTGCATTACACCAAAAGCCACAGTATGTAAATGACATGCCGCTGGTGTCTGGGGACAGCAGCAGAGAGCATTACAGAAAATAGGGGTTCAGCCCTATGTTCTGAGCATGTGGAAGCTAGTGTCCATGTCCTTGGAATAATTTTGAGGTAGGTTGAAGGTTACTCCACTGTCCGATGGTCATGCATTTGGTCTGATGCTGCATCTTTGGATGTAGCAGTATATCAGAGAAGCTGGCAGTGTGCGCCTTTTTACTTAAGATGCCGCCTGCGGTTGTTACATATTTTACACACAGCCGCCTGTAGCAAAAATCTCTAAATCAGGCCCAGAGACCTCATATATGTTGTCTCAAATTACAATATGTTCCTGCATATTCCTGATATCAGAGTAGATCTGCACCACTCCCCTATTGAACAGAGCCACGTAATATGTCTTATCTTTATCTACATAATAAGCAAGTAGTGACCCTTTTCCACCAAAATCCCAGGTCTGACATGGGATTTTTTCCTAGGAGACTTTTCCACTGAGACACTACCCAGGTTGACACAGCAATAACCCGGGTATTTTGACCAGTGGAAAAGGGGTATAAGTGTGTCTGTCTGTCTGTGTCTGTTTGTTCTTTATGCATGCCCAGAGTGTTAAGCCTAGCTTCACCATATTTGGCATGGTGGTGTAATTTGACCAGGATTAGGTTTTTTCCTTGGTTTCAACTTCATCAAGGCCACACACTGTCACACAATCCCTAAATATGGGGACACTCATAAATTACATAGGTTCCAGGGCTGGCTCCAGTGGAATTTGGCAGTCTGCCAAAAATCTGTGTGAAAGCTTTAAAAGTATAATTTTACCCTCACAGTCTGAGGAAGTGTCAAACTTTATGACTTATGCAAGTTCATATTAAATCCAGAGTTAGTCCTTTTTAAAGTGACCATATACATTAGTCAGCCCTCTGTGTTTGCATGCAAGGGCATAACTAGAACGTTGTGGGCTACATAGCAAGATCTTAAAAGGCCCCCCTAGAGGTAAAAAAAACACATACATTTTCACAGAGCCCATTCATGTTTTGCTACACAGATCCTACTCAGGTTATGCCCCACAGTAGTACCCATTATACATATTATTCCACGCAGTAGTTTTGCCCCTTATACATAATGCCACACAGTAATGCCCTTTTCACTACACAGTAATGTCCCTTACACATTATACCACACAGTAATACCCTTTACAGATTATTCTAAATAGCAGCAGTGCCCCATATAACACGTTATTCCATACAATAGTGCCCCTTACACATCATGCCACACAGAAATGCCCCTTACACATTATGCCTCCCCCAGCAACTCACCTCTGTTTGTCCCTCCAGCAGCCTCTTGTCTCCTCCTGTGTGCCAAAAGAAGTCAGCAGGTGTGGATTTGGTGCTGGGCCACCAGATAATTACAGCTGGTACACCAGCAGGTAGCAGCAGACTTGGTCAGACAGCACTGGTGCAATTTGAATTTGGAGCTGGTCACAAGCCAGTCAGAGCTTGCGGACCAGTTGCCAATCAGGAGCCACCACCTCAAGCTCTGATTGGCTCACGAATGGCGGCACTGTCATTCCATGTCTGTCTGCTAGTGCACCAGCTGATGGGCCAGCACCAAATCAACTTCACTGACACCTGGGCACTCCTCATAGCCCTGACTAGACTGGCCCACCTTATGTGCGTGATGGGGTGCAGGGAGAACAGTTGGTCACAGAGGCAGCTTGGGCACCATAGCAGTAGCACCCCTTTCACCCATGGTAGTTACCCCACTGTTTGCATGCATGTTAGAAAACAGTGGGGTCCTTTTCAGGGTCAATGGTATGGGGTTATAGGTGAGGACAATGGAATGTGGTTATAGGTGAGCACAATGGAATGAGGTTAAATACAAGGACAATGGAATGAGGCTATATATGAGGACAATGGAATGAGGTTAGGGCACCACAGACGGTGTAATAGTTTAGCGTTACTGCCTCAAAGTGCTAAGGTCATGGGTTTGATACTCTGGTTTCCTCCCACAGTCCAAAAATATGCTGTCAGGTTAATTGGATCCCACAAAAATTAACCCTATTATGTGTGTGCAAATGTCATAGGGAACATAGATTGTAAGCTCCACTGGAGCAGGGACTGATGTGAATTGCCAAATATTCTCTATAAAGCCCTGCGGAATATTTGTGCACTATATAAATAACTGGTAACGATAATAAAATAATGAGGTTATGTATGAGGACAATGGAATGAGGTTATATACGAGGACAATGGAATGAGGTTATATATGAGGAAAATGGAATGAGGTTATAGACAAGTACAATGGAATGAGGTTATTTACGAGGACAATGGAATGAGGTTATAGACAAGTACAATGGAATGAGGTTATTTACGAGGACAATGGAATGAGGTTATATACGAGGACAATGGAATGAGGTTATATAAATGAGGATAATGGAATGGGGTTATAGGCGAGGGCAATGGAATGGGGTTATACATGAGGACAATGGAATGAAGTTATAGGTGAGGACAATGGGATGGGGTCATAGGCGAGTACAATGAAATGAGGTTATATAAAAGGACAATGGAATGAAGTTATTTATGAGGACATTGTAATGAGGTTATAGGCGAGTACAATGGAATGAGGTTATATATGAGGAAAATTTAATAAGGTTATATATGAGAACAATGGAATGGGGTTATTGGCGAGGACAATGGAATGGGGTTATATGTGAGGACAATGGAATTAGGTTATATATGAGGACAATGGAATGGGGTTATAGGCGAGGACAATGGAATGGGGTTATAGGTGAGGACAATGGAATGGGGTTATAGGTGAGAACAATGGAATGAGGTTATATACGAGGACAATGTAATGGGGTTATAGGCGCGGACAATGGAATGGGGTTATAGTTGAGGACAATGTAACGAATAAAGTATGTAGGTGTATTTCAGGGTCCAATATTCAACCTGGGTAATGCCGGGTATCCCAGCTAGTACATAATAAGCAAAAGTATTAAGAATAATATTAGGGAGAACAATGTTGGCATATTTCTGTGTTACTGCTTAGGTATAACTACAGTGTATGTATTATGTAAAGAAGAATAGCAGTGAGGGCTCAGAAAAGAACTTATTGGAGGAGTAAACAGATTTGATAAGTGGATTTTTCAGACGTTACTATTTCAGGTGCTAGTATAAAAGGTAACACTACAGATTAGTGAAATATAAAGGAAATGACACAATCAGAGAAAAAAACATTAAATTGTCACATTACAATAAGACTTACTTTGTTCCAAGCTGCTGCTATGATCTCACCTCTACCCTCTTCCTGCCCCTTGGCTGAATGTCTGTGGATATTCTGTATACTTCTATATATACATATCCTGGTGTCTGAGCAATCACCTTCCAGGGTTTGCTCTTAGCTGCTGTCACCCAGCTGACTATCCTCAGCTGACATTGATCAGGAGATAGGAATTTTTCATATTAATTATAGATTTTATTACAACACAATCTATACAATGGTCAGCACCAAGCCCTCCGTGTACATTTGGTTTGGTGTCTATAATCAGTTTAGCTCTATAATTATACAATGACAGTATTAGTGTTGCCAGCCACATACATTGCCATATCACCGTCTATTACATATTATTATAAGTACAACATTTTGTCCCATGCCAGCATAGGAGATCCTTGCCAACTTCTGACAGAGCCATAGATGTTCACAATATGCCAACATCACTATATATAGCTTCATGTGACAGTGTAACCATGTACAGGCATATGTACAAAGCACATATGGTGTAGTGATTAGCATTACTGCCTCACAGCACTGAGGTCAGGGGTTTTGATTCCCACCACGGCCCTAACTGTGCGGAGTTTGTATATTCTCCCTGGGCTTGTGTGGGTTTGCTCTGAGTACTCCGTTTTCCTCCCATACTCCAAAAATATACTAGTAGGTTAATTGGCTCCCAACAAAAAAATAACCCTAGTGTGTATGTGTATGTAAGTGTATGTGTTGTGTGTGTGTATGTATGTGTGTATATATGTGTGTGTATGTGTTTGTGTGTATGTGTGTAGGAATCATCATTCCTGGACAAGGAATGATGATGATTGTTCAATTTTTGGCTGGAAAAATCTGAAGTTGGCAGGAAAATCTGAACTAATCTGAACCTGCTCATCTCTAGTTAGAGTTAGGCACTAAGGGGAGGGTTAGAGTTAGGCACTGGGGGGATGTTAGGGTCATGCTTCAGGGAGGGAGGGTTAGGGTAGGGACAGGGGGAAGGTTAGGATACCAACCAACACAGTGTTGGTATTCTAACCCTGTTGGGATGCCAGCATCGAGAATCAGACCGTCAGGATCCTGAATGTCTTCATCCCATATGTATTCCATATGCCACTTACCTCCTAGATAACAGACCCTCCATTCCAATGGCAGGGCATACCTTCATAACTGCAGACCACCAAACCCGGGTCCAAGGGGTGCCACTCATAGTAGAGCTAAGAGTGGGCTACAAAGCACCTGAATTAAAAAAAAAATCACCCACAGAGAGGCTATTGGCCCACCAGGATAGTTCACTATGAGTCCTATGGCCAATCCTGGTAATAACTTGTAATAAATAAATAAATCCATCCCTCGGGGTGGACATATCCCTACAAGAGATCCCATCCTCCCAATGCCCTTTGTACTCCTTTGTTGGAGCAGGAGTGGCATTAAAAGATTAAAAAATTCACATACTTTAAAATAGAACTGTTAATAACTGTATGCACTAGCATCACACAGAGAGCAAAAGGTGGGCAGGTAAACAGGTTCCAGCTATAGTAAAAGGATTAGTACAGCTGATGATGTCAATGCGTTTCATCTCTCGATCATAGAGACTTTTTCTATGATTGAGAGACAAAACGTGTTGATGTCATTAGCTGTACTAATCCTCATGCTGTAGCCGGAACCTGTTTACCTGCCTGCTTGGAGAAATTAGGTAACTAGCTGACCGCACATCCAGCTGGAGAAGCTTCCTACATACGGAGCCCCGTGCCTTCATACATCCCATGGTGGAAAGGCTTTCCTTCTACCCCGCTTACACCTGTTACATAAGGAGTGGGAGTGCTGCACCGGCCGCTGGTAATACTGCGGGGATTGGAGTTTTCAGCACATAGAGGAACAGCTGCAGTTCTGTCCCTTGATCCCATTACCATCTCTCCCAAGCATGGCTAACATAACCAAATATATGTGCAGGGACACCAGCACAGACAAGAAAGGATCTGTCTACCTACAGGTAGTAATTTAAAAAAGGCTACATTTGTTAATTTAATATATGGACATAAGAAGTGCATTAATTATTAGGCATACTGGACATGCCTATTAGGAACCTCTAATAAATGATTCCAACTACCAAAAACACTATTATCCCTGACTTGAACTGACTTTTTATCGAGCTTCTTTATAAATATCTACATTGTATATTTATATTTTGCATGTTACTAATATGTATCATTGTGTCTATTAATGTTGTCAGATTATTTTTATATGTCAATTACTTTGTATCTATTTTTATCAAGACTGTTATGAGTGAAACTATTTCCTTAATTGATTCAGTTGTGTATTGACACTCTATTTCTCATCAACATATCACGTTACCCAGTGTTTAGTGCAGTGTCCTTTTTGTTGTTAGGGTTTAGTATAACTATCTTAACTCATTCCAGCAAGGATCCCAATGATGCACTAATGGGATATACAGTTGCTGGCAAGAACATGGTCAGGTCCCATAGCAGAGGTCTGGTTCATAAAGCAGGCAGTTGGTATTGTGAGCAGTCAGAGAGAAATATCAGGGCATTTTAGCCAGAATCCTTACACAAAAGACTATTACAAGATGGTGGAGCAGCAGGTGGTCTTAGACAGAGTAGACAATCACCTAGCATTGAGCGCTTTATACAGCTGGAGCCACTGTAACAATAAATGGTTGAACTGACATGCATTATCAGTTCAGACCTTGAAATACCTGCTCAACACTGACAACAAAGAGTTCCCTGACAATGTTTACATGTGTCCCAATTATGTGAAAACAACCTCACCTAAACTTTCCTTCTCCCGATCCACCTCACCAGACATAAAGAAGCACAAGTCTTCCATAGGCAAAAAAAAACTAATGAACACATTCTCATGTGCAGTACTAGAAAACATCTCATACACAAAACCATGGACACGTGTCCAACTACACAAGCACTTTAATTATTTTACACTATGTGGCAGATATATACTATAGTTGTATGCACATTGGCTGTGTGTGGATATGCGCCTGGGTGCTGAGTTGTATGCATTTATTTTTTGTTTTTTAGCCATCATCACTATCAGCGTGCACTTGCACAAGCCCTATCCTTGGTACTTTCAGGCAGATAACCTCAACAGACCCTCAATAAATTTAGCCTATGAATGAATACCTCATCACCAGCCAGTTCCATCCCTTTAGCCACAAATGGAGATTTGACTAAGTTGTGTATGACTGGGATTCAGCCATACTGTACAGGCACTGGACTGAGGGGCAGAGACGGCTTGTGGTGTAGTGGCACCCTGTGCCATTATTTTATATCACCCCAGCCCTTCAGCTCACGGTGAAATTAGGGTGTTGCCTAATTCACATAGATCATTTTGGGAGCATGCCTGTATGGCATACCTCCTGTTTTTAGTCATGCTGGGGGCAAGCCCAGTACTCTGTTAGTAGCTGGGCTGCCCCCAGCCATCTCGCTGCACCGAATGGATGCCACGCACATGCACACGCCATCAATTCAACTTCACCAGCACCACTGCTCTCTGCTTAGCAAACAAGAGTTGTGGTGGTGCGTATCCCCAACCTCCCAACCACTCGTGAGACACTTCAGCCCATTGGTGGTACAGTAGGCAGTGCCTGAAAAATATGATTGTTCCACTGAAATCGGGACAGATGGGAGGACTGTGCTTCTATGGGATGGCACCCCTGTTTGACCGTACTGGTAAAACGCCCCTAGAGTCACCCCTGCTGAGGGGCATACAGTATGCTGTGCAGAAACAAACAAATATCTGTCCACATAATAAACTCTTCATTAGCTCCTATGTAACTGAGTCTAAGTCAGACCTGTAGACACTCAAATACTGTTTGGTGCATCTTTAGACGCAACCATCGGAGGCACCATCAAACCTTCCATGCTAGGCAAGATCTGTCAACAGAGTATGGCCTCCAATGTGAGTGATACTGCATCGGAGTTTGCAGCCATTTCTGCGTCATGCCCGTGTCATCTCCATAACACACCCTTAAAACGGACCATCTCTGTAATTCTGCATAGCCACCTCCCTCTCACTCACACCACCTGCGCACTTTTTCAGGGCGCATGCACAGTGCAAATTAGACGCAAGCGCAGAAGAAAAACTCGCACAATTGTGCCCGGCATTGCTTCTGGCTCAGAATCAGGCCCTACATGTTATATACTACTATAAGGTGTCTCAGACTGAGCTATACTGTAGATTTATTAAGCTCTGCACCCATCATTCAAAGTGAACTTTCAGCGCTGTTTATTTTTGTTCATCGTTCTCTTAATGATCTTCATCTGCCCCATCCAGTACCCGCGTTAATCGTCACTGTTCTATATGTGTCTTGGCGCTTTGACATATATTCTGAAGCCTCTGTTATTCCCATAATAACTAACAATGCTTATAATGACATTGTGTTTAAGATTACAACATCCTTCACCCTCTTTATACACATGGCATCCTCACTAATCCACTCAAGTCTAATTAACACTAATTTCTTTCTTTCTTGCCATATTACCTTTATAGCAATATCAGCAAGAAAGAAAAAGCCCTACATACATAATGTACAGTAATTAGATCAATGCGTCTATTAGGTCTCTACCTATACAGTGGGAAATTTGCTCATTCAAGTTCATGTATATTGGGAAATGACAGGGACTTGATGTGTTCGAGGAAGGACCCTAAATGTGTGTCAGGACTTCGACTATTTTAATACATAAAGATAAACTACACTTGCCAAAGTTCCATTGTGGTAGTTGGAGGATCTATCCTGGTTGCTGGCGTTCTTCACATGCTGTGCGCAGAGAGTTAAAGTGATCATCTGTTTCTTAGGTGTCGACAGGTTATTGGATTCCATGATTGCTTATTATTCCAAACCTGATTCTATTTGGGTCACTTGTTCTGAACTTCCTATGGATCACAGACCTCTAGTATAAAGCCTGTTACCAGGGCCGAAACTAGGATATCTGTCACCCGGTGCAAGGCAGCAATTTTGCGCCCCCCTCCTTTCCCGTACCAGGATTTTGTCCTTGCTCCTCCATAAGGTAGTGCATTACTCAGACGTCCCTGGTTCCATGCTCGTTGCCATGGGGTTCCATGCTCGTTTCCAGGGGGGTTTGAATGGAGAAGATGCAGCTCTCAGCATCCTCTCCCTGCAGCGCCAGCGTTCCCGGCACTTCCGGGAACGCTGTGTGCATTGCGCTCAGCTAACAGACACTAGAGGTCCAGTAGGACCTCTAGCATCTGTCTCTTCCTTGGCGGCGGCCATTTTTGGATGGCCGTTTTCAGCAGAGTCCATGCGGACGGCTAGTCCGCATGGAATCTGCTGAAGACGGCCATCCAAAAATGGCCGCCGCCAAGGAAGAGACAGACGCTAGAGGTCCAGTAAGGACCTCTAGCATTAGTCTCCTCTTTGGCGGTGGCCATTTTCAGATGGCAGAGTCTGCATTTTCACCCCCCTGCAATTCCCTCCCGGTGCACGTGCACCTCTAGCCCCCCCTAGTTGCGGCCCTGCTGTTACTAACTATGCCTCATTGTCTGTGCAACGTTACTTTCAGGTCTTCCTTGGCCTCCTGCCAGATCCCCGCTTGCCTGGTGTACGATGTGGACCTTGCTACATTCCTGTTAATGTTCCAGTTCAAGTTCTGGTACAGGTTATCAGCTGCACTACAGACCTCAGCATTGTCATTGTCTTTCCATTGTTATCCTGCTCTATTACTGCTGTTCCATTCTACGCTACACTATTTGATTTACTTGTTATAATTGACTCATACGGACACTGGGGTTACTTCTTCTACAGTTGTGAACTGCACCGTTACAGTCTATCCTCATTGGAACCCCATCACATCGCAGGGCTCAACCCTGCTCCAGACCTTCATTACGCCGCAGGGCTCAACCCTGCTTTGGACCTTCATCCTGCTGCAGGGATCAACCCTGCTCCGGACCTTCATCCTGCCACAGAGCTCTACCCTGCTCCAGACCTTCATTATGCCACAGGGCTCAACCCTGCTCCAGACCTTCATCCTGCCGCAGGGCTCAACCCTACTCCAGACCTTCATTACACCACAGGGCTCAACCCTGCTCTGGACCTTCATCCTGCCACAGGGCTCTACCCTGCTCCAGACCTTCATTATGCCACAGGGCTCAACCCTGCTCCGGACCTTCATCCTGCCACAGGGCTCTACCCTGCTCCAGACATTCATTATGCCACAGGGCTCAACCCTGCTCCAGACATTCATCCTGCCGCAGGGCTCAACCCTGCTCCAGATCTTCATTACACCGCAGGGCTCAACCCTGCTCTGGACCTTCATCAAATCACAGGGCTTAACCCTGTTCCAGACCCTCATCACGTCTCAGGGCTCAAACCCATTCCAGACCCTCGTCATGTCTCAGGGCTCAACCCAGTTCAGGACCTTCATCTTGCTGCAGGGCTCAACCCTGTTCCGGACCTTCATTACACTGCAGGGCTCAACCCTGCTCCGGACCTTCATCCTGCCACAGGGCTCTACCCTGCTCCAGACCTTCATTATGCCACAGGGCTCAACCCTGCTCCAGACCTTCATTACACCACAGGGCTCAACCCTGCTCTGGACCTTCATCAAATCACAGGGCTTAACCGTGTTCCAGACCCTCATCACGTCTCAGGGCTCAAACCCATTCCAGACCCTCATCACATCTCAGGGCTCAACCCAATTCAGGACCCTCATCATGTCTCAGGGCTAAACCCTGTTCAGGATCTTGATTGCATCTCAGGGCTTAACTTCGTTATGGATGTTTTTACATCTCAGGGCTCAAACCTGTTCCGGACCTCCATCACGATACAGGGCTCAACCCTGTTATTGACCTCCATCCTATCCTGAGGTTCTAGCCTTGTTTCGGACTCAGGGTTTCACCCCACTCCAGTTCAGTGTGTACTTTGAACTTCGTTTCTTACAGGGGCATAACCCTGCACCTGTTAGTGCATGTCATGAACTTTGTGTTGTTGAGATTTAATGTGGAACTTTGACAGTTTTTGTACTTGAATAAATTCTATGTACTTTTATTCATAGCCTGCATCTGCAATCTGATATGTAGTGAAAATGGCTTTGGCATCTTAGTTCCCGCAGCCATTCTTCACGACCGTAGGGTTACTCAAAACTGCGATAAGCGAATGATCTGTGAATGATGCTGTATCTGTGTGTGCAGATACTGGGATTTACAAAGTTGCAGGTGGGCGTCTCAGTACATTCCTTGCAGTCTGTGACATTTGCATATTTTCCCACAGAAGCTGCATACGGAATCGCGTCCATCTCTGGTCAGTACACCTGTGACTAAATGATCAGTACACCTGTGAATAAATGGTCAGTACACCTATCACTAAATGGTCAGTACACCTGTAAATAAATGGTCAGTACACCTGTGAATAAATAGTCAGTACACCAGTGACTAAATGGACAGTACACTTTTGAATAAATGAGCAGTACACTTGTGATTAAATGGCCAGTACACCTGTGACTAAATGGCCAGGTCACCTGTGAATAAATGGTCAGTACACCTGTGACTAAATGGTTAGTACAACTATAACTAAATTGTCAGTACACCTGTGACTAAATGATTAGTACATCTGTGAATAAAATATCAGTACACCTTGTGAATAAATATTCAGTACACCAGTGAACAAATGGTCAGTACACCTGTGACTTAATGATCAGTACACCTGTGAACAAATGGCCTGTAGTCAAATGTGACTAAATGATCAGTACACCTGTGAATAAATGGTTAGTACACCTGTTACTAAATGGGCAATACACCTGAGAAAGAAATGATCAGTACATATGTTAATAAATGGTCAGTACACCTGTGACTAAATGGCCAGTACACCTGTGACTAAATGGTCAGTACACCTGTGATTAAATGGCCAGTACACCTGTGACTAAATGGCCAGGTCACCTGTGAATAAATGGTCAGTACACCTGTGAATAAATGATCAGTACACCTGTAAATAAATTGTCAGTACACCTGTGAATAAATGATCAGTACACCTGTGAATAAATAATCAGTACACCTGATAAATTGCCTATGGTGTGTTTTTAAACATACATGTAGTTCTCAACTCACTGCGGAGGGTAAACAAAAAACATTAATTTACCATTCTAATTAGTGTACTCTCACGCATTTTCCCAGCGTTGTTGTCAATATTTTACTTTCCCACTGACAGGTTCTTCCTCTTTCAACATCATATGATATAAAAACAATAAGCCTTAAAACTACATGACATAGTATTAGATACTGAACAGAAGTTTTTGGGTGTTTATGAACAATGCATACATAAGCCATGTGACTCTATTTCATGCTGTTTGAATAGACCTGTGCCTGTGACATCACTAAATTAAATGACATAATGGTATTGTTTGTACTGTTTGCTGTGCTTTGTTCACATGCATATATAAGCCATGCAGTGATCTGCAAATTGAAAAATTTGAAATGTTCCATTTAGAGAAGAGCAACCAAATACTGTTGCTGCAGCTTCTTCAGCCAGTCATGATGAAGACACTAGTACTTCAACATCATCTACTAAAGTCGATGCTCAAGGTTCTAGCTATTATTTTCTAAAAGGTGCTAGTTAAATGTTAAGTAGAATCTAATTGGATGCTATGGGCAACATCTCCGCTTCTAAAAACTCTTACTTTAATAAATATACCCCTAAGTGTGCCCACGAGTTTTATGTGTGAGTCTGATCTTTCTGATACTGTTGTACTCACAGATAAACTGCCTTCCATCATTTCTGCTCCCTCTGCAAATGTAGGGATAAGCAGCACAAATATAGCTTATGACATAGAAATTGAGGATGCCACTGAGGAAGTGCAAGAGGATGAGGGGGATATTTGTGTAGCTGACGCTGGTGCTAATGAGGATGTTGAGCATGAGGATGTTGTTTTTGTAAGCCAGGCACCAGTGGAAGCAGCTCTTGGCCATGATAAGAGGAAGGCCCTTGTCAAGCCAGGGATTAGGACAAATTAATGCAGCTCTTATGTGTTTAATTATTGTTACTCAATTCCTGACAACAATTGTCAAGCCATTTGTAGCATTTGTAAAACCACAATAAGTAGAGGTAGGGACCTTAACCATCTAGGAACCTTCACCCAGTTACATAATTTGCAGCAAATTCATGAAAAGTTTTCAACATCAGAAACTGGTGCTAAAAATTAATAAGCAGACCATCATCAGCTAGCTCCCTTCTTTCAAGTTCAACTTGATCCCAGCACATGAAATCTCTACCACCAACAGCTTCATCCTCAATATCCACAGTAATGATCAGCGGTAGTCCTGCATCCAATATGTTAAGGCTACTGTAGGTGACTCCTTCCCTATCCAGGATTCCTTAGAAGAATCCTTCAGTGCTAGGCCTTCTGCTGCTGCTGGGGATGGATCTTCATCCAAGAAGGGGAAGACTACTACTTTTTTTAAAAACAATTGACTGTGAAACAATCCTTTGCAGGGGAAAGCAAGTAAGACAGCTCTCAACCAGTCACAAAATTGAATATTGAAAACAATATTGTCAACTGTGAGGCAGTCAAAATTGACTGGAAATGAGTGGAAATTAATGTTGTTAAGGTTAATAATACACAAAAACAAAACTGGCCAATGAATTACAAAAAAAGCAGCAAAAATGATCCATTGCACATCTCTAGTATATATATATATATATATATATATATATATATATATATATATATATATATATACAAAACAGAAAAACTTTTGCTATCGGCGCTAACAATAATATACTGCAAATTTATGTGTGTGCAGCAAATAAAACAAAGGGGATTTTTTCATGATTTGATCAAAGCACTTAAGCCTGCAGCCCAGCATCAAGGGACCCCATTTTTCTGCAGGTCCCTAACACTAGCATATATGCCTAGCACATCATTACATTGCAGTTAAATGTACTCACCTCCTAGATACAGAGATACACATATATACAGGGCTGGCTGTTAGCCACACCCAACTAGGCTTTTTATAGCCTTAATTGAAAGCTGCCATGATAGCACAAGGCAAAATTTTGAAACAAAACAGAAAAGAAATATGCCCGCGCTCGGTTTTACCCATATCATACATGGTACCAGCAGCATGGCAATATTAATGCCATATATGTATACAAAACAGAAAAACTTTTGCTATCGGCGCTAACAATAATATACTGCAAATTTATGTGTGTGCAGCAAATAAAACAAAGGGGATTTCGTCATGATTTGATCAAAGCACTTAAGCCTGCAGCCCAGCATCCAGGGACCCCATTTTTCTGCAGGTCCCTAACACTAGCATATATGCCTAGCACATCATTACATTGCAGTTAAATGTACTCACCTCCTAGATACAGAGGGACTCATCTATACAGGGCTGGCTGTTAGCCACACCCAACTAGGCTTTTTATAGCCTTAATTGAAAGCTGCAATGATAGCACAAGGTAAAATTTTGAAACAAAACAGAAAAGAAATATGCCCGTGCTCGGTTTTACCCATATCATACATGGTACCAGCAACATGGCAATATTAATGCCGTATATGTATACAAAACAGAAAAACTTTTGCTATCGGCGCTATATATATAGTGCAATGCAAAAGTATTCACCCCCCTTTGCATTTTTCATATTTTTTTGCCTCACAACCTGGAATTAAAATGGATTGTGTGAAGGTGTGCATCATTTCATTCACAGAACATGCCTACAACTGTGATGTTGTGGGTTTTTTATATTGTGAATCAAACAACATTGAGGACAACATAACAGAAAACTTCGGTGTGCATAACTATTCACCCTCCTAAAGTCAGTACTTTGTCGAGCCACCTTTTGTGGCAATTACAGATGCAAGTCGCTTTGGATAAGTCTCTATGAGCTATATGCCACATCTTGCCCCTGGGATTTTTGCCCATTCCCCAAGGCAAAACTGCTCCAGCTCCTTCATGTTGGATGGTTTCTGCTTGTGAACAGCAATCTTCAAGCCTGAAAACAGATTCTCAATTGGATTGAGATCTTGGCTTTGACTAGGCAATTCCAATACATTTAAATGTTTTCCCTTAAACCACTCTAGTGTTGCTTTAGCAGTATGCTTCGGGTCATTGTCCTACTGGAAGGTGAACCTCCGTCCTAGAATCAAATCACAGGCAGACTGAAACAGGTTTTGCGCAAGAATATCCCTGTATTTAGCATCATCCATCTTTCGCTCGACTCAAATCAGTTTCCCAGTCCCTGCTGCTGAAAAACATCCCCACAGCATTATTCTGCCACCACCATATTTCACTGAGGGGATGGTGTTCTTGGGGTGATGGGATGTGTTGGGTTTGCGCCAGACATAGTGTTTTCCTTGGTGGCTGAATAGTTAAATTTTAGTCTCATCTGACAGAGCACCTTCCTCCATATATTTGGGGAGTCACCCACATGCCTTTTGGCAAACTCACAATGTGTCTTCTTATTTTTATCACTAAGTAATGGCTTTTTTCTGGCCACTCTTCCATAAAGCCCAACTATATGGAGTGTACGGCTTATTGTGGACACATGCACAGATATACCAGTCTCTGTTGTGTAACTCTGCAGCACCTTCAGGGTTACCTTTGGTCTCTGTGCTGCCTCATTGATTAATGCCCTCCTTGCCCGGTCTGTGAGTTTTGGTGGGCAGCCCTCTCTTGGCAGGTATGTTTGGTACCATGTTCTTTCCATTTGATGATGATGGAATTGATGGTGCTCCAGGGGATCATCAAAGATTGGAATATTTTTTTATAATCCAACCCAGAATTGTATTTCTCAACTTCATCCCTGACTTGTTTGGAAGGCTCCTTGGTCTTCATGGTGTGATGCCTCTTGCTTAGTGGTGTTGCAGCCTCTGGGACCTTTCAGAAAAGGTGTGTTTATACTGACAGATCATGTGACACTTTGATTTCACACATATGGACTTCATTTCACTAATTATGTGACTTCTGAAGGTAATTAGTTGCAAATTATTATTTTGAGGGGCTTCATAGTAAAGACTGTGATTTTTTATATATATTTTTCTCATTTCACTTCACCAAATTAGACTATTTTGTACAGATCCATTTCAGATAAAAAAAAAATTACAGGTTGTAATGGTAAAAAGCCAAGGGTGGTGAATAGTTTTGCAAGGCACTGGTACTGTATATATATATAAATACAGTACCAGTGCCTTGCAAAACTATTCACCGCCCTTATAGCATAAACCACACGGGCATTTTACCAAATAAACAACATATGTGCCCACTATAAGGGCGACAGAAATATTTGCCTGTAATCATATGGCTACAAGTTATACATCCCGTGCATTTGTAACAGCCATTATTACTTATACATTTTTGCTCCTTATTTCTCATAGCCAACGTGACATCTGAATGGACTACCCAGTCCTTAATATTCTTGCCTCTCTTGTATAAAACATTTACTAAACATTTACTAAATGGGAATGTTTTATACAAGGGCCCTTGTATTGAATTTTTTATGACATTATTGGACATGTTGCTTAGGAGGAACTATTTCGTCTTTAATGGGCAGTACTTTCTGCAAAGGACGGGATGTGCCATGGGTTCGCACGTAGCACCTACCTATGCCAATGGCTATATGGCGGGTGTGGAAAAAAAATTTCATCAACAGAATGACTAGGGATAGAATCCTGTTTTACAGATGTTATATAGATGATGTGTTGTTGTTGTGGAGAGGGAGTCATAATGAATTTGTAGAACTAGTGGAAGATATCAACAGACAGGACCATCCCATAAAATTTACATATCAGATCAGCTTAGAGGTGATTCCATTTTTGGATGGGACTATTTCAATCAAAAATAATAAAATTTGCACGAGCCTATACTCTAAGTCAACAGATAAAAATACGCTCCTCCGTGCGGATAGCTTCCATCCTAAGGCAACTACAACAGGGTTACCATTTTCACAGCTGCTTAGAATAAAAAGAATTAATAGCAATCCTGAAAGTTTGATAAGAGATTTGGATATTTATGATGAACAAATTTAGAGATAGAGGCTACTCAGAAGAAGTTCTGAAACAGGCATGGAAGAGAGTGGATTTATATTCTAGAACTGAAGCTCTCAACAATACATTAAAAAGAGAATCATCTGACACCCTGAATTGGGTACATACGTATACCACGGCACATAAGAATATTCATTCAAATAGCAGAAAGATATGGCCCATTGTTCAAAAAGATACAGAACTCCCCAGCCTTAAACATACTAGAATTAGGTCTTGCTTTAAGAGAGGCAAGAATATTAAGGACTGGGTAGTCCATTCAGATGTCACGTTGGCTATGAGAAATAAGGAGCAAAAATTTATAAGTAATAATGGCTGTTACAAATGCACGGGATGTATAACGTGTAGCCATATGATTACAGGCAAATATTTCTGTCACCCTTATAGTGGGCGAAAATATGAAATTAGGTATAGGCTCACCTGCTCTAGCACGTATGTTGTTTATTTGGTAAAATGCTGTGTGGTTTATGCTATGTGGTGAAGACCATGTGCTCGTTCAAAGAGCGCATTACTCTCCACAGATCAGCAATTAGATCTGCTATTGGTGGTAAGGGTTTGGAACAACCAATTGCTAAACATTTTCAGGAAGCCAAACACAATTTGTCGAATTTTAGACATATGATTATTGATCACATCCCAGATGATGGAAGAAGGGGTGACTGGCACAAAAAACTGTTGTGTTTGGAAGCCAAGTGGATCCATATTTTGGATACAGTTAAGCCTAGGGGATTAAACGACCAATTAAATTTGAATGTATTCCTATAAGAAGGAGGGGGTTTGAATCTAATTTTTATGAATGTGTAAGTAATGGAAAGATTGATGTCAGTTCTTCTAGCCTGTTAGAGTTATAATGAGGGCAAATTATTTAGTGTTTCTAAACGGATTTATAAGACAGGAGCTAAACTTATTCCTTATATGCAAGATTGTATTTTTAATCTGTTCACTATGTATGTTTTATGTATATTTTATATTTTGCACTATAATGGGGTATTATTGCTTGTTCCCAGCCGACGGGTCTCCATGGTTACCAGGACGCTCACATGTCCAGGGGGCATAACGAGAGGAAACCAGAAGTTGGACATGTACAGTGGAAGGGACCAGGTGAGATCCGATGGCATGTGGAGCAGCAATGGGTATATAAGGTATGTGTTGTTTGTATTTATGTTATAATGTCTGAAGCCTGAAGATGGGCTATTAAAGTCCGAAACGTTGCAAGCTATGGCAGCCATGTAAATTCTTTACAGATTCCTTTGAGTGCTGCACGTGGAAGGTTTTATATATATATATATATATATATATATACACACATATATATATATATATATATATATATATATATAGCACAGAAAAGAGAGGCGGCACTCACAGGTCTTGTAGAAGAAAGAATCACTGACAACTTTGTCTGCCTTGTTCAACAATTCAGTTGGAAATTACTTTTATCAAGAACATAACAAGAAATACAATTGTATATACCTATATACTGGCATGTCTAATATGAAAGGTGCATCACTATGCTCCATGCCACCAGCAGCCCAGAGTGTGAAATCATCCTCGGCCGCTCTCAGAGAGTCCCGACATGAATGCAATGATGTCACCAAAGTGATTTCACATCGTGCTGCCTCGGACCAACAGGCACAGCACAGGGCTGACAGGTCTGGCACCCCCATGGTTTCAGAGGGGATGTGAGGCTTGAAGGTGAAGACTTCACTAATATGCAGGTGCCTGACTATGAACTGCATATGCAGCCAGCACCTATGTGAGTGAAACCATGTAAATAGAGTGAAATATAGGGAAAAACTCAAGAGAAGAGTGATGTAATGTGACCAGTATGGGAATATACCCTCATGTCAATACAACTTACTGGAACCAAAAAAAATGGCTTTAAACTCATGAAAAGACAGAAATGTGTTGGTGCCCTTTCCACCTGCAGCCTATTCTGTTTATAGAGCAGTACCCCTACTGTTTAGAAAGACAATAAATATTAAAAAGTACCAAAACATATATAGGTGCTATGGATGCTCAAAAATTCACAATAAAATATCAAAAGAGCATAGGATAAAAGTCAGTAAGTCCTTTTCTATTCCACTATGTTATTTCAATAAAACATGTCTTAGTAATACAGTACTTGTTTAGAAAATGATGGTATTGTTGAGAAGAGGGAAGAGTCTTCCTATTGATGGGTAGTTTCTTATTATATCATGAGTATTCAGCTCAGAAGTGAATGAAAATAAAAAAAAAGATATAGTTTACCATGTTCTATAATAGATGCTTTATATGACCCTTTATTTGCCTCATATTCTTTGATCAAGAAGATATACATTTATTTTAACTTTGAATTGCGCTTAGCTATTGTAACCGGAAGTTCTGGTGAATGATGCAGCCAAGAGTGGTGAAGAACAAATCCTAAAGTATATCAAAGATACAAAGGATATAATTAAAAAAATGCAAGAAGTCACTTGGAAAGAGGGTATGCTTTTGGTATCTGCCAATGTATCATCTTTATACATGATAATTGAGCATAACAAAGGATTAGAACAGCAGTTTTCAACCGCTGTGCCGCGGCACACTAGTGTGCCGTGGCCAGTTGTGAGGTGTGCCGCAGTGCTGTCAGGAACGGTGGTCACATTTCAGGTCTGTGAACTGGGCAGCGCTGCCGCTGAGCTCCTCTGGGAGACTCAGGCATGCCCGGCTGTAATCTGCATGGATGCGGTGGCGTCACAGGCTACACAAACCGCATTTTCAGCCCACCATACCCAATCCGCAAGCCAGCCCAGCCACTGACTCACCTGCCCACCATGCCCGCTCTGCAGGACAGACAGTCTGCTCTCCTGCCCACTAACATGCTTGTACACTCTCACGCTGCTGACCGCTCTGCACTATCAGGTATGTGGATTCTATTTTCTGTGAGGTCAGACAATATTTTCTTTATTTGTTTGAAAGTGGTTTAGATTTAATTCTGTGGGGCCTATTTATTGTTTTTTTCTGAGAGGAGCAATGTGGGGTTTTTATTTTTTGTTTCTGTGGGGGCCAATGTATGCATTTTATTCCTGTCGGGGCCAATGTTATTTTTTTCTGTAGGGGGCCAATGTTATTTTTTATGTAGGGGCCAAGGTATGTGCCTTTTATTCCTGTGGGTGCCAATGTTGTGTGGATTTTATTCCTGTGGGTGCCAATGTTGTGTGTTTTATTCCTGTGGAGGTCAATGTTGTGTTTTATTCCTGTGGGTGCCAATGTTGTTTGTTTTATTCCTATGGAGGCCAATGTAGTGTGTTTTATTCCTGTGGGTGCCAATGTTGTGTTTTATTCCTTTGGAGGCCAATGTTGTGTGTTTTATTCCTGTGGAGGCCAATGTTGTGTGTTTTATTCCTGTGGGTGCCAAAGTTGTGTGTTTTATTCCTGTGGGTGCCAATGTTGTGTTTTATTCCTGTGGGTGCCAATGTTGTGTGTTTTATTCCGGTGGAGGCCAATGTTGTGTGTTTTATTCCTGTGGAGGCCAGTGTTGTGTGTTTTATTCCTGTGGGTGCCAATATTGTGTGTTTTATTCCTTTGGGTGCCAATGTTGTGTGTTTTATTCCTGTGGAGGCCAATGTATGTGTGTATTATTCCTGTGGAGGCCAATGTTTGTGTGTTATATTCCTGTGGAGGCCAATGTATGTGTGTTTTATTCCTGTGGCTGCCAATGTTGTTTGTTTTATTCCTGTGGCTGCTAATGTTGTGTGTTTTATTCCTGTGGAGGCCAATGTTGTGTGTTTTATTCCTGTGGAGGCCAATGTTGTGAGTTTTAATCCTGTGGAGGCCAATTTTGTGTGTTTTTTCATGGGTCGCGCATGCTGCATCGCCGCATGGTGTGCCTTGGCAGTTTTGAAATCTTGCTTAGTGTGCCTCATGTTGAAAAATGTTGAAAATCACTGGATTAGAAGCTACTAAGAAGTTTTTAACTAAACCAACATTTGTGGACAAATTTTATTTTATTATTGAGGGTATGAATTTTATTATACATAATAATTATTTTTATTTTGAGGGCGATTATTGTTAACAGAAAGTCGGCACTGCTGTGGGGACCAATTTTGCACCGAGCTATGCAAACCTATTTATGGCGGACTGGGAGGATTGCGCCATCTGGGAATGTATGGCTGGGTTGCCAAACTTGGTCCTCTGGTATAAGTATATAGACAACATTATTTTCCTTTGGGATGGTACTAAAGATAATTTGGAATTATTTTGTGAACAAATAAATCAAAATGACTGTAGCATAAAACTTTCATTTGATATTAGTATGGAATCAATTAACTTTCTAGACATTACTATATATCACGAAAAAGGCAGTCTTCAAATTAAAGGTTTCAGAAAGGCCACTGACTCTAATCAATACATAAATAAAAAATTGAACACCATCCAAACTAGCTAAAAGGCATTCCAATAATCCAATTTATAAGATTGAAAAGAAATTGTAGAGACAATAAAATATTCCAATATCAAATGGATGAAATGAGTGAGAGAATTTATAATCAAGGGTTATAATAAAGAAGAAATCACCAAAGTCACACAACTTCCAAGAGAAAATCTTCTTGAAGATAAAATAAGTGAGACAAACGATTGCTCATTCATCACAACATATGGTACAAACAGAAAAAAATTAGAAGCCATTATTGCTACACATTGGCACATATTAAAGCACAATCCTCATTTCAATAACATTTTACAAACTATTCCTAAATTAATTTATAGAAAGGCTGCCAATTTAAAAAGTTAGTTAGGTAGGAGTGCCCACCCAATAATACAAACCAATCCCATTAGATTTAAGGGATTCCACAGATGCTAAACATGCATTATGTGTAGAAATACCCCTAATAATAAATCAAAATACACAAACTTCAAGGTAGAATTTTCCTTTATATGTATACCATGTTCTATAATAGATGCTTTATATGAACCTCTATTTGCCTCATATTCTTTGATCAAGAACATATACATTTATTTTAACTTTGAAGTGCGCTTAGCAATCATAACCGAAAGTGCTGGTGAATGATGCATTTCCGGTATCCTTGTCAGTTCTGGACCAAGTGCAGGAACTAAGAACCATGTGCCAGCTCTCCCCGCCTTGTCTCCCTGGAAGTGCATAATCATTTCTGCTGCCGGAAGTGCATGTTGTGTAGTGCACACTCGGCGTTTTGTGTTGCACTTCCGTCATTGTCAGCAGTCATACCGGGGCCCAGCGTGAGAGCCATATTCCCAGCATGAGTCCTGCTTGCCCTTGTTTCTACTGCAGAACATGCATTATGTGTAGAAATACCCCTAATAATAAATCAAAATACACAACATTGGAGGTTGATGGCAAGAAATATGAAATTCGACAATTCATTACCTGCCACACATGTTGTAATGTAATCTACCTCATAGAGTGCACTTGTGGGATGCATTATGTTGAAAGAACCTTAAGGGCACAAAAAACAAGGATGGCTGAGCATGTGCACAATGTTAAAAAAGTGCTTGAGACACATGGTATCTCAAGCCATTTTAAGACAACACACAACAGCTGTACAAAAAGAATAAAAAGTTCTATTGAAATGGATCAAGGTTAAAGCAATTGGTGAGATGGGGACATTGAAAAACTTTTAGCCAAAACAGAGATGTCTTTGCTCTACAAATTAAATAACATTACTACTAAAAGAATGAACAAAGAAATTGAAATTAAATGGTTTTTATGATATGTATTCTATTAACTGCATTTTATTATTATTTTGTAAAAGTACATTTATTCTTACTGTATAGTTTTTATGTCATTCTTTTTACATCTTATATAATGTTGATAGAGTCTCATCTTTATTGATATTTTATTACACAAGAGATCATTTATTACCTTATATATGCCTTTACCAATGTATTTATATTTATATTTTACTCTCTTAAACATTAAATTCTGGTCTTAAATAAATGTAGGAGGAAGAATGTAATATTATGCATGTGAAGTTTAGTTAAGGAATTTTTACCCCTTTTGTATTGTATTAGATATTTCTGAATTTTAATTTTGAAAAAGAACATGGCCAGAAGTTAATGCACACGTGGCCATGATGATTCTGGATAAAACTGCGGCATATGCTAACCAGAAGTGCACCATTCCGATTCACTTCCGGCAGTAGAAATAAGGGCAAGGAGGACTGATGTGGGGAATATGGCTCCCATGCTGCGCCCCGGTATGACCGCTGACAATGCCGGAAGTTCAACACAATGACAGTGCCGAGTGTGCACTACACAACATGCACTTCCGGCAGCAGGAATGATGATGCACTTCCAGGGAGACAAGGCGGGGAGAGCTGGCACATGGCTCTTAGTTCATGCACTTGGTCCGGAACTGACAAGAATACCAGAAGTGCCTCATTCACTATGCACTTCCAGTTATGATAGCTATGCACACTTCAAAGTTAAAATAAATGTATATGTTCTTGATCGAAGAATATGAGGCAAATAGAGGTTCATATTAAGCATCTATTATAGAACATGGTATACATATAAAGGAAATTTCCTATGGTTTTAAAGGAAATAGAGGGATGGACATAGGGTAATGATGTCACTTCCAGGTTATTTCTGTTTTTTTCTTCTTTCCATTCACTTCTGAGCTGAATACTCATGATATAATAAGAAACTACCCATCAATTGGAAGACTATTCCCTCTTCTCAACAAATAGAAATACCATCATTTTCTAAACAAGAATAACAAAGAAGACATGTTTTATTGAAATAACATTGTGGAATAGAAAATGACTTACTGACTATTATCCTATGCTATTTTGATTTTTCATTGTGAATTTTTGAGCATCCATAGCGCCTATGGCTTATCATACACTGCCCACTATGAGAAGAGAGAACATATAACTCTACACCCAAGTGTACAAAGACAGTGAAAAAAAGTGAAGAAGTACGTATTTGAATAACATAATAAAGAGGAAACATATCCTAACAAACATATAAAAATCTATACAAAAAACATACAAGAAAATATACAAAAGTATGTATAGAATATACATACACAACAGATCCATAATAAAAAATATATAATATGTGAATGAAAAATCCCAAAAATGTTTATGTACAGTAAGTCTTCATTCTATGAATATATATATATATATATATATATATATATATATATATATATCAAAGAAATGGAGGGTACCAAAACCAAAGCGATTAAAATGTTTTAGGAGCAACTATGCACCCAGAAAAACAAATCAAAGGACACCAATAAAACCATGTTTTTCTCTAACATCCATAACACCATGAGTGAATTTTTTAATTATACCACCAAGGATCTATGGCTGATAATCAATACTGATACCAACATTAAATCTTTGAACCAATCATCCGTTATGATGTGCAACAGGAGGGGTAGGAACCTCAGGATACTAATTTTTTGTCTAAAAAACCAAATTGCTACAGGTGTACTGACTGCACAAACTGAAAGCTATATGGAACCGGGCAACTATATAGTACACCCCCATTCAGGTAAACATTTTCCGATAAGACACGTAGTGATTTGTACAAGTAAATATGTGGTATACATGATAAAATGCCCATCTAACTTGGTGTATATTGGCAAGACCACTAGGTTATTCAAGGAGAGAATGGCACAACATTGCAGAGCCAGTAGACAAGCCCTGTCTGGAAAAGAGATCGACCAACCTGTTGCCTGCCACAACAAGGAGAACCAACACTCCCTGGCTACCTTATCCTATAAGATCATTGACTTTGTTCCATTGGACAGGAGAGCAGGAGATTGTGAGAAGCGCCTACTACAATTAGAGACCCAGTAGATTCACAAACTGAACACTGTTACTCCTTTTGGACTTCATGAAACTTTATGTTTTTCTTGCTTTTTTGTGATCAGGCTGAAGAATCTTGAGATGTATTTGTAAAAATATTGGCCTTCTTGTGACTTTTTTATGGATACACATCCCTTATTTTTTCTTATTTTTTTCTTTCTTTTAAAAAAAAAATTTTCTTTTTTTCCTTATTTTTTTTTCATTTGGTTTTTGTCATTTCTAACAGCCTCTTTCTCACATTTTTTTATATCTTACAATTTATCATTGGCAATTACAATATTCTCAGATATTTGAGGTGACAAGCATTCAACATATTTACCTTTCTTATCCACACCAGAAATTTTCTGTGGATGTCTGAATTAGTTACAGCCATACCATATTGTCTCTGCCCAATCTCAGCCGATCTTGGAAGCCAAGCAGTGCTGGCCCTGATTAGTACGAGGATGGGAGACCACCTAGGAAGATTGGGTGCTGTAAAAATATAAAAAAAGATATATACTCGGAAGCACAGGTATTGAGTGGGAAGATATGTTACACATGATCACCCTCTTTTTTGCCAACAGGCATCTCCTTTTTTCCTGTATGGTGGTCATATTTATATATGTTATTACTTCAGACATCATTTGTCACAGCCAATGAGGTTTCAGCCCTACATCTAACTTTTCAGTTCATGATTTAACTAAACTTTCTTTGGACCTTGTACCTATATAAGATTTCTCTTACATCTGTTTGAGCTCTTTTTGTATTACTAGAAGCTATCACATTAGACATGCTGGTATATAGGTACGTACATTTGTATTTCTTGTTGTATTCTTAATAAAGTAATTTACAACTGAAACATTGAAGAAGGCAGACACAGTTGTCAGACTGATTCTTTCTTCTGCAAGACCTGTGAGTGGCGCCTCTCTTTTTCTGTGCTACATGTATGGTTGATCCGAGTTAACATCTAGGGCGGCACCAATGCAAGTAATGTACTGCAGTGCCGGCCTAACTATTATATATATATATATATATATATATATATGTATATATATATAAAATCAGTGTGCAAGGTGCACCTTGGCCAATGAGATAATGTATGCGGTAGCACCTCAGGTAAATGCTCCCAGCAAATAGATCTTTCCATAATGTACTCAGAATGATGTGCATTGTGCCAGAGTCTTTGCTCCATACTGCGTATGCTGATTCTTTATCAACAGAAATATGACGGCACCAGGATTATTTACAGGGGTTTTTTTACGAACGGCTGCCAGCATAGTGGGCTCCCTCATCTGTTAAAATGCTCCTGGTATATATTTTAATATATATATATATATATATATACTCGTAAATTGATCCAATGCACTCTTCGCTGCAGTTGTGGTATAGAAGATCGACAGTTTCTAGGTAGACACGCAATAGGTTGACAGGGCAAAAGGTCAATTGATAAATGGTAAACAGTATAAAAGGATGAGTATACATTATAAAGAACAGTGTAAAATGATCAGTACACATATGAATAAATAGTCAGTACACCTGTGAATAAATGGTCAGTACACCTATGAATAAATGATCAGTACATCTGTGAATACATTATTAGTATACCTGTAAATAAATAGTCAGTGCACCTGTGAATAAATGATCAGCACACCTGTGAATAAATAGTTAGTACACCTGTAAATAAATGGTCAGTGCACCTGTAAATAAATGGTCAGTGCACCTGTAAATAAATGGTCAGTGCACCTGTGAATAAATGATCAGTACACCTGTAAATAAATGGTCAGTGCACCTGTGAATAAATGATCAGTACACCTGTGAATAAATAGTTAGTACACCTGTGAATAAATGATCAGAATACCTGTGACTAAATGGGCAGTACACCTGTGAATAATTGGTCAGTACACCTATGAAAAAAATAATCAGTACATCGGTGAATAAAACAGTCAGTAAAATTGTGAATAAATAATACACCTGTGAATAAATGTTCAGCACACCTTTGACTAATTGGTCAGTACACCTCAGAAGAAATGACCAGTACACCAAAGAATAAATGATCAGTACACCTGTGAATAAATGATCAGCACACCTGTGAATAAATGGTCAGTACAACAGTGAATAAATGGTCAGTATACCAGTGAATAAATGGTCATTACACCTGTGAATAAATTATCAATATACCTGTGAATTAATGGTCATTACCCATGTGAAAAAATTATCAGTAAACCTGTGAATAAATGGTCAGTACACCTGTGACTAAATGATCAGTACACCTATGAATAAATGGTCATTACACCTGTGACTAAATGATCAGTACACCTGTGAATAAATGGTCATTACACCTGTGAATAAATGGTCAGTACACCTGTGACTAAATTATCAGTACACCTGTGAATAAATGGTCATTACACCAGTGAATAAATGGTCAGTACACCTGTGAATAAATGGTCAGTACACCTGGGACTAAATGATCAGTACACCTGTGAATATATGGTCATTACATAAGTGAATAAATGGTCATTACACCTGTGAATAAATGGTCAGTACACCAGTGAATAAATGGTCAGTACACCTGTGAATAAATGATCAGTACACCTGTGAATAAATGGTCAGTACACCTGTGAATAAATGATCAGTACACCTATGACTAAATGATCAGTACACCTGTGAATAAATGGTCATTACACCAGTGAATAAATGGTCAGTACACCTTAAAATAATTGGTCATTACACCTGTGAATAAATGGTCAGTTCAGTTGTGACTAAATGGTCAGTGTAGCTGTGACTAATTGGCCAGTACACCTATGAATAAATGATCAGTACATCTGTGAATACATTATTAGTATACCTGTAAATAAATAGTCAGTGCACCTGTGAATAAATGATCAGCACACCTGTGAATAAATAGTTAGTACACCTGTAAATAAATGGTCAGTGCACCTGTAAAGAAATGGTCAGTGCACCTGTAAATAAATGGTCAGTGCACCTGTGAATAAATGATCAGTACACCTGTAAATAAATGATCAGTACACCTGTGAATAAATAGTTAGTACACCTGTGAATAAATGATCAGAATACCTGTGACTAAATGGGCAGTACACCTGTGAATAATTGGTCAGTACACCTATGAAAAAAATAATCAGTACATCGGTGAATAAAACAGTCAGTAAAATTGTGAATAAATAATACACCTGTGAATAAATGTTCAGCACACCTTTGACTAATTGGTCAGTACACCTCAGAAGAAATGACCAGTACACCAAAGAATAAATGATCAGTACACCTGTGAATAAATGATCAGCACACCTGTGAATAAATGGTCAGTACAACAGTGAATAAATGGTCAGTATACCAGTGAATAAATGGTCATTACACCTGTGAATAAATTATCAATATACCTGTGAATTAATGGTCATTACCCATGTGAAAAAATTATCAGTAATAAATAAATGGTCAGTACACCTGTGACTAAATGATCAGTACACCTATGAATAAATGGTCATTACACCTGTGACTAAATGATCAGTACACCTGTGAATAAATGGTCATTACACCTGTGAATAAATGGTCAGTACACCTGTGACTAAATGATCAGTACACCTGTGAATAAATGGTCATTACACCAGTGAATAAATGGTCAGTACACCTGTGAATAAATGGTCAGTACACCTGTGAATAAATGGTCATTACACCAGTGAATAAATGGTCATTACACCTGTGAATAAATGATCAGTACACCTGTGAATAAATGGTCAGTACACCTGTGACTAAATGATCAGTACACCTGTGAATATATGGTCATTACACCAGTGAATAAATGGTCATTACACCTGTGAATAAATGGTCAGTACACCAGTGAATAAATGGTCAGTACACCTGTGAATAAATGGTCAGTACACCTGTGACTAAATGATCAGTACACCTGTGAATAAATGGTCAGTACACCTGTGAATAAATGATCAGTACACCTATGACTAAATGATCAGTACACCTGTGAATAAATGGTCATTACACCAGTGAATAAATGGTCAGTACACCTTAAAATAATTGGTCATTACACCTGTGAATAAATGGTCAGTTCAGTTGTGACTAAATGGTCAGTGTAGCTGTGACTAATTGGCCAGTACACCTGTGAATAAAAATAAAGAATGTGAATACCAGCGTTAAACAAGATACTAATTTACAGAATGGATGTTAATAACACAAATTTACTATAAACTTTAAAAACACATCTAAATAAAAATACACAAAATGATAAGAAAAATTAATATGAAATAAAAATCAATATAGAAAGCCACATGTTAATGCACAAAACTCATGTCTGATAAATCCTTGTAGGTACTTCCTTCAAAATAATGCACAGTCATATGGGTAGAAATAGTCAATAGGACTAATGTATCCCTTAGGCGAAAGGATTACTGGAAAACTGATGAGGGTTTTGCCACAGTCCCTGGGCACATGCAGTGTCCTGTATAGATGCAGATGGGGATGTCAACCTCCTCCGGATTTTAGGTGGATCACCAAAGTCAACAGGGGTGAAAGTCCAAAGTGAATAAACTCCAATGGCAGGAATGAATAATTCCAGAAGTTCCATAAATCTCAACGTGTTTCACAGTGTGAAATCTGTCCAGCTTCCTCAGGAGCATATCCCAGAATTATCCAAACAGAATTATATATATGCTTTGCAATTAAAAATATGTGTGGCACCTGTGTGGCTAATTAATCAATTAAATCACTATAATAAATATATACACTTAAAAACGACCAACTGTCCATTAAGTAATACAGTCTTTAAATATATAATCAAAAAATCCTACATGTCACATGTCAAATAAACCCAAAATCACAGATATAATACCTTATTGTTAATTCATAGTCAAACATGCACGTCACATGACAAAGGTCACGTGACATGAAAATTGGGCCAAGCAGAGGGAGTACAGATGTGTCCACATACACCTTTCTGAAAACTGTGCCATGGCTCTCAATTTGGCATGACATAAATTCTCATATATTGTCGTGCCGTGCTCTCTGCGGTGCAGCAAAGGTGCAATTCATACTTTCACCACAGGGTGGCCAGTGTATCATGTAATGTAGCACTTAATAGTATTCAACTTATGTAGCAAAGATACAGTAGTGGTCTCCTTTGGATTTTAATAGAGGGCAAACAAGGAGTTTTGAGGAGTGTTTATGTTAAGGTGCAATATGCATTTGCATCTAAATCACTGTACTAGCCACTGAAACACTGTACTAGCACCAAAAAAACTCACTAGGAAACTGTCATCAGTTCCTCAAAAGACTGATTCTGTACTTCCCTCCACCAGTATTGTGGCGTAGTGGGTTTTTTTTGCTCCAAAAATAAATGTATATAATTCAATAATATAATAATATCAATAATATTATTGTAATAACAATAAAACTTTTTTAGAATAATATCATATTTCATCTAGAGCCTGTGGGGATCTGAGTCAGAGAGGACGGCATGTGTGTGTAGTGATTTCTTAGTGTAGAAATTTCTCCCTGAAAATATGGCTCCATATTTCATATACAGTACTGGTTCTAGATATACATTATATTTCAAGAACTGGCCATCAGTAATTTACAGTATGTTAATGTCCTTTTTCAGATTAACCCATTGCTTGTCTCAACACAGAGGGGGGAGGAGGAATTAATTTGTAAAGGCTGCACATTTTCCACAGACAGCAAATCAAGTTTTCATTAGACCTCCTCCTGCGTTTTGTTTTGTTACTACTCATTAATGTTGCCCTTTTTGTATTTAGACACTTTTGTACTTTTGGCCATCCCATCCTCCTAAAATAATACTCATTTTCCATGGTTATAATGTACATTATTTGACCAGTAATGTAGCTAGAAGAAGTATACACAGTATGTCAGTTGCGCTTTCTCTCTCTCTCTCTCTCTCTCTCTCTCTTTCATGTGTGCAGACCCTCGTGTTTTGGTTTTGGACTTTTTCTTAAAATATCATAAAAACAGTTAAAATCACATAAAATTGGCCTGTCTTTGGCCCTCATTCAGAGCCGCTCGTTAGCAGCAGTACGCTCGTTCCGAGCGATGTTTGCACATCTGCGCATGCGTACGCTTTTTAGTACGCATGCGCGAACCAGTCAGTGCGGCCGAAAATCGTTTGTACGCTATATAGCGAGTGCCTGCTATTTTGAGTGACAGAATGAGGCGTATGTGGGTGGTAACAGGGGAAGGTGCTTGAAAATGGGGAGTGGAGATCCGAACGCAGGCGTGCTTAAAGGTCAAAACGGGCGTTTTATGGGTGTGTATATTTAAAACAGCAGCGTCAATGACCACGTCACTTGGTTATTTTATAGCCAGAACTGCTCGCAAATTTGTGGTAGCAAACACCAACCACAAGAATAGCGAGCAGTTCATACGCTGGTCGATGTACTCGATTAATCTAATAAATAGCGGACATGACGTATGGTGCGAGCGGCCAGGGGGCGTTTTTAACAAATAAACGAGCGTATGTTTTGCTCATTCGTTCAGACTTAGAGGTGTGAACAGACTGCAATGTGCGTACGGATCATTTGAATAGCCACCCCTTGTTTTTAAACGAACGACCGCAAATAGCGAACGGCTCTGAATGAGGGCCTTTGTTCCTACAGTATTATTAACCTCAAGAAAATTTATTTCCAGTAATTTCCAATTAATTTTGACCACCTCACAATATTATTTTTTTCATCTAGTTAAGGCCAAAAGGTTGCATCCAGCTAGCTGGCTGACTACGCTAAGTGATACAGTGGACGGCACTAACATGTGGCAGTTCAGCTTCCAATTTCCAACATGGATACAGTGTGTTATATAGTGTGGGTTGGATACACCAATAGTGCTCTTACTAAGACAACAGTGTCGGCAAAGCAGGGTTGCTGATGGTGTCCTCAGTATATGGAATGGCAGTGCTGTGGTACTGGCAGTATCCTCAGTGCATGGTACTGGCATTGTAAGCAGAGCGGGGGTGCCAGCAGTGTCTTTAGTGCAGGTTTGCTGGCTGTGTCGGCAGTGCAGGGGTTGCTGGCAGTGTAATAAGTACATGGAATGGCAGTGCTGTGGAGCTGGTAGTGTCCTCAGTGAAGGGTACTGGCGATGTCGCCAGTGGTGGGGTGCTAGTGGTATCTTTGGTGCAGGTTTGCTGGCTGTGTCGGCAGTGCAGGGGTTGCTGACAGTGTCCTCAGTACATGAAATGGCAGTGCTGCGGTCCTGGCAGTGTCCTTTGTGAAGGGTACTGGCAATGTCGGCAGTGCTAGTGGTGTCTTAAGTGCAGGTTTGCTGGCTGTGTCTGCAGAGCAGGGGTTGCTGATGGTGTCCTCAGTACATGAAATGACAGAGCTGCGGTGCTGGCAGTGTCCTCAGTGTAGGGTACTGGCAATGTAGGCAGTGCCAGTGGTGTCTTTAGTGCAGGTTTGCTGGCTGTGTCAGCAGTGCAGCGGTTGCTGATGGTGTCCTCAGTATTTGGAATGGCAGTGCTGCTGTGCTGGCAGTGTCCTCAGTGAAGGGTACTGGCAATGTCGGTAGTGCTGGGGTGCCAGTGGTATCTTCAGTGCAGGTTTGCTGGCTGTGTTGGCAGTGCAGGGGTTGTTGATGGTGTCCTCAGCACATGAAATGGCAGTGCTGCGGTCATGGCAGTGTCCTTTGAGAAGGGTACTGGCAATGCCGGCAGTGCCAGTGGTGTCTTTAGTGCAGGTTTGCTGGCTGTATCAGCAGTACAGGGGTTGCTGATGGTGTACTTGGTACATGGAATGGCAGTGCTGACAGTGTCCTCAGTGAAGGGTACTGGTGAGGTTGGCAGTGCTGGGGTGCCAGTTGTATCTTCGGTGCAGGTTTGCTGGCTGTGTCGGCAGTACAGGGGTTGCTGGCAGTGTCCTAAGTACATGGAATGGCAGTGCTATGGTGCTGGCAGTGTCCTCAGAGAAAGGTACTGGCGATGTCGGCAGTGCGGGGGTGCCAGTGGTGTCCTCAGTGCAGCTTTGCTGACTGTGTTGGCAGTGCAGGGGTGTTCTCAATGCAAGGTGCTGGCAATGTCAGTAGAGCAGGGGTGCCAGCGGTGTCCTCAGTGCAGGTATGCTGGCTGTGTCGGCAGTGCAGGGATTGCTGATGGTGTCCTCAGTACATGGTATGGCAGTGCTGTGGTGCTGGCAGTGTCCTCAGTGAAGGGTACTGGCAATGTCGGCAGCACCAGTGGTGTCTTTAGTGCAGGTTTGCTGGCTGTTTCGGCAGTGCAGGGGCTGCTGACGGTGTCCTTAGTACATGGAATGGCAGTGCTGCAGTGCTGGAAGTGTCCTCAGTAAAGGGTACTGGCAATGTTGGCAGTGCTGGGGTGCCAGTGGTGTCTTTGGTGCAGGTTTGCTGGCTATGTCGGCAGTACAGGGGTTGCTGATGGTGTCCTCAGTACATGGAATGGCAGTGCTGTGGTGTTGGCAGTGTCCTCCGTGTAGGGTACTGGTGATGTAGGCAGTGCCAGTGGTACCTTTGGTGCAGGTTTGCTGGCTGTGTCAGCAGTGCTGGGGTTGCTGATGGTATCCTTAGTACATGGAATGGCAGTGCTGCGGTGCTGGCAGTGTCCTCAGTGAAGGGTACGGGTGATGTCGGCAGTGCTGGGGTGCCAGTTGTATCTTTGGTGCAGGTTTTCTGGCTGTGTTGGCAGTGGCAGGAGTTGCTGACGGTGTCCTCAGTACATGGAATTGCAGTGCTGCATTGCTGGCAGTGTCCTCAGTGTAGGGTACTTTCGATGTAGGCAGTGCCAGTGTTGTCTTTTGTGCAGGTTTGCTGGCTGTGTCAGCAGTGCAGGGGTTGCTGGCAGTGTCCTAAGTACATGGAATGGTAGTGCTGTGATGCTGGCAGTGTCCTCAGTGAAGGATACTGGTGATGTCGGCAGTGCGGGGGTGCCAGTGGTGTCCTCAGTGCAGGTTTGCTGACTGTGTTGGCAGTGCAGGGCTGTTCTCAATGCAGGGTGCTGGAAATGTCGGCAGAGCAGGGGTGCCAGTGTTGGCCTCAGAGCAGGTTTGCTGACTGTGTTGGCAGTGTAAGGGTGTTCTCAATGAAGGGTTCCGGTGGTGTCGGCAGAGCAGGGGAGCCAGCAGTGTCCTCAGTTCATGTGTGCTGACAGTGTCTGCGGTGCAGGGGTGCTGGTGATGTCCTCAGTGTGGGAGTGCCAGCAGTGTTGGCAGTGTGGGGGTCACTAACGTTGTCCTCATTACATGGGGCAGCAGTGCAGGGGTGCTGGCAGTGTCGGCAGTGGTGGTATCAGCAGTGGGGGATGCTGCCAGTGGGGTGCCGGCTGTGTCAGCAGCAAGGGTGCTGGCGGTGTCATGCAGCGGGTGATGACGGGCGCCATCTTCTTTTGCTTCCTGTGTGCATATTAAATGGGCTTATATGCATTTGCTGCTAAATGACCATACTAGCCGCTGAAACACTGTACTAGCACCAAAAAAACTGTCACTAGGAAACTGTCATAAGTTCCTGAAAAGACAGATTATGTACTTCCCATCCACCAGTATTTTGGTGTAGTGGTAAAGTCACTGCACATCACACTTGGCAGTTAGGGTTTGAATCCCAGTGTAAACATTTTTTTATTTTGCTCCAAAAATAAATTCAATAACATAATAATATCAATAATATTTTTGTAATAATAATAAAACTTTTTAGAATAATATCATATTTCATCTAGAGGCTATGAACACCGTGTACACCATGTGGGGATCTGAGTCAGTGAGGATGGCATGTGTGTGTAGAAATATCCCCCTAAAAATATGGCTCGATATTTTATATACAGTACTGGTTCTAGATATACATTATAATTCAAAAACTACCCATCAGTAATTTACAGTGTGTTCATGTCCTTTTTCAGAATAACCTTGCCCATTGTTTGTCTCAACACAGAGGGGGAGGGAGAAGGAATTCATTTGTAAAGGCTGCACTTTTTACACAGACAACAAATCAAGTTTTCATTAGCCCTCCCCCTGTGTTGTTACTACTCATTAATGTTGCCCTTTGTGTATTGAGACACTTTTGTACTTTCGATCCCTACCATCCTCCCAAAACTGTACTCATTTTCCATGATTATATTGTACATTCATAGACCAGTAATGTAGCTCAATGTTTGTTTTCCACTTTGTTATTACAGTAAAGTATATATATATATATATATATATACTTGATAGCCCCCCCTAATTTGTTGCCCAGGAACCCCCACAACATCCCTTTTTTTATAAACGTTATATTGACGACATTATTATTATCTGGAAGGGGGATGAGAAGGTTTTAAAAGGGTTTTTTAATCATATTAATAACAATGATTTTAATCTCTTATTTACTTGAAATGTACAGAAGGAGGAGATCGAATTCCTAGACATAGTTTTAGAAGGTAAAGGAAAGGAAATTGGGACTAAGACGTTCATTAAAACAGTCGACACCAACAGTTACCTTCACTATAAAAGTGGACATGTCAGAAAATGGAAAGATAATATTCCTTACTCTCAGTTTCACCGTATAAAGAGAAACTGTTCTGATACAGGGGTCTGTTCGCAGCAATTAGATATTTATTCTGAAAGGTTCCGCGAACGAGGTTACCCCGAGAATCTAATTGCTCAAGCTAGGAATAAAACTGAGACACTTCAAAGAAAGGATTTGATGCAATATAAAGTTAAAAAAGAGAAAGGGGATCTGGTTCCCTTTGTTACACAATTTAACACTGATGACAAGAGAATCAAACAGGTGATGAACAAACACTGGGGTATTTTAAAATTAGACCCAATTTTGAAGGATGTTTTGCCTGAGAAACCTACAATTCTATTCAGGAAAGCAAAAAACCTGAAAGACATGTTAGCACCCAGTTTGTTAAAAGAAAAAGATCAACGAAGTAATATCTTCAACAAAAGTGTGGGTTCTTTTAAATGTGGGAGATGCAACATGTGTAAATACCTCCATCCTAACAGAAAGATGTTCTCGAATTTTAATGGTTCTGTTACTTTTTCAATCAAACATTTTATCAATTGTAACACGTGTTCAGTAATTTATTTATTAGAATGCACATGCGGTTTAAAATACATTGGTAAGACAAAGAGGAATTTAAAACTCCGTATTCAAGAGCATGTGAGGAATATTAAAAACAAGGTGGAAAGTCTTTCTATTTCAAGACATTTTAAGTCACATCATGACTCCAACCCAGAATTCCTCACATTCAAAGGAATTGAATTGGTCAGCTTGGGACCTAGGGGAGGGGATTTAGCTGTTAAATTATCACATAGAGAAATGTACTGGATATTTGAGCTCAATACTATGTTGCCAAATGGTTTAAATGATTATTATGAAATAGCTCCATTTCTATAATGGTATTACACCCATATTATTCATTTTTAACTCATCCTCCTTTTTTTTTTAACTCATCCCTCATTCCTTTTACTAGCATCTTTTTCCTTTATCAATATTATTGTTTTAAGATATTTTATTCCATTGTTTTTATCCTTGTGATTGTTTGTATCCTGGTGATTATTAGGTCTTATATGGGTCTAAAAAGTAGCCTACAGTATTAGTTTTTTAACATGTAGGTTTGCTCTGCACTTTTTGATGTTATTCAATGTTATTGGTAAAAAGATGGCTGCCGATTTTACATTTATGTATTTCACCTAATAATGGTGGATGACGTTTTATAGTCGCCGTCTTAGGGTATGTATACCATCAAAATGGCCGCCATGAGCAATTTATAAGGCGAAACGAGCGCCGCTATATGCTATACTATAAGCGGAGTTAAACCCTGCCCCATGCAAAATGGTTGGGGCTTAGGTATTCATTATGCCACCACTAGTATAGCGACGAACCCGGAAGTGCGTGGTCGCGAGTTCGGGATAAGAGGATAATACATTATCCTCAACCAAGATGGCGCCCGACCCGGAAGTGTGATGCCACACTTCCGGTGCATGGATTACGATGTACCACACCGAATAAGGACTTAGAAGCCCAAGGTTTGGTTGGATATAAGGCAGATTTGCATGTGCTGCAAGTCTATTGTAAATACATAATATGGACAGAAGCAGTGTGTTGTTTATCAGTGAATGGGTTAGATGACACAGGTTGATGACGTCATCAAGATGGCCGCCATGAAACGGAACACGCGCAGACGGCGTTTCTAATGATTCCTATGTGAAATTTGGGCACACCCCTATTAAGGGGTATATAAGGAGGCACTCCACCATCTGGGCATTACCCCTGAGGAAGTCCAATTAGGACGAAATGCGTTGGGACAGAACTGGTTCTCCTGTACTTCCAATAGAGTGGACTCTATTCTGCTTTTTACCTAAGATAAGCAATATCCATATATTTTTAATTCTGTTATTTGTGTTTGTCTGGATAATAAAAGTATTTACGGAGTTCTATCTCCTTTTATGATTTGAGGCTGGCTACCCCTGATATATAAAGTAGAAGGTGACTTCTGGCAGTTCACAAAACAGGAAGAAGCCTTTTGTTATATGCATTACATCTTGCTCAATCTGGTACGCAGAAATTATTACTATTTGCCACTCTAATGGTCAAAGAAAATACTACACTATATTATGTTTATGGGCCTGGCTTGAGCCCTTTTATTTTAAGGTCCTTGCAAGAGGGTACCCGTCCTTGGATTGTTATCCGGAATCTATTGGCAGTTTTGTTTCCTGACCATAGGAAGTTGACCAGGACACCAGATAAGCTTTATTGAAAGTTATTGTTTGGTACGCACATTACTTATATTGAGCACTATTAGCTTTTTATTTAAATACTACACTATTAGGCGCATGTTTTCTTATTTTTCAGCACCCTTGTTTCTCCATTTGCCATACGGATTTTTAGAAGATTGCGGCCACCTGTCATCATCAGGAGTGTTGTTTCACATTCACAAGTGCCACAAAGAATTTATTAATGACAATTTTTGTTATAAGACTATCCACAGTAGGTTAAAAAGGTTGGGCGCTAGTATTTCTTTTTTGCAACATATATATATATATATATATATATATATATACTTGATAGCCCCCCTAATTTGTTGCCCAGGAACCCCCACAGACCTCAATTAGGCCCTTGGTGAGGGTTGCACACTGACCCACCATTGCGGTGTTCAAAGAGGGGAAAGGAGGAGGAGGAGGGGAGCTGCTGCTGTTACACTGTTGTGGGTGGGGGAGGGGGCACACAGAGCAAGTGCTGCTGTTATCAGGGATGGGGGGAGGGGCAGAGCTGCTTGGAGTGTGTGCACTATGGATAGGACATAAAAAGACAACATTGAAAGTACTGTACCAATGTTTTTAACACTAATTACAAAACATTGTTTAGACCTAAAAATTGGTTCTGAAACCAGATGGCTAGCGCACATCTCCGATGGTGGTAGGACTGTGCATGTGCAGGAGGTGTACTGAGCATGTGCAGCCCTCTGACTGTGAGTCCGCTTGCAGTGTCTCCCGGTCACAGCCTGATTGACAGGTTGCGGTGTTTTGGAGGTGGAGCGGGGATGTTCCCTGGTAGTGTTCCTGGAAACAGGGATGTGTCACCCATTTTTCAAGCAGGGGCAAGGGCATAGTCCATATGGGTGCACGCAGACTTTCTGGCCTCACAAGCTGACAGGACCCGGCCAGCCTGTGGGAAGTTTTAGCTCCCGCTGCCTGGCCTAAGGAACATCGGGAACCATCAGTTGCAATTGTTCTGATGGTGACACCAGGCTGCAGCCTCAGTCGTAGAGCTGAGATCATGCAAATGCAGAAAGGAGGTGTGTGTGTGTGCGATACCTCCTTCTCCATTCGCATTTTATTTGAACAGAATTGCACAGTCTCTTGTGTGCGCTTATGTGTGGCTCTGCAATTACATCCAGGCCCTTTGTGTCCTTATATTTACCTCAAAATTATGACAACAAAAGGAAACAATCAAAGGCCCCCATTTATTAACTAGTTTTATCACCAAAATGAGTGACAAATGTCACTGTGTATGATAAATGTTGCTCCAGCCAATCAGCTCCCAATTGTCACTTTTCTAACAGTTGACAGTTGGGAGCTGATTGGCTGGAGCACCATTTATCATACACAGTGAAATGTTTCACTCATTCTGGTGATAAACTCCGTTAATAAATGAGACCCATAATGTAGTATTTTAAAATTATTGTTGATCCACCCATTGTGAGGGATTATTTATATCTGAAAAATAGATGTTGATAGAACAGTCCCATCCACCTGATGTTCAAGGTACATACCTCTTGATATATTTAAAGCAAAAACCTCTTATTACCTCTTCAGGTTTTAAGGTTACCTTATAATTTTCTTCACATAAAGAGGATTCAACAGCATACAGTAGATTTCAATAAAATCCTTTATTGCAACTCCAACAGATGATTTCCAGATGAAATTTCATGTACTAACATAAAAGTAAATAGAGGTACAGTACATACAGTGCATCCGGAAAGTATTCACAGCGCGTCACTTTTTCACATTTTGTTATGTTACAGCCTTATTCCAAAATGGAATAAATTAAATTTTCTCCTCAAAATTCTACACCAAATACCCCATAATGACAATGTGAAAAAAGGTTTTTTTGAGATTTGTTCAAATTTAATTAAAAAAAACCTAAAAAATCACATGTACATAAGTATTCACAGCCTTTACTCAATACTTTGTTGATGCACTTTTGACAGCAATTACAGCCTCAAGTCTTTTTGAATATGATGCCACAAGTTTGGCACACCTATCTTTGGGCAGTTTCACCCATTCCACTTTGCAGCACATCTCAACCTCCATCAGGTTGGATGGGAAGCATCGATGCACAACCATTTTCAGATTTCTCCAGAGATGTTCAATCGGATTCAAGTCTGGGCTCTGGCTGGGCCACTCAAGGACATTCACAGAGTTGTCCTGAAGCCACTCATTTGATATCTTGGCTGTGTGCTTAGGGTCGTTGTCCTACTAAAAGATTAACCATCGCCCCAGTCTGAGGTCAAAGGTGCTCTGGAGCAGGTTTTCATCCAGGATGTCTCTGTACACTGCTGCATTAATATTTCCCTCTATCCTGACTAGTCTCCCAGTTCCTGCCGCTGATGATGCCATCACCATGCTTCACTGTAGTGATGGCATTGGCCTGGTGAAGAATGGTGCCTGGTTTCCTCCAAATCGAATGCCTGGTATTCTTGTCAAAGAGTTCAATCTTTGTCTCTCATGGTCTGAGAGTCCTTCAGGTGCATTTTGGCAAATTACAGGTGGGCTGCCATGTGCTTTTTACTAAGGAGTGGCTTCCATCTGGACACTCTACCATACAGACCTGATTGGTGGATTGCTGCAGAGATGGTTGTCCTTCTGGAAGGTTCTTGTCTCTCCACAGAGGAATGCTGTAGCTTTGACAGAGTGACCATCGGGTTCTTGGTCACCTCCCTGACTAGGGCCCTTCTCCCCCGATCACTCAGTTTAGATGGACGGCCAACTCTAGGAAGAGTCCTGGTGGTTCCAAACTTCTTCAATTTACAGATGATGGAGGCCACTGTGCTCATTGGGGTCTTCTAAGCAGCATATATGTTTCTGTACCCTTCACCAGATTTGTGCCTTGAGACAATCCTGTCTCGGAGGTCTACAGACAATTCCTTGGACTTCATGCTTGTTTTGTGCTCTGATATGCACTGTAAAGTGTGGGACCTTATATAGACAGGTGTATGCCTTTCAAAATCATGTCCAATCAAATGAATTTACCACAGGTGGACTCCAATTAAGCTATAGGAACATCTCAAGGATGATCAGTGGAAAGAGGATGCATGTGAGCTCAATTTTGAGCTTCATGACAAAGCCCATGAATACTTATTTATATGTAATATCTAGTGTTAGTGTTTTTTTTAAATTAAATTTGCAAAAATCTCAAAAAAACTTTTTACATGTTGTCATTATGGGGTATTGTGTGTAGAATTTTGAGGACAAAAATGAATTTATTCCATTTTGAAGTAAGGCTGTAACATAACAAAATGTGGAAAAAGTGATGCGCTGTGAATACTTTCCGGATGCACTGTAGCATAATACTGCTTCAAACAGCTATTTTATTAAAAATATTACAGATAATAAACAGGACCTCTATATTTAATTACAAGTCCTGAAAATAAAAAAACACTAAGACTCAATTGAATGAGGATGCCTACCATCCCACTGCCAGGGACCACCCCCGCTCCGCCTCCAAAACGCCACAGCCTGTCAATCAGGCTGCAGCCAGGAGACACTGCAAGCGGACTCAGAGCCAGAGGGCTGCACATGCGCAGTCCTCCCACCATCAGAGATGTGCTCTAGCCATTGGGTTAGCGTACATCTCTGAATCAGGCCCAAAGAGTGCTATTCCAAGGGAGTGATATACAGTATGTGAGACTATACATACTGCAAGCCCTCATAAATTATATATAAAATAAGTATGATTTCAGAATGTTTATTGGTGTTTTATATGTTTAAGCACCTACAGGTCAATTAAAAAATAGAAAAATTGGTTAACATCGATGTTCCAGAACCAATGTTTAGGTCTAAACAATGTTTTGTAATCAACATTAAAAACTGTACAGTACTTTCAATGTTGTCTTTTTATGTCCTATCCTTAGTGCACACACTCCAAGCAGTTCTCCCCCTCCCCTATCCCTGATAACAGCATCACTGGCTCTGTGTGCCCCCTCCCCCACCCATAGCAGTGTAATGGTGCATACACATGTAGCGATCTTCCAGCAATACAATATCGCTGGCAGATCATACTACACACTCCCTTGTGTGTTGGATGATCTATATAGATAATCCAACACACCAATAACTTGCCAGCAACTACAGCGACCCACGATCAGCAGGTTGTGCAGCATGCAGGGATGATGGGCGATATCGCTATCATCCATACATGCCGGCACATTGCTGGTTGAAGGTAAGTTGGTAGGGTATATTAAAAAAGGATGATTTGATAGATAACAGTAACGATAACAACATCAATATCATTTAAATTGTCCTTTTAAATTGCTATGTGTAGGCACCTTTACAGCAGCAGCTTTCCTCCTTCCCCCTCTATGAACACAGCAGCAGTGGTTCTGTGTGCCCCACTCACCCATAGATACCACTGGCACTGCTGACATTGCTGGTACCCTTCACTGAGGACACTGCCAGCACTATAGCACTGCCATCCCATGTACTGCAGACACCATCAGCAACCCCAGCACTGCCGACACTGCTGGTACCCATCACTGAGGACACTGCCAGCACAGCAGCACTGCCATCCCATGTACCGAGGAGACCATCAGCAACCACTGCACTGATGACACAGCCAGCAAACCTGCACTGAAGATACTGCTGGCACCCCCACACTACCGACACCTCTGTTACCTGTCACTGAGGACAGTGCCAGCACTGCAGCACTAATATTCCATGTACTGAGGAGACTGTCAGCAGCCCCTGCACTGCTTACACAGCCAGAAAACCTGCACTGAAGACACCACTGGCACCCTGCAATGCCATCACCGCCAGTACCCTTCACTGAGGACACTGCCAGCACTACAGCACTGCCATTCCATGTACCGAGGATACCATCAGCAACCCCCACACTGCCAACACAGCCAACAAACCTGCACTGAAGATACTGCTGGCACCCCCACACTACCGACACCTCCGTTACCTGTCACTGAGGACACTGCCAGCACTGCAGCACTGCCATTCCATGTACCGAGGACACCATCAGCAACCCCTGCACTGCTGATACACAGCCAGAAAACCTGCACTGAAGACACCACTGACACCCTGCAATGCCAACACCACCAGTGCCCTTCACTGAGGACACTGCCAGCACCACAGCACTGCCATTCCATGTACCGAGGACACCATCAGCAACCCCCGCACTGCCAACACAGCCAGCAAACCTGCACTGAAGATACTGCTGGCACCCCCACACTACTGACACCTCCATTACCTGTCACTGAGGACACTGACAGCACTGCAGCACTGCCATCCCAGTATTCATATACAGTACTGGTTATAGATATACATTATAATTCAAAAACTGCCCATCAGTAATTTACAGTGTGTTCATGTCCTTTTTCAGAATAACCCTGCCCATTGTTTTCCTCAACACAGAGGGGGAGGGAGGAGGAATTCATTTGTAAAGGCTGCACTTTTTACACAGACAACAAATCAAGTTTTCATTAGCCCTCCCCCTGTGTATTGTTACTACTCATTAATGTTGCCCTTTGTGTCTAGAGAAACTTTTGTACTTTCAGTCCCTCCCTTCCTCCAAAAACTGTACTCATTTTCCATGGTTATATTGTATATTCATAGACCAGTAATGTAGCTGGAAGCACAATGTTTTGTTTTCCTCTTTGTTATTACAGTAAAGTATACATAGTATGTCAGTTGCTATATATATATATATATAGAGAGAGAGAGAGAGAGAGAGAGAGAGAGAGAGAGATGTGCGCCCACCGTCATGTTTTGGTTTTGGATCTGGATCTCCCCTGGTTTTGAATCTGAATCTGGTTTTGGATTTTTTTCCTTGGTGTTTTGTGATTTGGTTTTGGATCTGGATATTTTCTTAAAATATCATAGAAGCAGTTAAATTACAATATGGGCTTGTTTTTGTTCCTACAGTATTATTAACCTCAATAACATTTATTTACAGTCATTTCCAATCAATTTTGACCACCTCGTGATATTATATTTTTCATCTTGTTAAGGCCAAAAGGTTGCATCCAGCTAGCTGGCTGACTAAGCTAAGTGACACAGTGGGTGACACTAACTTGTGGTAGTTCGTCTTCCAATTTCCAACATGGATACAGTGTGTTATACAGTGTGGGTTGGATACACCAGTAGTGCACATACTGTGACAGCAGTGTTGGCATAGCAGGGTTGCTGACAGTGTCCTCAGTACATGGAATGGCAGTGCATTAGTGTTGGCAATGTCCTCAGTGAAGGGTACTGATTATGTCGGCAGTGCCAGTGGTGTCTTTAGTGAAGATTTGCTGGCTGCATCGGCATTGTAGGGGTTGCTGATGGAGTCCTCAGCATGTGGTTTGGCCAAGCTGCGGTGCTGACAGTGTCCTCAGTGTAGGGTACAAGCGATGTTGGCAGAGCAGGAGTGCCAGCAGTGTCCTCAGTGCAGGTTTGCTGGCTGTGTCGGCAGTGCAGGGGTTGCTGGTGATGTCCTCAGTACATGGAATGGCAGTGCTGTGGGTGCTGGCAGTGTCCTAAGTGAAGGGTACTGTCGATGTCAGCAGTGCAAGGGTGCCAGAAGTGTCCTCAGTGCAGGTTTGCTGACTGTGTTGGCAGTGTAGGGGTGTTCTCAATACAGGGTGATGGCAATTTCGGCAGAGCGGGTGTGCCAGAAGTGTTTTCAGTGCATGAGTGCTGACAGTGTTGGCAGTGCAGGGGTGCTGGTGGTGTCCACAGTGTGGGAGTGCCGGCAGTGTTGGCAGTGTGGGGGTCGCTGACTGTGTCCTCAGTACGTGGGGCAGCAGTGCAGGAATGTCGGCAGCAGTGGTGTCAGCAGCGGGGGATGCTGCCAGTGGGGTGCCGGCAGTGTCAGCAGCGAGGGTGCAGGCGGTGTAGGGGGATGGTGGGCACCATCTTCTTTTGCTTCCTGTGTCCATATTAAATGGGCTTAATGCTGAATGGTTGAGAGCCGTGATGGAAGGCTCTCTCAGCCAATCAACGTTAAACCCGCTCAATATAAAACCTCATGACCCCAAAACCTCGCAACCCAAGAGTGGGATCACAAGGTTTTGCCTCAGGTTAGGGATCTGGGGCAGGCAGAGAGATCCGAGCACCCTCTATGGGTCGGTGCCCTTGTTCGACCATACTGGTCGAACATCCCAAGAGTTGGCTCTGATTAGGGGGTCCTCAGCTCCCCAGGGATCCCTAGCCTGGGCTGAATAGTGGTCAGGTTTAATGCTTTGACTGGGGGGCCCAGTGAAAGGGCTCCCTTGACTGTGGCATGAGCCCCCTCACTAGAAAAAGTCTGGTGCTGGTTCTGAATTTTACAGGGGGACCCTACTCATTTTTTCCCCCTGTATTTCCGAAATCAGATCAGTGCCCAGTGCTTTGCGCACTGTCGCTATGTCATTTGTACCCATCTTTTTTGCAACCAGTGCTGGTTCTGACTAGCCCAGTGCTTGTTGTGCTTAAGTACTGGAGACCCCTATGTCATTTGTCCCCTGTATTTAATCAAAACCAGCACTGGAACACTTAAAGCTCAGGGCTCTTTGGTGGAGGGAGGGCATGCCATTTTTTATTTGTTTGTTTTCACAGGTTTTGTTTTTTACCACAGTAACACAGATGGGTCTCTCTGATCCCATCTATGCTCTGTGTCAATGACCCAGACACATGTACCATGGATCTCCTGGTCCATGCATGCATCTATGTCATTGAAATACATAGCTGCACAGAGGGGTCTAACTGATCCCATCCTCAATGTACAAAAGTGTCTCATGAAAATGTGGTTTGTTGTCTGTCTGTGAAAAATGTGCAGCCTTTACAAAATGAATTCCTCCCCCCTCCCCTCTGTGTTGAGAAAAGCAAAGGATTTACCTGGAGAAGGACATAAACATATAGTATATTACTGATGGTCAGTTTTTGAATTATACTATATATATATATTGAATCGGAAAAATTAATTTTTTGAGAAAAAAATAGGTTTACACTGAGATTCAAACCCTAATTTCCTGGTGTGATGTACCTTACCACTATGCTTTAACATCTACAGGCAAATACTGAAGTCTTTTACCTCTTACAAAGTGAAAATTAACTGAAACTGACAGCTTCTGTTCTAGATCCGAAATGAAGAGTAAACTGTGCTCAACTAGACGTGGTTAAAGAACGTGGAGGGTGTTTATATATAGATCAGTATCTAGACAAAATGACACTACACATATTAATGATCTCAGTATTATTGGAATAGTTCAGTGACCAAAGATTGTAGAAGAAACCTATCATAATAAACTAATACTGACCTGTTTAGGCTACTAAAATTCACTGAGTATGCTGGTACATGGATAAATAATTTAATGGAAAATGAGAAATAGAACAGAAGTAAACTCAAACATAATTGGATATAGCAACATATAGGTTCAATAAGTATGAAATACACAGTATAAATAGTACATAGGAATTAAATAGTAAAAGTTCCCAATCCTCTGATTGGAGTGAATAAAGATCAATTATGTAGGGGAGATCAGTTACAGGATCTGCTGATCATGAATAGAAAAGACCCCCGGTAGGTCAATACACTGTATAAATCAATTTCTGGAATAGATAACAAGGAGAATTGTCCTGGTAGGTGATTGAAAGGGGAATGTAGGGGAAAGATCCGGTATGTGGAATGGTGATGGTACCAGTGGCATCCCGCTGATACTTGATGTTAAGTCCTGGTGTTATGTACAGAGATGCCCGGGGTAGACTTCTTTGAGGAGGGAGTATGGACTATCCGGCAAGTAAGGGGTGTATCTCGACCAGTAGGCACTCTTATGGTGACTGTCGGCGGAACGTCTGGTCCCAGGTGTTCGCCAGCACCGCTACACGGAGTGACCACTACGTTGGTGGAGAGGGATATTATGGCTCGAGCTTGAAAAAGGCCTGAAAGGCAGAAACGCATTGGAGACATTGAGACATTGTGATTCTGTCATTATCATTGGAGATCTGTTACACAAGACTGCTTACATTGAGACCCACAAAGCCACGGCTTGATCATCATCATGTGACCACAACCCGGAAGTAAGGAGATGGAGGAGAAGATTGTATACGCGCGCACCCCAGCCATCGCTGCCACGCGAGGAGAAGGACGTGAGACTGCAAGCAAGCACTGGCCGGAGGAAGGAGCGGACAACAGTGAGAGATAGGAAGGTAAGTCTCCAAGTGCGGAGGGGATATATGGTCACCGGCTCCAAAAGCTCAAGCCATAATATCCCTCTCCACCAACGTAGTGGTCACTCCATGTAGCGGTGCTGGCGAATGCCTGGGACCAGACGTTCCACCGACAGTCGCCATAGGAGTGCCTACTGGTCGAGATACACCCCTTACTTGCCAGATAGTCCATACTCCCTCCTCAAAGAAGTCTTCCCCGGGCATCTCTGTACATAACACCACGACTTAACATCAAGTATCAGCGGGACGCTGCTGGTACCATCACCATTCCACATACCAGATATTTCCCCTACATTCCCCTTTCAATCACCTACCAGGACAATTCTCCTTGTGATCTATTCCAGAAATTGACTTATACAGTGTATTGACCTACCGGGGGTCTTTTCCATTCATGATCAGCAGATCCTGTAACTGATCTCCCCTACATAATTGATCTTTATTCACGCCAATCAGAGGATTGGGAACTTTTACTATTTAATTCCTATGTACTATTTATACTGTGTATTTCATACTTATTGAACCTATATGTTACTATATCCAATTATGTTTGAGTTTACTTCTGTTCTATTTCTCATTTTCCATTAAATTATTTATCCATGTACAAGCATACTCAGTGAATTTTAGTAGCCTAAACAGGTCAGTATTAGTTTATTATGATAGGTTTCTTCTACAATCTTTGGTCACTGAACTATTCCAATAATACAGAGATCATTAATATGTGTAGTGTCATTTTGTCTAGATACTGATCTATATAAAAACACCCTCCACGTTCTATAACCACGTCTAGTTGAGCGCAGTTTACTCTTCATTTGTGCTTATATGTTCAGGGTTCGAGTCAGGTACCCTAAACTGCAGCTCACTTAACTTGGACAGTCCCCAGTGTTTCAGTGCGCTAGTATTCTCTCTTTTGTCTGTTCTAGATCCAGCTAGAAATATAGCAATAGTTTTTTTTTAGTATATGAAATATGGTGCTATATTTCCTAGTGCTATTTTCTATTCTGTAGGACTTTTTACTGTATATGTAGCCAAAGTATGCAGGAAATTTTGTAAGCCTGTCTGGCACTGCAATGGGAAGCTGCTTACTGTATTGGATCTTCCTCTCCAGCTTTCTACTTAGACAGCCGCAGTATACTTTTCTAAAAATGCCACCTGCTGTCTGAAAAGTGGTACTACACTATATTTCAGCCTCCTTACACATGTCCTGACATGTATATCTTGGCAGGTCTGGTTATCTGATGCCATGAATGGCAGGCCATGGCTCAATTTTCACAAAGGTGTATGTGGACACATCTGTATATGAGTGTCAAAATGAAGTAAAATAAACCCTTTTAAACCTCTAACAACATTATAGTCATAGAAGGGAACATCCAACTTATGATCTAGACTAATTAGAACATTCTGTATCATGATAGCCATGAGAATTGGGGTACAAAGAACAACCTGCATATGATCCCAATGTGGACCAATAGAACTACATATCTCATGGGCCCTCGGGTGACTCAGTGTAAACGTCCGATCACATGAGAGTCAGCATCAGCACTATCTGGTTGTCACAGTAAGTTTGTGGCCACTTAAATCCAATTATCATCACTCAGTCTCATAGCAGATGCTAGGGGCTATACACTAGTGGAATTAATTCTGGACACTTTTAGGAAATTTTTTAAATTTTGCATTTAGGGCCTGATTCAGAGCCGGACGCTCTGACAGAGCGCTCGCTCTGAATCAGGGCCCTCCTCCATGAAAATGGAGCATCCTCCTGGATGCTCGTATAGCTGTGGGTCACCACCCACAGCATATATGAGCGTCCAAAAAGATGGTCACGATGGTCTTGACGACCGCGACCATCGGACTTGCGACGGAGACCCTGCAGAAGCCCTGGAGTGATTTTGGCTCTATCAGAGCCAAAATCACTCCCACTGACATCCCATGGGAACGCCTCCATCTGGCAGGCACACCCACCAAAGGGGGCATGCTGTCAATCAACATCGACAGCACACCCCCTTTGGTGTGAGACCCAGAGCAAATGGAAGCCCGTCGCTCCCCGGGTCTCGCGCATGCACATGACGGAGCTCCCTCCATCGTGCACATGCACATGCACAGTGGGGAACATCGACCCACTTGCGAGCGTACTGCCGCTCGCGAGTGGGTCTGAATGACCCCCTTAGTCTTTTATTTTTACATTATAATCACTTATAATTTATATTCCAATCGAAGTATATGTGAGTATAATCACTATTATTTATTTTTAAGTTGTCATTTGTCAAATTTCCAGTGAAAAATTCAGTAAAACCACAGTTTTACAGGTATGCTTTTATTTTGGAAAAAAATATGCAATTTCAGCAATACACAAAATTAATATTTCATTGGATATCCTCTATTTTTAAAAACAGCTTTGATTATTTGAGGTATCACGTGAAGCAGATGTCCCAGATCTTCAGGTGAAATTGCATGGTACTAGGCCTTGATTATGGCTTCAATCAGCTCTCTCTTGTTACTTGGTTTTTTTTTCATGATATCATCACTTTAAGCCTTGACCAAAGATTTTCTATTGGATTTAAATCCAGACTATTTCCTGGCCAAGGCAAGACAGTGATTTGGTGATCACCAAACCACTTCATGGATTTGTTGGCGGTGTGGCGTGGTGCTCCATCCTGCTGAAAGATACACTTCCATGGATTAAATTTGAACCAATCCTCGATTGTGGGCAACAGTTTCGCCTCCAGCACTACTTTTTGAAACTTTTTGGCATTGATATTGCCATCAAAGACAGCCAAACGTCCAACACAATGGCTGACCATGCTGCCCCACACCATCACACTCACTGGGTGCTTCATAGTTGCCACAGTGTACTCGGGTAAAAGATCTTACCCAGGCTGATGCCGAACAAATTTCACTCCATCACTCCAAAAGATGCTGATTTTGCTCTCATCACTCCAAATAATCTTGTCCCAGTCTTCTTCTGTCCACTCATTGTGTGTCAGATCCCAGTCTGTACATTACTGCCTCTGTTTCTGGTTTAGATACGGCTTCTTTCTCGGGGTCCTAGCTCACAAACCATTGTCACAAAGCTTTGTCGTATGGTTCGGCCACAAACTTGGACACCAGATGTTTTCATAATGTTGTTGATGGATTTTGCAGACATTTTACAGTCCTGCAGGCCAGGCGACAGAATCTGCGACAGAAGTGGGTGGCTTCCACCCACTTCTTGTGGCTGATTTCTTTGATCCACTGCTCGCAATCCTTATGCAGAGTTTCCTTATACCTGTCTTCATTGCCCCACCACCCAACCTCTTTGCAATTTCTTCATTGGTATACCCTTCCTCACGAAGCATCATCGCTTTGCCTCTCTTCATAGGCAACCAGTCAACACGTTTTGAGATATTCAGAGCCATTTTAGTCATTATTCACACTTTGACCAGAGCTGTAACTAGCTTTGAAGATTGATTGTAAAGGCTGCCACAGTCTGGATGAATTGAGTGCTGAACAAGGCACGTGAGCCTGCATGGATGCTGTGTGGCACCTGCTCTCGGATCCTGTCAGCATGCTGCTTGCTGTGACTGGTGACCATCTTCACCACTGAAAGTGGCTGGTAACTGTATTTCAAAACCTTCTCTCTCTCTCTCTTTTCTTTCTCCCACTCTATCTCTCCATCCCCTTCTCTCTGTTTCCTCTCTCTCTGACAAATCATTTTAAATATTAAGTAGAATCATCATAGATTAAAATAAAAACATTAAAGTATTGATTTGTTATAGCAGAATATGAATTTTCGGCATAAATATCAAATACATTTTTTTTTATTAAAAGTGTCCAGAATTAATTCCACTACTGTATAACCGTGTGTCACTAGATGCTAAGTAACAAAGTTAGATAACATGATCATGGATGTAAAAAAATTCAATAACAAAGGTATTCTGTGTCCATGTCCTGAAAGCTACATGGCCCAGAATGCCTGAGCTAACGTCACATGATCAGAAATACTTGAATAAAAAATTAGCTATGTTATAGAATAATTGGTACATTAAAACTGGAACCTACAGAGGAGTTAAAACATACTAAAGCATAACCATATATCAATGATGATAATAATAATAATGGTGAACCATTAATGGATATAATCTGTAACATTCTATCAAAATAAAAAATATAAAATAAAAATAAAGATATCAATAACCTGTTGGTGATTTAAACCCTACAGGATATTATGTATCACAGTTTTTTATATATAAAAATCAATTAACAATAATGACCGGTGTTTGGTCTGGTGGTAAAAATAAGAACTACATGTCCCATGAGTCCCCAAATAACTTTATTACATGTATCCGATCACATTATAATCGACGTGGGTAGTATCGTATATAACAGTAACCAATATCCCTCTGTAAATAACTGACAGGTAACTCACTGCGGGTATCAGGAACTGAAAAACCCATCATCGTTGTAACGCTATGTTACGAACCTCCGATCATATAATAAAAATAATATGGATAATAATGGTTAATAAAAATGTGGTCTATCCACAATATGACTACCTAATCTAAATCTAAACACGAAATGACTGATGAAAAAAAGATGCGATAAGGGTCCTATCATGTGTCGAAGCTGGATAATTGGCTGAGACAAGATCAGTTTAAAATTGGATTGCAGCGACGCCATCTTGCGACTGGCCACAAGACGCCATCTTGGAAATGAGATCGCAAGACGCCATTTTGCGAATGGCCGCCTAAGCGCCATTTTAGATAAACTCACACTTTAGTACATGTGGCGATATTACTATTAGCATCATGCGATTGCATCTTTCACCATTTTTCATACACACATTAATACACACAATTGTGCTGTTAACTAGTCGCATATTAGCGAATGCATAAGACCCTGTATGATTAGCTCCATGCACACGCATCTGCCCCAAGTTAACTAGCGTCTTTACATCAAACCCCACATACTCACACATTACATATTCACATACAAGGTTCCATAAGCTATAAGGTATAAGATTCGAGTATGCACATTTATTATCATTGCTAGGAAATAAAGGTTATTTCGTAACTAAGGTTTTATACATGATAAGTAAGCCATGTTTGGTATTGTACTGATGCGTACTCTCTCAACAGTATTCCAGTAATATCGATGGAGAGATCGCAACATGCATTCTCAACTTATGGACCGCAGAGACTTCAAGCAACAAAATGTACATTATATGAACAACTGTTAGGATTTGCATGAGGAGGGAAACCAGAGACCACCAGTTGTTAGAGGCTGGGCTGTGTCTATTTGAACCAACCTGTTAAACGCCTTGTAACATATGCCCTCTCCTTTAGGACCAATGGTATTAGCAACAAACTTCTCTATTGTGTTGTTTATTTCTGGGGTGGTATAAATATGTGTGCTCTGACCCTGGGTTCCTAGTCTTTGTGCTGAATGCTGATTGATGAGGGGTTTCTTGCTGATGCCTACATCTGGACCAGAGAGCGCTGCATATGTATAATTGTACTTGGGTCTGTATAATCTCTTTGCGCTAAGATTATATGAGGATCATAGCGTGTAACTGCTGTACTTTTACTTGAATAATACTTTGTGCTTTGGAACCACAGATTGTAGGTCAGGAGTCTTTATTTACTGTATGACTGCGTACGCAAATTAGCATCATCCTTAGAGGTTTAAAGGCAGGATATTAGAAGGTATAGGCAGGGGTATATAGAGGTTCAAAAGCAGTATAGTTACATTTAACCACATTCAGTTCATCAGCCTCATTAAGGCCATCAGGGAAGAGGGAATTATATTTTAACATCCAAAATATCTCCCTATGGCACAGTCTCTTTTTTTCATCAGTCATTTTGTGTTTAGATTGGACTATACTCACCTCTGATTGTGCCAACCTCGTGTTAAATATTTATTTAGTATATAATAATTTATTCAGATTTTTATAATTTATGTTCTTTGTTTCGGACATTCTGATCAGATGGCAATATAGTAGTTTTTTGGGTATTCTTATTGTGGACAGACCAAATTTTTATTAACCATTATTATCCATATTATTTTTATCATATGATCGGAGGTTTGTAACATATAGTTACAATGATGATGTGTTTTTCTGTTCCTGATACCCGCAGTGAGTTACCTGTCAGTTATTTACAGAGGAATATTGGTTACTGTTATATAGAATACTACCCATGTCGATTATTATGTGATCGGATACATGTAATAAAGTTATTTGGAGACTCATGGGACATGTAGTTCCTAGGATTATCACCGGACCAACTGCCGGTCATTATTGTTAATTGATTTTTATATATAAAAAACTGTGATACATAATATCCTGTAGGGTTTAAATCTTCAACAGGTTATTGAAATTTTTATTTTTATTTTATATTTTTTATGTTGATAGAATGTTACAGATTATATCCATTAATGGTTCAGCATTATTATTGTCCTCATTGATATATGGTTATGCTTTAGTATTTTTTAGCTCCTCTGTAGTTTCCAGTTTTAATGTATCAATGATTCCATAGTATAGCTATTTTTGATTACAGTAGATCTGATCATGTGACGTTAGCTCAGGCATTCTGGGTCACGTAGTTTATAGGACATGGACACAGAATACCTTTATTATTGAATGTTTTTACATCCACAATCATGTTATTTACCTTTGTTACTTAGCATCTATTGACACACATTTATATAGCCACTAGCAGCCACTATGAGACCGAGTGTGTTAATCGGATCTAAGTGGCCATGAAGTTACCATGATAACCAGATAGCCCTGATGCTGACTCTCACGTGATCGGACGTTTACACTGAGTCACCCGAGGACCCATGGGGTATGTAGTTCTATAGGTCCTCATTGAGATTATATGCTGGTTGTTCTTTGTACCCCAATTCTCATGGCTATCGCGATACAGAATATTCTGATTAGTCTAGATCATAAGTAGGATGTTCCTTTCTATGACTATAATATTGTTAGAGGTTTAAACGGGTTTATTTTAATTTATTTTGACACTCATTTACTCCCTTTGCTTGCCCAGATTTCCGCATCACGTGATCTATGTCACATGATGCGCATGTTTGACTATGAATGAACAATAAGGTATTATATCTTTGATTTGGGTATTATTTAACATGTGACATGTAGGTTTTTTTTATTATATATTTATAGACTGTATTACTTAATAGACAGTTGGTTGTTTTTAAGTGTATATATTTATTATAGTGATGTAATTGATTAATTAGCCACACAGGTGCCACACATATTTTTAATTGCAAAGCATATATATAATTCTGTTTGGATCATTCTGGGATATGCTCCTGAGGAAGCTGGATGGATTTCAACCAGCAAAATGCGTTGAGCTTTGTGCAACTTCTGGAATTATTCCTTCCGGCCATTGGAGTTTATTCACTTTGCACTTTCACCCGTTGACTTTGGCGATCCATCTAAAATCCAGAGGAGGTTGACAGCCCCATCTGCATCTATACAGGATACTGCATGTGCCCAGGGACTGTGGCAAAACCCTCATCAGTTTTCCAGTAATCATTTCGCCTAAGGGATACATTAGTCCTATTGACTATTTCGACCCATATTACTGTGCATTATTTTGAAGGAAGTTCCTACAACGATTTATCAGACATGAGTTTTGTGCATTAACATGTGGCTTTCTATATTGATTTTTATTTCATATAAATTTTTCTTATCAATTTGTGTATATCTATTTAGATGTGTTTTGAAAGGTTATTACATTAAATTTGTGTTATTCATGACCATTTTATTCATTTGTGTCTTGTTTTAGCACTGGTATTCACATTCTTTGTTTTTATTCACTTGAGGGGCTGACATACCCCTGTTTCCAGCAGCTCTCTGACAGCGCTTAGGTTTTTTTGTTAATTGATTTTCACATCTGGATAAATGGTCAGTACACCTGTGAATAAATGATCAGTACACCCGTGAATAAATGATCAGTATACCTGATAAATTGCCTATGGCGTATTTTTAAACATACATGAAGTTCTCCCCTCACTTTGGAGTGCAAATAAAAAACATTAATTTATCATTCTAATTAGTATACTCTCACACATTTTCCCAGCAATGCTGTCAATATTTTACTTTCCCACCGACAGCTTCTTCCTCTTTCAACATCATATGATAAAAAAAAATAAACCTTAATACTACAATGACATCGTATTGGATACCGAACAGAAGATTTTGGGAATTTATTCACAAATAAGGAGTTACTAGTTCTCATTAAACAATGTATGTTTACATGTTATACAAATGCTAAATGTAATAAACTTCTAATACACTGATCATAGTACCACCAAGAACAACACTGAGGTCATTTCTAAAGTGCAATATGTGATACAGGACCCTTTAAGTTCTGTTAGTGCACCTGCTGTAGTTAGCACACTGGTTTGCAGAAAGGCAGATGGGAGATGTACAGTGATGTGAGGTTTCAGAGTAGGTACACAGAGCAGTGCAAACACGTGATTTTATTTGGGAACCATATATTTGAAAGCAAGATAAAAGGGTAGAGATAAAATATATTGTTTCATACAATATATAAATTGTTTGCGCTGAGTCCACAATTATTTATTATCATCATAATACTACAGATATATTTACAGTAGCACACACAGGGGGTTTCTGAGTATCCAGAACCCCCCCTGATGGACCAAATTTTTTTTCAGAGATGGAGACAACTTTGATTGGTGCTGTCTGGCCACCGTTGTTTAGCTGTAAGTGCTTCTGGTGGGTTTCATAACACCTGATGAGGAAGCGCTTATAGTTTAACTGGCAGGATTTGGGCAGCATGTCGCAATTACAGTCCTCATAGAGGGAGTGTGGAAAAGGGATGATCATGGCCACCCAGCAGCCTGGCACCTAGGATGTGGTCCAAAGTGTGTGTGTGTGTGTGTGAATTTTGTATGCTACTGTATGTGTATGCACAGTATGTTTGTGTTAGTAAGTATGCTGTGTGGGTATGCTACAGTATGTGTACATATGCTGTGTGAATGCTATGTGTGTATGTACTGAATGCTGTGGGTGTATGTATGCTGCATGTGTCTCACATATACAGACAGTATATATATATATATATATATATACTGAGTTTGAGATAGACATGAGTGGTTCAGATTCCTTGGAATCCAAATCTGCCCGAACATTGGAAATCCAAGTCAATGCAAGAGGCGGCTTGTGTCTTCCCGTCTGACTCAGATTCCACTATGAGGAAAAACATCATCCTCGCTATTTCAGATTCTTGCAGGTTTTGTATTCTATATAAGGTGCCACAGATGGGACCCGGCACCATTTCATTGTCAGGCATGCTTATGTATGCTGCACTTAACTCAGCTGTATAGGCTGTCCTGTGTCCAGATTCACAAGTGGCTGTGATGCTTACTGAATGTGTTTAGGGGGCACATGCTTCTGTATGCTGTGCTGTGCTCTGCTGTATAGGCTGTGTCGAGACTCACAAGTCACAAGTGGCTGTGCTTCTTTGTCAATGACTGTGTATAGTGGTGCACACTTCTGTATAGTGTGCTGTGCTCTGCTGTATAGGCTGTGTCCAGACTCACAAGCCACAAGTGACTGTTCTGATGTGTATAGGGGTGCATGCTTCTGTATGCTGTGCTGTTCTCTGCTGTATAGGCAGTATCCAGACTCAGAAGTCAGAAGTGGCTAGGTTGCTTAGTCAATGACTGTGTATAGGGGTGCACATATCTGTATGCAGTGCTGCACTCTGCTGTAACGGCTGTGTCCAGACTCACCAGTCAAGTCACAAGTGGCTGTGCTGTATAGGCAGTGCTGTGTCTATCAGTAAGATATTCACGTGCATATATAAGCCCTGTGACTCTTCTTCATGCTTTTTAAATAGACCTGTGCCTGTGACATCACTAAATTATATGACAAAATGGTATTGTTTGTATTGTTTGCTGTGTTTTGTTCACATGCATATATAAGCCATGCAGTGATCTGCAAATTGAAAAAATTAAAATGTTCCATTTAGAGAAGAGCAAACAAATACTGTCACTGCAGCTGTTTCCACCAGTCATGATGAAGATGCTAGTCCTTCAACATCATCCACTAAAGTCGATGCTCAAGGTTCTAGCTATTATCTTCTAACAGGTGCTAGTTAAATATTAAGCAGAATCTTATTGGTTGCTATGAGCAACATCTCCGCTTCTAAAAACTTTTACTTTAATAAATATACCAATAAGTGTGCCCACGAGTGTTATGTATGAGTCTGATCTTTCTGATACTATTGTACTCACAGATAAACTGCCTTCCACCATTTCTGCTCCCTCTGCAAATGTGGGGAAGTTATAAAGATTGAAGTTATTTGAGATTTAATTTAGGAGTAACTATAGTATAAAGAGATACAGGTTAAACTTCTCTGAATCGTTAATTAAGGAATCCAACCAATTAAGTTAATCCAGCTGATATTGATGTTAGAAATCAAATCCCTATTTAAATGAAAGCTGGGAGTGAATACCCCATTCTTAATAAAGCTTCAAGAGGGGAGCAAAACGCATCAAAGGGGTCTCTCTATACACTGTGACTAGTGCTGCTATTCTTCAATTGCCATTATCCAACTCTGCTTTGAACCTGTATCATATGAGAAAGGTGCCGCCTGTTGGAGCACAGCCAGCTGGCAACCAGGACACTGAGGAGTCCGGTGGACTAACCAGCAGTGGATACATGAGGCCGATGTAAGACCACGGTGTCGGCCAGGTACGTGTCTCCCTCACAGCTGCTACCCTGGTCCTGCTACTACAAAGTGACTTCTATCATTCACATTGCAAGCGGAGTGCTTGTAATTCTCACTCTCCCCCATGGCACCAAGTGGGCTGCATACCAAGGAGTTCCAGTGCACCACAAGTCCCAGCATAATGCTGACACACATGTAATTCAAACATAAGAGGATAATTCTTGTTCAGCTCACTATTTGGGATATTTCACTGTCATGTTACATTCAGCGGTGAGCTATTCAATTGAACCAAAACAGCATTGGATACAATTATAAAGAATTTCAAGAGCAGCTTACAATCATTGTTTCATATATGAACTGTTATTATTTTCTATAGAGAGTGTTATGATTATAAAGAAGAGGAGGGAGTCCGCACAAGTAATACAAAATTTGAAAAAAGTTTTTTTTGTTATTTTGTAAAAAGATAATATATACCAACATGATGGTCTATCACATTATATGAATTCTGGATGACACTAGGTTGGTGGTACACCCACAAAAATTTGTTCAATACACATGTGAAAATGTTTAAGTGAAGAACAAAAACTTAAGGAAAGACAAATAAGTCTATGTGGGTGCACTCTTATAACGAAATATAATGAAGATAAATAGGAAATTATTAAAACTTAACTTTAAATGAAAAAATTACTGGCTAAAAGAAAGAAAATATCTTCACTATGTAATATCACACTTAGGCCCTCATTCAGAGCCAGACGCTCTGAGCAGAGCGCACGCTCTGAATGAGGGCCGTCCTCCATAACTATGGAGCGTCCTCCTGGATGCTCGTATAGCTGTGGGTCACCACCCACAGCCTATACGAGCGTGCAGATTGATGGCCGCGATGGTCTTGACCATCGCGACCATCGCCACTGCGTACAGAAACCTACAGTTGAGTTTCTCAACCGCAAGGCTCTGGAGTGATTTTGGCTCTATCAGAGCCAAAATCACTCCCACTGACATCACTAGAGATGTCACTGGGCCGGCTTCTGACGGTAGGCGTTCCCTTGGGATCGCCCCCGTCTGGGAGACATGCCCCCGGCACGCCCACCAAAGGGGGCGTGCTGTCAATCAACATCGACAGCATGCCCCCTTTGATCAGACACAATGAGCGAAGGAAAATCCTTCGCTCGTCACGTCTGGCGCATGCGCACGACGGAGCTCCCTCCGTCGTGCGCATGCGCAGTGCACACCATCGACCCAATTGCGAGTGGACAGCCACTCGCGAGTGGGTCTGAATAAGGGCCTTAGTTATAAATCAACATGTAGATACAAAAATCTGAAATTTAAAGAAAAAAATGTTAAATCAAGGTGATACAAAATACCTACCAAAATAATTATTATGTTTCCTGCACAAGAGGCCTAAGATATAGAGAGCAAAGAATGGTATACAATGTATAGGGTATACCTATTATAATTAGCCCATGCTTAAAGGTATAGTGCAGGAAAAATTGTCGAAGATAAATACTTGAATTGGAAGGATATCTAAGGTCCTGTTTCTATAATTAAAGCCCACAATGGACACAGGAACACCACACACAGCAAACATAAGATACGACTGACATACAATGACTCAATTCAATACGAATAATGTATGAAGTATCAGTCAGTACGATCGATACCGATTCCAATCACAGTTAGGTTCTCCCAATTTTAATGAGTAATTATCATAACTAAGACACAAATCAATGTAATAATTACATGTTATTAACAGGGTACAAACCAGTAATATGATACTGGGAGTCACGTGGTTGAGAGAAAACAGTAAGGTCTGAGGTGAGAGAAATGCTCTAAGTCATTTCTACTGTTCCCAGTCAATCAAACTAGGAATGAGAGAGTGACATTGGCGTTGCCTCAGATGAAACAACAGAAAGGCACTTCTGCTTTCTGAGATGTAGCTGCGTCTGAGCCCTGATACCAGCTGGGCATTGCAGGGGGAGTCACATGCTAAGGACTCAGATGAGAGAGCGCATCTGAGCGATAGTGAAAGTACCTGTGTCGGAGACGGTTGTGCTAGATTGCAGTGTGTGTGAGATCCTAAGGCTGAATGCTGTCACAGGACGCGCGTTTCGCCGGGAAGGCTTTGTCACCTGGTCATTAGGCTGCACTGCTGCTTCTCGTTGTTAAAGGACAGGCATCCAATCATAGGGTTAGTAATCTGAGTGACTGATGTAACAGCCAATCATAACAGGATAATTTTAATTGATGCTCATATAGACGGAGTTTTGGGGATGTTTATCCAGACACGAAATGAACATATATAGATATTGCAAAAACATAAAACGAGTGTTAAGGAAAGAAAACTTGTTAATCTCATTAGGGAAGCACATCATTGTAAGTTTGAGGTAACAGAGAGTATATCCTATCATGGAGCTGTATTTATAAATGACAGACGGACCAGCCAATCAAAGAAGGAAAGTATTCACCAATGTGTGCATCCACATGGTTCTGAGGATGTTCGGACTATGTATGGAATTAGCATATGTAAACAATGTAATTTGGAAAGAGTTTACACACACAAAAGGAGAATCAAAAAATTCAGATATAAGGCATGTATTTCTGATCTGCAACGGGAATAAACATATAAAAGAGAGGGTGTACAAAGTATCAGTGATAATTATGATGATCTGTCATAAATGATTATATAAATACCGTTTGTTAGTGTAAGCACCAACAATATTACGGAAGTATAATAGAAGGAAAATTGGTTATTCTCAGTTGGGAAGCACTTATCTATAAATTGAAGTGACGGAGAGTAAGTCCAATCATAAAGGTGTATTTACAGGTGATGGACAAACTAGCCAATCAAAAGAAAAGAAAAAAGTGCTAGACAAAGCGTGTGTCCGCATGGTTCTGAGGATATTCTGTCAACGAATGTAATTAGCATATGTAAACAAAGTGGTTTAGAGAGGATTTACACACACAGAGGGAGCCTAGAATCTCAGATATGAAACATGTATCGATTTAGAAGAGACCAACATGAGTTCAACAAATGACAATATTTCTCAATTGGAACAAGAGGCCCTCGCAGCCTTGGAGGAACTAACTGACGAGACAGATGCATTATCCATCCATTCTGTAAAAAATGCTCTACCTTTTTACCACCAGAGAACATATGCTCTACAGTGGGTGTCTTTATCAGATGTGTGTCTCAGGACTTTGACGAAATCTATAGACGACAAAGATACCGCAAACCACACAATAATCTCAGTTGGCCACTTCGTATAGCCCTGGAACAGATCAAAAACTGGGATGATGTGGTAATTAAACCATCAGATAAAGGTGGAAACATTGTTATCTGGCCACTGAAACTTTACCTTCGTGAAGCAAATAAACAACTGCGAGACACCTCGTGCTATACGACCACCCTATTTGATCCAACTGAAAACTTTAAGACTCTCTACTCTAGGATGATAGATAGGGCTTTTTATAATGAGATCATCACTAAAATGGAATACGACTGGAAAAATACGATAGGATCATAATTGAACGGAAATGCACAAAGTTCTCTAGAGATAAGCGTGACTTTACCACGGGCAATATCTTCAGCTGGAATATTTCTCAAAGGAAAAGGAACTTTGGTCCTCTAGATCATGCACTTTCTTCATCTGAAACTGATATTTCTGACACTGAGGACCTTAGTGACCCCAGTGTACATACTACAAATTTATTGGCTCACAGAAGTGATAATACTTCTCACTTCCCCAGTTTTTTAGAAGAAACCAGGGGTATCCGTGGATGCCCCGTAAGTCTAAAACAAGGTGGGGGGCCAAGAGGAAAAACAAGATGGGAGCCCCATTCACCAAGCCAATACTCAACAAGGACCAGCAAGAGATAGAAATTCCATCTTCTTTGTTTAAAATTATTAACTTATCTGACCACATTCTCAGCGATTCTCAAACCCAGGTCCTAAGTAAAGGTTTGTCTTTTTCACCCACCAACCAGTTTAATCGATTTCAATGGGAAACTAATCTCAGATTATTTGGTAGGAAACTTCTCCTAACCAAATTCTATAATTCCAAATGTATCGATTTAGAAGAGACCAACATGAGTTCAACAAATAACAATATTTCTCAATTGGAATAAGAGGCCCTCGCAGCCTTGGAGGAACTAACTGACAAGACAGATGCATTATCCATCCGTTCTGTAAAAAATGCTCTACCTTTTTTCCACCAGAGAAAATATGCCCTGCAGTGGCTGTCTTTATCAGATGTGTGTCTTGGGACTTTGATGAAATCTATAGATGACAAAGATACCGCAAACCACACATTAATCTCAGTTGGCCACTTCGTATAGCCCTGGAACAGATCAAAAACTGGGATGATGTGGTAATTAAACCATCAGATAAAGGTGGAAACATTGTTATCTGGCCACTGAAACGTTACCTTCGTGAAGCAAATAAACAACTGCAAGACACCTCGTGCTATACGACCACCCTATTTGATCCGACTGAAAACTTTAAGACTCTCTACTCTAGGATGATAGATAGGGCTTTTTATAATGGGATCATCACTAAAATGGAATATGATTATTTGTGGGTATCTCACCCTAGAACACCAACATTTTATCTCTTACCCAAAATCCACAAGAACTTGGATGATCCACCTGGTAGGCCCATTATGTCGGGCAATGGGGGACTATTAGAAAAATCCAGTTGTTTCCTCGATATTCATCTGAGGCAACATGTACTCAGCTTACCATCTTACATAAAAGGCACAACTGATGTTCTGAGAAAAATTCATGATACCACCCTTGAAGACACTCACCTCCTTGCCTGCCTAGATGTTGAATCCCTTTATACATCTATTATTCACAATCTTGGGATCCATGCAGTGAAATATTTCCTCACAATGGAAGGTCTAGGGGATTTCCATGGCTTTCTTTTAGAACTCCTGGATTTTGTCCTGCATCCCAATTATTTTACCTTCAATAACCGCTTCCATGTACAGACCAGAGGCACTGTTATGGGTGCAGCTTGCGCACCCACATATGCCAATCTCTTCTTAGGGTGGTGGGAGAGGGAATATGTCTTTCAGGATAGAATTGAAATCTATACTCAATGATCTGGGATGGCACACAGAATCAACTGGATGAATTTGTCCAACATCTGAACAACAATAACATTAATTTGAAAATCACCTGTAATAGTAGCAGTATAAGTGTCGCGTTTTTAGATCTTAGGATCTTTAAGGGCCCTGATAACAAAATCAGTACAGAGCTCTACAGAAAAGAGACCTCCACCAATAATTTACTACATAATAGTAGTTCTCATTTTCCTCCCACCATCAACAGTATCCCGAAAGGGGAGTTCTTGAGACTACGACAAAACTGCTCAGACGAGAATTCATTTGAGAATCTGAGCAAAGAATTAACATCAAGACTTCATTGAAGAGGATACAGCAAGCGATCCATCAAAAAGGCTATAAATGTTGTCTCAGGAATTAAAAGGGAGATGCTGATTTTTGTGGAGAAACTGCCAAAACAGGACTCTAAAGAGATCAGATTCATAGGAGACTTCTGTAATAGCTGGAAAGAGGCTAGGGACATACTACAGAAATATTGGCACATCTTACTCTCAGATTCTGACCTGGCTGATAACCTAGGCAGTAGAGTTAATATGAGCTGGCGTAGAGCCCCAAACCTCAGAGACAGATTAGTCAGAAGCCACTTCAATATGCATCCAAAATTAACCTTGACCACTGTCGGGAGCTATCCTTGTGGCGCTTGTAAAGTGTGTGCACACATACAAAATGTGGACAGCGTTACAGATAATTTTGGTCAGGTCACTAAAATGAAAGAGCTCTATAATTGTAGAACAACGAACATGATCTATTGTATCACATGCCCATGTGACAAAAAATATGTGGGCATGACATCTAGGATGATGAAAATCAGGATCCTTGAACATCTAGGGAACATCCGAAATGCTGAAACAGATATGAAAAAGATGAAACAACTGACCACAGTGGCCAGACATTTTCACTCTAAACATTCTGGATGAATGCAAGATCTCAAGGCTTTTTGCCTTGAAAGAATTAAACTCGGCCTAAGAGGAGGAGATCTAAATAGAGCCCTCCAACGAAAAGAGAGCGAGTGGATATTTAGACTGGGCACAATGATACCCGGTGGTCTCAATGAGAACATTAATTTTAGTGTTTTTCTGACAGAATAATTTATGTCTGTATTCCTTCATATCAATGACCTACTTAATGTTTTGAGTTTTCTGCTGATCTGTCAACCCTATCTAATTGTATACACCATTGTTTCACTCCTTTCCTTACTTTTCCTTCTCAATCAATTTTTTACTTTATACTTGCCATTCCTCCTTTGACTCAGACTTATTCCCTGTATTTTCATCCTTTTTTTGTACCTTTGTTTTTTTACATTTATGTATCTTTCTATAACCATGTGTATCCATCATCACAGTCAATATCTCTGCCTCCCTTATGCTTTACACCCATATAGTCACGGTTTCCACAGTACCAATTTGTGTCTATGACTCACACATTAGATCATCACCCTTTGCACACTATTTTATTCACATCTCAATATTTGGTCCTTCGACATAATCTTTTCATCCATCATACAATCATCCCTCTTATTAGGTCCCACACACATTCTATCTTTATCAGCACAGGTTCTCTTTATTTCATATTTCCATTACACTTTATTTACATATCCATGTTTCACACTTCCCCAAATTTGTTAACATACACACTTTCCAACACCACCCAGCTGGGTTTGACTGGTGTATTTGTCACTTACCTACACAGTCCGCTGAATAGGCGTTTTCTGTGTAAGTATTACCTATAAACACGTTTTTTCATGGTAATCACAAGCTTCATCCTTTCTCCACACTCCTTTTGAAGTCTATCAATGTTAACACATATCTATTCCAATTTTGGTCTAACACCTTTTAATACTGCTTGTACTTACATTGACTAATGTTATCACATATCCCTAATCAATATTTATGGGCATTTCTCATTTATATGTTTACTCATCTCATCAGCACTTCCTTTTGTATGTTATAATTACATGTTTCATATCTGAGATTCTAGGCTCCCTCTGTGCATGTAAATCCTCTCTAAACCACTTTGTTTACATATGCTAATTCCATGCATTGACAGAATATCCTCAGAACCATGCGGACGCACGCATTGGCTCGCACTTTTTTCTTTTCTTTTGATTGGCTGGTTTGTCCGTCACCTGTAAATACACCTTTATGATTGGACTTATTCTCCGTCACTTCAATTTATAGGTAAGTGCTTCCCAACTGAGAATAACCAATTTTCCTTCTATTATACTTCCGTAATATTGTTGGTGCTTACAAAAACAAACAGTATTTATATAATCATTTACAACTGATCATCACAAGTATCACTGATACTTTGTACACCCTCTCTTTTATATGTTTATTCCTGTTGCAGATCAGAAATACATGCCTTATATCTGAATATATCTGAATTTTTTGAGTCTCCTTTTGTGTGTGTAAACTCTTTCCAAATTACATTGTTTACATATGCTAATTCCATACGTAGTCCGAACATCCTCAGAACCATGTGGATGCACGCATTGGTGAATACTTTCCATCTTTGATTGGCTGGTCCGTCTGTCATTTATAAATACAGCTCCATGATAGGATATACTCTCTGTTACCTCAAACTTACAATGATGTGCTTCCCTAATGAGATTAACAAGTTTTCTTTCCTTAACACTCGTTTTATGTTTTTGCAATATCTACATATGTTCATTTCGTGTCTGGATAAACATCCCCAAAACTCCGTCTATATGAGCATCAATTAACATTATCCCGTTATGATTGGCTGTTACATCAGTCACTCAGATTACTAACCCTATGATTGGATGCCTGTCCTTTAACAGCGAGAAGCAGCAGTGCAGCCTAATGACCAGGTGACAAAGCCTTCCTGGCAAAATGCGCGTCCTGTGACAGCATTCAGCCTTAAGATCTCACACACACTGCAATCTAGCACAACCGTCTCCGACACAGGTACTTTCACTATCGCTCAGATGCGCTCTCTCATCTGAGTCCTTAGCATGTGACTCCCCCTGCAATGCCCAGCTGGTATCAGGGCTCAGACGCAGCTACTTCTCAGAAAGCAGAAGTACCTTTCTGTTGTTTCATCTGAGGCAACGCCATTGTCACTCTCTTATTCCCAGTTTGATTGACTGGGAACAGTAGTAGTGACTTAGAGCGTTTCTCTCACCTCAGACCTTACTGTTTTCTCTCAACCACGTGACTCCCAGTATCATATTACTGGTTTGTACCCTGTTAATAACATGTAATTATTACATTGATTTGTGTCTTAGTTATGATAATTACTCATTAATATTGAGAGAGCCTAACTGTGATTGGAATCGGTATCGATCATACTGACTGATACTTCATACATTATTTGAATTGAATTGAGTCATTGTATGTCAGTCGTATCTTATGTTTGCTGTGTGTGGTGTTCCTGTGTCCATTGTGGACTTTAATTATAGAAACAGGACCTTAGAGATCCTTCCAATTCAAGTAATTATCTTCACCAATTTTTCCTGCACTATGCCTTTAACCATGGGCTAATTATAATAGGTATACCCTATACATTGTATACCATTCTTTGCTCTCTATATCTTAGGCCTCTTGTGCAGGAAACATAATAATTATTTTGGTAGGTATTTTGTATCATCTTGATTTAACATTTTTTTTCTTTAAATTTCTGATTTTTGTATCTACATGTCGATTTATAACTAAGTGTGATATTACATAGTGAAGAGATTTTCTTTTGTTTTAGCCAATAATTTTTTCATTAAAAGTTAAGTTTTAATAATTTCCTATTTATCTTCATTATATTTCATTATAAGAGTGTGCCCACATAGACATATATGACTTTCCTTAAGTTTTTGTTCTTCACTTAAACTTTTTCACGTTATAATTATAACCATAATCATTTATAAGTGTCAATTATTGTATGTGTCTATTAAATGTTTTCATGATTCAGAGAAGATTCATATGTGGATCAATTTTGGTTAATGCACTTTTATTACAGCAGTGCAACCCTTTTTCATTTAATATTTTTTGTGTTCTGTTTTTCATGTCAGACTAGTAACTGACTAATTAGGTTTTGCAGCTCTGTATTTGTGCAATAGATCACTATTTTAATTCATAATTTTCCATCCTATTATATGATATCCAAGTGCCAGGTGGGAACTGGTTTTTTTGTGCCTCAGTTTGTATTGTGTTTATTAGTTTTGTCTTTTTGCTTTTCACCTAGGCAGCTCTTTGTTATAAATATTTTATCCAATTGATCCACATTTAAATTATAAATTTATTGTAATATATTTCCAGTTCTATTGATAAATATTATTATATTACCAACCCTATTGATAAGGATTTTTAGAGTTTGTAATCAGAATGACTGAATTCACATTATGTATAGATAGAATGAGTAGGATAAAGGAGTATGCATCTTTATTTCAGAAAGAAAATGTAAGAGAGGGGGTCTCTGTGGATTCTCAAAGTATGATAGAACTGTTCCACCAGCTGGAGGATCTCCTCATGCAGGAGATGTGCAACTGGTTGGATGGAATCTCATTATAGCACTGTATTGAGAAAAATATTGTTTCCAGAGGCCTTAGAATCTTCAAAAATCTATCGATCACAGATAATCCCAAACTTACTAAAAAGTGGAACCAGATATTGGACTCTTGCTCGATATGCCTTATGGAATTATTAATTGAGTATAGGGAAAATACGGTCAAAGAAATTACTAAAAAAATAGACAAAACTAAAGAAGAACTACTTAAATTTAAAGATAGACCCGAATTTAAAGAATATGATGGTGTTACCAATAATAAGGTGATTCGATTTGAGAAAGAAGTATTAGATATAAAATATCGGAAATTCTCTTGGGATTTGAAAGATTATGCAGATGACAGAGTACGAACATATAGAAAACAGTCTTTTCCTACCAAACAATCGAATAACTTCTTTCATCCCACTCATAGGGATGTAAGACATACCGAAACTCCACAGATATTGACAACTAAAAGGAGAGAGAGAATTAAGTCATCTAATTAGATTGAGATAAAAACTAAACTACCAAATTAAACAACTAATCCTACTAGATGACAGGTTGAGACAATATCACCATCAGAATCCATTCACATCCCTAAGATTAAATACACCAAAAAGGCCAAGATACCAAGAGGAAGGAGAGGGCAGGGATTATCAAATAAAAATAAAAATATGAAAGACATAGAAACAGGGATTTTTAATTTATCAAAGAAATAACTAACTGATTGGGAAATTAAAGTACTAATGAAAGGACTTAACTATGCACCTAGTAAAGAGCCAAATATTTTTTATTTATTTTTAGATCTGAATAGATATATGAGAACACTATGCAGAAAAAAATATTTTGCTAGTAAATCACTCAAAACTAAAGAAGGGTATAATTACACAATAGTGCTGGATATAGATGATTTCAATAGTCCGCTCACTTTGGAAAGCTTGCAATCAGAATCAGAAGGGACTTATGAGAATCCCATCAGGATTTATGATATACAAAATGATCCATTACAAAAATATCAATCAACTTTCAAAAATAAGTCACAATTTTTTCCCTTAGAACACAAAAGTTCAGCGATCAATATATTTTATACAAAAACTTTAGATGAATTTAAAACTTTGTGTCAAACAAATTAATAGTAAGATAAAGAAGGGAAACTTGACTAAATGGGAGCGAATAGCACTTAAAAATCTCAGAGAGGATTCCTTAATAGTTATTAGATCTGCAGACAAGAGAGGTGGGATTGTCATCCAAAATAAAGATGATTACATCAAAGAAGCTCATAGGCAGTTAAATGATACTGCCTTTTATGTGGTTCTGGATGGCAACCCCACCCCTAGATTTCAAATGCAGCTCAAAACATTATTGGACGATGCTATGGAAGAGGGAATCATAACTAAAGAAGAATCACAGTTTTTATTCCCCATGCACCCTGTCACTCCTATTTTTTATCACCTTCCAAAGATTCACAAGACACTATTAGCACCCCCTGGGAGCCCTATTATTTCCGGGATAGGGTCACTAACTTCTAATTTGTCACATTTTGTGGATGTTCACTTACAAGATCATGTCACTAATCTTCATTCCTATATTAAAGATATAAGTCATATTTTGCAGAAAATGTTAAATTTGGAGTGGACACCAGGGTGGGGTTTTCTCACCCTGGATGTCCAAGCCCTATATACTCATATACCTCATGACAAAGGCATAGAGGCAGTTAAATTCTATTTGGAACAAGATCAAACCTTAACCAATGGACAATGTGATCTTGTTCTTAATGCTATCACATTTATTTTGACACAATTATTTTTTGTTGAATCCACTTTTTATTTACAAGCACTTGGGATTGCCATGGTGACTAAGTTGCACCAAGTTTTGCGAACTCTATATGGGTCGCTTCGAGGAAGAATTCCTCTTGGGTGGCCCATATAAAGAGAGCCTAGTCCTCTACGGCCATTATATAGATGATTTATTTATTATTTGGAAAGGGGGCACTGTTTTAGCACAAAAGTTTGTAGATTTTCTGAACACCAACATGTTTAATCTTAAATTTACACATTCTTTTGATTTGAAACAAACAAATTTTCTTGATGTCTCATTTAATATTGGAGACAATAACACTGTAATAGCGCCCAATTTTGTTAAGAATGTATGAGTGGGTAATTATCTCCACTATACAAGTAGTCATCATAAACCATGTATATCTAACATACCCAAAAATCAATTGTTACTTCTGAGATGTAATTGAGAAGAAGAGGATGAGTTCCAGACACAAATGAGAACAATGTTAGCAAATTTTGAAAGATGAGTCTATCCTAAAACTTTATTTGAGGAAGCAAAAATGTATGCCTTATCCCTTTCCAGACCACATCTATTAGGGGTACATGGTCCCGAGCAGAAAAGTGAAATCATTCAAAATGAAGTGGAAAATGTAACGAGGACCAAGTTTTCCAATCTGAATCAAGAGAATTTGTTTCTTTCATTTCAAAATTCAATAGTAAATCTGTCCAAATAAAGAAGATAATTAAATCGAACTACAATATTCTGAAACAAGATCCAATACTAGCAGTATGTATTCAGGATAATCCAAACATCATATTCAAAAAGAATCAGAACCTCAAGAGTATCTTGGCACCTAGTGAGCTCCATGCCACTGGGAGCCCAGAGTGTGACATCATCACATTCATGTCGGGACTCTCTGAGAGCGACCATGGATGATGTCACACTCTGGGCTCCCAGTGGCATGGAGCATAACTCTACACCTTCCATATTAGACATGCTGGTATATAGGTATGTACAATTGTATTTCTTGTTATGTTCTTGATAAAAGTAATTTCCGACTGCAACGTTGAACAAGGCAGATAAAGTTGTCAGACTGATTCTTTCTTCTACAAGACCTGTGAGTGCCGTCTCTCTTTTTCTGTGCTATATATATATATATATATATATACATAAACTAGAGATGTGCAACGGATAATTTTTGCTGGTTTTGGTTCTAATTCATAGGCTGGTTATGGTTTTTGTTTTTTCAAACCACCGTGACTGATTTAAATTTTGGTTTTGGATTTTTACCAAAAATTGCCAACAATTTGCAGAAAAAGCTAAAATCACATAATCTGGTCCTTTTTTGTCCCTAGAGTATTATTAACCTTAATAACATTAATTTCCACTCATTTCCAGTCAATTTTGACCATCTCACAGTTGACAATATTGATTTCAATATTCAATTTTGTGACTGGTTGAGAGATGTCTTACTTGCTTCCCCTTGCAAAGGATTGTGTCATAGTCAATTGTGTTAAAAAAAATAGTAGTCTTCCCTTTCTGGGATGAAGATCCATCCCCAGCAGCAGCAGAAGGCCTAGCACTGAAGGATTCTTCTAAGGAAGTGATGATGATGACTTCCAAGTGATGATGCATCACGCTGCCTTAGACCCACAGGCACAGCACAGGGCTGATAGGTCTGATACCCCCATGGTATTGGAGGGGATGTGAGTCTTGAAGGAGAAGACTTCACTAATGTGCAGGTGCCTGACAATGAACTGTATATGCAACCAGCACCTATGTGATTGAAACCATGTAAATACACTGAAATATAGGAAAAAATGCAAGCGAAGAGTGATGTTATGTAACCAGTGTGGGAATGAACCCTCATGTCAATACAACTTACTGGAACAAAAAAATGGCTTATGATACACTGCCCCCTACGAGAAGAGAGAACATAATACTCTACACCCAAGTGTTCAAAGAGAGTGAAAAAAAGTGAAGAAGTACATATATGAATGACATAATAAAGAGGAAACATATCCTAACAAACATCTAAAAATCTATACAAAAAACATACAAGAAAACATACAAAAGTATGAATAGAATATACATCCACAACAGATCCATAATAAAAAAATATATAAAATGTGAATGAAAAATCCAAAAAATGTTTATGTAAGTCATCATTCTATGAAAAGATATATATTAAAGAAATTGAGGGTACCAAAACCAAAGTGATTAAAATGTTTCAGGAGCAACTATGCACCCAGAAAAACAAATCAAAGGACACCAATAAAACCATGTTTTTCTCTAACGTCCATAACACCATGAGTGAATTTATTAAACATACCACCAAGGATCTATGGCCAATTATCAATACTGATACAAACATTAAATCTTTGAAGCAATCATCCGTATGATGTGCAACAGGAGGGGTAGGAACTTTAAAGATTGGCTGGTACATAATGATGTTTCGCAACAAACCTCCATTCAGGATACTAATTTTTTGTTTAAGAAGCAGGTTGCTACAGGTGTACTGGCTGCACAACCTGCAGCTATATGGAACTATATAGTACACCCCCATTCAGGTAAACATTTTCCGATAAGACACGTATTGACTTGTACAAGTAAATATGTAGTGTACATGATAAAATGCCCATGTAGCTAGGTGTATAGACCACCAAGTTATTCAAGGAGAGAATGGCACAACACCACACAGCCATTCGACAAGCCCTGTCTGTAAAAGAGATCGACCAACCTGTTGCCTGTACACAACAAGGAGAACCAACACTCCCTGGCTACCTTATCCTACAAGATCATTGACTTTGTTCCATTGGACAGGAGAGGAGGAGATCGCGAGAAGCGCCTACTACAATTAGAGACTGAGTGGACTCATAAACTGAACACTTTTACTCCTTTTGGACTTAATGAAACTTTATCTTTTTTCTTGCTTTTTTGTGATCAGGCTGAAGAATCTTGAGATTGAGATGATTTGTACATATGCTGGCCTTCTTGTGACTTTTTTTATGGATACAATTACCTTGTTTTTCTTAATTTTTTTTCTTTCATTTATTTTATTTTTTTTTCTTTCTTTTTAAAAAAAATATATTTTTTTCCTTATTTTTTTTCTTCATTTTGTTTTGTCATTTCTGACAACCTCCTCACATTTTTTTACATCTTACGATTTTTCGTTGGTAATTACAAAATTCTCATATATTTGAGGGACAAGCATGCAACATATTTACCTCTCTTATCCACACCAGTGTATTTCCTATGGGTGTCTGAATTAGTTACAGCCATACCATACTGGCTCTGCCCAATCTCGCCCAATCTTGGAAGCCAAGCAGTGCTGGGCCTGATTAGTACTAGGATGGGAGTCCACCTAGGAAGATTGGGTGCTTTAAAAAAATAAAAAAAGATATATACGCAGAAGCACAGGTAGTGAGTGGGAGGATATGTTACACATGATCGCCCTCTTTTTTGCCAACAGGTGTATCATTTTTTCCTATATGGTGGTCATAATTATATATGTTATTACCTTAGACATGATTTGTCATGCCCAATGAGGTTTCAGCCCTACGTCTAACTTTCAGTTCATGATTTAACTAAACTTTCTTTGGACCTTGTGCCCATAAAGCATTTCTCTTACATCCATTTGAGCTCTTTTTGTATTCCTAGAAATTATCACATTAGACATGCTGGTATATAGGTATGTATAATTGTATTTCTTCTTGTGTTCTTGATCAAAGTAATTTCCGACTGAAATGTTGAACAAGGCTGATAAAGTTGTCAGACTGATTCTTTCTTCTACAAGACCTGTGCGTGGCGCCTCTCTTTTTCTGTGCTACATGTATGGTTGGTCCGAGTGAACATCTAGGGGGGCACCAAGGCAAGTAATTTACTGCAGTGCCACCATATCTATTTATATATATATATATATATATATATATATGTATATATATACTGTATATATATATACAATATCAATATTACCGGCACTCTGCTGTACTGAGCATGTGAAATCTTGCTGGCTGCGGTGCTCACCCTGGGGCATGGAAACCCCTCCACATACCACAAATAGACAGAGCGCACTCACAGACTTTGTACTCGTGAAGAAAATCTAATGCTTTGTTACATTAGTGTGACAATGTTTCGGGGTCCATCCCCCATCATCAGGACATAAGTAGTGAATAACAAACATACAATTTATACTTACAAACAGGATGTGTCTTCCTGCACCATGCTGTCCTGGCCTCCATTGTCCGGCGTCTAACTTCGGTTACAACGATGACGTCAGACCAGAAGTGACGCTTGCCAGGTCCATGGATCAGCCCAGATGCTAGGCGTGACAGTGAAACATGATTTAAAACAGTGTCAAATGTCCTCAACTGAGTGTACAACACAATAAAAATATAAATATGAATATAGAAAACAACCTTCTTTGCATCAAATACATAATGTCTTAAAACATCAAGTAATTATCTATATTATCATAAATTGTAATGGACACATATGGGCTTTACTTATTATGAATTATAAATAACGCCATATAGTGGAAAAAGGTATTAATACATACACATAATTTTCCTTTGCAAATTTTTTTTAGATATAAGTTACTTTAAAGAGCCAATTTTTTATACTCATTATAACCTCATGCTTAATTTAAAAGTTTACATATTTTTGTCATGACATTTCATGTGGGCAAGACAGAAAGACAATTCAAGGAACAAATGGCCCAACATAGGGCAGCCATTAGAGCTGCTCTGTCACAAGGCAATAGCGAACAACCCGCGGCCCTTCACTTTTTAGAGGCTAATCATTCGATGGCGACCCTTAGATACCGCATCATTGGAAATGGACAATAAGGGGTGGGGATAGAGCTAGAAAACTACTTCAAATAGAAAGCCAGTGGATATTTAAGTTGAAAACGGTGAATCCATATGGCTTGAATGAAGCTCTAAATTTGAATTGTTTCTTATAAGGTACCAAGGATTAAATCCTTTAATGAAATATCATGACAAAATATGTAAACTTATAAATTAAGCATGAGCTTATAATGAGTATAATAAATTTGCTATTTAGAGTTATTTATATTTAAAAAAATTTGCATAGGAAAAGTATGTAATTCCAAATGTATCAATTTAGAAGAGACCAACATGAGTTCAACAAATGACAATATTTCTCAATTGGAACAAGAGGCCCTCGCAGCCTTGGAGGAACTAACTGACGAGACAGATGCATTATCCATCCATTCTGTAAAAAATGCTCTACCTTTTTTCCACCAGAGAGCATATGCTCTACAGTGGGTGTCTTTATCAGATGTGTGTCTCGGGACTTTGACGAAATCTATAGACGACAAAGATACCGCAAACCACACAATAATCTCAGTTGGCCACTTCGTATAGCCCTGGAACAGATCAGAAACTGGGATGATGTGGTAATTAAACCATCCGATAAAGGTGGAAACATTGTTATCTGGCCACTGAAACTTTACCTTCGTGAAGCAAATAAACAACTGCAAGACACCTCGTGCTATATGACCACCCTATTTGATCCGACTGAAAACTTTAAGACTCTCTACTCTAGGATGATAGATAGGGCTTTTTATAATGGGATCATCACTAAAATGGAATATGATTATTTGTGGGTATCTCACCCTAGAACACCAACATTTTATCTCTTACCCAAAATCCACAAGAACTTGGATGATCCACCTGGTAGGCCCATTATGTCGGGCAATGGGGGACTATTAGAAAAATCCAGTTGTTTCCTCAATATTCATCTGAGGCAACATGTACTCAGCTTACCATCTTACATAAAAGACACAACTGATGTTCTGAGAAAAATTCATGATACCACCCTTGAAGACACTCACCTCCTTGCCTGCCTAGATGTTGAATCCCTTTATACATCTATTATTCACAATCTTGGGATCCATGCAGTGAAATATTTCCTCACAATGGAAGGTCTAGGGGATTTCCATGGCTTTCTTTTAGAACTCCTGGATTTTGTCCTGCATCCCAATTAGTTTACCTTCAATAACTGCTTCCATGTACAGACCAGAGGCACTGCTATGGGCGCAGCTTGCGCACCCACATATGCCAATCTCTTCTAAGGGTGGTGGGAGAGGGAATATGTCTTTCAGGATAGAAATTAAATCTATACTCAACATGTCATCACCAGGATGAGGTATATAGATGACATCTTGATGATCTGGGATGGCACACAGAATCAACTGGACGAATTTGTCCAACATCTGAACAACAATAACATTAATTTGAAACTCACCTGTAATAGTAGCAGTATAAGTGTCACGTTTTTAGATCTTAGGATCTTTAAGGGCCCTGATAACAAAATCTGTACCGAGCTCTACAGAAAAGAGACCTCCACCAATAATTTACTACATAATAGTAGTTCTCATTTTCCTCCCACCATCAACAGTATCCCGAAAGGGGAGTTATTGAGACTTCGACAAAACTGCTCAGACGAGAATTAATTTGAGACTCTGAGCAAAGAATTAACATCAAGACTTCATGAAAGAGGATACAGCAAGTGATCCATCAAAAAGGCTATAAATGAAGTCTCAGGAACTAAAAGGGAGATGCTGATTTTTGTGGAGAAACTGCCAAAACAGGACTCTAAAGAGATCAGATTCATAGGAGACTTCTGCAATAGCTGGAAAGAGGCTAGGGACATACTACATAAATACTAATTTAAAAAAATTTGCATAGGAAAAGTATGTGTATGTATTAATACCTTTTTCCACTAGATGGCTTTATTTATAATTCATAATAAGTAAAGCCCATATGTGTCCATTACGATTTATGATAATATAGTAATTACTTGATGTTTTAAGACATTATGTATTTGATGCAAAGAAGGTTTTTTTCTGTATTCATATTTATATTTTTATTGTGTTGTACACTCAGTTGAGGACATTTGACACTGTTTTAAATCATGTTTCACTGTCACTCCTAGCATCTGGGCTGATCCATGGACCCGGCAAGCGTCACTTCCGGTCTGACGTCATCGTTGTAATTGGAAATTAGATGCCGGACACCGGAGGCCAGGACAGCATGGTGCAGGAAGACACACCCTGTTTGTAAGTATAAATTGTATGTTTGTTATTCACTATTTATGTCCTGATGACGGGGGATGGACCCTGACACATTGTCACACTAATGCAATAAAGCATTAGATTTTCTTCACGAGTACAATGTCTGTGAGTGCCGCTCTGTCTATTTGTGATATATATATATATATATATATATATTTATAAAATCAGTGTGCAAGGTACACCTTGACCCATGAAATAATGTATGCTGTAGAACCTCCTGTAAATGCTTCCAGTGATGCCATCTTTCCATAATGTACTCAGAAAGATGTGCATTGTGCCAGAGTGTTTGCTCCATATTGTGTTTTCTGATTCTTTATCAATAGAAATATGACCCAACTGGAATCATTTACATGGGCTTCTTATGAACGGCTGCCAGCATAGTGGGCTCCCTCATCTGTTAAAATGCTCCTGATATATATATTTCTATATATATATATATATATATATATAGTTGTACATTGATCCAATGCACTCTTCACTGCAGATGTGGTTTAGAAGATTGACAGTGTCTAGATAGAGACATAATAGGTTGACAGGATTGAAAGGTCAATAGGTACAAAAGGTCGAATGATAAATGGTAAACAGTATAAAAGGTAGACAGGGACAAATGGTAGGCACACAAGTGGTCAACACAAAAATGTTTTTTTTTTAAATTAAGCCTAATCCTTACCCTAACCCACCCAGTGCCTAATTTTCCTACTGGTGCCTAACTCTCCCCTAGCAGCCTAACACTAACCCTCTGCCAAGTGCCTAACACTAACCCTAACCCCTAACACTAATCTTAAAATTTGTGAATAAAATGTGTTGACCTTCTGTCCACAATTTGTCAGTTAACCTTTCATACCTTTTAACCCTGTCAACCTATTGCCTGTCAACCATCTCGCGTCGATCTATTGAATGTCTATTTAGACACTGTTGAACTTCTATACACCAACACAGTGACATCATTATCGCATGTATATTTCCTACTTAAATACATAAGAGGATGTTCTTCACCATCTTTGTTTTTGATACAACACAGCACCTATACTTACATCTGATGCATCTGCCTGTACGGTAAATTAATTTTTTAAGTCAAGTGTCATCAAAGCTGGTTGAGTTCACAAGGCTACCTTCAACTCATGAAAAGCCTTTTAATTCTCAGGATTCCACTTAACCATAAATTACTGTTTACCCTTGAAAAGGTCAGTCAGAGGGACAGCAATGTTCGCAAAATTGGGAATAAATCTTATATAATGTCCTGTCATTCCTAAGAAAGCCCTTACCCACTTCTTATTTAGGCTGTGGTCAATTTGGTATTGCCTCAAGTTTTTTAAATTGGGGCTTTATCAAACCTCTGCCTATAGTGTATCCAATATACTTAAGCTCTTCTATCCCTAGGCAACATATTTTTGGTTTGGCTGTTAACCCTGCCTCATGGATGGAGTCCAACACTGCTTGTAACCTGGGTAAGTAAAGGGGCCTATCCATTACACAACTTTGTGAACAATCCAACCAAAACCAGGAGGTTTTGGTTGCATTGTTCACAAAGTCGAGTAATGGATAGCCGGCAAGGACCAGCAATGCGCGTGCATGCTGTGTCCTTGTCGACCCTGACTATCTACACTATGTGACTCTACAAATCCATCTAATTCCATCTAATTTAAACATTTTTTGAATTTCTTTAGACACCAATTCAATTTGGGCTTTTGGTATTCTATAGGGCTTTAGGTTAACCTAAAACCCTGGTTCAGTGATTATGTCATGATTAATGACTGTTGTTTTACCAGGATAGAAAATAAATCTTTATTTCTTACTAGAAATTCTTTAGCCTCTTGTTACTTCAGGTACCATATGTATTGCGGCTGCTGGAGGGATCAGGAGGCTGAAAGAGCTGCTCTATGGGTTTTTTTTCCCAGGCTGGTATAATATATAATTAACCTCACCCACTTTTTCTATGATTTCAAATGGTCCTTGCCACCTGGCCAAAAATGTATTTTCTACAGTGGGAACCAAAAACAAGCACTCTGTCCCTAGGAGTAAAGGTGCATAATTGGATATCACCATTGTGCACCCTTTGTTGTGTTACTTGTGCTCTCTCACTATCAGCACCATTGCAGCTATTCTTACCTATATTTGAGAAACATGTTCAGTAATCATTTAATACAGGCTGAGTTGCCCCATCCCATGTCTGTTTTACAATATCCAGCAATTCCCTTGGTTTTCTCCCATACAGCAAATTAAAAGGTAAAAACTCTGTGGAAGATTGTGGGATCTCTCTAATGACTAGCAATAAATGGAGTAACAAATTATCCCAATATTTCACATCTATATCCTCCACTTTCTTTAGCATATTCTATAGAGTTTTGTTAAACATCTCAACTAAACCATCAGACTGTGGATGATACATGGAGGTCCTTAGATGAGTAATCTTAAACAGGTGCCACAACTCATGATTCTTGGCATAAATGGGGTACAATGATCAGTTAGGATTTCCAAGGTATTTCCACTCTGCTAAAGACATGTACTAGTTCCCAACCAATTCTCTTTGTTGGCCGACTTTATTAGAGGTTCAACCAAATCCATAGTTACTGTATTCTCTCAAACAGGACTTCAAAAAAAGATAATGGGACAAGCAGACTTCTATAATGTGGCCTGGAAGCATGGTACTGACATTTAGGGCAGGATGCAAAGTATTCATATACATCTTTAAGAACCCCTGGCCAGAAAACCAGTTGTAAAATTCTCAAAGAGGTTTGCTTTACCCCTAGATGTCCTGCAGTTATGTGACCATGAGCCAGGTCTAAAAACCATTCTTCTATATGCCTCAGGAGCTATCAATTGTTCCACGATATCTTCTCCTTTCTTGGACACTTGTCACAACAAATCCTGTTATACTGCCATGTGAGGGTATGACAGGCCACTATCAGGCTCTACTGGTTTTCCATCAACCGTTTTTACATTCTCTCTATGTTTTACCAAAGTAGGGTCTTTTAATTGTTCTGAGGCAAAGATATATTTTCTCATTTCAACATCGAGCATACAGTCAACTGGTTCAACAACATTTCCTACATCAGTAGGAGATACATCATTATGTGCCCCATTGCTGCTCTCATCATTCTCTGACTCCCCAAACATGCTAAAGGGAACACCAGACTCAGGGAGCACTTCCACTGTCACTGTATCAGTAACATTATCACATGGGCCAGGTTTACCTCTGTAACACTTCCAAAAGTGGGAAAAATCTATCCCCAATATAGCATCACATAACAAACTAATCTCAGAGTGACTACCTGGGACCACACTGTGTTTCTATGTTCACTACAGCAGCATCATAATGCTGAGTATACATATACAGGCTATACCAACATTTTGACAGGTTCACAAACTCAGCCTTTACAAGAGTAATCTGGTTCCCAGAATCCAACAGGGCCTCAACCCATTTGTCTTCTATAGTAATTATACACATTTGTTCATCTGACCTGTCGGTCTGTAGTGCAGGCTAGCCAAGCAAAGAAAGGCACTCTAAGATTTACATAAGCAGTATAAGAATGCATAGGTAAGTTGACAATTAGCCACAACATGGCCCAAGCCACCACATCTAAAACTTCTAATCAGTGTCAGACTGGATCATGAAGGGCCCACCAGAGAATGCAGTGGTAGGGGCCCATGCTTAAGAGGTGTGGCCAGTCTCCAGAGGGGTATGGCCAGCCACCACAGAGGGACTTGGCCAGCCATTAGAAAAGATAAAGTCAGCCTGCAAAGCACAGGGCCCCTTTATAAAGAAGGGGACAAGGGTGTTTCAGGAATGCCCACTTTGATTGACAGGAGGGCTAATTTTATGTAGTTTCCATGGAAATTAACCCAGCACCCAGTTTCTGACTTACATAATTTAAAAGTTAAAGAAATAATATAGGCAATTTTGCGCAATAAAAGGTAGAGTGCAGCCATAATTAGTGCAGAAAGATAGACTCCACAGAAATACCTAAACGTGACACAAATAAACCAAAAAAATATGTACCAAAAGTCAGGCGCTCTCTATAAACCACAATAAGAGATGTATATAATGTCACCACATATACAAAATAAACAATAATCACCATTTGCGATGAGCTGAAATATGAGGTGTTAATCTTTAACACCGATTTTTATTCATCTGTACAGCCAATCAGAATACAGGATTACTTCTTTTCTTTTTCTAAAATCTGTAAAAAATATCTTCCGTTCTGCTGTGCAGGCTCAGTTACACAGTTTTAGGAAAACATCAAACACAAAACACAGATTTTAATTTACAAGTTGCACTTACAAGGATGAATGAAATACTTCATCCTTGTAAGTACAACTTATAAATTAAAACCTCTGTTTCCTTAAGTTCTATTGCACAATGTTTTGTGTAAACAGTCTTATTGGAAGTCTCTGGAGTTTGCCGTTGTGGAACTTGGGGCCAGATGGGCACACTTAATAGTTCCTTGGCCACCATTTCCACAAGCTGATCTGCTGCTCATGGCTCACCCAGTTGTGCAGAACTGCAGGAGGACCATAGATATTGGTCATAAAGACCATTTCCATGATCTGTGGCCTGTTCTTGAAAAGTGACAGGAGCACACAATATGTGTTGGAGAACTTTGGGGGGAACCAAGCACACAGGTGCTACCTTCCATCCTTTACCCACCTACCCAATGGAGTGACATCATTGATCACGGCCCACTGAAGCCCAGGGGCACCAGGAGAACAGACAGCAAGATCCAAGCTGCTCCTCCTTAACCACTAACACAGCTACTAGGAGGATAGACTAAGGGTAAGCCAGGGTCAGCATAGCTCCAGGATTGTGTACGTTATTGGAACCCCATTAACATTTTCAATTAAGCATTATTAATAACCTATTATTTATTTTTCAGGTGTCACTCACATCTTTTATTCTAATTGTTTTTTTTATTCTAATGTGGTTATTTTATTATTTTTATTCAGTTTTGTACACTAGTTTATTTGTTTTTTGTTTGTGTTTTTTTTCCACCCAATTAAGTGCTCATAATTACCTAACTGTCAGAGTCTCTGGTTGAAGCCACTTCTTGGTAATACAGACTAGGTCATGCATTTGAGAGCAAGGAGGTTTATCCATGTGGTTTTCCCAGAGACAAACTCGTTGGGCCAAATGTAATAGGGTGAGAGTTTAGAAAATGTTAGAGTTTAGCAGTAACCTCTCACACTAATACATTGATTTAGTTGTATTTTCAAAAAAGGAAACACCTGGATGAGAGTTTAAATCTTGAGAGATTTTTGAATCTGAAAAACATACAACATATTCTGTGACTTTATTACATTGGCAGAGTTTTCTCTCACATTTTCTAAACTCTCACCCTATTACATTTGGCACGTTGTGTTTGAACAAACACTGTGACACATAAACAAATGAAAATTCCAGGTTTTAGTTTGTCATAGTCAAGGTAATCAGAAAGGCTTAAGTCAATATACACCTTTTGTGATTCTCCTGACAAGAACCATGCCAAAAAACCTGCCCACTGATCTTTAGGCCAACTTTCTCTCTTAGCTGTTCTTTCAAATGTTAAATAGGCTGAAAAATCATCACTATTTTTTTCATCTTTTGCAGAAAATGACCAGCCCATATGGACCTGGGGCTAGTTGTGATGTCCAGGGAGGTATTTCCAGATGGTGCCGCTAGGTGCTGTGCCACAACTTTAAAAGCTTTGTAATTGTGGTGCAGTTGCCTGCAGAGTTCATTGATAACTAATTGCTATTGCCTCTGGTTTTCCTCAATGGCCAATTGCGGCTGCCTCCAGATCTCCTCAACATCCAATTGCTGTTGCCTCTGAGACTTCTCAATGGCTATTTGCTGCACCTTGTTGGCTTCCTGCTAAGTCAATGTAACCAAAGCAAGGTCTTAACTATATCTTCCATGTTATCTTTTGGTGTAGGGAAAAAGCAGAATCTGGCTTCTCTAACCATCTGATGATGACACCATGAAGTTTACAATATTACAGTCTCCCCACCCCCACAAAAAAGAAATGGGTGTGTCACTTTAAAATTTTCACATAGATTTTTATGGATGCAATTTAAGTGCTTTGCTTGTGTCTTCCACCTTGTGCCACAAGATCAGGTCAAGGGGTGCAGTCTCCTGGGGTAAACAGTAGCACTTCTCTTGCAGCAGATGAATATTAGCACACCAGTCCAGTGCCATGGCACAAGTAACCACAGCAAGTTTTATTTCACTGCTCAAAAAAGAAAAATAAATCTGGGCCTGTCCAGCTCTAACTATACAGAAGTCTACTTCTCTAAGGGGGGAGGACATAGTGTTAAACTCACACAAAACAGTATTTAAATACAGTACGTATATAAACTCATAGTAGTGTCTCTCAACAAGTTTGTCAGCCTGCTCCCAAGGTAGTGAGAGGCTGCCCAGAGAAACAAACACACATTTTATCAGCCTCTCACAGGTGGGCTGGCAATCAAGGATGCTCATTACCTGGATCATTGAAACACAGATAATATATACAGTATATTTCACATTTGTCAACTCAGGTCACAATCCATGCAAGCCCACTTGAGACACCTTCCATGTGGCTGCCATAGGAGGCACCAATTACTTTCTATTGTCACCTCCCACCACTTTCCTATGAAATCAGGGAGGCAATTTATCATAACTAATATGGCCCATAAACCATTCGAAAAATGCTAGTTTCTATTAAAGTATTGTCCCTTTCATTTTCAGAGGTCCGATAGGAACCACCTGATATTCAGCAAACTCCAAAAACTTTTTGGAGTTTGCATGCAAGAACAAACAGCATCTTCAGATGGTGCTTCTTCCTGGAGCCCCGCTCCTTCCTATGGCAAGAAGTTCTGGGGATGTGAAGAGGGATCCGAGCAGGTCCCTCTGCTGTCTCCACACTGCCTCCTAAGCAGCTTTGCCTATGCTTGACCACACATACGCAGAAGTCAGTGATGGGAAGAGGCACTGTAAGTAATGCTTATACTTCTGTAGCAGTGTTACTAATAGCGGGGACAGCTGCTTTTCAGAGGAGCTGTCCCTGCACTGGAGCAATGATAAATTGCTCTGGTGATAAGTATCCCATACAGCCCCCGATGAGTAGACACCTCGGTGAGAAGCACCTAATATTACCTTCTAATTTGACTGCCTACACTTATGTGCACAATAGACATCACTAGCAAACCCTTTATATTGTCTATATAGAAACAGAGTCACATTACAGCACACCAAACTGTTTAAGGGAATAAAATGATTGTCTCACGCTTACAACATAAATACCCACAGTAGGAAAACACAGAGATGTAGCTCTAAGAGAAAGCCACTGGATAGTGGAGGCTTTTATGGCAGTTCCAGTTTCATAACATAAAGAAAATGTCACAGGGAGGAAGCTGCTGAGGAAAGGTGAGAAAGTCAGAACACAGTAGGCATCAGCTGGGAGATATAGTGATGTTTATGAACTGGTATGCGCCATGTGAGCACCATCTGAGCATCTGAGCGAGTCTAAAGACAATGCAGTAACCACACGTCCACATAATAGGTGATTTATAAAGCTGAGATGTCATGGTGCATCTAAATATCTGTGATATAGGACAAAAAAATTTCTATTGTGCCTAAAATATTCCCAAAACTTTTATTTTTGGTTCAAACAGAAACCTTTTTTATTAAACATTTGAACAAATGAACATATTTTAAAAATAATCCCTCAAGGTGAAATGGTTATAACAATCCATTATTTAGATGAATGTCTTAATAATGACATTCCTTAATAACAGAGGGTTACATCATAAAGAAATGAGGGGGCAGTGGCACATTTTTATTATGGACCCCACCCCCAGCAAGATATCAGTGAAATTATGGTGCAAAGTCAGTCCTTCTTCTAGGTGCTATCTATAGAAATTAAATATAGTGATATCATCCTTTTTACTTTATTTGTATTATACTTAGCAAGCTAATGAGATAAAAGGGACAAAGAAGTAACAATGAGCAACAGTTGAAAAACTGTATCTGTGAAATTTTCGCTGCATTCTGCATTTGGCTGGGAAATGTTTCATGTTCCACTCACAGAATCTGTAATATGGTCCATGTGACATGATGACTATAGGGTGAGTGCACTTTTGTTTATCAGTAATCTGTAAGCCACCGTGTCAGGGCACATTATTGCATCGAGACATCAATTGAATTAATAATGTAAACAGATAAACTAAATAACTTTTTAGTTCTAACATTTGCTTATTTATTTACTATATATTCTTGATTTATTTAATACAATAATGAATCATTCCTGTGCCGTGTAAAATGCACTTAGTATCTTCTGCCAGCAGGTGTCACACAAGTGTCTTTCTCTCATTTGTGACATCAACAGGGTCTGTGATTTTATTGATGTTATAATTCAGATAGGAAACAACAATGTTAAATATTTCATGTAAGTCCTTTCTAAAAAGCCAATAAATGGCTTCCAAAGCACACACAAAGCCACACACTTCACTGATTTTTAATCCAAGACCCTGAGGTATATTTACTAAAGTGAGAGATTTAGAAGTGGAGATATTGCCTATAGCAACCAATCAGATTCTACCTTAGGGTGCATACACACCAGGACAATATCAGCACGATTTGGCGTATCGGCATGACAAATCATGTATAACGCCTAGTGTGTGTGCACAATTGCAGCACAGACAGTGTAATGGTTAACATTACTGCCTCACAACACTGAGCTCATGGGATCGATTCCCACCATGACCCTACCTGTGCAGTTTGTATATTCTCCCTGTGCTTGCGTGGGTTTCCTCCGAGTGCTCCGGTTTCCTCCCACACTCCAAAAATATACTGGTAGGTTAATTGGCTCCCAACACAAATGAACCCTAGTGTGTATGTGTGTGTACATCTGATAAGGAATATAGAATGTAAGCTCCACTGGGGCAGGGACTGATGTGAATGGCCAAATATTCTCTGCAAAGCGCTGTGGAATATGTGTGCATTACATAAATAACTGGTAATAATATTAATAACAATTGTGCACTCCCAATGGTTGCATGCATTATTGTGTGATTACCTGTGCTGCACAGCCAATCACATGATATCGCATGCAGCATCATACATATTAATGAAGGACGGAACAAGTGATTGTTCCATCGTTCATTAAATTGTGCAGTGTGTACCAGCAATCATGCGATGTCCAGGGTGTAGGCAAATCACCCTGGACATCGGCGCAATTGCCGGACATTTAGGTGTGTACCCAGCCTAACAGTTAACTAGCAGTTTCTAGATAGGTGGTTGAGGAACAGGGGTAAATTACCCCATTTGGGGTAAAACTTAAATTCCTGGGGGTAATGATATGATATGTGCCCCCATAGTTATGCCCCTGTAGCAGTGCCCCCATAGTTATGCCCCTGTAGTAGTACCCCCATAGTTATGCCCCAGTAGTAGTGCCCTCATAGTTATGCCCCTGTGTTATGCCCATAGTTATGAATCATTGCATGCCCGGCTGTCCATCCATTACCCCCAGGAATGGAGGTCACTGGTGCCGAGTGCAGCTGCACACCCGCTGCACCTGACGTCAGTGACCTCCATCCCATTGCTGCAGGGAGGCTCTAAGCTGGATGCAGGCTGAGATGTTATTACCAGTGGACACCTGGCTCCTTCCCTGCAGTGCGGCGTTAGCCAGAGGCTGGAGTTCTCTTCTGAACTCCAGCTGCCAGCTCTCTCCATGCACATTATGGGAGAGACATCATGATGTCTCTCCCATAGTTCCAAGGAGCAGCCGGGCAGACAAGATGGCAGCGGATGCAAGATCAGCGATTAAGGTAAGTGTTTTTTTGGGGGGGGTTTGTACAAGCGGCACTACAGGGGCATAACTATGGGGGCACTGCTACAGGATCATAACTATGGGGGCACTGCTACAGGGCCATAACTATGGGGGTACTGCTACAGGGGCATAACTATGGGTGCACTGCTACAGGGGCATAACTATGAGGGCACTACTACAGGGGCATAACTATGGGGGCACTGCTATAGGGGCATAACTATGGGAGCACTGATACAGGGGCATAACTATGGTGGCACTGCTACAGGGGCATAACTATGGAAGCACTGCTACAGGGGCATAACTATGGGAGCACTGCTACAGGGGCATAACTATGGGAGCACTGATACAGGGGCATAACTATAAGGGCACTGCTACAGGGGCATAACTATGAGGGCACTACTACAGGGGCATAACTATGAGGGCACTACTACAGGGGCATAACTATGGGGGCACTACTACAGGGGCATTACATGGGGGCACTACTATAGGATTTCCTTCCTTTCAAATCAAGGGGGTAACATCGGCGTATATAAATATATTGGGGGGTAAAAGGTAAAAAAGTTCCCTGACACCTGTTCTAGATGATAATAGTTGGAATCTGATTGGTTGCTATGGGCAACATTTCCACTTCTAAAACCTCTCACTTTAGTAAAGATCTAGCAGACACATCTGTATGCCCCACTGATTCCAATTTATTTTAGCGTGCCTGCTGGGTGTCTATACAAATAGGTGCCTGACTGAGCACTTGAACTGTTTCTCCATTTGGATGCCCATTAGTACTTAATGTAGCTAAAAGAAGTGGCTAGGGCACCCAAAAAATTGGACATTACACACATTTCTTGAACCTCAGGAGGCTGTGATAAGTAATGTGTTCCTTCGCAGCTTTAGGTATCTGAAAGGAGCAACAATTAATTTGCTCTTCTGCTGTGTTGTGGTAGAAAAAAACACACATAATAAAGTTATCTAATTGTTGGTGTGGGGGATCAGCTGAGATGTATTAATTCACCCCCGGCTCCCAGAACTTGAACATTTAAATTTGCCCGCTCAGTTGAGATGTCAGTGTCGGCGGGTCCCTCCAGCACGTGTATGGCCGATCGGCCGGTTGTCCGTACACACAGCCAGATGTACCTATATACTGTATCTGTAGATATATCATCATCAATTGTGCTGCAGGGCTGATTTGAGATGTTCACAAATGACGTTGTTTACAGACATATCGGCTATATACACCAGCCGATGTACTATGCGATGGATAGTTCATCAGCTGATTGAATGACATATCGCATAGTGTGTACCCAGCATAACTGTATATGTTTTACTTTATTTAAGTAATGTTGATGTGCTCTGCAAAACTATTACTGTGGGCCTTATTTAGATCCACATGCAAATGCTGATGTTTACGCAGATTGAGCGATTGTTAGCCATTGCACGTGCACAAAACCCGAACTGTGCAGCACCATGATTGAATTGTGATTGCGCTCACACAGAGAATACACTCGGAAACCGAGTGACAGGTAGACATCATTTAGGGTTGCTAACAGGGGCGGTTAGAGAAAAGTAGATGTGTCAGACCGTTTAAGCTCTATTTTCTTTGCATGCATAAATTAGCCACCTTGTTCATGCTCGCAACAGGAGACCACGCTGATTATCTGGAGACCTGCCATGTCTGCGACAGCTTAGCTTACTCATAAGGCTAATGGCCGCCTGATCTGTGTTTGATGTTTCCGGTTTTGAGCGTGAGCGGCAGATGTGAGATGCTTTCCATGGGCGTCTGTAAGCACTGGACGGCACGTCCGTCATTAGCATACTTTCACAATTGCAATCTGTATGAGATTGCTGTTGCGATGGCATTTACATGCGGATCTGAATCAGGCACTGTGGGTCTCATTCAGAGGCGGTCGGAGGATGCAAGCGGTCGCTCAGAAACTGAGTGGCCGTTTGCATCCTGACCACCCACCTCTGTTGCGGTTGTTAGCAGCTCTAACGACTGCTCCGGTGATGGTCGCGATGGTCAGAGACCATCGCGACCATCGGGGCTTACGACGAGACCCTAGGGTAGGGTCTCCCTTGTCGTAAGCCCTGGAGACCTTCTGGCTCTGTCTGAGCCGGAAGCTCTCCACTGACATCACTAGTGATGTCAGTGGGGCCTCCCCCAAATGGTAGGCATTCCCGTGGGAATGCCTCCATTTGGCCTGCCACCCTCCCGGCCTGCCTTCCAAATGGGGCGAGCTGTCAATCAACATCGACAGCTCGCCCTCTTTGGATCAAAACCCGCTACGACCGGCGCTGTCGGTCGTGGCGGGTCTCACGCATGCGCATGCTCTGTGGGGGGCCATCGACCCAGTCCGAGCGCATCGGCGCTAACGACCGGGTCTGAATGACCCCCTGTATCTCTTATTGCTGCAGAGAGAACGATGATTAGAGTGTTTGCAATTTAAAATGCTCAATTGCTCCAAATATGATTAAAGAAGGAGTGGGCATGTATTATTATCCCCAAAGCAGATTTGTGAATAAAATGATACTGAAATAGGTTTAAATAGCTACTATTTACTTAATTTAAAAAGAAAAACAAAATTGGGGTCACTTTTTTGGGAAAACAAATGTAAATTTATTTTATTGTACAGTACAAAGCTGGCTGCTCACATAACAATTCATCTGTCCTGGGAGGATAGAAGCCAGATAGAGGTGGTGGCATTCTAGGGGATTGCCCATCACTGTTGCCTGGGAGAGGGGAAGAGACTGGTGTAGGCGCAGCTGGGTAGGATCGCCGATCACAGCCAGTGACTGTGGCGCGGAGTACTGAGGGCGGCAGATGAACCCCTGGCAATAAATGGCAACTTGTTGCTTTTCAGAAGCCGGCCATGGATTTGTTGGATAGGTTTAAGATATATAGTCTAGACCAGTGGTTCCCAAACTTTTTTGAATCACGGCACCCTAGAGTATCAGCATTGTAGTCACGGCACTCCTTGTTTAAGTTTGTTATTGATAGATTAAGAAACATTTTTTATAAAGTAGTAAAGTGAATTCAATTGTGATTACCTGTCATCCTTAGGATCAGTTATGTGGTGGTGGACAGGTTTCCACTTCTTTTTGCCCACATATTTACATTAAACTGACCTTAAATAGTTTCATTTGGTTCTGCACCAGCAACCTCAGGCGCCCTTGCAAGTGTCCCGAGGCACTCCAGGGAGCCACGGCACACAGTTTGGGAACCACTGGTCTAGACTGTTAATTTATAATAAAGATTTGATATACATTTGATAAATGGGCTGCAAAATGCAGCAAGATTTTAAGTAAAACGTTACTTGCACTTCATGTCCTGCATGCGTGGGGCGGTGGTCTGGGAGCATGCAAGCGCGTGATGACATTTAGTGTTCAGTTATACAGAATCTGCTATAACCTGGGATAGTACACACTAAGGTAAGGGGACAAGAAGCACCAATTTCCACCTGTCATAGTGTCAGACTAGCCCCAGTCTGGTCTGCGTGAAGTAATAGGCAAACTAGGTCTCAAAATGAGTTGCATCTTCCTTCCCCTATTTGTTCAAGCAAGCTATGTGCTAGGCTGCTTAGCGCTGGGCTCTCCCTAACAAAGATGAGAGTTAAATACTGTTGTGGAACTATAAGTCTAAGCCAGCCTTGTCAGCAATTGCCTTTCTAAACATACTGTTATACATACAACCACAAGTGCCAGCTTGTCCATGGCTGCCACAAAATCTTATAGAACATGGAGCTATGAGCTCCACAAGTATGAAAAATGTCATACATGATCAGTGCCTTGCATCTGGTACACAGAAATTTATTGATTCGCCTAAGACTATTAAGTTCATTTGAGTTGACAGCTTAGCAGTTCCAAAATGCTCACCACTGTAGCCAAGTCGAAGGCCAATCTTGAGTTCCAATTGACATTCTCCAAAAGGGCCAGTTCCATCAAATGTTCATTATAACATTGAGTATTATACAAGATAATGTACTTCTCTTAGAAAACAGGGGGACCTTTCGTTGTGCATCTATGTGTCTCTCACTGATGAATGCTCAGGTACCACCATTACTCATCATTACTATTATTGTAATACTTTAGAAATGGTGAAATAAATAAAATTAACTAACATCTTTTCACACTGCGTAAACCTGGCATAGAAGCAACAAAAGCTGTCCGTCCAAACTTGTGTCAAGGAGAGCATACAGAAGTACACAGTCCATAGGTCACATCCGCTCTCCAAAAGGCAGATGATCATCCAGGGTAACAGTCTTCTCAGTATTCAACAGGTGACACTTTGGGAAGTATTGGAGAGAGACCTAGCTTCCTGCTGAGAAAGCCAATTGGCAAAACATGCACCAATGGAAGGGTAGGGGAATTAGCTGTGGATGGCTTATCTTCCACCCATGTCCAGAAGCATTTGGTGATCCCATGCCTGCACACAAAGCACCTACCCTCAGGCACTGCACTCCCTCTCTGTTGCTCTCTGATAGCACTAGTTATTATCTTGGTGGCACTGCATTGTTTAATACAACAGTGTACCCAAAACCACTCATGCAATAAAGCAGAAGCACCATCTTACCATTTCCGCAGATCCCACACCGATGTGCTGCTCTCTCATTTTGCAATCCAATTCATTGCAAATTGCAGGACAGTAGAAGTGGTGCATGGATTGTGTGACTGTTGTGTGACTGACAATTTTTATTAACAATGTGCAATGATACACTGAGCTCATTGAAGTGATATTTAGTGCATACAGTACACTTGTGTCAATTGATAGGCACAACCATTACATAAGCTATTAGCCATATGAAGAGAGAGGCTACTTAGCCATGATGTGGCAGACTGTGTTTAGCACTGTTAATTATCTGCTGTCTGCACCTTTTCGAATTCTGGGGAAAAAATGGGTATTGTTTCAAGCATAGGGTAAATTATCTGTATGTGATGTATTTTACACATTGCCAACTAATTGATTGCACTCTCCCAATGGCCTAAACAGATATTAATGCATATGTCAGGTAGCTTCAACAAGAATACCCATCTAGGTAACTGTTCTGTGTAGAATTGAGAGATTATACAGAATTTTGGTGAGGGGCTACTCAACTTTGATGTGACAAACTGGGATTAAATATGGTTAATTATCTGCATTACATAACTATCCCATTCCTGATCAAAAAAGGTATTACAGTATTCCAAGTACCGGGTACCTTTACCACAGTATGTGCTGTGTACTGTACATATTCCCAATTATCCATTGTACACTCTAATCACCCCAAACAGACATCAAAGTATGCGCCAGGTAACTACAACAGTCATATCCATGTAGGCTATCACTCTGTGTAGAACTGATTACTGAGACTTTACAGAGTTTGAGAGTGATCCCCAAATGTAAGGTGCTATATTATATTATTTCAATGGTGTGTGCAAATTAATTAGTATGATTTACAATCTAATTATATGCTTCCATTAGAAACAAAAACAATACATTTCTAGTGGAAACCAGCATTATTTTCTAAATGTATATGTGAAGCCTACATAAAATATGACTTGATATATGCAAATGTAGAAATTGGGATAAAAAACAAATATATTTTGACTGAATTATCTCAGTAATATATCTGAGCATATCCATATTTCACCACCACCTCTCCGATAATTGTTCACTGTCTAGTAGCTCGTTTTTAATAATTTAATACTTGCTTTAAAATGACTATACATTAAGGACACACATAGTTTCGCCTAACTTATAAAGCCTTATAGTTTTGTGTACAATTACAATTCTCCATTTTTATGTGCAGATAAAAATAAAACTTATGTTTTAATGAACTAACTATCTGTATAACAGTAAGAGTGCCCCTAAGCAAAGAGTTGTCTTCTCTACCTTCCTTTTCAAGATAGACTTTTTGTTTTATGTTTGGGCTACATATCTGCTGGGGAGTACCACCAACAGCTTATCTTGAAGGGATATCATCATAAATATTAGAAACAATGTTGGTATAAATAAATATTTTTTCCAGGAATTATTTAGTCCTTTTCAGAATTCCTCATTCCTTTTGTAATATTCTTAAAGACCTGGGAGTTTGGTCCTCAAAGATGGGGAAAATAAATATTTTGAAAATTAACATACTCTAAAAGGTGGTCTGCATAATCCAGATGGTCTTGTGAGAGTCTTTTTCAATGTATTTGCTGTACACCTGAAGATTGTCTATCCCTTTATCTTAAGTGGTAATAGGTCCAGGTTGAAACAAAAGATTTGCTTTAGGCACAAAGATCAAGGGGTGTTGCAGCAGTCCATGATACCACCACATTATTTTGGAGTAGTTTTGGAGGGATGTGTCAAAACAACAACCCCCCGGCTCACCGTCCTCCACAGAGGAACACTTGCACCGGATCATGACACTCTGGCAGGTATGGACTCTCTCCTTTATTCCAAATATTCTCAACACAAACTTCATCCATTCTTCATCAGAAGATGTTTAGATAGACATTGTGATAAGGGTGGGACAACTTGTGGTCAATGGAAGATTAGCATATTTCCACTAACTACAAAAAACAAATCTTTCTTCAAAGACAGGAAATGCGAAGTTTCAAACAACTACAATGTTTATTGGGCTCTATAGGAAGCCTGAAAGTCATAGACAGTAGTTTGAAACTTTGAATACTCAAAAGTTACACATGACCCTTTAGAGAGTAATTTTAAACTTATTACTCCATGTTACAGAACCTTGGGACAGAGACCTAACAACAGGGACAATTGCCCTGGTCCAAAGTGTATCAGACAACACATGGTTGCTCCTTGAATATTTTTATCAAAGTGACCCACTACAAACTTCTAAATTGGCCATTCATATAGTTTTCCAAACGCTCCCCCCCCTCCCCCAATGGGTCCCCTTTAAAAATGTGGTGTTTACATTACCCCCTTCACCAAATTTATCAGACACTCCAAGGAGAATTCTAGGGAACATTTTTCTGGCTGACTTTGGTTTCTAGCCTCTCACCCTCATTGACATACCTATATCCAAATCTTAGCTCTTTACCAAAGCATTTACATAACATTGCCAGAGAGATGGTTTACAGTAAGTTGACTCCTGAATTGCACCCTGATGAAAATTGAGTAATGGTGGACAATGGACAATATAACCCTGTAAGCAATGGAAAATTCTGAGACTTTCTCACAACCTGGTTTGGTTAGATGGACTTCAATGATCCCCAAGACCTTGCAAAGGTGATCCATGGAGTCTATTTTAGAAAATAATACTCAGCATCTATTTTAATATGTTATGAACACAACTTTTGTAGGTGAACAAAGGGTAAATCTGTTTTTAATAACTGAAAAATCCTGCCTACTTATATGATAGTACTATTTGTGATAGTCTTAAATGATAAAATTGATACCTGCATTTTTTATCTATTCTTCTGTACATTAACAGATTAAGTAAAACATTATTTCTAAAGAACATTTAATTGATTGAATACTGGACGTGTGAATTATTTTTTTCTAGATGAATTTTAACAACACAACTGATTAATGCAACGTTATTGAGCCCAGGAATTTATATGCACCTTATTGTCTAACTTTAAATTTTCTGGACATAATTAATATAAAACATAAAACAAACAGATAGATAGTTTAAGTAGATTGTTTAATTCTGGAAAGGAAAAATAAGAACACATTTTTATAATTTATCAATTGTGTTTGTCTACTTTCAATGAATTAATCAGTTGGGGTTTTGCCTCTATGTTCCCAACTAAAATAATTAATTATACAATTGTTATCCAACTTTAATTTGCTTCAATTAATCCTTTTCATTATTCAACTATTCTAATGATGATGCCTTCCCTTAAAATGAGATTTATGTCTACCACCAATGTGATTTTCCTTGCTGTCATGTTCTGATTTCATTCCAATGTGTTTTCCTTGGTGACCATGTACTTGGAATGACTTCCCACCGATATGGTGTTCCCGGCTGTCATGTTCATGGGATGACTTTCCTCCAATTAGTATTTTCTGGTGACCATGTACTTGGAATGACTTCCCACCGATATGGTGTTCCCAGCTGCCATGTTCATGGGATGACTTTCCTCCATTTAGTATTTTCTGGTGACCATGTACTGGAAAGCCTGTGGCAGAAAGATGGATAGTTGTTTTATAATCATTTTTTCATATTTTTATTAAAATTGAATACACAAATCTAATAAGGTCTGGCAGCTGAAACAATGGAATTATAGATAAAGGGTAGACAGGATTCTAGAAAGTAACTCTAATTAAGGTTTATGTTTCTTTTAACACCTTAGAGGTACCTTGAACATTGCAAAGCCATTATGGCATCTCTGTGACATCTAAGGGAGTGAGGAGGAAGAGAGAGATGGAGGGAAAGTAAGGATAAAACATGTGTCTTTTGAGTATATTTGTGCATGGGTCATGCCACTAGAGAGGATTCAGTAAGTTAAGTGTGGTAGCAAGGGAGGTGGAAGAGAACGGGGCAAACTGTGAATTACAAAAACAAAGTATGATGTGGGAGTAAAGAGTTCAATTGGGATTAATGTTCCAAGAGCTTTGGCTTCTTGTTACCCACCTGGCTAGGCTTACAAAATAATATTTTATAGTAGTAAAAAGCTTTGTTTTGTATAATGACATTATTATTATTATTATTATTATTATTATTATTATTATTATTATTATTATTATTATTATTATTATTATTATTATTATTATTATTTCTTCACTAATGGTGTTTATGAAGATGAACCAATTATCTTTTGTTTACATTTGCTGCTAACTCACAAATTAATAGCACCTATTTTTGCTCTTGGTATATACAGTACTGTATGTATAAAACAGCATTGCTTTCTTTCAGAAAAATCATCATGGTTTCCTAATAGTGGCAGTTTGATTTCTCTTGTCTCAAGCAGTCAGTAATTTCCTGGCATATTCTAAATACTTAAGACATAAGAAAAGTAACCTCTTATTTTAAATGAAGACTTGGTTATAATTTCATTGGTTTCTCTTATTGCTAGAAAAATATTATCATTGATTATTTATTAAAAAATGTACATTTATTTGATATTGGTTGGATGCTGATTTGGAAATTGTATTTGTTCAGATTTTATACAAAAATGTTTCAACACTATGTACTACCAATGCATAAACACAGAACTTGTGTCTTGGTCCCCCATCCCTATAAAGTGAACAGAGCTCCTTCTGTGTGCATAATGTGTTTCTCCTCACATGGAGGCCTTCTCATCCAAGTGAGGAGAAACTCATTTAGGACACAGAAGGAGCGGCCATTGCTCTCACCATTGATTGGAGACGCCGGAGAGCTATTGGATTGCGCCAGGTCTCCTGACAGAGAGCCGCACAGTGTGGTTGCAACAGACAGCAAGCGCCTTCGATACTTTTACTCACCAGTTCTGTGATTATGCTTATGGAGGAGTCCAACTATATTTAAACGTTGATTTGGGACTGTGAGTATATGGATTCCAGATAAAGTCTGAACTATTACTATGTATTTGGAAGAGCCTTAAAACATCATCAAATATATATTTTGCTACATATATAGCACACTGCAGTATTGCCAGAGTTACTGCTCTAAATCTACTGAACTGTAGCAGATTATAATTCAATATAATTTTTTGGATTTCTTTGGAACTATCTTTCCAAAACCAAGTGGTTCATTCTCATGTTCCTTGAGAGTTTTTATTTTATATTGTTTATTTGTATTATTATGTGCATGTATTATGTTTAAGGAAATGTATTTTAATATGATTGTCGTATGGTAATTAAAAAGGAATATTGTATCTCTATATCATGGTGTGTCTCAATAGCTCCAATACATATATTTATTTTTGTCGCATTTTGTGCTGAGAGGATTGGCCAACTCCTCTCGTAGAGGTGTGCAGCATTTGACACTTAGTTTTTATACACCACTGCTGGCTCCAGGTCGCTATTACTTTGTTGTTGTACTACCTTTTATCCATCCTACAGCCTAGGAGGGACTTGTTATACTCTAAGTGCAACTGCTTGGGAATTTCCTACCACTGCATGTGAATGGTCAAACACAATTGTCTTCATTTAGCTAAAGACTGTTAGTTCTATAACCAAATACATTATTTATTTATTTATCAACAGATATATATATATATATATATATATATATATATAAATATAATAATAATAATAATAATAATAATAATAATAATAATAATAATAATTATTATTATTATTATTATTATTATTATTATTATTATTATTATTATTATTATTATTATTATCATTATCCTTTATATATATATATATATATATATATATATTATATATATATATATATATATATATATATATATATATATTTGTTAAACCTACTGTACAAGTCCAATTACACTGGGAATTACTGTCTACATGCTTGAAGTAATCCATGAAATATGTTCTTATTTTTTATGTTTAATAATAACTTACAAATGGCTCATTGCTTTTAAAATGAATTCTGAGTCACCCTGTAAACTGAGGAGGTTTTATAATTCATACTCATAGGCTATCGTCTTTCAACTGACAACTCTAATAGAACTGTAAGCTAAATGAAATAATGACAGTCTTATTAAAATTGTCTTTTACCACATGCTCAAGTGAGAGCTGGCTTCGCTGAGCATATACTAAAAAGTCCTATAAGCATGTAAGGGTTTGTGCACACAGCCCACTCTGCATGGTGAGCGCACTATACCATGACCTCAGAATAGTGCTGTATTGATCACCATGAGCATTGCTTTATCTATGCTCACTTGACAGCTGGACAGACCAAAAATAGAGGCTGCCCAGTGAATACATCATCAATAGATTTTTCCAGGCAGCTAAACTTGCAGCGCAAGGCAACGCACTTCAGGTAAATGTGTAATTGCCAGTATGTTCTTTAGGGCACACTTACCCACTCTATACACAGTATTTACTGAAGGTTCTTCTTCATCTTCATCTAGAAATTCTAAATATAACAAACATACAGAAATGTTTACAAAAATGCTATTTTGCATTATGTCATTCTAAAATCTCATTCCCAACAACATGATTTCACTGTGGTTATCCTGTCTGAAGGGTCTTGACATTAAAACAATATACAAATTGAATAGAAAATGTTTCCTTCTATGACTCTGGGCCTGATTCAGACCCGGTCGCAAGCACTGAGTGCTCGCAACTGGGTCGATGTTTGCCCACTGGGCATGCGCACAACGGAGCCGGCTCCAGCATGCGCATGAGCGAGACCCAGCTAGCGACTTGTGCTCCAATGCTCTGGGTCTCGCACCAAAGGGGGTGAGCTGTCGATGGTGAGTGACAGCACACCCCCTTTGGTGGGCAGGCCGGGGGGTGGCTTCACGAATGGAGGCGTTCCCAAGCGAATGCCTGCCATTTGTGGGCAGCTCCACTGACATCACAAGTGATGTCAGTGGGAGAGCTTCCAGCTCTATTAGAGCCAGAAGCTCTCTGGGGCTTGTGGCCACGAGTCCCTACCACAAGGGTCTCATCACAAGCCCGATGGTCGCAATGGTCTTGACCATCGCGACCATCATTCTGGCCACTCGCAATAACTGTGGGTGGTCACCCACAGCTATGCAAGCGGCCAGGAGGCCAGCCAAAAAAAACTGAAAAAAAAAAACGCCCAGATTCAGAGCGAGCACTCTTTCAGAGCGTTCGGCTCTGAATCAGGGCCTCTGTTCTAACCTTCATCGTATAATAAGAAATGCTCAAATTTCTTTGAGAACTGATCTCTGCAGAAATTTTAGAAAATTTGAGGTAAACTCTCAAACTTTAGATAAACTTAACAAATATATTGCCCCTCCCTTTTAGAATGTTAGCTCTTTTGAGCAGGGCCCTCTACCCTCTTGTGTTTCTCCCTACTCTATTTTCATTTATCTCTTACTCCCCACTAGGGCAACTAACACTTGGCTGCTTATGTGGATGTAAAGGTCGCTACTATATAGCTATGTTTATTATCCATGTCCGTGTCCTGCATTGTATTGTATTGTACTGTAAGTTGCTGGTTACTTATTTGTTTATGTACTTTGTAAGGCGCTGCAGAACAATTGTGGCTCCATATAAATAAATGATAATAACAATATCTAATTTCCATAGTTTATGGCAACCTTTGGTAAGGATGGAGACTTATGCTGGCTAATATACAGATGGATTTATGTTTATATGAGGAGGTCTCTAGGATTGTGAACAGCTGTGCTGCTATGAATTTATGGTATTCTGGAGGTAAAAACATTTGTGCCTGATTGAAGCGAGATAAGGTTTAGGAGCGTGAGAAACTTGCTGGTAATTTTTGGTTTGGATTGAGGTTTTCATCTGTGGGGGTGTCCCGCTAAGGATTCAGTTTAAGGAAGGTGGGAAAAAGTACTGAAAACTTGTTGCATGCAAGTGGTGTATACCGCTAATTACTGACTTTCATTCATACATTTTAACAAGTAGTATTATCCACCTATGTATTACACCATAATATGATATAAAGAGAGCTAATGATACTAATGAGAATTAAATCATTAACAAGATACTTTGTGGGAGATGTACTAAGACTTAGTGGTACATTTACTAAAGTAAGAGTTTTTAGAAGTGAGTTTTAAAAGAGATGTTGCCCATAGCAACCAACCAGATTCTACCTAACATTTAGCTAGCACGTTCTAGAAGATAATAGCTAGAATCTGATTGGTTGCTATGGGCAACTTCTCTTCTAAAACTCACTTCTATAAACTCTCACTTTAGTAAATTTACCCCTTAGAGTTTGATAAATTGGAGAGTGATAAAGTACCAACCAATCAGCGCCTAACTTTTATTTTAACCAGGGGAAACCAACAAATATATCAGCAAAGGAATAGTTGAATAACAGTGCTTGTATATATTAACCATATGGAAAGTGTACAGTAGTTTACTAATAACTGGAAGAAATGATGCAGCATACACTAATAGCAATCAACCATTATTTCAGCTGCAGAATCATTGAAATAATAGTACATATGAATTAGAGATGTGCGGGTTCGGATTTACTCGGTTCTTATCGCCATTCTACCGCAAGTTCGGATTAGTTCGGATTTATTTTATTGGCTATCCAAAACACGTGATAGCCGATAGCCAATAAAATGCCATTTTGAGATCTGAGTAAATCCGAACCCGCTCATCTCTAATATGAATATATAAATTAGAATACATGGACTATCTACATTAAGCTACTAAGGGCATGAATTTTTCAACAAGTTTTATTAATCACAGTGAGTGATAAAATGCGCTGTGAATAATAATGGTGCTCCAACCAATCAGCTCCCAACTGTCATGTTTGAAAAATTACAGTTGTGAGCTTATTGGCTGGAGCACCAATTTATAATGCACAATGAGTTTTCTCACTCTCTGTGAGTGATAAAACTCATTGGTAAATCAGGCCCTAAGTATGAAAGACACGATGGTAACAATTTAAAAGTGCAACAGGATCACCATTACATAATACTTTTTTTTTGTAGAGCACCAACCAATAGAATAGAACTAGCAAGTTGCCATAACAACAGACAGCTTGCTATATAGGAATTACAAGCCAGACACTGATCACATGACCCTGAGGAAGCTCTGTGATGGAGAGGAACTAGTTGGTCAGAGAAGCACACACAGACTGGGACACAGAAGGAGCATGAGCCAGCAGTTACCGGTAGCCACAACACACCTCTGTATCCCATCTCGCCAATGGCACCAGGCTAAAGAGAGGATGCACAGGCTGCTAGTCACAGAGCACTGTGACTCACCAAGCTGAGCCTAAAACTGAAGTCTTCAGCTAGACCAGATTTTACCTTATTCATGCACACTGTAATAAGCAACGTAAAGAGACATCACTTTGCGACAAGACTATTTAGAAGTGAACGGTGTCCATATATTTTTTTTATATTTTTTAAATTGATGAATAAAAATCTATTTTTGCACCTTCAAGGAACGGCAGTTCATTCAAACTTGATGCAGCAAGAAAGCCACTGAAGATTTGCCAAAGACTACAATTAAGGCTGCACAATATATAAAAAGCACTTTTCCTTACACGGATTTAAGAACCTTCATACAGCAATATCTAATAGATTTACCAACTCTGCACAAATGTTTTAAAGAATCATTGCTTATTTAAATTAACCATTGCATGATTGCCTTAATTGTGTATTGTTTTAGTTGTTTTGCTAATGCACAATATTGGCATGTCATTTAAAGAAATTTTTTTGTTGTAAAATACTCCAGAGTAATATTACTAATTTTGATTAGCACCAGGAGAATGAGGAGAGAGAGTACTTTATGTACAGGAACGTAGCTTAAACCCCTAGGGATTTGAGTGCACAGATAGGAATCAGTATAGTGGTATTGATAGGGTTAAATTTGGTAAGTTTTTGTCAGCCTATTAGGATAGTGTAGGTCATACTGGTGGGAGGAGTTTAGTGATTTAGTTCAGTGTTAGGCAGGGCTCTGCATCTTCTTTTTCTTGGACTTTCAGGCAAGTACAGGATATTTGGGCTGTGATAAAGCCTTTCTTTATACTTTAGCTTCCTACTTTCTTACTTTCTCTATTCTGCCTTTCTGCTCTGCCTTTCCCTCTCTCTATCCTAAGTGTGCTGCCTGCAGTAGTATAGTAATAAAATTCAACCCCCCCCACCTCCTCACCTTAGTGCTTGCCGAGATGTCCAGGCCCCGGCACTCTGCACCTATACCAGCACGTTATGCAGAGTCCCTAGGGACTCTCACGCGCAGGCAGGCCTCCTCTTGTCCGGCCGGGGAGAGGGAGCTGAGGGTGTCTTTCGGCCTCCCCCCCCCCCGCAGACGCTCCCCCTCCATCACCAGTCACCGCAGCTCCAGCTCCAGAGTCTGTGGATGGCTCCGGGGTTCAGGGCCAGCGGGGGCGTGGGCGCACGCTGGCGTCCTCTCCCAGCGATAGCGGCAGCTCTATTCAAGCTGCCCGCAGGCAGGGTAGGCGCCGGCGGGCTCCCGCCTCCTCCCCCGATAGCAGCTGGAGCACCGCTGCTGTACCACATGGTAGGGGAGGCCGCCGGCGGGCTCCAGCCTCCCCACCCAGTAGCGCGGCGGCTAGCGCCAATAATAAGGGGTCCCGGTTGCTCGTGGGTGTGCGCCCACGGGCATATGAACGGCCCCGTCAAGGCAGCAGTTTGGCGGCCAGGTCCTCTAGGGACGCCGGCGCCATTTTATAGGCAGAGGGCGGTGGCCATTTTGGCTTACAGAGGTCAGGGTCAGAATTAGGAGGATCTCCTGATCCTTCAGGATCCAGTCAGGGTGAGGAAGGTGCTGTGTTCCCGCAACGACCATATGCCAGGCGGGGTGATAGGCAGGTTAATATGCGCGTGCATGGTTTAAGGGATTGGGGGTCCTCCCGTCCCTATGCTGCCAGCCGCACAAGTGCCCCTCAGGCCATTAGTACCCCTGCTCCTACGCCCTCCCCAGAGTTAGGTGCACTGACAGGAGTGTTGGTGGCTCTGGTAGGTGCACTTACGCCTCTATTACATAATGCGAACAGGTCCGGCGGAGGGGATCAGACTCCTGCGTTACAGCAATTGACGCCACTTGTTGCGCAGTTGTCTGCGATGTGTAGCCTACCTGCACCTGTGACAACCACCATTTCTCCTTCTCCTCTGTCTCCTCCGTCTCTCTCTTCCTTGCCGGTTGGTACCAGGCCCTCAAGGTCTGGTCCCACCACACGGGGTGGGAATGAAGGGAATGTGAACACGTTGTCGCTGGCCTCCTCCTCTGTTGTTGCAGGTCTCTCCGGAAGAGGTGTGGAGGAATCCGCATCTTATAATTCCCGGAAGTCATTTCGGGTGGCGGATCCGGTCGTTCCTGAACAGTCTGGCGTTTCTGCATTGGGTTCGTTGGCCGAGGGTCACAGATCCAATGACACCCCACAGGATGAAGGGGCATCCACTTCGGGTGAGTCGGATAGTGAGTGGAGTGAGGGGCAAGTTAGCTCAGAATCTAGTGATACATCCACTTCTAGCGGAAGTCGTAGGCATCACCGTCGTAAAGCCAAGCGGCCGCGTCGCTCACGTGCATCTAGACGGTCACGTCGCCGCCATCGGCGTCGTCAGTCCTCCAGTGAAAGTGGGGAGTCGGATATCAGCCCAGGGGACATCGTCCGCTGTGCTAATACGGCAATTCTCCGTGGGCTAAGGCCACGTATGCATGAGAAAATTAATAAGGGCAAGTACGTTGATGTGTTTGCTCTTATGTCCAAATCTTGCAAAGCTTTAGCCGCTGCAAAAAAGAAAGGGGGCATCGGGGAGGATGTCCATCGTTCTTATATAAATTGGCTCAATGGCTTTTATGTTTTTGCGGGCTGTTACCTTAAAACCCATCCGGAAGAGGCCATGAACGTGATACGATACCTTCACCTGATTCAGGGGCTTTTCCGTATGTCACGCGGCCCTGTATGGCGATGGTATGATGAGGAGTTTCACCGCAAACAGTCAGGTGTAAAAATTATGGATTTGGGGTGGAAGGACGTGGAAGTCTGGTTGGAGGTAACACAGCCCGCTCGTCTGACCACTGAGGTATCTTCCTGACAGAAGTCCGGCGGCCAGGGAGCCGCCCAGAGTCGTTTCTCTAAGGTTCCGGCTGCCAAAGGCCGTTGTTTTGCTTTTAACAACGGCAATTGTGCAGCGGGAGCCCGGTGTCGTTTTCGACACCACTGTCTGCGTTGCGGTGCCCCCCATCCAGCCAAGGAATGCCCCAGATTGCCTGCCCCTTCTTCTTCCGCTGGCTCCAGACCTACTGGGTCCGGTGCCGCTCCATAAAGCTCCATCGCCAGTCTGCGTGGAGGCAATCCGTAAGTGGTTGTTTAAGTACCCATTGCGCGAGACGGCGTTCTTTTTGCTTGATGGCTTCACCAAGGGGTTTCAGCTCCCGGTGGTGGGTAATGTGCTGTTAGGAGAACCCAAAAACTTCTGTTCAGCTTACCTATTGCCGGGTATTCTGAAAGACAAAGTGGCCAAGGAGGTGCAGCTGGGGCGCATGGCTGGGCCTTTTGCTGCCGTCCTTTGCACAATTTAGTTCTCTCTCCAGTCAGAGTGGTGCCCAAGAAGGCCCCTGGGAAGTTCAGGTTGATACAACATCTATCCTTTCCAGCTGGGGGGTCGGTGAACGATGCCATACCCGAATCGCTAGCTCGGGTTTGTTATCAGTCATTCGAAGATGCCCTTAGTTTAGTGAAATTAGAGGGTACGGGGGCCTTGTTGGGTAAGGTCGATGTGGAGTCTGCCTTTCGCCTATTGCCTTTGCACCCCGACTCGTTTCGGTTCATGGGCTTTAGGTTGGAGGATGGCTTTTACTTTGACAAGTGTCTCCCCATGGGATGCTCCGTGTCGTGTTCTTATTTTGAAGCCTTTAGTTCTTTCCTGCATTGGTGTGTTTGCGTTGGCACTGGGGAGTCCGGGGTGGCCCACTACCTCGATGACTTCCTATGTGTTGGGCCAGCTGGTTCCCTTCGTTGTGCGGAGCTTATGTTTTCTCTGCAGGCTTTGTTTAGTGACTTTAGGGTCCCAATTGCTTCCGATAAAACAGAGGGGCCTTGCACTCATCTATCGTACCTGGATATCGAGATCGATATGGCTGCCGATTGTTGCCGTTTGCCTGCAGAGAAGATAGCGAAGCTTCGCGATGCCATTACGCTTGCATTGTCACTAGGTAGGATTACCTTGAGGCAAGGGCAATCCTTACTAGGGCTCTTCAATTTTGCATGCAGGGTAATCCCCATGGGGTGGGTTTTCTGTCATAAATTAGAGAGAGCGACCACAGGAACACGCCGACCCCATCATTTCATACGATTGTCTTCTGAAATTAGGAGAGATCTTCGAGTTTGGGATGTGTTTTTGGAAACATACAATGGCATTAGTTTTTGGTTGCATCCCCCAGCTGCCAGTGCACAGCTGCAGCTTTTCACAGATGCTGCCGGTGCTACTGGTTTTGGAGCCTACCTGGAGGGCTCTTTGTCCGCTTCCCAGTGGCCTTCATCTTGGGTTGCTGGGGGGCTGACCAAGAATCTTCTTTTACTCGAGCTGTTTCCCATAGTTGTTGCCCTGTAGTTGTGGGGTGATCGGCTCCGCAACCGGCATGTCATATTTTGGGGCGACAACTTGGGTTAGTTTATGCTATTAACCGGCAGAAGTCTACATCCTTGCCAGTTCTCAGGCTCCTTGCACAGCTTGTTTTGCGCTGTCTGGCATGTAATGTTCACTTCGAAGCAAGGCATGTTCCTGGCGTAGACAATTCCATTGCAGATGCGCTATCCCGCTTTCAATGGGTTAGATTTAGGGAACTTGCACCTTCTGCGGCAGCGATTGGTGATATCTGCCCCCCTCATTGTAGGCAGGTTATTTGTCCGGAATGGAGGGGTTAGCGCGGCACTCGCTCGCCCCCAGCACGTTGAGGTCCTACCAGTCTGCTTGGAACCAGTGGGAGTCCTTTTTCTCCCGCAAGTGTGACGGAGGTAAGCGGATTTACCAAGTCTTTTAATCTTTTATATGGGGTCTATATTCTGCTGGTAAGTCCAGGGCGGTGGTGGCGAGAATCATTTGCGGCGTTTCGTTTTTCTTGCGCTTGCAGGGGCGTCGGGATTTTACCAAGGGATTCTTAGTACAAAGGGCTGTTAAAGGTTGGGCAAGAATGGCCCCGGTTCAGGATGACCCCAGAAGACCAGTTACTTTTTTGTTACTTGTTGAGTTTGTGATTGTATTGTCTGATGTTTGCACGTCCCCTTATGAAACGATACTTTTCCGGCTTGCTTTTGTGATGGCCTTTCACGGGGCTTTTCGCATCAGCGAGTTGGTAGCTGCTTCTCGTCGGGCCCCTCCTGCTTTACTTTATTCACACATTATCATCGCCCGGTCTCTGATGTATAAGCTGCAGCGATCCAAAACAGATCAATTGGGTAGAGGTCGCTGGGTGTATTTGGTGGCATGTTCAGATGCACGCGTTTGCCCGGTTGCGCTGGCCAGACAGTATTTGCGCCTTCGGCCCAACTTGCCAGGTGCGTGGTTGATCCATGGTGATGGTTCCCCCTTGACCATGTATCAATTCCGATCTGTACTTCAGTGGTGTACCCAGTCCCTCGGCTTGCCTCAAGGGGTATACGGTTCCCATTCCTTTCGGATTGGGGCGGCTACAGTTGCAGCCCGTGCTGGATGGTCGGTTTCAGAAATTAAAGCGCTAGGGCGATGGAAATCGAACGCTTATAAACGCTATGTTCGGCACTGATATGTTTGCTTCTGCATTGTATATTGTCTTACTATTGTATTATTATAACTTGGAATTTTTCTGTTACCGCTCGTCACCATTATCGGTGGGGGCCCTGAGGGATTTTGCCCTGTTTTTGCCCTGAACCACGGAAACTGATTGGCTATTTGTTATCCGGGCAGGTTTTTTCAGGTTTTCACCTCGGGCCAAGTTAGTTTTTTTTCCCCCCTTTGCTCCCCCTCCTCCTCCCCCCTGTCTTTTATCTTCTCTACCTTTCTTTCTCTCTTTTGATGCCGACATTTCGTTTGTGCTAAGTTTTGGCTTCCATTTGGTAACCTTGTTACATTGTGTTTTTTCTTACAGTAGCTAATTTGGACCCTCACCCCATATGGGTCGTGGGTCACTCATTTATCCATTGGGCAGCTACATCGCCCTTGGCCCGTGACCCTCAGTCATTTGTAGCAGTAGACAGCATTCGCTGGTTAGGCAGGAGAGGTATGCGCTGGGACGCGCTGCTAGGTTTGCTGTTAGAGATGGCGTCGCGTTTTGGGGCTCCTGGTGTTCTAGTCTTGCATTTGGGGGGCAATGATCTGGGGTCTCAGTCATCCTTAGATTTGAGTTACAAGGTAGTTAAGGATCTTGAGACCATTTGTTCCTGGTGGCCATGGTGTAATCTGGTTTGGTCGGCTATCATTCCCAGGCAGTGTTGGAGGAGCGCGAGGCCTGGGGTGTTAGTCGACAAGGCAAGACGCAAGGTTAATTCCCTAGTGGCAAAAAGAGTGGTAGCTTTATGTGGCCTGGTGATAAATCATCCTTTGATACGCTTTAGAGATTCTCACCTGTTCCGTTCGGATGGAGTTCACCTTACTGAAGATGGGACGTCGCTGTTCTTGGAAAGTATCTTTAGGGGATTAGGTAGTTTAGTTTAGACTGGTGGCGTGCAATCGGCATCAATACACTGTTGACGTTAACCTTCTGGGGTCAGCTGCACTGGCTTACTGGCCGGGCCTTTTAATGAGTGCATTGGTGCCTGATTTGGAGACCTTAAAGATTACTTGCTTAAAGGGCAATTGGCCCTGCAAGTATGGTGGAGGATAGTGGAAATTGCTTAAAGTGACTTTGGACCATTGGCTTATGACGCTCTTTCTTTTCGTCACCAGTAGTTGTTTGTATTTAGAATAAAGGCTGATCTTATTTTTATAGCAATAAAGTTGTCTGTGTCTTTATTTTAGATAAGTTATGTAAGGTTGGTTAAGCTGTACTGGTTTGGATTTGTGTTCACATATACCGATAGGGCGTTTATACATACAACATTTGAGTTATTTTTCAAACACATCGAAAAAGGAGAAGAGGATTCTGCATAGAACATTATTCAATATTTATTATAAACCAACATTATTTCGTTTTTTTTGTACAATACGTAATACAGTATGTCACGGTTGGTGGAGCTCCCAAGGCACAAGACTAATATTTAGATATATACACCAAAAGAGGGAAAGAAGGGCTCTTTCCTGGGACACACTTAAACAGAAAATTGCATTCAATATATACGATTAAAATCAAGGGGTTCCCAGACTACACATAACAGAATGATGTTCCCCCTGTTATATCTTCATGTACCTTTCTTCATAGCAATGAATCATCAAGTATGCTGTTTATGTAGTTTATTTATTATCAGTAATACTTGCATTAGTAAAGGTAGATAAAGACATCATCTCATCATGGCTGTTCTCCTTTCTCTTACTTTCTCCTATATCTCTCCACTTCCTGATCACATGTCCTTCTATGCTGCAAGATCCTTAAATGTACACTACCTCATTTTACTATTACATGACAATGCACATAAACTATCTTTATAGATACTACTCCCCCCATAATATAATTATTTTGAATAAAATATCAAAAGTTTCTTCAGAGGATCTGTATTATAGTATTCATAGTATCTCAGTTTGGTATTCATTATATGATTGTTAATTGCTCTACTTTATGCATATAAGCAGAGATTTGCCAATGCTATGTTATTTACCATAGTGTTTCAGTCCTTCTCATGGGCATAACAGTGTGTTGGCATATGGGCCATTGCAGTGTAGGGGCATATGGGGCATTAAAGGGTAGAAACATATTACTTGAAGAATCACTGTGGTGGCATATTATTAACTGGAGCAATACTGTGGGGTACACTTCTTTGAGGGCATATTTATTACTGTGGCACTACTGAAGGGGCATATTATTAATTATGGGTACATTTATGGGGCATATTTTTACATGTGGCACTAATTTGGGGGTATACAATTAACTGGGACACTACTGTGTGTGCATATTATTAACTAGCACTACAGTGGGACATTTTATTAACTTGAGCACTACAGTACGTGCATATCATTACCTGGGGCATTATTGTAACGAGGATATTTTTAACTGGGGCAATACTGTGGGGCATATAATTAACTGAGAAACTAGGGAACTGCTGTGGATGCATATAATTAACTGAGACACTAGGGCACTGCTGTGCATGCATATTATTAACTGAGACACTAGGGCACTGCTGTGGATGCATATAATTAACTGAGAAACTAGGGCACTGCTGTGGATGCATATAATTAAGTGAGACACTAGGGCACTGCTGCGGGTGCATATTATTAACTGAGACACTAGGGCACTGCTGTGGATGCATATTATTAACTGAGACACTAGGGCACTGCTGCGGGTGCATATTATTAACTGAGACACTAGGGCACTGCTGTGGATGCATATTATTAACTGAGAAACTAGGGCACTGCTGTGGATGCATATTATTAACTGAGACACTAGGGCACTGCTGTAGATGCATATTATTAACTGAGACACTAGGGCACTGCTGCAGATGCATATTATTAACTGAGACACTAGGGCACTGCTGTGGATGCATATTATTAACTGAGACACTAGGGCACTGCTGTGGATGCATATTATTAACTGAGACACTAGGGCACTGCTGTAGATGCATATTATTAACTGAGACACTAGGGCACTGCTGCGGATGCATATTATTAACTGAGACACTAGTGCACTGCTGCGGATGCATAGTATTAACTGAGACAATACTGTGGGAGCATTTAATTAGTTAGTAGAATAATGTAGGTGCATATCATTAACTGTGGCACTAATATAGGGGCATATTATTAACTGAGGTACTATTGTGGGGGCATATATTTTACTGTGGCTCTACTGTGTTGGCATAATAAGAACTGGCACTACAGTGGGACATTTTATTAACTTGCGCACTAATGTAGGTGCATTTCATTAACTGTGGCACTACTGTGGGGAGCCTAGTATTAACTAGGGCAATCCTGTTGGGCATATTATTAAGTGAGACACTAAAGTGGGGGGATTTAATTAACTGGTAGAATAGTGTAAGTTTGTAACATTTACTGTGATACTATTGTGGGGGCATATTATTAACTGATGTACTATTGTGGGGGCATTTTTTTTAACCGTGTGTGCATATTACTTTGGGTAAATTGTTAACTGGTAATACAGTGGGATATTTAATTAACTGGTGTAATACTGTGAGGGCTAATAATTAACTAGGACAATACTTGGGGCAAATTATTATCTGAAGTAGGAGGCACTCCAAACCATTTCAGAAAGAGTGCTAGTAGACCTGGAGCTGACCCTGCAGATGGCCGGTAATTGTGAGGTATTTTGCAGCATACGGATAGTAATTGTGAGGTAACTGTGCATCATATGGATGATAATTGTGAGGTAACTGTGCATCATATGGATAGTAATTGTGAGGTAACTGCATCATATGGATGGTAATTGTGAGGTAACTGTGCATCATTTGGATGGTAATTGTAAGGTAACTGTGCATCATATGGCCGGTAATTGTGTATCAAATGGATGATACTTGTGAGGTAACTGTGCATCATATGGCCAGTAATTGTGAATTATCCATGCAGCATATGGATGGTAATTGTGAGGTACTGTATCTCTGCAGTATATTGATAATAATCATGAGGTATCTGTGTACCATATGGCCATTAGTTGAGAGATTCAGTGATGCCCACAACTAGTAATATTGCATGTTTTTTGTCAGTAAATATAACTATGTCAATTTTTGGTTACCAGAAAGATATGAAATATTTTAAGAAATTTGAGAGGACATTGGTCACATGTGCATGAAAATATTAAGGGTTTTTTCAATATAAAGGTGTTCAAAATGTGCAAGGGATCTACAGATGCTCCCTCAAACTAACATTGTGCACAGGCAGGTGAAGAGGCAGAAACATAGCAAAGCATTCAATGTGCAAAATTATAAATGTCCAATCACTTTACAATCACCACTTTTATTCAATAAACCTCTCAGCTCTTCTCCTAAGATCCTGCCCTGTTCATCCTTCTATATGAATCATGATAGCGAGAAGACAATGGGACTGGCTGTATTACAGGATATACATCCATATTTAATTTGCATTGCATGTTAAGCTTGGCCACACACACTGTGGTATCATGCCCGATGTCGAGCAATTGGCTTGGTGAAAGAGCCCCATTGGGTGAATTATTTATAATTACAATAAAAAAATCTCCAATTCACTGATCTAAGGGCCTGATTCAGACTCGGTCGCAAGTGCTGAGCACTCATAACCAGGTCGATGGTGGCCCAGAGCGCATGCGCACGACGGAGCCAGCTCCGTCATGTGAATGCGCGAGACCTGGATAGCGTTGGGCAAACTGTCATTCCAGGTCTTGTACCAAAGGGGGCGTGCTGTTGATGTTGAGTGACAGCACGACCCCTTTGGTGGGTGGGCAGGTGGGGTGGCTGCCCAAATGGAGGCATTCCCATGTGAACACATACAGTTTGGGGCCAGCCCCACTGACATCACAAGTGATGTCAGTGGAGAGATTCTGGCTCTGTTAGAGCCGAAATCTCTCTGGGACTTGCGGCAATGACACCCTACTACAAGGGTCTCGTTGCAAGCCCAACGGTCGCAATGGTCTTAACCATCACAACCATCTTCCTGGCCGCTTGCTATAGCTATGGGTGGTCACCCACAACTATGTGACCGGCAAGGAGGCCCTTCTAAAAAATAAAAGACCGGCCCTGATTCAGAGCAAGCGCTCTGTCAGAGCATCCGGCACTGTATCAGGGCCTCAGTAACAACAAACCAGCAGGAAAAGCATACTATTTTTCAGTTTAGATTGATTTGCATTGGGTATTTTTGCATTTATATTATAACCATTCAGAATATACTCACTTGCTTTAAATTCTTCATTATTCTTGTCTTTAGTTGGAAGTAGCTCTGAAAGTAGGAAACATAATTTTAATTTAGGTTTAATTTACTGTATGTCAAATACCAAATAAGGTCACTTTACCAGAATGGTCATTAAAGAGCAATTAAAAATGTCCTATGTCCTACCTAAATGGATTTCAGTAAATATTTCCTTCAACCAATCTCAACTAACTACTGTGGTGCCAATAAAGAACATACAATGTTATATATGCTAGAAAAATGGCCACGTACATACAGCCTCATCCAAAAGAAATAAACATTCATTCTAATCATCTCTATTTATCCAACCATGTACTACATCCTCTTCCTTCCAACTTGTCATTTATTTAATCTCTTTATCTTAAACATCTGGCCAGCCTAAGGATACTGATCTTCCATGATATAGAGAAATGTGACATGAGAGTGGGGTCAAGAAGGTCCATTTTACTTATCCGTTTAGACCTTTATCAGCCTGGACCTGATCTTAGTTGTCCATTTAGTGTAATTTTCATCATTATAACAATATTCTTGACAGGATCACTAATGAAATGTGTTTTGTCTTGTCCAGTCATGACAATTTAGTCAACTAATAAAATGACTTAATATCCATTTAAAATTACATGGTAGATCGGCAACCTGACAACGCAATTACAACATTTCTTAACTGGAGATGTGATTTGCCTTGGAAATGACGTATTAGTATAATTACATACATACAATATGTAAAAGTTTCATGTATCTAGTAGATCTGAATTTTATTTCTTCTTGTTTCCCTGTTAGTAAGAAATTTTCTGTACAATAAGAATATATCAAAGGATATATTGTATACAGCATTCAATAGTTTTTTCTTAAGTGGACATACTATAAAGAAACAATAAGTGACACATGATGGGCAGTGAAATTAGTATTTTAAAATAAGAAAATGTGACGTGGGGCTGATGTAGATATTGATGTAAGTGTACACACAGACTCTTGGGCTGATTCAGCAAGGATCGCAGTTGCTTATACGTACACAATCGGCTGATTTTTGCATACTGCACATACGTATGCATCTCAGTGAGCATGCATGAGCCACTCGCTGCGTTTGGGACTGCGATCGCAGAGTGATTGACAGGAAGTTCCATGTTGTGGGTAGTGATGGGGGTGTTGGGCAAACGCAGGCGTGCCAGTGCATTGGGATGTCATTGCTTGGTTGTGCATAAATAGGCCACTGCGATACCAGATGCCTCCTGAGGCCTCATACCGTGCGCTGAAGGTAGAAATTCCTGAGTGAGGTCTGAAACTGCCTTAACTGTGTGTTTGGGTCCGATGTTACTTGATGTTACTGATTGTTTTGCTATGTTGCCCAAATATATGGATGTGAGTAAAGGAAAGTGGGCGTCCTAATGTTAGGCTGTGATCGTAATGCGAATGCAAACACTTACATATCAACGCTGATAATAGCAACCACGTTCCATGCGTATAAGCAAAATAGCGATCCTTGCTAAATCAGGCCCTCTATCCATTTGTAACATTTTGCAATAACACCTGCTTACTTTACCTTGTGCTTAGACGGCCTGATTCAGTAGTGAACGCAAATACGATTATGGACGCACATTGAGTGATTGTTTTATCATCGTACATGCGTATAAGATACACTGTGCATGTGCAGCAGTTACATTGTGATTATGGACGCACAGGGGACTGTCACCATTTATGGGTGGTGATGGGGGCTGGACAGAATAACGTATGTTTGTCTGTTTGCTTGAACGCTGTTTCATGGGAATGTATAAATTAGGCACTGCGATTGCATACACAGCATCAGAGCTCTCTGCATGCCAGGAGACTTGCAGTGTCAGACATGCTATAAATGCTGCATGACTGCCCGATGTGCATCGATGGTACCAATGTTTACACAACAAAGCAACATATGTACCTTTAAGGAGCTGTATTTTATAACTTGAAGGACCTGAAATCCTAGTGCAAAATATGCATGCTGATAATAGCAATTGGCATCTGCTTTTGATTGGCTGAGTGAGTCTTGTTCCATCCCACTGCTAATGTTAATGTTATTAGTGTGGGATCTATATAGTTTTCATTCTAACACCCTGCACCTGGCACAACCTGTGCAGTTCCTATTTCCTGCCTGGGGTGTTGCTCTCTGCTCTGGTGCTTCTAGCACAAACTGGCCTTATATCAGATGTTTGTTTTATCAGTTGAGTGTGCTAGAAGCACCAGAGCAGAGACTGTCACCCCAGGCAGGAAAAAGGCGTAGCGCCCACATAGTGACTGATGGCGTAGCTCCCACATAGCGACTGACGGCGTAGCTCCCACATAGTGACTGACGGCGTAGCTCCCACATAGTGACTGATGGCGTAGCTCCCACATAGTGACTGACGGCGTAGCTCCCACATAGTGACTGATGGCGTAGCTCCCACATAGTGACTGACGGCGTAGCTCCCACATAGTGACTGATGGCGCAGCTCCCACATAGTGACTGACGGTGTAGCGCCCACATAGTGACTGATGGCGTAGCTCCCACATAGTGACTGACGGCGTAGCTCCCACATAGTGACTGACGGTGTAGTTCCCACGTAGTGACTGATGGCGTAGCTCCCACATAGTGACTGACGGTGTAGCTCCCACATAGTGACTGACGGTGTAGCTCAAACATAGTGACTGACGGTGTAGCTCCCACATAGTGACTGACGGTGTAGCTCCCACATAGAGACTGACGGCGTAGCTCCCACATAGTGACTGATGGCGTAGCTCCCACATAGTGACTGATGGCGTAGCTCCCACATAGCGACTGACGGCGTAGCTCCCACATAGTGACTGACGGCGTAGCTTCCACATAATGAATGATGGCGTAGCTCCCACATAGTGACTGATGGCATAGCTCCCACATAGTGACTGATGGCGTAGCTCCCACATAGTGACTGATGGCGTAGCTCCCACATAGTGACTGATGGCGTAGCTCCCACATAGTGACTGATGGCGTAGCTCCCAAATAGTGACAGAGACACAGTGTTATTAGCTTTCTGTCAGATCATTTTAGATGATTGTTCATCTTTTTTTTTTACATTAAACCTTGGGGAAGCTGTATTTTTATACCTCTGTTTTTAGTAGTGTTATGTTTGTCCTCCACATTATTTTTAAATTTTCACTTTATTACTACCTCTGCCAGGAAACAGTTCTGTGGTTCTATCAGTCTTTGTCTATTAATAAATAAATATATATAATATATATTATTATTATTATTATCATTTATTTATATGGCGCCACAAGTGTTCGACAGCACCTTACATAGTACATAAACAAATTGTAGACAAGCGACTTACAGAACAATACAATACAGGACATGGATAATATATATTGCTACATTAGCGACCATGGCCCTCATTCAGAGCCACTCGCTAGCGGCAGTACGCTCGTTCCGAGCGATGTTCGCACATCTGCGCATGCGTACGGTTTTTAGTACGCATGCGCGAACCAGTCAGTGCGGCCGAAAATCGTTGGTACGCAATATAGCGAGTGCCTGCTATTTTGAGTGACAGAATGAGGCATATGTGGGTGGTAACAGGGGAAGGTGCTTGAAAACGGGGAGTGGAGATCCGAACGCAGGCGTGCTTAAAGGTCAAAACGGGCGTTTTTAAGGAGTGCATAATTAATACAGGAGCGTCATTGACCACGTCACTTGGTTTTTTTTAACTCAGAACTGCTCGCAAAATAGCGGTTGAAAACACCAACCACAAGAATAGCGAGCAGTTCATACGCTGTACGATGTACTCGATTAATCTAATAAATAGCGGACATGACGTATGGTGCGTGCGGCCAGGGGGCGTTTTTATCAAAAAAACGAGCGTATGTTTTGCTCGCTCGTTCAGACTTAGAGGTGGGAACAGACTGCAATTTGCGAACGGATCATTTGAATAGCCACCCCTTGTTTTTGAACGAACGACCACAAATAGCGAACGGCTCTGAATGAGGGCCCATATCACCCAGATAAGCAACAGAGAATAATCAGCCAAGTGTTAGGTGCCCTAGTGGTGAGTAAGAAGTAAATGACACTATAGTAAGGAGAAGCACAAGAGGCTAGATGGCCCTGCTCGTGAGAGCTTACATTCTAAAAAGGTGGGGGAAGACAAACTGGGGTGACACAGATGGGGTAGATGGTGAGGAATGAGCAGGGAGTTAGAATGATAGCTGGAAGGCTATGATGAAATAATGGGTCTTGAGAGCCCGTTTGAAGGATTGCAAAGAGGTGGGGAGCATATATATATATATATATATATATATAACAATTTACAGTCTTTTACCTCTGCTCTCCGCCAGCTATGGCAAAGTATCTCTGGGACTTTTGTGCATTAGCGATGCCCGGGTCACCTGTGTGTATCCATCCTGTAAGTGATCTATTGTTGTACTGCCAACTGGGGGCTTCTGCTCAGTAACCCCATCATCCGTCAGTCATGGCAGACGGACCGCAGAGGTGAGCACTGAGTGCAGGAAGCTGAGAGTATCACCAAGAACTAGATTATATAGAGACCAGGCAGCGTCTAAGTATAATTTTCTGTTTCCCACCAAATATTAAATCAGCTGGAACATTGACTTATTTGGATCACCCCTTTCACGTGTACAGGTAACCTAAACCGTGCAAGCAGCAATTTGTCTGTGCTGTGTGTATTCCAGAAAATGCAACTTCGAATCTAATGGCGGAGTTTGTCTGTCTTATGCCATGTCTCAGTGATGTCACCTGGTGACTGGATAGGCGGCATTCTCAGTGATGTCACCTTCTGACTGGATAGGCGGCATTCTCAGTGATGTCACCTGGTGACTGGATAGGCGGCATTCTCAGTGATGTCACCTGGTGACTGGATAGGCGGCATTCTCAGTGATGTCACCTGGTGACAGGATAGGCTGCATTCTCAGTGATGTCACTGGGTCCTAGTGAATGGATAGGCTGCATTCTCAGTGATGTCACTGGGTCCTAGTGAATGGATAGTTTTCATTCTCAGTGATGTCACTGGGTCCTAGTGAATGGATAGTTTGCATTCTCAGTGATGTCACTGGGTCTTAGTGATTGGATAGGCTACATTCTCAGTGATGTCACTAGGTCTTAGTGATTGGATAGGCTACATTCTCAGTGATGTCACTAGGTCTTAGTGATTGGATAGGCTACATTCTCAGTGATGTCACTAGATATTAGTGACTTGATAAGTTGCAGTCTCTGGATACATTGGTTCAGCCTGCAAAATTGCTATCTCCGTATGAACACTCTTGATATGTTTGTTCTCATCTCTCTATACTGTTGAACTTATGCTTTTTGTCACAAGAAACAAAAAAGGATTTAAAAAAATATTTTTTTTCTGTTTGATTTAGAGGCCCATTTTGGATCTGTCTTTTTAATGCTGTGTCCTTTCTTTTAGGGTGTCCTCCGAGATCTGTTACAGGAAACAGCCCTGGAGTCTTGTACGAAGCTTCATCGAGAAGAACTCCTGGAACGGGATGGAGGAGCACTTTAGACAGTTGGGTATGTTCAGTTCTGTCTATTAGAAAAAGAAACAAAACAAAAAACAGCAGCAGACAAAAAGCAAAACAAATCATTTAAAGGCACACATATACAGTACACTGACACACATATACAGTACACTGACACACATATACAGTACACTGACACACATATATAGTACACTGACACATATATATAGTATACTGACATATACAGTACACTGACACACATATACAGTACACTGACACATATATATAGTACACTGACACATATATATAGTACACTGACATATACAGTACACTGACACACATATACAGTACACTGACACATATATATAGTACACTGACACATATATATAGTACACTGACATATACAGTACACTGACACACACATACAGTACACTGACACATATACAGTACACTGACACATATACAGTACACTGACACACATATATAGTACACTGACACACATATACAGTACACTGACACACATATACAGTACACTGACATATACAGTAAACTGATACACATATACAGTACACTGACACATATATACATACACACTGTCACATATAGAGTACACTGACACATACACACTGACATACAGTACACTGACACACATATACAGTACACTGACACACATATACAGTACACTGACATATACAGTATACTGACACATACATACATACATACACACTGACACATATACAGTGACAAATACAGTACACTGACACATACACACTGACACATATACAGTACACTGACATATACTGTACACTGACATATACACACTGACACATATACAGTACACTGACACATACACACTGACCTATACACACTGACATATATATACACTGACACATATACAGTACACTGACACATATACACTGATATATACAGTACACTGACACATATATACAGTACACTGACATATACACACTGACATATATACAGTACACTGACATATACACACTGACAAATACAGTACACTAACACATATATACAGTACACTGACATATACAGTACACTGACACATATATACACTGACATATACAGTACACTGACATATACAGTACACTGACACATATATACATACACACTGACACATATACAGTACACTGACACATATATACATGCACTGACATATACAGTACACTGACACATATATACATTATCTGACATATACAGTACACTGACACATACACACTGACATATACAGTACACTGACACATATATACATACGCACTGACACATATACAGTACACTGACACATATATACATACACTGACATACAGTACACTGACATACACACTGACATATACAGTATACTGACACATATATACACTGACATATACAGTACACTGACACATATATACAGTACACTGACATATACAGTACACTGACACATATATACATACACACTGACACATTTACAGTACACTGACACATATATACATACACTTACATATACAGTACACTGACACATATATACATACACACTGACACATATACAGTACACTGACACATATTTACATACACTGACATATACAGTACACTGACACATACACACTGACATATACAGTATACTGACACATATGTACATACACTGACATATACAGTACACTGACACATATATACATACACACTGACACATATACATACACACTGACACATATATACAGTACTCTGACATATATACATACACACTGACACATATATACAGTACACTGACACATATATACAGTACACCGACACATATATACATACACACTGACACATATACAGTACACTGACACATACACACTGACATATACAGTACACTGACACACATATACATACACTGACACACATATACAGTACACTGACATATACAGTACACTGACACATATATACATGCACACACTGACCTATACAGTACACTGACACACATATACAGTACACTGACACATATATACATACACACTGACATATACAGTACACTGACATATACAGTACACTGACACACACTGACATATACAGTACACTGATACATATATACATACACTGACACACATATACAGCATCAACAAGAGACCAAGAAAAAAGAAGACTTTTTGTTGGGGGCACTCATATGGTAATTAAGATAATTAAAATATTACTTTTAATATAGTATTACTAAAACAAGGTAATCTACACAAACAAACATACATACATACATACAACATATATCTAATTAATCCTTGTAATTAAGGAAGCCAGCTCATATACAAGGGTCTCTTGTATATCCAGGATTTATGATGTAATGTCCCCTGTATATTAGTGAGCACAGAAAGTGCATATTGTATCATATCATTGTTAGATAGGAAGGAACCCTGGGTGTTTGAATATGAACATTATGACCCTACCTCCCTGTATAATTATATAGTGTATGGTATTAATTATGTAATCCTGTCTATACCAACCCTGTACCTTCTGAGTCGGAATTAATTATAATATACATTCTATTAGAATTAGCTAGACAATATTGAAGCAGGCTTTATAAATCATATGCACCAACAGTAGCTACTAGATATCGGGATATACCAATTACCTCATGTATTACAATGCCTCCTTTTGGATCTCCTCTATTCTGTTTTACATTATACATTTTTCTTTTTTCCAAATAATAGGTTGAAATATGTTTAATAATGTATGTCTCTCCGTTCTGTTCCTAATCAACACTATTCAATTTTTCCCTCATCTCTAGTCCTGCTTTTATTGGACAGACAATCTGTCAATCATTTGCACATAGGCCTAGGATTGGCTGGCAGGCCGTTTTAGAAAGGGGTTCCCCAGGCATGCATCACTCTGATGTGATCAAGCCCCGTCCCCGGCGAAACGTACGTCATCCTACTTTGAGTCATAGCAGGCTGTTGGAGCAGGAGGGCACCAGCCCGTGCGGCAGCGAGCTAGGATTTCCCCGCATCTGCCGCCGAACCTGCACGAGACGGCCAGGTATCTCCCTGGGGAAGCCGCGTGGAAGGAGATTCCCACTGCCGCTACCGTCTCCTCCAAAGCCTGCGCGATCTGTGCATGTTCACAGTCACCTCTCCCTCGTGGATCAGCGGCACACGTTAAGGATTTCCTTATACTATTTTACCAAGCTAAGTAAACACATCCATGCAGATATACTTATTATATGCCCTAGTCTCCTAGTCCAAGTACACTGTCACTTGCTATTTAAGTAATATCCTTCCGATATAAACACTTCCAACAGCATTTATGGTGATATATTTTTTGATTAATAATTGGGCATTGCGGATATGGACACCTATAGATTGTATATCATGATGTATTAACTGGGACTCCCTCTACCCACTGCAGTGTTACGATCTGGTTATAACCTATTAGTTTAACCATTACAGGGATATGCCGCAGTTTAGGACTTTGTATACACATGATCGCACATTTTAAAAAGAATTACAATCTGTTGTTAAGATGTATTATATCTTTTAGATTATACTATTGTGTTACTAAAGCGTGAGTGACAGCCATTACCTGCCGTTGCTTGCGGTGTGGCATTATTCCTACCATATGTACTTGTGCTCTGTGATTGGAGCTAAATTTGAGACAACTACAATGTGCTGTAAAGATGTACTATACCTGCTAAAATGTACTATTGTATTACTAAATTGTGAGTGACAGCCATTACTTGCTGCTCCTTGTGGTGTGGTATTATCCTTATCATATGCATTTGTGCTCTGAGATTGGAGCTAAATTTGAGACAATTACTATGTGTTGTTAAGATGTATGATATCTGTTAAAATGTACTATTGTGTCACTATATTGTGAGTGACAGCTATTTTCTGCTGCTGCTCGTGGTGTGGTACTATTCTTATCAGATTAAAAATATTGGCATCTTGGTGGTACATTAGTGTTTTGCACAGAGGGTTCACTCTGTTAATCTAATGTCGCTCAATCCATTCTTTTTGAATTAATAGAGGGTAAACCCCTCTGTATATGAGCTGGCATCCTTAATTACAAGGATTAATTAGATATATGTTGTATGTATGTATGTTCGTTTGTGTAGATTATGTTTTATGTTTTTGCAGGCTGTTACCTTAAAACCCGTCCGGAAGAGGCCATGAACATAATAAGATACCTTCACCTGATTCAGGGGCTTTTCCGTACGTCACGCGGCCCTGTATGGCGACGGTACAATGAGGAGTTTCGCTGCAAACAGTCAGGCATAAAAATTATGGATTTGGGGTGGAAGGACGTGGAAGTCTGGTTGGAGGTAACACAGCCTGCTCCTCTGACCACTGAGGTATCTTCCAGACAGAAGTCCGGTGGCCAGGGAGCCGCCCAGAGTTGTTTCTCTAAGGTTCCGGCTGCCAAAGGCCGTTGTTTTGCTTTTAACAACGGCAATTGTGCAGCGGGAGCCCGGTGTCGTTTTCGACACCACTGTCTGCGTTGCGGTGCCCCCATCCAGCCAAGGAATGCCCCAGATTGCCTGCCCCTTCTTCTTCCGCTGGCTCCAGACCTACTGGGTCCGGTCCCGCTCCATAAAGCTCCATCGCCAGTCGTTGTTTTTGCTTGATGGCTTCACCGAGGGGTTTCAGCTCCCGGTGGTGGGTAATGTGCTGTTAGGGGAACCCAAAAACTTATGTTCAGCTTACCTATTGCCGGGTATTCTGAAAGACAAAGTGGCCAAGGAGGTGCAGCTGGGGCGCATGGCTGGGCCTTTTGCTGCCGTCCTTTGCACAATTTAGTTCTCTCTCCAGTCAGAGTGGTGCCCAAGAAGGCCCCCGGGAAGTTCAGGTTGATACAACATCTATCCTTTCCAGCTGGGGGGTCGGTGAACGATGCCATACCCGAATCGCTAGCTCGGGTTTGTTATCAGTCATTCGAAGATGCCCTTAGTTTAGTGAAATTGGAGGGTACGGGGGCCTTGTTGGGTAAGGTCGATGTGGAGTCTGCCTTTCGCCTATTGCCTTTGCACCCCGACTCATTTCGGTTCATGGGCTTTAGGTTGGAGGATGGCTTTTACTTTGACAAGTGTCTCCCCATGGGATGCTCCGTGTCGTGTTCTTATTTTGAAGCCTTTAGTTCTTTCCTGCATTGGTGTGTTTGCGTTGGCACTGGGGAGTCCGGGGTGGCCCACTACCTCGATGACTTCCTATGTGTTGGGCCGGCTGGTTCCCTTCGTTGTGCGGAGCTTATGTTTTCTCTGCAGGCTTTGTTTAGTGAGTTCGGGGTCCCAATTGCTTCCGATAAAATGGAGGGGCCTTGCACTCGTCTATCGTACCTGGGTATCGAGATCGATACGGCTGCCGGTTGTTACCGTTTGCCTGCAGAGAAGATAGCGAAGCTTCGCGACGCCATTACGCTTGCATTGTCACTAGGTAGGATTACCTTGAGGCAAGGGCAATCCTTACTAGGGCTCTTCAATTTTGCATGCAGGGTAATCCCCATGGGGCAGGTTTTCTGTCGTAAATTAGAGAGAGCGACCACAGGAACACACCGACCCCATCATTTCATACGATTGTCTTCCGAATTAGGAGAGATCTTCGAGTTTGGGATGTGTTTTTGGAAACATACAATGGCATTAGTTTTTGGTTGCATCCCCCAGCTGCTAATGCACAGCTGCAGCTTTTCACGGATGCTGCCGGTGCTACTGGTTTTGGAGCCTACCTGGAGGGCTCTTGGTCCGCTTCCCAGTGCCCTTCATCTTGGGTTGCTGGGGGGCTGACCAAGAATCTTCTTTTACTCAAGCTGTTTCCCATAGTTGTTGCCCTGGAGTTGTGGGGTGATCGGCTCCGCAACCGGCATGTCATATTTTGGTGCGACAACTTGGGGGTAGTTTATGCTATTAACCGGCAGAAGTCTACATCCTTGCTGGTTCTCAGGCTCCTTGCACAGCTTGTTTTGTGCTGTCTGGCATGTAATGTTCACTTCGAAGCAAGGCATGTTCCCGGCGTATACAATTCCATTGCAGATGCGCTATCCCGCTTTCAATGGGTTAGATTTAGGGAACTTGCACCTTCTGCGGCAGCGATTGGTGATATCTGCCCCCCTCATTGTTGGCAGGTTATTTGTCCGGAATGGAGGGGTTAGCGCAGCACTCGCTCGCCCCCAGCACGTTGTGGTCCTACCAGTCTGCTTGGATCCAGTGGGAGTCCCTTTTCTCCCGCAAGCGTGACGGAGGTAAGCGGATTTACCAAGTCTTTTTATCTTTTATATGAGGTCTATATTCTGCTGGTAAGTCCAGGGCGGTGGTGGCGAGAATCATTTGTGGCGTTTCGTTTTTCTTGCGCTTGCAGGGGCGTCGGGATTTTACCAAGGGATTCTTAGTACAAAGGGCTGTTAAAGGTTGGGCAAGAATGGCCCCGGTTCAGGATGACCCCAGAAGACCAGTTACTTTTTTGTTACTTGTTGAGTTTGTGATTGTATTGTCTGATGTTTGCACGTCCCCTTATGAAACGATACTTTTCCAGCTTACTTTTGTGATGGCCTTTTACAGGGCTTTTCGCATCAGCGAGTTGGTAGCTGCTTCTCGTCGGGCCCCTCCTGCTTTACTTTATTCACACATTATCATCGCCCGGTCTCTGATGTATAAGCTGCAGCGATCCAAAACAGATAAATTGGGTAGAGGTCGCTGGGTGTATTTGGCGGCATGTTCGGATGCACGCGTTTGCCCGGTTGCGCTGGCCAGACAGTATTTGTGCCTTCGGCCCAACTTGCCAGGTGCGTGGTTGATCCATGGTGATGGTTCCCCCTTGACCATGTATCAATTCCGATCTGTACTTCAGTGGTGTACCCAGTCCCTCGGCTTACCTCAAGGGGTATACGGTTCCCATTCCTTTCGGATTGGGGCGGCTACAGCTGCAGCCCGTGCTGGATGGTCGGTTTCAGAAATTAAAGCGCTAGGGCGATGGAAATCGAACGCTTATAAACGCTATGTTCGGCACTGATATGTTTGCTTCTGCATTGTATATTGTCTTACTATTGTATTATTATAACTTGGAATTTTTCTGTTACCGCTCGTCACCATTATCGGTGGGGGCCCTGAGGGATTTTGCCCTGTTTTTGCCCTGAACCACGGAAACTGATTGGCTATGTGATATCCGGGCAGGTTTTTTCAGGTTTTCACCTCGGGCCAAGTTAGTTTTTTTTCCCCCCCTTTGCTCCCCCTCCTCCTCCCCTGTCTTTTATTTTCTCTACCTTTCTTTCTCTCTTTTGATGCCGACATTTCGTTTGTGCTAAGTTTTGGCTTCCATTTGGTAACCTTGTTACATTGTGTTTTTTCTTACAGGAGCTAATTTGGACCCTCGCCCCATATGGGTCGTGGGTCACTCATTTATCCATTGGGCAGCTACATCGCCCTTGGCCCGTGACCCTCAGTCATTTGTAGCAGTAGACAGCATTCGCTGCTTAGGCAGGAGAGGTATGCGCTGGGACGCGCTGCTAGGTTTGCTGTTAGAGATGGCGTCGCGTTTTGGGGCTCCTGGTGTTCTAGTCTTGCATTTGGGGGGCAATGATCTGGGGTCTCAGTCATCCTTAGATTTGAGGTACAAGGTAGTTAAGGATCTTGAGACCATTTGTTCCTGGTGGCCATGGTGTAATCTGGTTTGGTCGGCTATCATTCCCAGGCAGTGTTGGAGGAGCGCGAGGCCTGGGGTGTTAGTCGACAAGGCAAGACACAAGGTTAATTCCCTAGTGGCAAAAAGAGTGGTAGCTTTAGGTGGCCTGGTGATAAATCATCCTTGGATACGCTTTAGAGATTCTCACCTGTTCCGTTTGGATGGAGTTCACCTTACTGAAGATGGGACGTCACTGTTCTTGGAAAGTATCTTTAGGGGATTAGGTAGTTTAGTTTAGACTGGTGGCGTGCAATCGGCATCAATACACTGTTGACGTTAACCTTCTGGGGTCAGCTGCACTGGCTTACTGGCCGGGCCTTTTAATGAGTGTATTGGTGCCTGATTTGGAGACCTTAAAGATTACTTGCTTAAAGGGCAATTGGCCCTGCAAGTATGGTGGAGGATAGAGGAAATTGCTTAAAGTGACTTTGAACCATTGGCTTATGACGCTCTTTCTTTCCGTCACCAGTAGTTGTTTGTATTTAGAATAAAGGCTGATCTTATTTTTATAGCAATAAAGTTGTCTGTGTCTTTATTTTAGATAAGTTATGTAAGGTTGGTTAAGCTGTACTGGTTTGGATTTGTGTTCACATATACCGATAGGGCGTTTATACATACAACATTTGAGTTATTTTTCAAACACATCGAAAAAGGAGAAGAGGATTCTGCATAGAACATTATTCAATATTTATTATAAACCAACATTATTTAGTTTTTTTTGTACAATATGTAATACAGTATGTCACGGTTGGTGGAGCTCCCAAGGCACAAGACTAATATTTAGATATATACACCAAAAGAGGGAAAGAAGGGCTCTTTCCTGGGACACACTTAAACAGAAAATTGCATTCAATATATACGATTAAAATCAAGGGGTTCCCAGACTACACATAACAGAATGATGTTCCCCCTGTTATATCTTCATGTACCTTTCTTCATAGCAATGAATCATCAAGTATGCTGTTTATGTAGTTTATTTATTATCAGTAATACTTGCATTAGTAAAGGTAGATAAAGACATCATCTCATCATGGCTGTTCTCCTTTCTCTTACTTTCTCCTATATCTCTCCACTTCCTGATCACATGTCCTTCTATGCTGCAAGATCCTTAAATGTACACTACCTCATTTTACTATTACATGACAATGCACATAAACTATCTTTATAGATACTACTCCCCCCATAATATAATTATTTTGAATAAAATATCAAAAGTTTCTTCAGAGGATCTGTATTATAGTATTCATAGTATCTCAGTTTGGTATTCATTATATGATGGTTAATTGCTCTACTTTATGCATATAAGCAGAGCTTTGCCAATGCTATGTTATTTACCACTGTGTTTCAGTCCTTCTCATGGGCATAACAGTGTGTTGGCATATGGGCCATTGCAGTGTAGGGGCATATGGGGCATTAAAGTGTAGGGGCATATGGGGCATTAAAGTGTAGAAACATATTACTTGAAGAATCACTGTGGTGGCACATTATTAACTGGAGCAATACTGTGGGGTACACTACTATGAGGGCATATTTATTACTGTGGCACTACTGAAGGGGCATATTATTAATTATGGGTACATTTATGGGCATATTTTTACATGTGGCACTACTTTGGGGGTTTACAATTAACTGGGACACTACTATGTGTGCATATTATTAACTAGCACTACAGTGGGACATTTTATTAACTTGAGCACTACTGTAAGTGCATATCATTACCTGGGGCATTATTGTAACGAGGATATTTTTAACTGGGGCAATACTGTGGGGCATATTATTAACTGAGACACTAGGGCACTGCTGTGGATGCATATAATTAACTGAGAAACAAGGGCACTGCTGTGGATGCATATAATTAACTGAGACACTAGGGCACTGCTGCGGATGCATATTATTAACTGAGACACTAGGGCACTGCTGTAGATGCATATTATTAACTGAGACACTAGGGCACTGCTGCAGATGCATATTATTAACTGAGACACTAGGGCACTGCTGTGGATGCATATTATTAACTGAGACACTAGGGCACTGCTGTGGATGCTTATTATTAACTGAGACACTAGGGCACTGCTGTGGATGCATATTAATAACTGAGACAATACTGTGGGAGCATTTAATTAGCTAGTAGAATAATGTAGGTGCATATCATTAACTGTGGCACTAATGTGGGGGAATATTATTAACTGAGACAATACTGTGGGGGCATTTAATTAACTAGTAGAATAATGTAGGTGCATATTATTAACTGAGGTACTATTGTGGGGGCATATATTTTACTGTGGCTCTACTGTGGGGGCATATTAAGAACTGGCACTACAGTGGGACATTATATTAACTTGCGCACTAATGTAGGTGCATTTCATTAACTGTGGCACTACTGTGGGGAGCCTAGTATTAACTAGGGCAATCCTGTTGGGCATATTATTAAGTGAGACACTAAAGTGGGGGGATTTAATTAACTGGTAGAATAGTGTAAGTTTGTAACATTTACTGTGATACTATTGTGGGGGCATATTATTAACAGATGTACTATTGTGGGGGCATTTTTTTTAACCGTGTGTGCATATTACTTTGGGTAAATTGTTAACTGGTAATACAGTGGGATATTTAATTAACTGGTGTAATACTGTGAGGGCTAATAATTAACTAGGACAATACTTGGGGCAAATTATTATCTGAAGTAGGAGGCACTCCAAACCATTTCAGAAAGAGTGCTAGTAGACCTGGAGCTGACCCTGCAGATGGCCGGTAATTGTGAGGTATTTTGCAGCATACGGATAGTAATTGTGAGGTAACTGTGCATCATATGGATGATAATTGTGAGGTAACTGTGCATCATATGGATAGTAATTGTGAGGTAACTGCATCATATGGATGGTAATTGTGAGGTAACTGTGCATCATTTGGATGGTAATTGTAAGGTAACTGTGCATCATATGGCCGGTAATTGTGTATCAAATGGATGATACTTGTGAGGTAACTGTGCATCATATGGCCAGTAATTGTGAATTATCCATGCAGCATATGGATGGTAATTGTGAGGTACTGTATCTCTGCAGTATATTGATAATAATCATGAGGTATCTGTGTACCATATGGCCATTAGTTGAGAGATTCAGTGATGCCCACAACTAGTAATATTGCATGTTTTTTGTCAGAAAATATAACTATGTCAATTTTTGGTTACCAGAAAGATATGAAATATTTTAAGAAATTTGAGAGGACATTGGTCACATGTGTATGAAAATATTAAGGGTTTTTTCAATATAAAGGTGTTCAAAATGTGCAAGGGATCTACAGATGCTCCCTCAAACTAACATTGTGCACAGGCAGGTGAAGAGGCAGAAACATAGCAAAGCATTCAATGTGCAAAATTATAAATGTCCAATCACTTTACAATCACCACTTTTATTCAATAAACCTCTCAGCTCTTCTCCTAAGATCCTGCCCTGTTCATCCTTCTATATGAATGATGATAGTGAGAAGACAATGGGACTTGCTGTATTACAGGATATACATCCATACTTAATTTGCATTGCATGTTAAGCTTGGCCACACACACTGTGGTATCATGCCCGATGTCGAGCAATTGGCTTATTGGCTTGGTGAAAGAGCCCCATTGGGTGAATTATTTATAATTACAATAAAACAAATCTCCAATTCACTGATCTAAGGGCCTGATTCAGACTCGGTCGCAAGTGCTGAGCACTCACAACCAGGTCGATGGTGGCCCAGAGCGCATGCGCACGACGGAGCCAGCTCCGTCATGTGAATGCGCGAGACCTGGATAGCGTCGGGCAATCCGTCATTCCGGGTCTTGTACCAAAGGGGGCGTGCTGTTGATGTTGAGTGACAGCACACCCCCTTTGGTGGGTGGGCAGGTGGGGTGGCTGCCCAAATGGAGGCATTCCCATGTGAACACCTACAGTTTGGGGCCAGCCCCACTGACATCACAAGTGATGTCAGTGGAGAGATTCTGGCTCTGTTAGAGCCGAAATCTCTCTGGGACTTGCGGCAATGACACCCTACTACAAGGGTCTCGTTGCAAGCCCAACGGTCGCAATGGTCTTAACCATCACAACCATCTTCCTGGCCGCTTGCTATAGCTATGGGTGGTCACCCACAACTATGTGACCGGCAAGGAGGCCCTTCTAAAAAATAAAAGACCGGCCCTGATTCAGAGCAAGCGCTCTGTCAGAGCATCCGGCACTGTATCAGGGCCTCAGTAACAACAAACCAGCAGGAAAAGCATACTATTTTTCAGTTTAGATTGATTTGCATTGGGTATTTTTGCATTTATATTATAACCATTCAGAATATACTCACTTGCTTTAAATTCTTCATTATTCTTGTCTTTAGTTGGAAGTAGCTCTGAAAGTAGGAAACATAATTTTAATTTAGGTTTAATTTACTGTATGTCAAATACCAAATAAGGTCACTTTACCAGAATGGTCATTAAAGAGCAATTAAAAATGTCCTATGTCCTACCTAAATGGATTTCAGTAAATATTTCCTTCAACCAATCTCAACTAACTACTGTGGTGCCAATAAAGAACATACAATGTTATATATGCTAGAAAAATGGCCACGTACATACAGCCTCATCCAAAAGAAATAAACATTCATTCTAATTATCTCTATTTATCCAACCATGTACTACATCCTCTTCCTTCCAACTTGTCATTTATTTAATCTCTTTATCTTAAACATCTGGCCAGCCTAAGGATACTGATCTTCCATGACATAGAGAAATGTGACATGAGAGTGGGGTCAAGAAGGTCCATTTTACTTATCCGTTTAGACCTTTATCAGCCTGGACCTGATCTTAGTTGTCCATTTAGTGTAATTTTCATCATTATAACAATATTCTTGACAGGATCACTAATGAAATGTGTTTTGTCTTGTCCAGTCATGACAATTTAGTCAACTAATAAAATGACTTAATATCCATTTAAAATTACATGGTAGATCGGCAACCTGACAACGCAATTACAACATTTCTTAACTGGAGATGTGATTTGCCTTGGAAATGACGTATTAGTATAATTACATACATACAATATGTAAAAGTTTCATGTATCTAGTAGATCTGAATTTTATTTCTTCTTGTTTCCCTGTTAGTAAGAAATTTTCTGTACAATAAGAATATATCAAAGGATATATTGTATACAGCATTCAATAGTTTTTTCTTAAGTGGACATACTATAAAGAAACAATAAGTGACACATGATGGGCAGTGAAATTAGTATTTTAAAATAAGAAAATGTGACGTGGGGCTGATGTAGATATTGATGTAAGTGTACACACAGACTCTTGGGCTGATTCAGCAAGGATCGCAGTTGCTTATACGTACACAATCGGCTGATTTTTGCATACTGCACATACGTATGCATCTCAGTGAGCATGCATGAGCCACCTGCTGCATTTGGGACTGCAATCGCAGAGTGATTGACAGGAAGTTCCATGTTGTGGGTAGTGATGGGGGTGTTGGGCAAACGCAGGCGTGCCAGTGCATTGGGATGTCATTGCTTGGTTGTGCATAAATAGGCCACTGCGATACCAGATGCCTCCTGAGGCCTCATACCGTGCGCTGAAGGTAGAAATTCCTGAGTGAGGTCTGAAACTGCCTTAACTGTGTGTTTGGGTCCGATGTTACTTGATGTTACTGATTGTTTTGCTATGTTGCCCAAATATATGGATGTGAGTAAAGGAAAGTGGGCGTCCTAATGTTAGGCTGTGATCGTAATGCGAATGCAAACACTTACATATCAACGCTGATAATAGCAACCACGTTCCATGCGTATAAGCAAAATAGCGATCCTTGCTAAATCAGGCCCTCTATCCATTTGTAACATTTTGCAATTACACCTGCTTACTTTACCTTGTGCTTAGACGGCCTGATTCAGTAGTGAACGCAAATACGATTATGGACGCACATTGAGTGATTGTTTTATCATCGTACATGCGTATAAGATACACTGTGCATGTGCAGCAGTTACATTGTGATTATGGACGCACAGGGGACTGTCACCATTTATGGGTGGTGATGGGGGCTGGACAGAATAACGTATGTGTGTCTGATTGCTTGAACGCTGTTTCATGGGAATGTATAAATTAGGCACTGCGATTGCATACACAGCATCAGAGCTCTCTGCATGCCAGGAGACTTGCAGTGTCAGACATGCTATAAATGCTGCATGACTGCCTGATGTGCATCGATGGTACCAATGTTTACACAACAAAGCAACATATGTACCTTTAAGGAGCTGTATTTTATAACTTGAAGGACCTGAAATCCTAGTGCAAAATATGCATGCTGATAATAGCAATTGGCATCTGCTTTTGATTGGCTGAGTGAGTCTTGTTCCATCCCACTGCTAATGTTAATGTTATTAGTGTGGGATCTATATAGTTTTCATTCTAACACCCTGCACCTGGCACAACCTGTGCAGTTTCTATTTCCTGCCTGGGGTGTCGCTCTCTGCTCTGGTGCTTCTAGCACAAACTGGCCTTATATCAGATGTTTGTTTTATCAGTTGAGTGTGCTAGAAGCACCAGAGCAGAGACTGTCACCCCAGGCAGGAAAAAGGAACTGCACAGGTTGTAAGAGGTGCAGGGTGCTAGAATGCAGACTATCTATACATATTCACAGTGCTGGGATCTATTTGTCTTATTTATCTCATATTTTAAACAGGTCCATGGCAAGAAATCAGATTTAATTTAAATTGTTTCAGGGTGAAAACAACATATTTTTCAATTTAATTGAACTTAAAAATTACTTTATTTTTGTTTTTGCATCTGTATTAAAATATATCTTACATGGTGCATGCAACTTTATTAATTATTTATAATATTGGTCAGACATAGATTATATTGTGTTAAAACATCATTAAAGTACTATATTGGGTATGAATTGTGTACTGTGTCTTTAGCATTTATTAGCTAAACCTGTTGAGCCAAATCTCCTGATGTAAAAGTGCTTATTATTCTGTTCTGTCCTGGTCTAATTCTGGTGCATATACCACTGTTTTCTCATGGTCTTAAACAGGCGCGTATGCTACCCTTACAAAGATGGATGCATCATGGGATGTCTGCAGTTCTGCAACTGAAGCAAAAAAAGTGTTTGCTTTTTATTATGCACAACTTACAAAAGCATTTTTATGCAAAATGAATCAAACTCTACATCAGTCCCATGGTAAGACTACTAAACTCAGTCTATTCACAATTTTCTGACCCTTTTTAACAATAGTTTTAAATTTAAATTAAATTTGGGAAAATGTACCTTTTATACTGGGTGCCACAGATCCATAGGCCATATTCACGGAGTAGCCGATGGTTAAGAGACCAAAGGAGGCTGTAGAGTGTTCAACCACATTGGAAGTGGCACCGGAACCATAACTGTATTCTGACCAGGAGTATTCAGATCCAGGAAATACATTCCATTCAATATTTGTTAGAACATTCTTATTAAAAGTGATCCCAGAAATATCTGAGGTTTTGATTGTAATAATAGCCAAATTATTATCAAAACCCAACTGTCCAACGATGTTATATCCAGAGGCAAATAAATTAATATTGGGTATTTTGGTAAGGAATGAGCCAAATTGTTTGTTGTTGTTGATTCCACCTGTGCCAAAGAGTAAGACCTGAATTTTATTTGTGCTTTGGATAGACAGTGGTGATGATAAAGTTAGATTAACCTGAATCAGTTCTCCAGCTTTCACATTAGTCTTTACTTTGTTTTCACCAGACTGGTACTGAATGGAAGTGACTTGGGAAGCCAAAATGTAAACAATATCATATTTAGCCTGGAAGGACATTGCTGGGACAAAGAATGTAGTTCCCCAACAAGGAACAGGTTGGAGCTGTTCGTAGACATGGCTGCAACCTCCGTTATTCTGAGCACATGTGTGCCCTGTTATGACACCAACAGGATAGTCAGAAACCACTCTGGTGCCTGAGAGATCATTGTTACTCTGAATTTGCACCGATTGGAAAGGCTGTAGGTTCAATGTCATCTTGTCTCCCTTTTTATAACTCTTTCCTTTCAGTGTTACTTCTCCTTCTAGGTAGATGTTAACTGTTGTTGCGCTTTTATGTGAAACCACAGAGAACTGCTTATATTGATTGACAGGTCCATTTGGAGGGGTAATGATATAATACTCCCGTCCCCACTGATGACTGGGATAAATCAAAGCCAGATCACCACTATTTTTTTTATAATTACGAGTCATTACAGTGACCTCTGCATTAGCTGTAATGACCACAGCATTTTGGAACAATCCTGATCCTTTTGGTTCTACAGGGTTTGTTATAGTAACTGTTATTGTTGTTCCTTTTGAAACTGTCACATTCTTCTTAAAATCAGACTTGAGTACAGTAACAGAAACCACGGTGTCAGGAACAGTTCCAGAAATGAGAATTTGCTGCTCAGGGATCTCATCAGAGTTTTGATTCTGCAAGAATACTGTGACAAAGTCTCTTCCAAGTGAAATAACCTTCGAACCTGCAATAAAAGTAATTCTTCAATTTGTATCTATATGTCTTTTATCTGACTGCATTTTAATTGGGTCAAGTGATGCATTATGTAATATCCCAAAACAAAAATCATTAGTAAAATATTAGTTATAAAAAGAAGCAATGATAAATTCAGAGTTGTGCAAATAAACAGCAAAGTAATTTGTTATAATTATAATAAATTGTGATAACATTTTTAAACAACTCCTGTGATTTCTATAACATGTTTCCAGCACCATGAACAAATGTACAACAAACAGTGCAATATAAATAATTTCCAGTGGCTTCACTAACATGAATTCATACAAATTACAACTTAATAAACCTCTACTGAAACTTGACTTATGAAATGTAATTTAGTTAACTTTAGTGTGTTACGTATATTTGTAAAACTTTCTGCTATCAGCTCAGAAATCGTTTTTTTAGTTTATTTTTTTCTACAATCAGTTATTTATCAGTAGAGGTGGAGATGGGCAATTCACAAACTTCATAAAAATGCATTTTTTGGATGATTGTTTTAAGAAAATAATTAAATTGCCCTTTTTGTATTTTTCTTTCAACTCTGATTATGTATTAATAAATGCCTTGTTTTATTTAACTTTCTTCTGAAACAACACTAGTAGAACTACTAGTAGAAAGAAATTAGCAGCTTAATGAATATTTATTTCCTCCCCCCCACTAAAATCTAGTTAACTGAACTAAAATTTGCTAGTCTTCAGTGACAATCACCCCCCAGGTAGACTATTTATGTTTAAAACATTTCACTAAGATAAAGTAAAAACATCTAATTTAGAAATTGATTGCATTAATTAGGTTTTATTCAATTATTAAATTATTATGGAGATACAGCTCAGGACCCTTAGAGCTGACTGGCATGCATAGGAAATGAGGTGGCTTGATGACACTTTGACTCATGGGTATGAACAAGAGCTTAGGTACACTAGTGACAATGTAGGAACCACAGACTGGTAATATGCATGGGTATTGACTGAAACCAGAGTAAACAGAACAGAACCACTGAGAAACACCTCATCTATCATCTAATGACCTAGTAAATCCTAATTAGTTACTGAAGGCCAGTAAAGACAGGAATATACTCCAGGGACAAGGGTGACCTCCAGGACACAGAACAGTATAGTACTGGTAGATAGGAACTTAAACCTGTGAAGAACTCAAAAACTGAGAGTCACGATAGGTAATACAGTTTAACACAAAATCCTAGCCCTGGAACCAGCACCCGTCTCTGTACAAGCCCAAGACAATAGCACACAGTGCAGGGAAACCAATACAAGGTCCTTGACCACCACTAAGCAAAGAGTAAAACCACATAGGCAACTTGCATGCACTTTCCAAGTGGTATGATGGAATGAATACTGAGGATGAACTTGCTGTTTCAAGTAACAAGTTGGTATGCAGTGTAAGAGCTATCCCACTGACAGATGATGGTACACAGTGGTAGATGGAAAGTGGTGTACCTGCTGGCTCAGACAAAGTGGTTGAAGCAGGTCTGCATGCAGCATGAAACACAGCGGCAGATGGAAACAGTATACTTGCTGGCTGAAACAAAGTGGTTTGGAGCAGGTCTGTATGGATCATGGATGCTGTGATGCTGACAGGTAATGGAGCACAGCAGCAAATGGAAGGCAGATCTGTATAAAGATTGGAAGTTGCGGTGTCTGGCAGGTGATGATACTCAGCAAAGATGGTAAATAGTGAGAATCCATGAAGTAGCATATAGAGTCACAGAGGACATGATCAAAGGATACATGAGTATGCCTGGAGCTTAGAACTATCCTGGGTAGAAATACATTGTTCAGTGAATGAGTTGCTCACAGAAACTTGTTTAAATATGAGGTGGCCATTGGTCTAGGGTTGGTTATATTTCCCCTTCAACTTAAAGACATGGACATGATGTAGAGTGAGGACGGAAGTGTGGTTGCATGCCATCACAGTGCTGTTATCTCATCTCAGCTGGAATACCTGCACCACGATGGTGGAAATTTGCACCCTGATACTTATGTCTATCTATTAAGGGACATCCAATGTACACACAGAAATAGTTAATTTATGTGAACATTTTGTAAATAACTTATTGGATTGTCACTTATATATAACCACTGTAAAAAACCATTAGTCCTAGGTCCAAATGTCACGCAATGATGCCCTGGTGCCTTCCCAATCCATAAGTACAGAAACACATGTCCATCATAAGAAAGACGCAGGTGGCACTCTGGGACTTGTTTAATGCAAAAGTTTCTTCAAGTCCCTTAATATACATATTAAGGGACATCCAATGTATACACATAAATAGTTCATTTATGTGAACACCATGTAAAGAAAAATGATTCAATTTACTATTTACTACTTACAGTACTGTTACCAGTGGGATTTGTATATCTTTATAAAGCACTAATATTCCCAAAATATATTTGTGGCCCCAGATTCTTCATATACACTCCAATATTTGATTGTATCCAACTAATTCAGTTTACTAACAACTTCTGTTCTGTGCATAATATATGTTGTATTTCATATTCAGTAATATTCACTTAGTATTCAGAACACTGTTTCATAAATAATTTAAATTAGTAACATCTGCCAGCACCTCTATGATCTTTTTTATCTTCATTGTAGATGACTACAATACTATATTTGAAAAAGTGGTTTATTTTATTCACCGACACATAGGAAAATTGTGTTATTGTTCAACAGCCCTTAGATATCAGATTAGTGTTGGCTCTATACTTCAAAATATGAATCTGTCTATGTCAGAAAGCTACAGATAATAATTATTCATTAATGTTATAAACTATAAAATTACCACTAGAAGAGAGAGCTCTGCAGAGCCACTGTGGACCATATTGGGAATTTAAAGTACTGATTTTATTATTCTTGCAGAGTAATTTCTGTGTATTTTTATATCAATGAATTATGCAATTTTTACCTAAATTTTATTTAACTAAATCAGCTCTAGTGAGTAATTCTTTATTTTTATTCATAATAAAGTTATACCTAACAACATAAATGTCCTGATATTTTTGTTTTTTCAGTCAAAGGAACATTGCCACTTGGATTTGGAAAACAGAGTTGGCACATAATTTAACAATTTAATAAAACCTAATTAATGCAATCAATTTCTAAAATAGATGTTTTTACTTTATCTTAGTGAAATGTTTTAAACATAAATAGTCTACCTGGGGGGCGATTTTCACTGAAAACTAGCAAATTTTAGTTCAGTTAACTAGACAGCGGAATCCCGATCGTCGAGAGGTAAGTATTCACTGACCTATTCTCCCCCCTAACCCTAACCCTCCCTTAGGGGTGCCTAACACTAACCTCCTCCCAAGTGCCTAACCCTAATCTACCCTCTAAGTGCCTAAACCTAACCTCCCCTTCCCCACTTCCTGAACCTAAATCCCCCGGGGGGTGCCTAACTATAACCTCCCCCCTGGGGTGCCTAACCCTAACCCTCCCTTCCTCTAGCTTAACCCTAAACTCCCAAGGGGGTGCCTAACCCTAAGTCCCCCCCAGGAACCCTAATGCAAACCCTCCCCCCCACCGGCAATGTGCGCCTGGCGCCCGGCTTACCTTCAATCGGTAAGCCGGGTGTCGGGATCCCAGCATAGGTAAAATGACAGGCATCGGGATATCGATGCCTGTCATTTAGCCCTTGCCGGTATTAGACAGTCAGGAAGCCAATGGTCGGGATTCTGTCCATCGGCTTCCTGACTGCTTCCCGATTAAAAGACAGTGAGTTGGTTTGGATAGTGGCGAGATAAGCAAATTTGCTACATTACTACAATATTGAACTATGACTGAACTATTTGCTACAATATCACTAAACCTTACTGCTGGGCTATTTATGCTCATAAGAGACTGTTTGGACAATATACGGATACATAATAACAACAACACATACAAATTACTAAACCATGCATAACAACAAGATGATCCTGTATGTGTAAATAGACAGTCTTATTGTTATTATTAATGTGAAGGCATGTTACATTTTGCATGCAATAGATAGCCTGAATAATACTATTACTACAAATAAGTTTAAGAATTGAGATTAAGTAGAAATTTATAGCAAAAATAAAGCTGCATATTTACTCTACATTACCAAGTGAATTACAATCTTGTGTTGAATTTAAATATAGATATGGATTATATGTAAGAACTTGTAGAGTGCAGTCTGTCAATGGTCATTTATTTAATATATTTTTTTATTATTGTCTTTCTTTAAATAAATTTGCTCTGACAAATCAGCACTTCTTTTCATGTTTATTGAGTTGTTTGTTTTTGGGGATTGGTAATCTCCCCAATATAGAGGCTGCAGATTGTCAGGAAATATTAGTGTATCAGTCAAGTGCCAGCTGTTAACTTTCTTTCTTCTTGCATACAGATCTGCTTTCCATCTACTGTGGTGCTCTGTTACCTCTTAGGGCCACAGCACCCACACTGCATACAGTCTTGCTCCAAACCACTTAGTTTCAGCCAGCAAGTATACTGCTTACCATCTACCGCTATGTTATGTTACTTGTCAGTGCCGCAGCATCCACGCAGCATACAGACCTGCTTTAACCACTTTGTCTAAGCCAGCAAGTATACTGCTTTCCATCTACCAAATGTACCATCACCTATCAATGGGATAGCTTCCATACTCCATACCAACTTGTTACGTCTCAGTACAGTGAGAGCAAAGTCAGCTGCGGTCTTCATTCCATCATAGTGCTGGGACAGTGCATGCAAGTTACTTATGATTTTTTGCTCTATTCTCTGTGGTTGTCTAGGTTATCAGGTTATACTATTGTGCTGACCTTGTACTGGTTTCCCTGCACTGTGTGCTATTATATTGGGCTGGCATAGAGAATGGTGCTGGTTCCATGGCTACGGTTCACTGTGCAGTCTATGGTCTGTACACTGAGGTGTACACTAAACTGTTTTACCTATCCTGACTTTCAGTTTCTGAGTTCCTACTGATTCCAGTTCCAGGTCTTGCATTAGAGTTGTACGTAAGTTACAGCTTCTGCAAGTTGTATCTGACTACATAAGACTCTGGGCCTGATTCAGACCCGGACGCTATTTGCGGACGGTCGTTCCAAAAAAGGGGCCGGCTATTTAAATTGAGCGCTTGCTCTTTGCGGTTTGTTGATTCACATCACATGTCATCTCCGGTATTTATTACATTAATCGGGAACATCGAAATGCATCTGAACTGCTCGCAGTGCTTGTGGTAGGTTTTTCTTTCCCCTAATACTGCGAGCAGTTCAGGCTAAAAGACAACCAAGTGACGTGGTCGATGACGCTCCTTTACTAATTATGCACTCCCATTAAACGCCCTTTTGACCGTTAGGCATGCCTGCGTTCGGAACTCCACTCCCCCATTTTCAAGCACCTTCCCCTGTTACCACCCACAAACGGTACATTCTGTCAATCAAATTAGCAGCCGCTCGCTGTTTTGCGAGCACACAATATCCGACCGCAATGACTGGTTTCATTACGACCCATATGCATGCGCAGTTGTGCGAACATCGCTCAGAGCAAACAAGCGGCTGCTTACGAGTGGCTCTGAATCAGGCCCTCTGACTCCTGGCTTTAGTTCTGAGTTCCTATCTACCGGTACCATACTGTTATGAATCTTGGAGGTCATTCTTGTCCTTGGAGTATATGCCTGGCCTTACTGGCCTTTACAGGTTACTAGATGAGGGGTTGCCTAATGGATCTGGTCTGTTCACTCCAGTTCCAGTGCATTATCTATGCATATCAGAAGTCTGTGGTTCCTACACTGTCACTACTGTACCTAAGTTCCTGTTCATACCCATGAGCCAAAGTATCCTCAAAACACCTCTTTTCCTATGCACATGAGTCCAAGAGTCCAAGCCACAAGAGTCCAAGCTGGATCTACATAATACCCAGACCATGACACATTAAAAATATCAGCCTACAGTACATAAACTAATATTAAAAATAATACAAATTAATTATTTCACTTTTTTATTTCATTTAAAATTTAGAAACCATGACTTGAAAGTAAAAGAAGGCAATAAAAAATATTTACTAAAAAAGATGATCACCTGTTCCTTTTTGAATCATCCCTGTTATTATGCCTTTTCCTTGCAGTCCTATTTTATACAGCAATTAAAACATCTATTTGTTTGTTTACTAATAGACATACCGTAGACTTAAAAGTACTACAAGAAGATAAACAAACAGCTGCTAAACATTACTTGCCTTCATTTAGAATGGAAATAGGATAGTATTTATTTAATACATTTCTGCTATTCTGACATGAAAACTCCAAAATCTAAATGATATCTAGAAAATGTCATATGACATAACCTTCTAATAACTAGAGTGTAGTGCTGTTCACCAATATCCAGACTTGATTTAGGATGGTAAAATGTATAATAAATTACCAATAAACTTTTTCACTTTCTTCATAATTCATTAAAGCAAAATAAAGTACCTGTATAAAATAGACATGCACTTTAAAGATCTTTAAAATGTAAATTATAATAACGCCTTTAGCTTTATTTAGTTTACGAGTAGTAATACATATTTTTTATTTAGGACTTAGGGCCTGATTCAGAGCTGGACACTCTGACCAGAGCGCTCGCTCTGAATCAGGGCCCTCCTCCATGAAAATGAAGCGGCCTCCTGGCCGCTCGCATAGCTGTGGGTGACCACCCACAGCATATGTGAGCGGCCAAAAAGATGGTCGCGATGGTCTTGACCATCGCAACCATCGGACTTGCGACGGAGACCCTGCGGTAGGGTCTCCCTGCCACAAGCCCTGGAGTGATTTTGGCTCTATCAGAGCCAAAATCACTCCCACTGACATCACTAGTGATGTCAGTGGGGCCGGCTTCAGACGGTAGGCATTCCCATGGGAATTCCTCCATCTGGCAGGCACGCCCCTGGCACACCCACCAAAGGGGGCGTGCTGTCAATCAACATCGACAGCACGCCCCCTTTGGTGTGAGACCCAGAGCGATGGAAAGCCCGTCGCTCCCCGGGTCTCGCGCATGCGCACGACGGAGCACCCTCCACCATACGCATGCGCAGTGGGGAACATCGACCCGCTTGTGAGCGTACTTCCGCTCGCGAGCGGGTCTGAATGACCCCCTTAATGCACTTGACAGAAACCATGAAAAGGATAAATCAGCCATTTTGAGCCATCAATTCCAAGTTCTATTTACTGTATAATACAAATTAGGGTACCAAATGAGGCAGCCATCATGGGAAATACTTCATACACACTGGATAGAATGGCAATGCCTGGCAGAGGTAACATGTAATGGGGGAATTATAGAATACTAAAGCAAGACACACAATCTTTACAAAATATAAATCAAAGAGATCAATTATTTATTCATCATACCCATGAGAGTAACAGATAAGGCCAAATGGTCCCACTATATGAGTTACAATCTAGGTAACATATTGTGAAATTATAAGAAGACATACAGTAAATAATTTATTGCTTTTATTATAGAGATACTCACTGATACCATGTTGAATTGTCCCCGTTATTGTTCCTATTCCGGGCAATCCTCCTTAAACAAAAATAATAACATTATTTACAGTTGTTTGATTCACAAATTATATCTTATAAATGAAAATTAAATATTTATACAATATTTAAAACAATTAGTTTGTTATAGAACTAACCCTTCAGTTCAAGTACTCTGAGGAGATATGGAAACAGCCACATTATAGACTTTTCTGCGCCTTTATGTTCTTTACACATTTCTCTTATTGAAGATTGTTTTGTAATTTGCTCTATTTTACAGTAAGCCATTATATCATACTTTTTTTCTTGTATTTATTTGTGTTAAGGAAGTAGGGACACTTCCTGTGGGAGCAGCTAGTGACAATTATTTTCCCCTCTCTGAGAGCGCTGACTGCTATTCCTATACTGTTAAATTATATCATACTAATTATCATCTAGTTATACTTTAAATCACTGCTTGGTTGCAGGCATTATTAAAAACTGTCTCAAAACACTGTATTTTTCAGTTAATTTAGTATCAGTTCATTTAATATACAGTGTATATATATATATATATATACAGGTTGAGTTTCCCATAACCAAAATGCTTGGGACCAGGGGTATTTTGGATATCGGAATATTCCGTATTTTGGAATATTTGCATAATATAATGAAATATCTTGGGAAAGAGACCCAAATCTAATCACTGAATCCTTTTATATTCTATATACACCTTATACACAAAGCCTGCAGGTAATTTATACGATATTTTTAATAATTTGTGCTTTAAACAAGGTTTATGCACATTGAACCATCGAAAAGCAAAAATTTCATTATCTCAGTCATGCTAAAATAATTCTGTATTTCAGAATATTCCGTATTTCGGAATATTTGGATATAGAGGACTCAACCTATATATATATATATATATATATATATATATATATATACATATATATATATATATATACGGGTATGTCCTGTTTCACGTGTGGTGTCCTGAAGAAGACCGAGTTTGTGCAGTTGAAACATCGACCTCCTGACATTTTAGCTATGTTGTGAACATTAAAGTAGGTTTATTAAACTTTTTGAAACCTGAAGAGAAGTCCTGGTGAGTGCATCCTTTATGATTCATATTGTATTTTGGTACCTCTCAAGCACCATTGAATGGTCACCCCAGGCAGTACTATTTGTCCACTTAAAGAGTGTACTGACCTTCCTTGGATATATATATATATATATATATATATATGATACTTGGAAGGACCTGCACTTGTTGCTGCAAATAGAAAGTGGTTGGGTGTTCTCAGCACAAATAAAGTACACCAAAGAACAAAGCTGCGGCACTCCAAAGAAGTTGCTGTAAAAAAAGGTATGTATTTGGCAATACTCTTGCCGATGTATCAGAGCTATATTTGTCACCAGAGGATACGATCTGGGTATGTTGAAATGTCTGAAAGATGAGGTTCTTCAGATTCCTAGAGAAGAACTATTACACCCATCGACTAAACCCCATAGGGACATAATTCCCTGGAAACAACGATTGCAGACTTCCAGCCCTGTAGTTCAACATGCTTGCTGAGCCCTTTGGCCGATCATAACAATGGATAAAGATCTACCAAGCCTTTGTAATAAAAAACCGATGGCATGCTACACTAGGGGACGTAATATACGAGACATAGTGGTACACACAGACATCACTGGATTTTCTACCCCAGATAGACCACCAACCTCATTTTTACAGAAGCAACCAGGATGTTATAAATGCTTACATTGCACTACATGCCAGAACATGCTAACTGGTAACTACCTTAAACATCCACATAAGGATAAAAAGTACCTCATTCATTTCGTGTTGAATTGTCTGTCTTCATTTGCCATCTATGTGATTATGTGTCCATGCGGACTTTATTACATCGGAAAAACGATCAGAACCATCAGAGAAAGAATGGCACTGCACCGATCTGCTATTAAACTAGTGTTGAATAGAGGCTCTTCAGATCAACCAGTAGCCCGACATTTCATTGGAAGCATGGCCTCCATTGTCCTCACTTAAACATATGGCAATCGACCATGTACCTGGCTCCATCAGAGGAGGTGATCGCGAAAACAACCTATTGCGTCTGGAGGCACGGTGAATTTATCAGTTAGGGACTATTGCCCCTCAGGGTCTTAATGAGAAAATCAATTGGAACACCCTGTAGTTGGTCCTTGATGCCTCCGATTAAGACCTTCAGATTAAGGATTTATCTTCATATTATCCTATTGATACATGCAGTCTAGTTTTTACATGCTGTGCATTATCTAGTGTGTTTATGTGTATGGCATTATTCATATGTATAGCTCAGTGCCATGGTGCTTTATTGGAGGTGCCTGATTTGCATACATTGGAATCTACCTCTATTCATTTATCTTCCTGGTATCTATATCTATTTGCATTGACCCTTATGCAGGGCCGGATTGAGGGCTACATGGGCCTGGAGCTGAAAATGACCAAGGGCCTAGTATGAGAAGCAGAGGAGGTGTGACCAGTGCTGTGTGGGTGTGGCCAGTGCCATGTGGGCGTGTACATCCCTATACTCTCAGCCCCAATGTCTCCTTAAATATGTAAAGGAAAAAAAATGCTTAATTTTGTGAGGTAAATAGAAATACCATTTCACTACTTATGAGTTATGGCTGACCATGTGGAGAGCAGATGGCCAGTCATCATCATGTTGTCATGACAATGGGCCTATTTTTATGTGGAGGCCTGGAGCTGGAGCTCCATCCGCCCCATTGTTAATCTGGCCCTGCCCTTATGTACTTATTCAGAGTCTAGCTACATGTATATACAGTGGTGCGCAGATATATATTCAATGCACCAGTTATGTGAACAGCAATGTTTTGCCTGACCCTTGACATGGATGTATCTAGGGCACCCTCTATTGATAGTAATATGGCATTTTTTTTAAAGTTTGTGATCACTTTGGTCTGTGTTGCAGACTGGTGAGACGCTATTTTGTCCCAACGTGGTTGCTTGGTAACTCTGTCACGGCGGACAGACGTCATCGCGATGAGACCTGGCCCTCGAAGTTAGGTGTAGTTGCTAGGCAACCTCGTCGCGGCAGACGGTCGAGTATATAGGTCGAGTTTCCTATATACAAATGTTCTGAGATATGGAATATTTTGAAATATGGAACATTTTTAGCATGACTAAGAAAGTGAATCTTTTGCTTTTTGATGGTTCAATGTACACATACTTTGTTTAATGCACAAAATTATTACAAACATTTTATAAATTGCCTTCAGGCTTTGTGTTTATGGTGTATATAATACATAAAAGCATTCTATGTTTAGAGGTATATATGAAACATAAATTAATTTCATGTATATACACAAACTCTGCTTTAGCCACAATATTATGAAAATATTGTATAAAATGACCAGCAGGCTGTGTGTATAAGGTGTATATAATATATAAAAGCATTATGTGTTTAGAATTGGGTCCCTTTCTCAAGATATTTCACTATGGTATGTATTCAAATATTACAAAATCTGGAACATTTTGATATCCAAAATACCCCTGTTACCAAGTATTTTGGATATGGGAGACTTGACCTGTATATAGATTTTTGGCATTTTTACCAGAATCCTTGAGAAACCTTGCTTTTAGAAACCTCACCTAAGAAGTTCAATAACACCTTATATTATTATAAAATCTATACTATAAATAATAAAAAAGATACTGTATTTACTAAAAGTTAGTTTGTGCTGTGGTTTTGAACTACAAATCACAAATTACTATTTAGCTGTTTTGAGCATAATTCTCAAACTGCATTTGATGTCTGCTGTTTAGAAAAGGCCTAACATCCAGCTCATTTAGCCAAACTAGCACGAATCTGTTGGAAAATCACCAGAAAGCCCAGTGTTAGTAGTATGTATTGAATATGATGGAAAGAAATATTTAACATTAGTATTAATTAACTTATATGAGCAGTATAATTTAAGTTAATGATATGTTTGAGGCTCTCATCCTAACCCACTTCATGCTCTTTCCTCCCTATCTTCCCCTCTTGAGTCAAACCTGTCTGTCTGCCGCTCCCCTTTAGAATGTAAGGTCTCTCGAGCAGAGACCTCTTCCCTCATGTGCTTCTCTCTACATTTTCTTCTACTCCTTACTCCCCATAAGGGCACCTAACACTTGACTGCCAACTTCCTGCTGCTTATTGTGAGTGCTTTAATCTCTATTGCAGCAATGTATATAAATTGTATCCTTGACCTGCACTGTAATGTACTGTAAGTTACTTGTTTCTTGTTCACTTACTAGCTTTATGTACCATATAAGGTGCTGCAGAACTCTTGTGGTGCCATATAAAGGATAATAATAATAATAATAATAATAATAATAATAATAATAATAATAATAATAATAATAATAATAATAATAATTATTATTATTATTATTATTATTATTATTGAGTAATTAGATTAATAGACCTATATTATTAATTATTTTATGTTTCCAATACAATTTTCATTTATTTATTTCACTATAAATAGTACACACATCATAAAATATTAATTGTTTCCCCCATCAAAAACACATACAAATGTGTCCACATATATCTATCCTATGTGCGCTACAAGTCATGTTACACATAACATGTGAGTGCCATGTGACTCGATACTGACAAGTGTCTTTTCATGCAACTTTTGTGGATAGGATGTACAGGCTGCTTCAGCTGATTAAAATGATATGTGGCATGTCTATATTCTATATGCGACTGCAGTTATATCTGCATATGTTACAGTGTCAGGGGCTGTGACAATGTAATATAGCATTTGTATGAAGATACAGCTGCAGTTGCACAAAGAATATTGGCATGCTGCATATCATTTTAATCAGCAGAAGCTGATTGGGCATCCTATTCACATTGCTTTGCAAAAAAGGCACACTTTAAGGGAGACATTCTGTGTATAACTGTGGTTATATATGCATGCAAAATGCTATGTAACAGTGTCAGTTGTTGTGACACTGTATCATTTTGCATGCAGATACAGCACAGTCACATGCAGAATATATGCATGCTGCATATTATTTTAATTAGCAGAAGCTACTTGTGCATCCTATTCACATTGCTTTGCGGATAAGACACATTTTAAGGGGAAAAGTAACAAGAAAATACACTTGCTGCTACCAAGTTGCACCACAGCATGGTTCGGCTAGAAGGGCTGTTTCATGTGTGAGGATACTAGATGTATTTGGACACACCTGTATGTATTGGCCCTATTAGCAATAATTTAATTTTACAAATTTAATACAACTAATGAATCATATTTGTATATTAATTTTATTCCTCAATATTTTGGTTCATAATAAATTAAATAAATAATATTGTCCACACAATATAAGAAATAAGGTTTCATCAATCTGATTCTATAGATAATTATTTCCCAGATATCTAAAACACCATATTTTTTGGAGTTCTCATCTGTCACAACAATATAATTTTTAAGATGTTTTTTGCCATTTTTTGATGGGTTTTTATAGTTTTTATAAATGCCAATTGTTTTATATATATTGTAATATGATTGGGATAAGAGGTTCCTCTCCTGAGGTAGTTGGACACCTCCTTACACACAGCAGCCAGGAAACAGCACACCAGTCCAGGGTTTTTGTGCAAGCTGGCTGGAGACAATTTTTTATTGTGCAGTAATAAAATAAATGAAAATCATAAAAATAAATCCTAGTCCATTTAGGCACTAACTAAACAAATAACTCCCTTTCTCAAAGCAATGGGCCTACTGCTCTCACCACATACATAGGCACATGCACTGCATTTACTGTACATATACATCACAGTGTATGCAAACAAACCTCACTGTCTGTTCTCCCTAGGTAAATGAGACCCAGAACTGAACCATCACACAGCTTATATGAGCCTCCCAGAGCTGCAGGTACTAATCAGACTGTTCTCATGCTGAAAGCCAGAAAGGCCAAAGTGGCCTTGTGGATAGAGCCTGCCTTCACTCCTACATCCACACTCCCAGGACCCATTATCCAGCTTTTACCAAAAAAATTACACTCTAATCTGTTTAGCATAGCAGTTTTTTCTTGGGGGTTTAAACCACATAAACCAAAAACCTAGGACAAACATATCTGCCATTAACCACTTTACCAGTGTATAAAATCTTCCTCTATTCAAACTTGTTTCATGGACAGCCCCAACTTCAGGGCGCTTGTCCCTGAAGACAGGTGTGTCCCTGAAGCATGTTGGAATAAAGGACATTTTTATGCTTTAAAACAAGACTGCTGAGTGCTGTCTATTTTGCTTCTTGATTATATGGTTTCTACTCATGGATTCAAGGAGGGCACCACAGTACTACTTATGCAAAAACCTATCTCACCTCAGAGTGCCAGGCTATCTGCAGTATATGACTGCACTCACTGGACTTTCAGTTAATAAATCACACTAGAACAATGTGTATTTTGGACAAACACACATTGTGTTAATGGAATTTATTGACTGGAAGTCCCGTGAGTGCTGCCTGCCTGCATTTATGTATATATATTGAACCTGGGACAGCACCTGGGCATTATTACATGCTATATAACAGCTGGAGTGCCAGAAGTTTGTGGAAATATATATAATATAATGGACGACATGAGTTCCAATCTACCAAATGCATTAGTCCTATGGATTGTCCCATTATAATAAGATAATAAATCAGACTTCTGCAGGGGCCGGCATCTATAGCCACATTGTGTATGACACATAATCAGCCTGAATATGGCTTAAAAATATAAATTTATTTTTAAGCAGAATGTTTTTTTTTAATTTTTCACAGTGAAATGTTAACATATTGATTATAATTTTTTGTTCTTAAAATCACTGCTTGGTTAGATGCATTATTTATGTATATAATATATTATACATTCAAGTGACTGAAAAAAATACTTATATTTTAGATTTTTTTTACATACAGTATAGTGGTTTTATAAATATCACACAACATGACTGTATACAATTAATGAAATCAGTAAATAGTCTACATTTTCAAGATAGGTCATTTCAGTGCCACAGTTTTGATTGTTGATAAAATAATTTCTAGCATAAATAAAAAACAGATCTCTATTGCTTCAAAAAATATGCAAACTATAAATTACAATAATGATGACAAAAAGTATAAAAACATGCTATTTCCTGTATTGCTTTCAACTAAAAATTTCAGTCTACAAACTATGAAACACTGATGGCCACAAACATATCAAACTATTAGCAACAGTAATACGAGTACATAAAGTATTATGGTGACATTGAGCTGAGCAGGACTTGAATTTAATTAATGCATTTCTGCTGTGGACACATGAAAATCCTAAATGTAAATGGTAATAAAGAATGTTGTTTGGCCTGAAAAGCATTATTCTAACTCAGGCAAAAGGCTATGGTCTGTATTCAATATACTTTGCAGCCGTGATACTTTTTTTGCCTGCCGGACTTATCGCCTATAACGCATGTTTTTGCTGCAATATGAAAGTAAGCAAAAATGTCACCCAGCGATACCTCAACAGGAGGAAAGTCCTCTCCAAAATGGGGTAATCAGCCTGGAACTCCCCAAAAGATGCACTGACATGGGGGATCACTATGGATACCCCCGTATTGGACAGATGAAGGTATTGGTGTATTTAAATAGGTGCTGTTTTGCACATTAGCATAAGTGGTGAAGAATAGCATTTTGTTGTATATTCAGAAGAAATAACTAGTCCCAGCAAATTTTGGGTACCTGAAAATGGGGGGTAGCATATTTAAAATTTTCTAAAGTATAGTTTTACAAAATAAATCCAGCTACTGCAAGCACCTACAATAAAAAAACACACCTGGGGCATACTTGGGGATCCCCCTTGAGTCTATTTTGCTAGTTTTTAACTTTGTCCCCCAACTGTTTTGTTTTGCCCCCAAAATGAAAGTAATTGTTTGGGGTGTTCTTAAGTCTTTTTTTAAAAAAAATTGATGCAGTTTACCTTTGAGGAAGTGTTTTAAGGCTGCACGGGGATTCCCGCAAAGTTGCACCCCAAAACCACAATTCTGCACTTTTTTCCACCTGCTATTCATAGCCAAAACATTTCCGCCAGGTCCATTGCATTGACTTTCTGCCTAGGTGAAAAGTCTCAGAAATTGAATACGGCATAAAGTTTCCGCCTGGCGAAATTATGTCACCCGTGATATTTTTCACCGAAACTGACTTTTCACCTCAAATTGAATATGGCCCTTTATCACCAAAATACAGGCTGTTCTTGAGGCTCAAATAAACATGAATTAAAAATATTTCTGTAATTTTCTGCATAATTCATAATAGTAAAATACTTAAAAATTGTATTTAAAAATATAATAATGATGTCTATCCAGTCACTTTTAAATTTAGAAACATATTTTTAAATTCTAAGAAGATCTTACAAATAATTAATTGATTTCAGAACTGAGATGCTCACCTATTCCTTTTTGAATCAACCCTGTTATCATTCATTTTCCTGTAAATCCTATTTTATACATTTATAAAAACATAAATTAGTGTGGAAAATTTTTACTTCTTAAAGTTTAAAGTACTACAAGTAGAAATCCATTCTCTCTAAATATTATGTGATTTATTTTGTTTTCCACCAATTTATGTTTTAGTTTGGCATCTTTTTTCCCATTGTGTAATTTTATCATATTGATTATAACTTAGCTATTATTCAAAACACTACCTAGATACATGCTTTATTTGTGACTGTCTCAAAGCACTATATCCTTCAGTATATTTAGAAAACTTTAAAAATACCTGTATTCAATGGAAGTTCACCCGCAAAATCAAAAACATAAAAATGAATTACAATGGTTATGAAGGTCTTTTAAAAAAAATATTGGTTTGAATTTTAATTTCAAACTTTGATAAACTATGGTTTTTGAAACATCAACCTAAACTGTCACTGTATATTATTACATATAATTAATAAATCAGTACTGTAAGAATTCAAAATATTCAACACTGGTCATGCCAGTCACTCAATTTGACTTGGTTATAATACATTTTCTAGAACAAAGGAAAAACAAATGTACAGTGTAAAGCTTCTAGAAATATATAACATGAATATAAAATGATAAAAAATGAAGAAAAGACTAAAAGCATTGTAATTCCTGTGCTCAACTACAAATATCAATATTTATAAAGAACTTTTCAGGCTGACAGGATCTTTTTGCCATGGTTACAATAGAATATCAAAAATATAACATTAATAAAATCAGCACTTTGAATATTCAAAATGCTCAATGTTAGCTAATCAGTTTCTAGTGATGAAATTTTGTTTTCTATTTCAAGAAATCTACAAAATGTATATTACAATTATTGGAATAATTTGATAACAAAAAATAAAGGCATCTCATTTATAGACCTACACTCAACTTCAAATGACAACCTACAAAAATGAAACACATCCAAGAATATCTCGGGCTGACAGTAAATTCTTGACCAAGATACCATTAAAGCTTCACTAAAGTAAGTTTAACAAATTAAGCACATTGAGCTGAAGAATACACTTCTTCTTCAGAAACATGAAAATCCAAAATGGTAGTAGCTAAGGTATGTGAAATGAATACCTCATTTCACCAAAATGCTGGGTTGTATTAAAATACTAAAATATACAGTGAATTAACAATAAAATTTTGAATTTTCTGTATAAATTATTCATGTAAAATAGTACCAAGACATTCATCTGTCATATCTTTAAAATACACAGTATAATAAAGTTGTTTTCATTTATTTAAAATATTTGGACAACATATTCTGAACTTGTAAATTTAGATTATAAACAATTGATTGATTGATTTTATAATAAAGGCACTCACCTATTCCTATCTGAAACATCCCTGGTATCCTTCCTGTTATGGAGAATCCTCCTATTTAATAAAATAATTAAAACATAAATTACCATAGATTGTTTTACAAACTACCCCTTCTTAAGGAAAACTGTTAATAGTAAATGGAGAAGTTCATACAGCTGCTAAACATGAATTGGCTTAATTTTTTATTTGTTTCTCTTATAGCAGATTGTAATGGAACCTTTTTTTAAAAATTTCTTATGTTAAATTGTATTATATTAATTATAATTTAGTTATTTTTCATATCACTGCTTGTTTACAGTGCATGCATAGTTACTGTAAATCTATCTCCATACAATTCAATCTTCAACCAAAGTGCAGTACTGCTTTTCAAAATTACCTGTATTTGATGGTAGCTCATCTGTAAAATAAAAAAAACATAAAAAAATTATTATCACTATAATAGATTTTAAATATAAATATTTCTTAGAATCTGAACTTTAAAATTTAGCAAACTGTGGTTATTGAAACATACTGTAATACAATGACATTATCATACAGTATATGCAGTAACTGGTTCTGGCTTATAGAAGTTGCTCTAGTGCCACAGAAGACCAGGTAGATGAAAATTTCTCCAAATCCACCAGATGTATCCCATTGATTGGATACAGTATACCAGACCAGCAGGGATGGAGATTATGGTACTGTATAATATATGATACGGCCCAACTTGGCACTATGACAGCCTGCAACTTACTTTTGTTTTAATGTTCATGTGCATCTTTTTGTGATGCAGGGAGTGGGAAAGGGATTTGATGGACATGTGCAGTATTTGTGACCAAAATACAGTAAAGTATGCTCATGTAAAATAAGCCCAAGATGGTCACCTAAAGGTGCAAATGTCCCTGTTTGGAAAGAGATGTCTTGCAGGTTCTTAAACCCTGATACAAATTGAAATCTGATGTTAATAACATCTGATTCACTAAACATGCCTGAAACAAACCAGATTATGCAATTGTAGTCAAATTACTGTTACTGCAATCTAATAGCAGAATTATAGTATACTGAACACTCTTTTTTAATGTACATAAAGCATATTTCCCACACAATGTTTGGGGGAAGGCTGCAGATATGTTTATTAGTGATAACTTGGCATCCTGTTTAATTTGCATTTTATTGGCTTCATGTGACTTGTGTACATATTATATAAACTACAGTATCTGCCAATTTTCCATAATGTGTATAAATAATATACTGTGTTTTTCAGCATCATTTATACTCACAGTGTAGACACTAACCTTCTTATTCCAGTTTCATCTGTTCGTGTTACTTGCATGGAGAGGGTGGCAAATTTGCTACTATGTGTAGAGATGGTCACATCTCACATTTTTGACAAACTCTACATAGGTAGCAAAATGCAACTTTTTGACTCTGTTTTCTCTTTCTTTCCCATCACTTGGCCCCTCTCCAAATCCTCAAATTTCTATCTGTAGCATTTTCAGGATTGGATCCTTTCTCGGCCTATAAGCCACTAAAAACTGAAACCATTCCCTTATCTTATCTTACTGCTTTGACATCTATAATCTACTCCTCACTGGTCTTTCTGTTGACTGTTTCTCTTTGAACTATTCTTATCTCTGCTGTCCACCTCACCTACTTTTCCTCTACCTTTGCTGACTCCCACTATCAGTAAGTTCACTGTCTCATGTCCACACTCAGAATCAAAGTTAGACTCCTCTCACTAACCGTCAAAGCCCTCAAACTCCTCTCTATATCTCCAAACTCATTCCTGTTCAAACTCATTCATTACTCTATCTATTAATGGTGCTTCTCCTCCTCACTGATCATCTCTCCCCATTCCTATCTATGCAATTTGTTCTGTTCTCCTCCAATCCTCTGGAATACTCTCCCATTCTCTATCAGACATTAACTAAGTCTCCCTGCCAACAAATGTTTTTAGAAAACTCATTTCTTCACCCAGGACTACCACCCTTCTTCCTACAGTATCTCTCTTGCATCTACAATACCCATTGCATCTGCCTTATTCATTTATGTGTCCACCTATTGATTCTTTAGAATGTAAGCTGGGAGATCTGTCTCTAGAAGTAATTATATATTCTGTGAATTTTAGTTATGCAAAGTTTTCTATAACATTCCTGTTTAATCACCTGTCTATTAGATGATTTACTTTATGGATAATTCATTATATATTGTTCTAAAGTACTCTTGTATAGTGTGCTAAGCAGGATAGTCAATTCCACTTAATGAATACATTTTGTCTGTGGACACATGAAAAATCCTAAATATAAATGGTATCTAAAAATTCAGCCTTTTTTCAAAAGGTTAAAAGGCCTAATGAAATAACAAATAACCTTTGCACATGAAAAATTAATTAACACAAAATTACTCAATAGATATTCACCACAAATATTTTTTAAAGATATATATTTGCCGTCAGTTTAAAATTTAGTTAACATACACTTTTTTAAATTATAACAAAACATGTCAATCTATTGTCTAATTTTATAATACAGATACTCACCCATAGTTTCCTGAATTGTCACCATTATCTTCCCTTTTCTTAACAATCCTCCTATTGTATACAATAATTCAAACATCATTTCATTTTCTAAAAACTTTGACTTCTTAAAGAAAACAGTTGAAAGTGCTACAAAGAGAAATCTAAACAGTAGAAGTGCTACAAGTAGAAATATATACCCTCTAAATACTATGTGTCTCTAAATATTATGTGACTTAAGTTGTTATGCAATAATAAAAAAACAGCAATCAGTTTTGCTTAGAAACTATTACTTCTTACACATTGTGTCAATTTTCAACTTTTTGGACTTGAGAAAACTAATATGGTTTTTATGAGTCCCAACACAATATATATATATATATATATATATATATATATATATATATAAAACAAAAAGCACTAATCCACAGCACTCACCATTCCTAGATTTGGGTGCAACATGGTATGTGACCACATTGGCACTCTTTCTCCAAATCACCATTTTTACTGTTTCACTGTTTTTACTGTTTCAAGTAATCATATACTGTACATAGGCACATTGCTTAGCAGCATGTATAGGTACCCTGATGATGGTACTAACCAAAACAGCTGTTGGGATCATGCACTAGGAATGACATGGGACCCCAGTTAAGCTTACACATATGAGATATGTAATGTATGATATGCTGAAGTAATTGCTATACATGCTGCTAAGCAATGTGCCTATGTACATGATCACTTGAAACAGTAAAAATTATGATTTGGAGAAAGAGTGCTGGCCTCCTCTTTACTTGAGCCCCTGGTGGAGCATCAAACAGTGGATGGATATGGATATGCTATGAACTGGCCTTGCACCTACATTTAATTTTTTACATTAAAGCCTTTCAGCTCTCATCCTAATTTGCTGCTATGTCCTCCTTCCTCCCCATCTACCAGGTCTGTGTCACACCTGTTTGTCTGCACTTCACTTTCAGAATGTAAGCTTTTATGAGCAGGGTCCTCTTCTCTCTTGTGCTTCTCCCTACTTTACTTTCATCTATTTCTTAATCACCAATAGGGCACCTAACACTTGGTTGCTCAAACTCTGCTGCTTATGTGGGTGTTATGGTCGCTAATGTAGCAATTTATATTGTCCATGTCCTTGTCCTGCATTGTATTGTATTGTACTGTAAGTCTTTGGTCACCTATTTGGTTACATACTTTGTAATGTGCTGCAGAACACTTGTGGCTCCATATAAATAAATTATAATATATATATATATATATATATATATATACAAGGGCTAACTGAAAAGTAACAAGACTGCCTCTGTTTTTTATCTATCCCATAGGTAGATGTGGTAATGCTATGCTGGTTACTGTGAGGCTGATACATCTATGTGTCTGAACCTGTGGTTGGACTACAGTAGACTTCTTTGTTTGGTCGTCAGTTGAAGATCTTCATACATTTCATCATGGTGGATAAGGAAGACATGTCTGTGAGATTACGTCAAAGATGTGTGAATTAATTTTGTGTTAAACTTGGAAAAAGCAGAAATGAAACTCATGAAATGTTACAGCAAGCATACAGTGGAGAAACAATTAGCCATGCTGCAATATTTGGTGGTGGAAGCACTTCAAAGAGGGTAATATATGAGTGACTGACAAAGCGCATTCTGAGAGACCATCCACCACAGTTACAGGTATCAACATTGCAAAAACTGTGGAGATGTTGCAAAATGACAGAAGTTTAACCTCATACAAATTTTTGGCTTCACTGTAAACCTCATTCATGTCACAACAAAAATGTAAAATGCTTTGTGTGTGTGCCAGGTGGGTACCCATAAATTTAACAGAAAATCAGATGTGATGACAAATTGAATCGTGCAAGAACACCATTTGAATGTCAAAGAGTATACCCGATATCCTGACATCGATTGTGATATGTGATGATTCTGACATCGATTGTAACATGTGATGATTTGGAACCCAAAAAACATTCCAGTGTATGGAAACATGTGTGTTCGCCTCCATCAAAAAAATTCAGTGTGATTCCTTTGGCATATAAAGTCATGCTTCTGCTGTTCTTTGATGCACATGGTATGATTCTACAACACTGGGTTCACCGTTCACAGACAATTAATGGTGACTACTATGCAAACATCCTGAAAACCCATTTGCATGGAGCCATAAGGAAGAAAATACCACATTTGCTGAAGAAACAGTGGTTTTTGCTCTAAGATAATGCCCAACCACATGTTGCTGCTGTTGCATTGGCAGCAGAGACTGAAATTAATGGGACAGTACTGGAACACCCTCCATATAGCCCAGACTTAGCACCCTGTGAATTCAGGGCTTTCTCAACCCTGAAAAAACAACTGTGCAGGAAGATGTTCTCAACATATGATGAAGTGAAAAATGTCACAGCTGCAACACTAAAAGTGATGTCACAAAACAGTCTACTACATGTCTTTGAATCATTGTTGAAATGCTGCAATAAATGTATTGAATGTGAAGGATGCTACTATGAAAATGATAAAATGTTAAGATCCTCTGAAGACTTCTGATTCTGAATAAAAAATCAGTCTCATTACTTTTCAATCAGCCCTCATGTATATATGTATACATTATACTGAAACATTGTGGCAATGTTTAACTTGTGGATTTGATCAAATCAGAATCACACTTGCACATTTCTGGTCTGTGTGAGTCCCACCACAATGCTATTTTAAATATATATATATATATATATATATATATATATTAGTTCAACCTAGAATTCAAGGCCATTGGTATGTTATATGGGATGTTACATGTAGCAACATGTGCATTTGGACAGAGTTTAATTTTACAATGTTAAATTTAATGAAATAGTTATATAAAATGAAAATAAGTTTTGTCAATTGAGTTTAAGCACCTAGATAATATATATAATTATCATGTTTAATCATCAATCATAGTTAAGCCACAGATCAACCCTGAACTAAACTAAACTACACTGCATTTACATTAAGTCATCAAAAGAAATGTAATTTACTTTTAATACAGGGTGCAATGGATCCATAGGCCATGTTCATTGAGTAGCCAATGCTGAGAAGTCCAAAAGATTCTGTAGAGTGTTGAACCATATGAGTGCTGATGCCACTTCCATAGTTATATTCTGCCCAGGAGTATTCAGATCCAGGGAATATTTTCCACTTAATGTCTTTTGGAGCCTTCTCATCAAAAGTAATACCAGGAATACTCCATGTCTTTGTTATAATAACAGCCAAATTAGTATCAAACTTCTCCTGTCCAATGAGGTTATATGAAAGGCCAAATGAAAAAGTGCTGAGTATGCTACTTAGAAATGAACCAACATTTGTATTTTTATTTACCCCACCAGTGCCAAAGAGCATAACTTGAATTTCACTCCCACTGTGTATAGACAGTGGTGAAGACTGAGAGACATTAATCTGTATCAATTCTCCAGCTTCTACCTGTTTCACCATTTTTTTTTCACCAGACTGGTACTCAATGGATGTTTTTTGAAAAGCCATAACAAGCACAACATCATACTTAGTCTGGAAGGACAATCCTGGGATAAAGAATGAGGTTCCCCAACTTCCAACAGGTCTGAGCTGCTCATAGACATGAGAACAGCCAATGTTATTTGCAGCACAGGTGTGCCCAGCTATAACAGCAACAGGTTGACTAGAATTCACCTTAGTGCCTGAGAGATCATCTTTACTCTGAATTTGGATAGCTTGGAATGGCTCAAGCTTAATTGTCATCTTGTCACCCTTTAAGTACTTCTTTTCTTTAAAATTTACCGAGCCCTTTAGATAGATGTCAACAGTTGCTTTATTTTCATATGAAACCACAAGGAATTCTTTGTATTGATTTTCTGGTCCTTTCTGAGGGGTAATTATATAATATACATGTCCAAGCTGATGTAAAGGGTAAATTAAACTCACATCACCACTATTGTTTCTATAATTACGAGACATCACAGTGACATCAGCATTAGCTGTAATCACCATAGGATGAGGACATGTTACTGTTCCTTTCAGCTCCTTAGACATTATGATTGGAATTCTTACAGTTTCCCCTTTCCCAACCATCACAACTTTACTAAAATTATATTTGTTAATAACAATAGAGACAGTGGTATTAGGTGAGGTGCCAGTCACTAGAACTTCTCGTTGTGGAAGCTCAGTAGAGATCTGATTCTGTAGAAATGCTGTGATAAACATTCTTCCAAGAGAAGTAACTTGGTCTTTAAAGCCTGCAATGAAAATCATATTTACATTTTACATATAAATATTCACCTTGCTAACATATGCCATTGTTCAAATTGACCCAATAAAGGACAATTATTATTTTGCATGTGTAATAAAAAAAACTATTGATTTTTATCAGTTTATATATTAATTGACAAAACATTTTCACTTAAAAAAAAAATCATCATTAAGCATGTGAACCACAATTAGTAGTTGAAAGTTTTAATTCTTTATAGTTAAAACATTTCTGGGAATTAATCATCAAACATTATTTAACATTTACACATTTTTCAATGGTAAAACATCTCCACTGATTGTAGCATTATTGTATTTGCTAAGTTTCACAGGTGAACATTAAACTTCTACTATGGTAAAATGTTGTAAAGAGTTGTAGTAATGTGGTAAAAATCTCCATCATTACTAAGAATGTCAATGCAATTCTGTCTCCAAACTTGTTGCCAGCTTTGCTAAACATTGTAGTATTTTCCTGATATGGGGCACATTTTACTGCATTTATTATACTTCTTCTCTTGTATATGTCCACCAATGAGTCCTAATATATATATATATATTAGTCATTAGTATGTTATTGTTATGTTATTAGCCAGTCATAAGACCAGACTGAGTAGTAACAACTGTACAAAGAGTTAGGAGTATCCTACTTTACGCATACAATCTATAGGGAAATAGACATTTCATCCATGAGGATAAGACAGACATATAGCAATGATTTAGACAGAATGCAGAGGTTCTTAGTGAGCTGTATGATTCAGTCACACAGCAAGGTTAGCCTTGGGTAAGTGGGTTGTGTGAGTGTAAGAAGAAAACGTATTTAAAGTTATGTTTGGACTTTTATAAAGAGAAGTTAATTGGATAGAATAGTCTGTTGAGGTTATGTGAGTGGTTCTGAAATATAATAAGCTGTCTGAAAAAAATGTTACAGGGAATGCAAGACGGTTTGGAAACTAGAAAAAAGTTATATTGTGTGAGGTAGGAAATTCCATAGAGTAGGTGCAGCTCAAAAGAAATGCTGTAACCATGAATGGGAGCAAGTAATGGGTGTGTGGGTGAGAGATGCAGATCTTGGGTAGAATGAAGGGGTCAAGCTGAGAGATATTTTCGAGATAAGAGAAGAGATGTACATCGGTGTAGTATTAGCAAATGTATTATATGTTGCAATATATAAGATACTGTACTGGCAGCCAATGTAAGGAATGACAAAGGGGTGCAGTAGCAGCAGAACACTTTGCAAGGAAAATCATACTAGCTTCTGCATTCAATATATATTGTTGGGATGAAAGTCTGTTTAGGGGAAGACCAGTAAGGAGGCTATTGCAATAGTCAATGCAGTAGGTAATGAATGCATAAATAAATGTTTTGCAGTGTCTTCTGTGATCTATGTGTGTATTCTGAAAATAGTTCTTAGAAGTATGTAAGAGGAATTGCAATCAGATTGAATGTGGAAAACAAAGGACAGATCAGAGTCAAGGATGACACCTAGGCAGCGAGCTTGACTAGTAAGTTTAATTCTGGGGGTTTTAACATAGATTTAGATATCAGAAAAGTAACATTTGTTGACTATTGGGAATTTTATTAGATTATTAGCTCTGTTTCTGAGACATTAAGTTTGAGGTGGTGAGAAGACATCCAAGATGAAATAGCAGAAAGACAGTGAGTGACACAGGCCAACACAAATTATGAAAGATTTTAAGAGGGTAAGTAAAGTTGGGTATTATCTGTATAGATGTAACTTGACTGTTTTTGCAGTGTGTAAATCATTTACCACATTGACAAGTTCAGTCTCAGTGAGGTATTGGGAACAAAAGCCTGACTGAAAATGATAGTGTAAGTTTTGTGAAGAAAGAAAGCATGTAAGGTGAGGGTAAGTCAGTTAAGGATTAGGAAAATTTGAGGAGACAGGAATTGACAGATTTGCGAGGGTATAGTACCAAGAGAATAAGTACTAAAATAGGGAAATAAGAAGGGAGAAGACATTTCATCTTCAATTGTGGGATTAACTAAAGTGAAGGTGCCAGGGTGTTACAGGAAGGAATTGAGAGGAATTGAGCATCTGGCTGTGGTAGAAGATTATATTTATTTTCTTAAAGTAGGAAGCAAGATTTTGGGTGCAGGTGAGAGTAAGTGGGTATGGTGTGGGAGGGATGAAAAATTATTTAAAAGTCTTAAATTCTATTTTTTTAATTTCTATAGTGATAGAGAACATTATATGTGAGGAAGCAATGCAAAGTATGGGATTTACGCCAATGATATTCTGCTTTTTGTGAGAGTTTCTGCAGATCTCACATTTCTTTAGTGTGTCATGGCTGTTGTCCAGGTTGATGTGTAGTATAAAGTGCAATTGTTACCACTTAATCTAGGGCTGTTTGTAGCGTTTGGATAAAATGTGTTAATACTATTTCAGGACAGTAGATGTAAAAATTAGGGAGAGGTGGAGAGTTTTTCATAATTATTAAATCTGATAATTTTGCAAGTATGAGGCAGCATGAAATCATTTTTCAGCAGTTAGTTTAAAGTAATAGAGGAGAGATTGCAGGTGATAAAGTGATGATCAGAGGGAAAAAAGACTGTCAAAGAGATCAAAAACTGAGCATAGTTTAGAAAATAATAAATCAAGGAATTGGTCACCCTAATGAGTAGAGGGGTAAATATATTGGGAGAGGCCAAGAGAGACTGTTAGAGTAATTTGTAGGCACAGGAGGAATATGGATTGCCATTGGAAATTGTTAAATTACCCTTGACTACAGTGGATAAGTCACAGGAGAATAAAGGCAGAGAAATGCTCATGGAAATTTTAATGTGTACCATGGAGACAATAGATCATTACAATATGCAGAGAAAATGGTTGCAAACCCTGATTGCATGTACCTCAAAATAAGTGAATTTGCTTGATGGGACATTTAGCAGGATTCCGAAAGTGCTATGTGGAGAGAGGAGCAATCCAATCCCTCCACCTTGTCTACCTCCAGATCTCAGGGTGTGGGCAGTGGAGACCACTATGAGAAAAGGCTGCATGAAAGACAGTGGCCTTCATTCAGAGGCACTCGCTAAATGTGAGCGGTCGCTCTAAATGAGGGCAGCCGCTTGGGGTTTGAAGTGCAGCCTCCTGGTCACTAGCTAAGCTGTGGGTTACCACCCACAGCTTTAGCGACCGACCAGGTTGATGGTCACGATGGTCAAGACCATTGCGACCAACGGGGCTTGTGATGAGACCCTAAGGTTGGGTCTCGGCAACCGCAAGCCCCAGGGAGTTTCCTGCTCTGATCAAGCAGGAAGCTCCCCACTGACATCACTGATGATGTCAGTGTGGCCGCCCACAAAACAGCAGGCATTCCTCTGTTTGTGAAACCACCCCCCTGCCACACCTACAAAATGGGTCGAGATGTCGGTCACCATCAACAGCCGCCCCTTTTGTAGTGAGCTCTGGAGCGAGAGACTTTTCTGTCTCATTACGGGGCTTGTGCACATGCAGTGCGGCCGCTGCATGTGTGCAGGGCCTAAACATTGACCCACTTGCGAGCGATCAATGCATGTGACTGGTTCTGAATGAGGTCCAGTGTCTTTTTGTGTGAGCCATGTTTCTGCTATTTTCAGAAGATTGAGGTTGTAAGAGATGAAGAGGTCATGGATGCAGATTCATTTATTACAAGAGAGCATGTATTCCAATTAGCACATTTAATGGATTTAGAGACTGTTGTTACACAGTTGATGTGTTTGAGGTTTGGTGGATTTCTTTAATGTTATAAATCATATGTGTGTGTAATGGAGATGTGTGGATGACCTGCATTGGCGATTTGGTATATATCACCAGCTAAAAGAAGCAAGAGGCAAGATAAATTAAAAAAGACAATTGTAGGATGTGTTCAATTTTACTTTCTGGTGACAGTTTAAGGATGTTAGAGTTTATGAACACAGATTTAAATAAAGTTTATAAGTGCTGATAAGAGTGTAGTGGATTAGTGAAGAGAAAATTTGGACAGATGGTTGTGATGCTAGGAGGGTGAAGGATGTTCTAGCCTATAAGCAGGCCCGGCCAACCTGTGGCTCTCCAGATTTTGTAAAACTACAAGTCCCAGCATGCTATGCAACAGTCTTAGCATTCCTTAATAAGAAAACTGTGGCAGGGTATGCTGGGACCTGTAGTTTCACAACAGCTGGAGAAAAACAAGTTGGCAAGGCTTACCTTAGAAATAATGCTATGTTAATAAAAGCAGTATCTCAAAAGTTATGGGTTTAAAACTGAAAAAAAGATATTAATACAATAAACTAAAAATATCAAAGTACATTGTTAAGAATAGTGAGATATGTTGAGCATTGTTAGGATGTAGCAGTTGATAATTTCTGTATGCTTGCAAATATTTTTCTCTGGTTGTTCAACTGTATTTTTCAACTTTGCTATTACCATCACAATTTCATCTAGCCCTATAAATTGCATTCCCTCTAGAGTGGCTTTAAGATATAGGGGCTGATTCTGAGTTGAGATCAAAGCACAAATAAATTAATTTTACAGTCAAAGGTAAGAAAGGGTATTGAGATGGTGAATATTAGAGAATAATATGAAGATAGAGAAACAATATGGAAAGATTAGGGGTATCAAATTAGACGCGATGAGCGAAAAATTGGGATATTTCATTGATGGGGATATTTCATCGATTATCCCCATTTTTTGCCAATGTTTTTTCTACATGTAAAGAGTTAATCCTCTTTAATCAATGTGGGAATATCTACATTTCTAATGCCTTTTTAAGGTTCAGCTTCCCAAGCAGATACCTATTAGACCATCATTGGGAATAGTATATCGTACTGTGCTATTGGTACTCTTGTAATCCTGTTATCACATGTCCTTGTGTTCAGGCCTGTCATTTACTCCTGGTAATAGCATTGTGGGTTTTCTGCTTCAACTCTCATTAAGTGACTTTTCTAGCAAACTTTATTTGTTGTTTGGACACAGTGTTCAATACAGTATGGACCCTATCTCTAAAGCAACCATTCTTAAATTGTGTCATGACACCTTAGTGTGTCACAAGTTTGTCCCTTGTGTATCAGAGTGTCAGTGTAGTGAAAATAAAAAAGGGCTGGGTCCCACAGAATGATCTCTGACCAATCTGCAGAGAAAGGGGACGTGTGTGTTTTCCTGCTCTTTGATCCACTTCATGCTGTGTGGGCTTGTAAAAATCAAAGTCCCATCCACTCCTTGGCACCTGCAGCATGAGATGTGAACTGGGAGCAGACAGACAGCTGCATCATTGTAGATATCTCAGCATCATGACATATGTCACAAAGAGGAGATGTGAGCAGGCAGCTGCAGACTCAGTAGGAAAGGAGAAAGTAGAAAACGAAAAAGAAAGGATTCCTACTGTATTGGTAGTAACTACAGTGGTTAAAGAGAAAGGGTGGCTAAAAGGAAAGTGTTTGGTATGTAAGGAACTGCTGTGAGTTTGTGATTTGGGTACAATAGGGTTGATCTACATTTATTTTCATATCTTTATAATTTTGTGTCAAGTATGTGGTTGTCATTCTTTAGCGTGTCAAGAAAAAAAAGTTTGAGAGCCACTGCACCAAGAGATATACAGCAGTATAATAATAAATATCCTAGTGGCAAATGAGTAGTCATCTACCACATGGGATTTCTCCATATTGATCATGTCTTAGTTATCATTATAATAACTAAATGGTCACATGTTCTATTTATATCTGTCTAAAAACAATTAGCCTTCAATCAAGTTATTGATTTTCAAAAAACCTGAATTTGTTGGCAATTCACCTGCAAATGCCCCAAATATGTAATCCATTGTCATCATTTTAAATGTTTGTGAAAAAGATTGCTTGGAATATTAACTTTAACAAATTATAGTTTTAGTAACATCACCCAGGAACAACACCATTAGCTAATTAACCTAAAATATATAAATGTCCTATACTAATGCAGTTAAAATGTTATCAAAAGAAAAATCTGTAATATAAATATATAATGTTGTATATATTTTGATTTTTAATTGCAACCACCAAAAATGATTTTTTTTAAATGATTACTTAGAACTTTACCTTTAAACTTTGAAAAACCATGATTTTAGAAACATCACACATGAAAATTATATACATTTATAATTATAAAATCAGTGATGTAAATATTCAAAATCTCCAACTCTGACCATGCTGGTCATGAGCATTTAGAATTTATACAATCTCTCTCATAAAGCATCCACTTTTCTTGGAATGTGCTCAACCAAAAATGGCAGCTTACACAAATTAAACCCTGTCAGCCAATAAAATTGTAGGCTGATAAGTATCTTGACTTAGCTACAATGTAAGGAATGGGAATAGCATTGTTGAACTAACTGTGCACCACTATACTTAAAAGCACATTAATTAATTTAAACAATACATTTCTGCAGTTGTCACATGAATAATGCTAAACAAATGGTATCTAAAAATGTCATATGATCTGAAAACCCTGAATTAAGAGAAGTGTAAGACTATTAAACCTAAAACAGACTAAAATGTACACTTAATTAACAGTATAGTTTTCAAATTTCTTTATAAATTATTAAAGTAAAATATTGTATTTGCAAATAATACATGTTAACCTTAAAGATCTTTAACAAAAAAAGATTCAAATATTTTCATTTTTATAAAAAAAACATAGCTTTGAATGATAATAAAACATTACATTTTTTCTATTTTCATAATGGAGATGCTCACCTGTTCCATTCTGAATCATGCTGGGCATTGTTGCAATTCCTGGCAATCCTCCTATTTCACACAACAATAATAACAACAATTTGTTGTTACCAAGCTGTCTGAATAGATGTTTGGGTAGCTCCACAAGAGGGGCCATAATATTCACGTGTCACCGTACACCATTATACCATGGTAACGGATACACGGCTATTAGTATAATTACTAATGGATTATAGTATAGTGTGTTTTTTAATATATGTATGTCAGATGTCTGTATATTTTGTATTACAGGTCAGGTGCTGTGGGTTATCCTGGTTACCGGGACGCAATCCAGAATTGTTCCCCCCGCCCTGATGTGGGCATGTCATTGAGATGCGCTGGCTGTGTGGTGTGATGTCATTGGAGGGAGCCCCGGTCCCAGGCGCCGGGCAGCGCTGGACACACATGGTGGTTTGTAAGTATATATATATATGTATGTTATTTGTACTGCATTTTTGTACCTTGAGGATGGGGCAATAAATTAAGCACTGAAACGTTGGAATTAATTCCTGTATCTTATCAATTTTTTTCACTAGAGTGCCACCACAGTGGACTGTTATATGGACTGATTGACATCAGACATTATTGGAGGGCACCTATCCATTTGTTTTTCTAGTGCTGGTAAGTGTCATCCTTGGAATACTATATATATATATATATATATATATATATATATATATATCTACTATCCAATATTCCGGGACTCCCTAATGACAGAAATTACTTTATCCCAATACCCCATTGCCAGCATCAGCATATCAACATAGTCATGCTATCATAAAGATACAGAGTATATGCGGCACTCAGAGGCTTTAATAAGTCACATGTCACAAGTCTTACTTGTGTCATGTGTCTTATTGAAGCCTCTGAGTGCTGCATATACTTTATTCATATATATATATATATATATATATATATTTATATATATACACAGCAATTATGGCAATTATGGCCAGCATTCCAAAGGGCTAAAGATATAATGTGCACCTGGTGCATTCCTAAATTATCTATCCCTGTGTTGGGAAGAAAAAAATATATACAACAATGGGCGACACTCCCGGTGACTTCACAAAACAAACAAACACTCGTGATATTAAATCAATGTTTCAGAACTCTATTGTAGGTTCCTTATTGTATCCTCTGGAAAGAACCTTCAATAGAGTTCTGAAACATTGATTTAATATCACGAGTGTTTGTGTGTTTTGTAAAGCCACTGGGAGTGCCGCCCATTGTTACACACACACATATATATATATATATATATATAATTATTATTATGATTTCTTTACATGGCTACAAAATGCTGGACAAGAATAAGGTTTATACATTTTGCTGCTTTAGTGTTTATAACTCTCAAAAAAAGCAACAGGGCATAAGCAACCAAGTTTTAGGTGTCCTTGTAGGGAATAAGGAGTAGATTAAAGTATAAGTAAGTAGAAGCACATGAAGGAAGGAAGAGGGCCCTGCTCATGAGAGCTTACATTCTAAAGAGGACAGGCATGACATAGATGAGGTAGATAGGAAGGAAGGAGCAGGAAGCAACAGGTTAGGATGAGAGCTAGAAGGCTTTGATGAAGTAATGGGTCTTGAGAGCCCATTTGAAGATTTGTAAAGAGGTAGAGAGGCTGATAGGGATAGTTTTCCATCTTGGAGGCAGGAGTGGGAAGAAGTAATCAGATGGCAGGAAAGGTGGCATGCATTTGTTGAGTAAAGAGGATGCACAAGAGTGTAAAGGGAGATGAGGTCAAACATTTAAATGGGAGAGGAGTGGGTGAGGGCTTAATATATATTCATAAAATACATTAGAATTAGTAGAAGAAAACAGAAGAGCATCGCTCCTTTGCCCTGTACTCAACCACAAAGGGCAGCCTAAACAAATCAAACACTGTCGGCCAATACAATTGTAAGCTGACAAGTATCTTGACCTAGCTACAACAAAAGGAGTGGGAGTAGCATTGGTGAACTAATTTTGCACCACTGTACTTAACAGCGCGTTAATTCACTTAATTTATACACTTCTGCATTGGTCAGATGAATAATGCAAATCATAGATGCTATTCAAAAATGTTATATGATCTGAAAACCATGTACTAAGTGAGGTGTCAAACTATTACACCAAAAACAGGCTAGTACAGTATTAACAGAATAACATTTACACTTAATTAATAGTAGTTTTTCACTTTATTTATAAATTATTCAAGTAAATTAATATACTTGTTAATAATACACATCAACCTCAAATATCTTTAACAAAATTTAATATTAAAATATTATATTTTCAATCATATTAAAAAAAGAAAACATACCTTGAATAAAAATGAAACACTACACATTTTTTGTTTTATATTAAAGATGCTCACCTATTCCTGTCTGAATCATGCCAGTCATTGTTCCTATTCCTGGCAATCCTCCTATTTCACACAATAATAAAAACAACTGTTTGTTTTTTTAGTATCTAGTAATTCTTAAAGAGACAGTAAAATATACTTAAAGGAGAAATCCATACAGCTGTTAATCATTATTTTTGTTAACTTCCTTTTATATAATTATCTTCCAAAATAATGTTTTAGAGCATCATTTTGTTTTCCTATGTGAAATTTTATAATGTTGATTACAAAGTAGATATTTAAAATCTACAACTAGATCACGTGTTTTATTTAAAACGGTCTTCAAACATTTTAACTTTAATACATTTAATATATTTACAATTACCTATATTAGATGGAAATTCACTTGCCACATCAAAAAGAAACAATTGTTATAATCACTTAAGAGTTTAACTTTTTAGATTATTGCTTTGAATTATAACTTTAACAAACAATGGCTTTAGATAAATCACACAAGAAAAACTGCCATATATTACTTAATAAATCAGTACTCAAAATGTAAAAAACATTTTGCTCATTTAATAGAGATTACAAAATTTATAGAACAAGTGAAAAATAAATTTCTATACGTAGAAATATATATTCAAAATATGATTAAAATGATTAAAAAGAGAATAAAAAAATATCCCTTTTTCTTGCACTGCACTCAACTATAATAGGCAATTTTCTAAATGTAAACACTGTTAGCCAAGACCGTCTTAGGCTGACAGGTACATCTACAATGAAACAACTACAATGAAAGGAAAGGAGACATAGTATTGGTGATCTATTGTCAGTGTGCAGCATTGCACTTAATAAATTATTAAATTATTAAATCAATACATTTCTGCTGTGATCATATGAGCAAACCTATATATAAATGGTTTCTGAAAAGGTCAACCCTGTACTAAGTGAAATGTAAAGAAGGTCTATTTTACCTCAAAAAGGTTTGTATTACCAGACTGAATTGTATATTTGCTTAACAATAAAATTTTCATATTATATATAAACTATTAAAGTAAATTAATGTACAGTACTTGTAGACAATAAACATTAACCCTAAAGATATTTAACAAATAGATTAGAACCATATTTTCATTCAATTTAACAATTTAGAAATGATATTTTTCAGCGATAATGAAAACTTTTTAAAAAAAATTTACATGCTCATCTTTTGTTTTCTAACTCATACCTGTTATTGTTCCTTTTCCTGGGAATTCTCCTATGTTACACAATAATAAAATCTTCAATTAGTTTATTTTATTATATATTTTTTTAAAGACAACAATAAAATATACTTCAAAGTAAAATGCATACAGCCACTAAACATGTTTTGACTTTACCCTTTTGCTGATGAGGATTTTATTGGCCCTGTGATAAGGTCATTTTTTTATTGCATCCATCACATTCCAACATAAATATTATTGATATTTTTGTGCAGTACAGCCACAAATTATGACTTGCTTTTTTTAGGTCAGTTTGAATTGTCAAAAAATAATGTTAGCCTCTTCGCTTATTCAAACATGTCAAATTAAATTTATCCAAAATGGCCAAAAAAGTGTTTTTTATCTTATAAACTCCACATAGAAATACTTTGTGGTTCTTCTTTTGCCAATAATTTGCTTTTCCAAAATATCAAAAACAAGTTTTTATGTGTTTTTTGACAAAAAAATCTGCACTTAAAAAAATATATATATTTTTAAATGTTGCTGTCATTTAAAATGTCTATTATGTGCAAAGAATATAGCAGTGCAAAAATTTCTGCATTTTAAAATTATAGTAGATATCATAGCATACCAAATGAGGGCCAATTTTTGTTATTTGACACAAGATGGGGAGATATAGGCTTTAGATCCTCTCCATCTGCAGAAAATTGTATATTTTGCATACTGTTTTAGTCATTGTCTGGTGATCATCATACATTAAGGAGGCACACACTTTAGAAGTGGAGACTCCCCTCTTAAAAATAATTCTATGTGGGAGATAGAGCACATTGTGCCCTTCCCAATTTATAAAAAACTATTTTATTTTTGTAGTGCTATGTGATTTTGTCTGGTGATCACAGTCAATATTTAAACTAAAGCTGCAAAAATGTCACATAATTTTAAATAGGAAACTCCATTGATGTGTGTACTCCCAACTTTAAAGGTAACATAATGAGCATAAAAGGAAACATACCGCCCTCCCACCAATATATAAAAATAAACTATTTTCTATACTGCAGAGTAGAATTGTCTGTTGGTCACATATGATTAATAGGTAATAGCCACTAGTAGGTTACATTATTTTAAAGTGGGACTCTTAGTTTTCAAATATGGATGCCCACATGCTGTAAAGCTGTAAATATGGATGCTGTAAAGCTGTCATTATGGGGGTGACAGAGCCTTCTCCAAATTATGGAAATATTATATTTTCTATCATGTGGGGTAATAATGCCTCATGATCACAAATGATCACCAGGTAATAAGTACTAAGTGGACCACCAACATTTCCAATAGAGGACACCATTGTTATATAATGGATGCATTTAATTATTTGTAGTCAGGTTGGTGAAGATCTTTCCTCTTCCATAAACCACATTATTTTTCAATAGTTCATGGGGGTTAATATCTTGTGATCAGTGTGATTACCAAAAATTAAATATTAGGGGACTACCCTCATTAGAATAAAGGTACTCCACATGTCTACATTATAGATTGGAAAATATAAAGGTGGACCTAAAGTTACTCCCCATACCATTTTAATTATTTTATTTTTAAACATTGTTGTTGGCATGCATGTAAGCATGGTTGCACTTCCAATATTAATACTAGTGAAAAGAAGGCAGAAAAATTATTGCTTGGACTGGTTGGTGGAGAAAGTAATTTTGGGGATGCTATACCCACCACTGTGGAGGACGAGTTGAGCTCATCCTTCGCACTGTGAGTGCATACATGAGGATATGTCCCACTTCTCCTCCACAGTGAAGGGGTTAATTTACTACGTTTCACTTTCTCTAATCTCAGAATGTTGTGGAACAGTTTTGGTATTGCAATGTGCCATTTTCAAATATTGATTAAAACATATCTTTTATTGAATCCACTATTTGATCAGTAGCTTTATTTACATCTGTTACCAAATATTTATCTATAACACATTTAATAGATTTAAATTGTATATTTAGTTAACAGTAAACATTTTCATTTTCTATAAACACTATTGAAGAAAAATAATGTACAGTACTTATAGTCAATGCACATTTTGCATGCAGATAAACCTGCAGTTGCACACAGAAGATAGGCATGCCATATATCATTTTAATCAACAGAATCTGCTTGTGCATCCTATTTGCATCACATTGTGAATAAGATGCGTTTAAAGGTAATACGCTGCATGAAAAGAAGCTTGGCGACACCAAGTCATGGAAGTAAGAAGTATGTGAACACATCTGTAAATCAGTACTCAAAATAAAAAAAAATTAGCCATGATAGATTGCTAAGTTTTTAATAGATATCATAAAATGTATAGCACAAACGAAAAATACATTTCTATACCTTATACATATATATTCAATATATAGTTAAAATTATTGGAAAAGACAATAACAAAAACAATAATTCCCTTGCCCTGCACTAAACCATTATAGGCAACTTTCAAAAATTAAAAACTGTCATCCAAGACCATCTGAGGCTGACAGGTACACCATGATACAACTACAATGAAAGGAAAGGAGATATAACATTGGTGAACTACTGTAAGTATGCACCATTGCAATTAATAGCCCATTAATTTATTGAATCATCGCATTTCTGCTGTGTTCATATGAACAAACTACATACTGTATAAATGGTTTATGAAATGTTCAGATTATTTAAAAACCCTGTACTATTTAAGATGTTTAGTAGGTCTCTTTTACCCGAAAATGGCTTATATTAACAGCCTAAATTAGACAGTAAACATTTTATTATATAAACAACTGAAGTAAATAATGTACAGAACTTGTAGTCAATACACATATACTTTAAGAAATATAATATTCAAAACATATATTTATTCAATTTAACAATTTAGAATTCATATTTTTTAGTGATAATGAAAAATTACAAATATTTTTAGATTTTTAAAAGAGATGCTCACCCACTCCTTTATAAATAATACTTGTTATTATTCCTATTGATCCTCCTATTGTATATAATAGTATCAACTTCAATTAGTTTGTTTTATTATATATTACTATTTAAATGCTAAAGTAAAATATACATCAAAGAGAAATACACACAACCATTAAACATTATTTAAATTACATTTTTGTTGCTGAGGATTTTTTTAGTCCTATGCTATGGCCATTTTTTGTTTGCACTTGTCATATTCCAACATTAGTATTACTGATTTTTTTATGCATTTCCAACACAAATTATTCCTTGCTTTTTTAGGACAAATTGTATTTAAAAAATAAAAAAACATTAGTCTTTTAAGCATATTCTCAAAAGTAAAAAAAAATTTCTTACATGGCCAGAAAAAGTTTTTTTCCCCATCTTATAAATACCACTTAGAAATACTTTGTGGTTCTAGTTTTGCAAATAGTTAATCTTTCCAAAACAGCAAAAACAAAAGGCTTCTAGATCTAGGTTTTGAAAAAGAAATTTGCTCTTAAAAAAGCATACTTTGTGTAGGAAGAATATATTAGTCCAAAAAAGCTTACTATTTGGATGCCTTTAAATTATTTGTAGCCAGGTTGGGGGATATCTTTCCTCATCCATGAAATACATTATTTTTCTATAGTTAATGGAGGTTAATGTCTGGTGATCAGTGTGAATACCAGAAATTGACTTTTATGTGTGCACAACATTTAAAGAGGTCACTACCCTTATTCAAATGAAGTTATTTCCAAATTTCTACATTACAGATTGGATTAAATATAGGGGGACCTAAAGTCATTTCTCCCACTACTTTCATTCTTTTTTTTAAAACAATGCTGTTGGTATGCCTGAATGCTTGGCTGCACTTACAAATTTTAATGCAGGTAAATGAAGGTCATACAAAAATGATCAATTGGACCAGTTGGTGAACCAGGTAATTTTCTTTTGGGGGGAGCAATACTGAACCAACCACTCTGGAAGAGGAGTTAAGCTTGAGCTATGCAATGTGAATGCATACAGTATGTGAAGACAAGTCCCACTGGTCCTCCACAGCAAAGGGGTTAATTTACTACATTTACATATCTATTTTAGCATAATCTCATGGAATAGTTTTGAGTTGCAATGTGCAACTTTATAATATTGATTAAAACTTATTTTTTATTGAATCCACTATTAGATCACATGCTAAATTTCAGTCAGTCAGTCACCAAACATTTAACTTAAATAGATTTAATAGATTTAAATTGTATATTTCCTTAAGAGTAAACTTTTTAATTTACTATGTAAACCAAGGGTCTTCAATCCATGGCCCATGGAGTTGTTCCCCGTGGCCCACCAGTGGTGTGCACAGACACACCCTAATGTCACCCCCTCTCCAGTGGCACAGTCCAGGTCAATTTCAGTTAGTGTACTTAGGACCACAGTGAGTGTGGTCTGCACTACACAGTAACATACACACTGCCACTGGCACCGGATAGTACACTAGTACTACCTGGCAGTGGTGTGTTTGTTTTAGCAGCTGATGAGAGTCAGACAGACTCTCATTGGCTGCTGCACCCACGTCCAGATTTCACTCATGAGCTCTGCCTTCCTGCTCCCGAAGTGGGTGAATGGAGATACATCATGATGTCTCTCCTATAGTGCCGATCAAGCCTGGAGGATGCAGGAGCAGATGATGGTGGGTGCAAGAAAGGGGAGAGGGAATTTGTAATTGTATGTGTATATGTAAGGGGCACTACATACTAGGGAATACTACTGGGGCACTACATAATGGGACCACTACTGGGGGCACTGCATAATAGGGACCACTTCTAGGGCCACTGCACAGAGGGGAGCACTACTGTGGGCACTGTATAAGGGGCAATACTGGGTACAATGCAGAGAGGAGCAGTTATGGGACATAATTATTTGAGAATGGAGGCAACTACCTGACATAATTAATGGAGGGGAAAGGGCAATTATGGGGCATAATTATAATAGTGGGAAGAAGGGTACTGTTCTGGGACCTATTTAAAATTGTAGTAGGGGGCAGTTATGGTACATAATTGTGTGAGGAGGGGGAAGAGTCTACATACTGCAGTATAGCTTAGTGGCTCTTGGACTTGTTTAATTTTTAAGTGACCCACACTGTCTTAAAGGTTGAAGACCACTGATGTAAACTATTAAAGAAAAATTATGTACAATACTTGTAGTCAATATAATTTATATTAACCTTAAATATGGTTAACAAATATAATATTAAAATCATATATTTTAATTAAATGTACCTATTTACAAATCATACTTTTAAGTGATAATGAAAATGTACTAATATATATAGATTTTTATAAGCTATGCTCACCTACTCCTTTATAAATCACACCTGTTATTACTCCTATTCCTGGAAATCCTCCTATTTTACACAATAATACACATTTAAATTAGTTTATTTTAGTATTTGTTAATCTTTAAAGATAGTAGTATAATATATTTCAAATAAAAACTTATTCAGCCACTAAACAATTTTTGCCTTAAACCAATTAGCCCTCTGCTAAGGCCACTTTTTTGTTTGCATGTGTCACATTCCAACATCAATATTACTGATTTTTTATGCAGTACCAACACAAAATATTCCTTAATTGTTCAGAACAATTTGTATTTCCAAAAAATTATATTAGTATATTTGTCTATTTTACCATGTCAAATAATATGTATCCAAAATGGCCAAAAAAGTGATTTTTTTTCTTACATTTTATAAGATATACTTATTGAAACACTTTTTGGTTTGTGTTTTGCAAATGATTTACCTTTCTGTGTGGACCAATATGTGGGAGATAGGGCACATTGTGTCCTTTACAATTATGGAAAACTTTTTTATTATTTAGTGCTGTGATATTGTCTGGTGATCAAAGTAAAACCTTATACTAAATCTGCTAAGATGCCATATTATTATAAAGAGGGAAGATACTTCATTGACATGTGTGTGCCTCCACCTTTAGAAGTAAAATATTGGGCATGATAGGACACAAAGTACCCTCCCACAAATATATTAAAATGACCTATTTTTCATACTGCAAAGAAATATTGTCTGATGGTCAAATATGAAGATTAGGTCTAGCTACTAATAGGCCATATTATTTGAAAGTAGGGACTCCCTGATTTCATATATGGGAGCCAACAAAGTTATAGCTTCTCCAAATTCATGAAAAAAAATATTTTCTGTAGAGTGTGGTAATATTGCCTGGTGATCACAAATTATCACCAGGCAATATGTGCTAAGTTTTCAACCAAAATGTGCAAGAAGAGAAACAATCTCTTTTTATAATGGATGTCTCTAAATTTTTGTAGTCAGGATGGTAGAGAGCTTTCCTCATCCATGAACTAAGTTATTTTTCTATTGTGCATGAGTATTAATGTCTGGTAATCAGTGTGATTACCAGAAATTAACTTTGATGTAAGCACAGCATTTAAAGTGGGGACTACCCTTGTTAAAATGAAGGCAACCTTACATGTCTACATTATATATTGAAAGAGATCTAGCTGGACCTAGAGTCACTCATCCCACCATTTTCATTCTGTCTCTCAACAATGCTGTCAGCATGCCTGCATGCACGGCAGCACTTCCACTATTAATGCTGGTGAAAGGAGGGCAGACAAAAATGGTTGATTGGACCAGTCAGTGGACAGGGTAATTTCTGGTTTGGGGGTGCTATACTCACTACTGTGGATGACAAGTTCAGCTTGTTCTCCGCACTGTGAATGCATATGTGAGGATGAGTCCCAATGAGTCCTAATGTTCCTCCACAGTGAAGGGGATAATTTACTACATTTAAATTTATCTTTTAGCAGAAAGTTGTAGAACATGTATTATTATTGCGATCTGCAATTTTATAATATTGATTAAAACATACTTTTTAGTGAATCAACTGTTTGATCTCATGCTTTATTTATATCAGTCACAAAACATTTATCTTAAATAAATGTAATTGGTTTAAATTGTATATTTACTTGACAAAAATCTTTTTCATTTCCTCTTTAAATAAACTATTGAAGAAAAATTATGTACAGTACTTTAAAAATTATTTATATAGCGCACACATATTCTGCAGCACTTTTCAGAGATTATTTGTCCATTCACATAACTCCCAGGCCTGGTGGGGCTTACAATCTATAACACCTACCACATGCTACATGCACGCTGTGGTTCATTATTTTGTTGAGAGTATGTTTTTGAAATGTGGGAAGAAACCAGAATACCCAGTAGACACACACCCAAGCACAGTGAGAATAAAAAAAACTCCACACAGGGCCATAGTGGGAATCAAACCCATTATCTCTGTGTTGTGAGGCAGTAATGCTAACCATTACACCATCTTTGCTATATTACTTGTAGTTAATATACATTAACCTTCAATATATTTAAAAAATATATTAGAATCATATTTTTTTTCAATTGACCAATGTAGGAATCATACTTTTAAGTGATAATGAAAAATTACAAATATTGTTTTTATTTTTAAAAGTGATGCTCATAGGTATAAGTCATACCTGTTATTGATCCTGTTCCTGGCAACTCTCCACATTACACAAAAATAAAAACTTCAATTAGTCTATTTAATTATGTTTTACGCTTTAAAGACTACAGCAAATATACTTCAAGAGAAATTAAGATTTTTGTAAGAGCTGCTCTTTATAAATCATACCTGTTATTACTCCTGTTCCTGGAAATCCTCCTAATTTTAAACAATAATACAAACTTCAATTAGTTCATGTTAGTATATATTACTCATTAAAGAAAACAGTAAAATGTACTTTAAATGTATTTTGCCTTAACATTATAGCAGGTGAGGATTTTCTTAGTATACATTAGAAAGCAGAGCTGATACAATTAAAATGAACTTAATATATAAAAAATTAATAAAAAAATACATAAATATAAAGAAAAAACAACAGAAAACTCAGCACTGAGAAATCAAATGAATCAACGTATGACCATAAGTGAAAATGGGATTCAATTAGAAAGGAATATAGCTTGAAACCCTGTAGGCACTGAAAGGATCAACATGGCAATTAAGCCTACACCATAGTTCCATGTTATATAAGGGTAGCACAGTCCAATAGTGGTTTATATATATAGTTTGTAGTCACGATTTAGAGTTCTGATAGTTAGCAAAGGTCTTCATGAGTGGTATGATCCAATGATCACAGATGAAATCTCATAGTGACCAGATACTGGAAGGTGGTAAAGTCCCAAAATCCAAATGGTGCTTCCTGTGAATTGGCACTTACAATTGTGGACTACAGCACCTTTCTAACTTTGGGAGCACCATTTGGATTTTGGGACTTTACCACCTTCTAGTACCTGGTCACTACGAGATTTTATCTGTGAGCATTGGATTCTACCACTCATGAAGACCTTCGCTAACTATAAGAGCTCTAAATCGTGACTACAAACTGGTAATATATATACCACTATTGTTCTGTGCTACCCTTATATAATGTGGAACTATGGTGCAGGCTTACTTGCAATGTTGATCCTTTCAGTGCCTACAGAGTTTCAAACTATATGCCTTTCTAACTGAATCCCATTTTCACTTATGGTCATACGTTGATTCATTTGATTTCTCAGTACTGAATTTTCTGTTGTTTTTTCTTTATATTTATGTACTTTTTATTAATTTTTTAAATACTAACTTCATTTTAATGGTATCAGCACTGCTTTCTATTGTGTATATTGTTGTATAGGAGGCTGACTACCTCCTCCCCAGAAGCTGCTTGGACAAGCTACACATGACAGTGCCGCTCACTATAGCTTTAAAGGATTTACTTAGCCCCATGCAAATGCCTTTTATGTGTGTGCATGCATCACATTTCAACATCAATATTACTGATTTTTGTATGCAGTACAAACACAAATTATTATTTGATTTTTTAGAATAATTTCTATTTTCTAGAAATACCTTTAGTATTTTGCCTAATCTAAAACGTCAACTAAAATGTATCCGAAAGGGCCAATAAAATTTTTTTTTCCATCTTCTAAATAAAACATAGAAATATTTTTTTGTTATTGTTTTACCAATACTTAACCTTTTAAAAATAGCAAATATGTGTAGGGTTTGAAAAAGAAATCTTCACTTGAAAAAAAATATTTTTTTTTTCTTCGAATTTTTGCTATTTGGCTTACTGTTTTTAAACTAGATAACCTGTCAAACTAAATGAGGACCAAGGTCCTCATTCAGAGCTGTACGCTCTGAGCAGAGCGCACGCTCTGAAGGAGGGCCGCCCTCCATAAAAATGGAGCATCCTCCTGGAGGCTCGTATAGCTGTGGGTCACAACCCACAGCCTATACGAGCGTGCAGTTTGATGGCCGCGATGGTCGTGACCATCGCGACCATCAAAACGGCGAGCCGGAGCCTGCGGTTGAGGTTTTCAACAGCAAGCCCCGGAGTGATTTTGGCTCTATCAGAGCCAAAATCACTCCCACTGACATCACTAGTGATGTCAGTGGGCCGGCATCTGATGGGAGGCGTTCCCATGGGAATGCCCCCATCAGGGAGGCACGCCCCCGGCACGGCCACCAAAGGGGGCATGCTGTCAATCAACATCGACAGCACGCCCCCTTTGATCAGACACAACGAGCGAAGGACTTTCCTTCGCTCATCGTGTCTGGCCCATGCACACGACGGAGCTCCCTCCGTCGTGCGCATGCTCAGTGCAGACCATCGGCCCACTTGCGAGCGGACAGCCGCTTGCGAGTGGGTCTGAATCAGGGCCAAAGTGTTGTTATTTGACTCAAATTGGGGAGATATGGGCTTTAGATGCTCTCCAGCTGTGAAAATATAATATTTTGTGTACTATTATAATCAATATCTGGTTATCACTAGACATTAATGGTGCACACACTTTGAAAGTGTAGACTTGGGTCAATATGTTGAAGATAAGGAAATTGGTGACAATAGATACCAGTATGCAACATTATTTGAAAGTGGGTCTCCCAGCTTTCAAATTTGAGTTTGCACAAAGTTACAGATGTCATTATGGGAGTGATAGAAGACATAGGCCCTTCCTCAATATATGGAAAAATTACATTTCCTGTAATGTGGGGTAATATTACCTGGTGATCATCAAATTAAGATTTTTATAAGAGCTGCTCACCTACCCCTTTATAAATCATACCTGTTATTACTCCTGTTCCTGGAAATCCTCCTATTTGAAACAATTATAAAAACTTCAATTAATTCATTTTAGTATCTATTGCTCATTAAAAAAAAACAATAAAACATACTTCAAAGAAAATGTAATTCAGCCACTAAACATATTTTACCTTAACCCTATAGCAGGTGATGATTTTTTTAGCCCTGTACAAATGCATATTGTGTGTGCATGCATCACATTACAACATCAATATTACTGATTTTTTATGCAGTATAAACATTTTTTTGTTTGCCTATTTAAAACAATTTGTATTAGAAAGAAATACCATTAGATTATTTGCCTATTCCAACATGTCAAATAAAAATGTATCCAAAAAGGCCAAAAAAGTATTTTTTTTCCATATTCTAAACAAAACATTGAAATATTTTTTGTTTCTTATTTTACTAATAATTTATATTTCCAAAATAGCAAAAAGCAGGTTTATATGTGTAGGGTTTGACAAATAAATCTTCACTTGAACAAAAAAAATGCATTTTTTATAGAATTTTCTCTGTCTTAATTGAAATGCTTACTATGTGTAAGCAAAATATAGTATTCCAACAAGGCTGACTGTTTTTAAACTAGATAACCTGTCAAACTAAATTAGGACAAAGTGTTGTTATTTGACTCAAATTGGGGAGATATGGGCTTTAGATGCTCTACAGCTGTGAAAATATAATTTTTTGTGTACTATTATAATCAATAACTTGTTATCACTAGATATTAATGGTGCACACACCTTGAAAGTGGAGACTTGAGTCAATATGTTGAAGAAAAGGAAATTGGTGATAACCAGGTAATAGATACTAGTAGGCAACATTATTTGAAAGTGGGTCTCCCAGCTTTCAAATTTGAGTTTGCACAAAGTTACACATGTCATTATGGGAGTGATAGAACACATAGGCCCTTCCTCAATATATGAAAAAATTACATTTCCTGTAATGTGGGGTAATATTACCTAGTGATCATCAAATTAAGATTTTTATAAGAGCTGCTCACCAACCCCTTTATAAATCATACCTGTTATTACTCCTGTTCCTGGAAATCCTCCTATTTGAAACAATCATAAAATCTTCAATTAGTTCATTTTAGTATCTATTGCTCATTAAAAAAATCAACAAAATATACTTCAATGAAAATTTCATTCAGCCACTAAACATATTTGACCTTAACCCTATAGCAGGTGACGATTTTTTTAGCCCTGTGCTAATGCATATTGTGTGTGCATGCATCACATTACAACATCAATATTACTGATTTTTTATGCAGTACAAACATTTTTTTTTCTTATTTAGAACAATTTGTATTATATAGAAATACCATTAGTCTTTTTGCCTATTCTAACATGTCAAATAAAATGTATCCAAAACGGCCGAAAAAGTATTTTTTTTCCATATTCTAAATAAAACTTAACAACATTTTTTGTTTCTTATTTTACTAATAATTTACATTTCCAAAATAGCAAAAAGCAGGTTTATATGTGTAGGGTTTGACAAATAAATCTTCACTTGAAAAAAAAATGAATTTTTTATAGAATTTTCTCTATCTTAATTGAAATGCTTATTATGCATAGGCAAAATATAGTATTCCAACAAGGCTGACTGTTTTTAAACTAGATAACCTTTCGAACTAAATTAGGACAAAGTGTTGTTATTTGACACAAATTGGGGAGATATGGGCTGTAGATGCTCTCCAGCTATGAACATTTTTTTTTTTGTGTACTATTATAATCAATATCTTGTTATCACTAGACATTAATGGTGCACACACTTTGAAAACAGAAACTTTTTCATAATGTTGAAGTTAAGGAAATTGGTGATAACCAGGTAACAGATACAGTCCTTGTAGGCAACATTATTTGAAAGTATGTCTCCCAGCTTTCAAATCTGAGTTTGCACAAAGTTACAGATGTCATTATGGGAGTGATAGAACACATAGGCCCTTCCTCAATATATGAAAAAATTACATTTCCTGTAATGTAGGTTAATATTACCTGGTGGTCATCAAATTAAGATTTTTATAAGAGCTGCTCACCAACCCCTTTATAAATCATACCTGTTATTACTCCTGTTCCTGGAAATCCTCCTATTTGAAACAATAATAAAAACTTCAATTAGTTCATTTTAGTATATATTGCTCATTAAAAAAACAATAAAATATACTTCAAAGAAAATTGAATTCAGCCACTAAACATATTTTAACTTAACCCTATAGCAGGTGACAATTTTTTTAGCCTAGTGCAAATGCATTTTGTGTGTGCATGCATCACATTACAACATCAATATTACTGATTTGTTTATGCAGTACAAAAATGTTTTTTCCTAATTTGAACAATTTGTATTATATAAAAATACCATTAGTCTTTTTGCCTATTCCAACATGTCAAATAAAATTTATCCAAAAAGGCCAAAAAAGTATTTTTTTTTCATATTCTAAATAAATTATTAAATTTTTTGTTTCTAAATTTACTAATAATTTACCTTTCCAAAATACCAAAAAGCAGGTTAATATGTGTAGGGTTTGACAAATAAATCTTCACTTGAAAAAAAAAAAAAAAATTTTATAGAATTTTCTCTGTCTTAATTGAAATGCTTACTATGTGTAGGCAAAATATAGTATTCCAACAAGGCTTACTGTTTTTAAACTAGATAACCTGTCAAACTAAATTAGGACAAAGTGTTGTTATTTGACTCAAATTTAGTAGATATGGGATTTAGATGCTCTCCTGCTGTGAAAATATAATTTTTTGTGTACTATTATAATCAATAACTTGTTATCACTAGATATTAATAGTGCACACACTTTGAAAGGGGAGACTTGAGTCAATATGTTGAAGAAAAGGAAATTGGTGATAACCAGGTAATAGATACTAGTAGGCAACATTATTTGAAAGTGGGTCTCCCAGCTTTCACATTTGAGTTTGCACAAAGTTACACATGTCATTATGGGAGTGATAGAACACATAGGCCCTTCCTCAATATATGAAAAAATTACATTTCCTGTAATGTGGGGTAATATTACCTGGTGTTCATCAAATTAAGATTTTTATAAGAGCTGCTCACCAACCACTTTATAAATCATACCTGTTATTACTCCTGTTCCTGGAAATCCTCCTATTTGAAACAATAATAAAATCTTCAATTAGTTTATTTTAGTATCTATTGCTCTTTAAAAAAATCAACAAAATATACTTCAATGAAAATTTCATTCAGCCACTAAACATATTTTACCTTAACCCTATAGCATGTGATGATTTTTTTAGCCCTGTGCAAATGGATATTGTGTGTGCATGCATCACATTACAACATCAATATTACTGATTTTTTATGCAGTACAAACATTTTTATTTCCTATTTAGAACAATTTGTATTATATTGAAAAACCTTTAGTCATTTTGACTATTCTAACATGTCAAATAAAATGTATCCAAAAAGGCCAAAAAAGTATTATTTTTCCATATTCTAAATAAAACATAACATTTATTGTGTCTTATTTTACTAATACTTTACATTTCCAAAATAGCAAAAAGCAGGTCTATATGTGTAGGGTTTGACAAATAAATCTTCACTTGAAAAAAAAAATGCATTTTTTATAGAATTTTCTCTGTCTTAATTGAAATGCTTACTATGTGTAGGCAAAATATAGTATTCCAACAAGGCTTACTGTTTTTAAACTAGATAACCTGTCAAACTAAATTAGGACAAAGTGTTGTTATTTGACACAAATTGGGGAGATATGGGCTGTAGATGCTCTCCAGCTGACAAAAATATATATTTTTTGTGTACTATTATAATCAATATCTTGTTATCACTAGACATTAATGGTGCACACACTTTGAAAACAGACTTTTTCATAATGTTGAAGTTAAGAAAATTGGTGATAACCAGGTAACAAATACAGTACTTGTAGGCAACATTATTTGAAAGTGTGTCTCCCAGCTTTCAAATCTGAGTTTGCACAAAGTTACAGATGTCATTATGGGAGTGATAGAACACATAGGCCTTTCCTCAATATATGAAAAAAATTACATTTCCTGTAATGTGGGGTAATATTACCTAGTGATCATCAAATTAAGATTTTTATAAGAGCTGCTCACATACCCCTTTATAAATCATACCTGTTGTTACTCCTGTTCCTGGAAATCCTCCTATTTGAAACAATAGTAAAAACTTCAATTAGTTCATTTCAGTATCTATTGCTCATTAAAAAAACAATAAAATATACTTCAAAGAAAATTGAATTCAGCCACTAAACATATTTTACCTTAACCCTATAGCAGGTGATGATTTTTTTAGCCTAGTGCAAATGCATTTTGTGTGTGCATGCATCACATTAAAACATCAATATTACTGATTTTTTTATGCAGTACAAAATTGTTTTTTCCTATTTAGAACAATTTGTATTATATAGAAATACCATTAGTCTTTTTGCCTATTCCAACATGTCAAATAAAATGTATCCAAAAAGGCCAAAAAAGAATTTTTTTTCCATATTTTAAATAAAACATAGCAATATTTTTTGTTTCTAATTTTACTAATAATTTACATTTCCAAAATAGCAAATAGCAGGTCTATATGTGTAGGGTTTGACAAATAAATCTTCACTTGAAAAAAAATAAAAATTTTTTATAGAATTGTCTCTGTCTTAATTGAAATGCTTACTATGTGTAGGCAAAATATAGTATTCCAACAAGGCTTACTGTTTTTAAACTAGATAAACTGTCAAACTAAATTTTGACAAAGTGTTGTTATTTGACTCAAATTGGGGAGATATGGGCTTTAGATGCTCTCCAGCTGTGAAAATATATTTTTTTGTGTACTATTATAATCAATAACTTGTTATCACTAGATATTAATGGTGCACACACTTTGAAAGTGGAGACTTGAGTCAATATGTTGAAGAAAAGGAAATTGGTGATAACCAGGTAATAGATACTAGTAGGCAACATTATTTGAAAGTGGGTCTCCCAGCTTTCAAATTTGAGTTTGCACAAAGTTACACATGTCATTATGGGAGTGATAGAACACATAGGCCTTTCCTTAATATATGAAAAAATTACATTTCCTGTAATGTGGGGTAATATTACCTAGTGATCATCAAATTAAGATTTTTATAAGAGCTGCTCACCTATGCCTTTATAAATCATACCTGTTATTACTCCTGTTCCTGGAAATCCTCCTATTTGAAACAATAATAAAATCTTCAATTAGTTCATTTTAGTATATATTGCTCATTAAAAAAATCAATAAAATATACTTCAATGAAAATTGAATTCAGCCACTAAACATATTTTACCTTAACCCTATAGCATGTGATGATTTTTTTAGCCCTGTGCAAATGGATATTGTGTGTGCATGCATCACATTACAACATCAATATTACTGATTTTTTTATGCAGTACAAACATTTTTATTTCCTATTTAGAACAATTTGTATTATATTGAAAAACCTTTAGTCATTTTGACTATTCTAACATGTCAAATAAAATGTATCCAAAATGGCCAAAAAAGTATTTTTTTTCCATATTCTAAATAAAACATAACATTTTTTGTGTCTTATTTTACTAATAATTTACCTTTCCAAAATAGCAAAAAGCAGGTTTATATGTGTAGGGTTTGACAAATAAATCTTCACTTGAAAAAAAAAATGCATTTTTTATAGAATTTTCTCTGTCTTAATTGAAATGCTTACTATGTGTAAGTAAAATATAGTCTTCCAACAAGGCTTACTGTTTTTAAACTAGATAACCTGTCAAACTAAATTAGGACAAAGTGTTGTTATTTGACACAAATTGGGGAGATATGGGCTGTAGATGCTCTCCAGCTGACAAAAATATATATTTTTTGTGTACTATTATAATCAATATCTTGTTATCACTAGACATTAATGGTGCACACACTTTGAAAACAGACTTTTTCATAATGTTGAAGTTAAGGAAATTGGTGATAACCAGGTAACAGATACAGTACTTGTAGGCAACATTATTTGAAAGTGTGTCTCCCAGCTTTCAAATCTGAGTTTGTACAAAGTTACAGATGTCATTATGGGAGTGATAGAACACATAGGCCCTTCCTCAATATATGAAAAAATTACATTTCCTGTAATGTGGGGTAATATTAACTGGTGATCATCAAATTAAGATTTTTATAAAAGCTGCTCACCTACCCCTTTATAAATCATACCTGTTATTACTCCTGTTCCTGGAAATCCTCCTATTTGAAACAATAATAAAAACATCAATTAGTTCATTTCAGTATCTATTGCTCATTAAAAAAACAATAAAATATACTTCAAAGAAAATTGAATTCAGCCACTAAACATATGTTACCTTAACCCTATAGCAGGAGACGATTTTTTTAGACTAGTGCAAATGCATTTTGTGTGTGCATGCATCACAGTACAACATCAATATTACTGATTTTTTTATGCAGTACAAAAATGTTTTTTCCATACTAGAACAATTTGTATTATATAGAAATACCATTAGTCTTTTTGCCTATTCCAACATGTAAAATAAAATGTATCCAAAAAGGCCAAAAAATAAAAAAAAATTCCATATTTTAAATAAAACATAACAATATTTTTTGTTTCTAATTTTAATAATAATTTACATTTCCAAAATAGCAAAAAGCAGGTTTATATGTGTAGGGTTTGACAAATAAATCTTCACTTGAAAAAAAAAAAATGTTTATAGAATTTTCTCTGTCTTAATTGAAATGCTTACTATGTGTAGGCAAAATATAGTATTCCAACAAGGTTTACTGTTTTTAAACTAGATAACCTGTCAAACTAAATTAGGACAAAGTGTTGTTATTTGACTCAAATTGGGGAGATATGGGCTTTAGACGCTCCCCAGCTGTGAAAATATAATTTTTTGTGTACTATTATAATCAATATCTTGTTATCACTAGACATTAATGGTGCACACACTTTGAAAACAGAGACTTTTTCATAATGTTGAAGTTAAGGAAATTGGTGATAACCAGGTAACAGATACAGTACTTATAGGCAACATTATTTGAAAGTGTGTCTCCCAGCTTTCAAATCTGAGTTTGCACAAAGTTACAGATGTCATTATGGGAGTAATAGAACACATAGGCCTTTCCTCAATATATGAAAAAATTACATTTCCTGTAATGTGGGGTAATATTACCTAGTGATCATCAAATTAAGATTTTTATAAGAGCTGCTCACATAACCCTTTATAAATCATACCTGTTGTTACTCCTGTTCCTGGAAATCCTCCTATTTGAAACAATAGTAAAAATTTCAATTAGTTCATTTCAGTATCTATTGCTCATTAAAAAAACAATGAAATATACTTCAAAGAAAATTGAATTCAGCCACTAAACATATTTTACCTTAACCCTAAAGCAGGTGATGATATTTTTAGCCTATTGCAAATGCGTTTTGTGTGTGCATGCATCACATTACAACATCAATATTACTGATTATTTTATGCAGTACAAAAATGTTTTTTCCTATTTAGAACAATTTGTATTATATAGAAATACCATTAGTCTTTTTGCCTATTCCAAAATGTCAAATAAAATGTATCCAAAAAGGCCAAAAAAGATTTTTTTTTTCCATTTTCTAAATAAAACATAACAATATTTTTTATTTCTTATTTTACTAATAATTTAAATTTCGAAAATACCAAAAAGCAGGTTTATATGTGTAGGGTTTGACAAATAAATCTTCACTTGAAAAAAAAAATGCATTTTTTTAGAATTTTCTATGTCTTAATTGAAATGTTTACTATGTGTAGGCAAAATATAGTATTCCAACAAGGCTTCATTTTTTTAAACTAGATAACCTTTCAAACTAAATTAGGACAAAGTGTTGTTATTTGACTCAAATTGGGGAGATATGGGCTTTAGATGCTCTCCAGCTGTGAAAATATAATTTTTTGTATACTATTATAATCAATATCTTGTTATCACTAGATATTAATGGTGCACACACTTTGAAAGTGGAGACTTGAGTCAATATGTTGAAGAAAAGGAAATTGGTGATAACCAGGTAATAGATACTAGTAGGCAACATTATTTGAAATTGGGTCTCCCAGCTTTCAAATTTGAGTTTGCACAAAGTTACAGATGTCATTATGGGAGTGATAGAACACATAGGCCTTTCCTCAATATATGAAAAAATTACATTTCCTGTAATGTGGGGTAAAATTACCTAGTGATCATCAAATTAAGATTTTTATAAGAGCTGCTCACCTACGCCTTTATAAATCATACCTGTTATTACTCCTGTTCCTGGAAATCCTCCTATTTGAAACAATAATAAAATCTTCAATTAGTTCATTTTAGTATCTATTGCTCATTAAAAAAATCAACAAAATATACTTCAATGAAAATTTCATTCAGCCACTAAACATATTTTACCTTAACCCTATAGCATGTGATGATTTTTTTTGCCCTGTGCAAATGGATATTGTGTGTGCATGCATCACATTACAACATCAATATTACTGATTTTTTATGCAGTACAAACATTTTTATTTCCTATTTAGAACAATTTGTATTATATAGAAATACCATTAGTCTTTTTGCCTATTCCAACATGTCAAATAAAATGTATCCAAAAAGGCCAAAAAAGATTTTTTTTTACAAATTTAAATAAAACATAACAATATTTTTTGTTTCTAATTTTACTAATAATTTACATTTCCAAAATAACAAAAAGCAGGTCTATATGTGTAGGGTTTGACAAATAAATCTTCACTTGAAAAAAAAAATGCATTTTTTATAGAATTTTCTCTGTCTTAATTGAAATGCTTACTATGTGTAAGTAAAATATAGTCTTCCAACAAGGCTTACTGTTTTTAAACTAGATAACCTGTCAAACTAAATTAGGACAAAGTGTTGTTATTTGACACAAATTGGGGAGATATGGGCTTTAGATGCTCTCCAGCTGACAAAAATATATATTTTTGGTGTACTATTATAATCAATATCTTGTTATCACTAGACATTAATGGTGCACACACTTTGAAAACAGACTTTTTCATAATGTTGAAGTTAAAGAAATTGGTGATAACCAGGTAACAGATACAGTACTTGTAGGCAACATTATTTGAAAGTGTGTCTCTCAGCTTTCAAATCTGAGTTTGCACAAAGTTACATATGTCATTATGGGAGTGATAGAACACATAGGCCCTTCCTCAATATATGAAAAAATTACATTTCCTGTAATGTGGGGTAATATTACCTGGTGATCATCAAATTAAGATTTTTATAAAAGCTGCTCACCTACCCCTTTATATATCATACCTGTTATTACTCCTGTTCCTGGAAATTCTCCTATTTGAAACAATAATAAAAACTTCAATTAATTAATTTCAGTATCTATTGCTCATTAAAAAAACAATAAAATATACTTCAAAGAAAATTGAATTCAGCCACTAAACATATTTTACCTTAACCCTATAGCAGGAGATGATTTTTTTTAGCCTAGTGCAAATGCATTTTGTGTGTGCATGCATCACATTACAACATCAATATTACTGATTTTTTTAGGCAGTACAAAAATGTTTTTTCCTAATTAGAACAATTTGTATTATATAGAAATACCATTAGTCTTTTTGCCTATTCCAACATGTCAAATAAAATGTATCCAAAAAGGCCAAAAAATATTTTTTTTTTCCATATTTTAAATAAAACATAACAATATTTTTTGTTTCTAATTTTACTAATAATTTACATTTCCAAAATAGCAAAAAGCAGGTTTATATGTGTAGGGTTTGACAAATAAATCTTCACTTGAAAAAAAAAAATTTTTAGAGAATTTTCTCTGTCTTAATTGAAATGCTTACTATGTGTAGGAAAAATATAGTATTCCAACAAGGCTTACTGTTTTTAAACTAGATAACCTGTCTAACTAAATTAGGACAAAGTGTTGTTATTTGACTCAAATTGGGGAGATATGGGCTTTAGACGCTCCCCAGCTGTGAAAATATAATTTTTTGTGTACTATTATAATCAATATCTTGTTATCACTAGACATTAATGGTGCACACACTTTGAAAACAGAGACTTTTTCATAATGTTGAAGTTAATGAAATTGGTGATAACCAGGTAACAGATACAATACTTATAGGCAACATTATTTGAAAGTGTGTCTCCCAGCTTTCAAATCTGAGTTTGCACAAAGTTACAGATGTCATTATGGGAGTGATAGAACACATAGGCCTTTCCTCAATATATGAAAAAATTACATTTCCTGTAATGTGGGGTAATATTACCTAGTGATCATCAAATTAAGATTTTTATAAGAGCTGCTCACCTACGCCTTTATAAATCATACCTGTTATTACTCCTGTTCCTGGAAATCCTCCTATTTGAAACAATAATAAAAACTTCAATTAGTTCATTTTAGTATCTATTGCTCGTTAAAAAAACAATAAAATATACTTCAAAGAAAATTGAATTCAGCCACTAAACATATTTTAAATTAACCCTATAGCAGGAGATGATTTTTTTAGCCTAGTGCAAATGCATTTTGTGTGTGCATGCATCACATTACAACATCAACATTACAGAATTTTTATGCCGTACAAAAATGTTTTTCCTATTTAGAACAATTTGTATTATATAGAAATACCATTAGTCTTTTACCTATTCCAACATGTCAAATAAAATGTATCCAAAAAGCCCAAACAATTATTTTTTTCCATAATCTAAATAAAACATAACAATATTTTTTGTTTCTTATTTTACTAATAATTCACATTTCCAAAATAGCAAAAAGCAGGTTTATATGTGTAGGGTTTTACAAATAAATCTTCACTTGAAAAAAAACAAACATTTTTATAGAATTTTCTCTGTCTTAATTGAAATGCTTACTATGTGCAGACAAAAAATAATATTCCAACAAGGCTTACTGTTTTTAAACTAGATAACCTGTCAAACTAAATCAGGACAAAGTGTTGTTATTTGACTCAAATTGGGGAGATATGGGCTTTAGACGCTCTCCAGCTGTGAAAATATAATTTTTTGAGCACTATTATAATCAATATCTTGTTATCACTAGATATTAATGGTGCACACACATTGAAAGTGGAGACTTGAGTCAATATGTTGAAGAAAAGGAAATTGGTGATAACCAGGTAATAGTTACTAGTATGCAACATTATTTCAAAGTGGGTTTCCCAGCTTTCAAATTTGAGTTTGCACAAAGTCGCAGATGTCATTATGGGAGTGATAGAAGACATAGGCCCTTCCTTAATATATGGAAAAATTTAATTTCCTGTAATGTGGGGTAATATTACCTTGTGATCATCAAATTAAGATTTTTATAAGAGCTGCTTACCTACCCCTTTATAAATCATACCTGTTATTACTCCTGTTCCTGGAAATCCTCCTATTTGAAACAATAATAAAAACTTCAATTAATTCATTTTAGTATCTATTGCTCATTAAGAAAAAAACAATAAAATATTCTTCAAAGAAAATTGAATTCAGCCACTAAACATATTTTACCTTAACCCTATTGCAGGTGATGATTTTTTTAGCCTTGTGCAAATGCATTTTGTGTGTGCATGCATCACATTACAACATCAATATTACTGATTTTTTTAAGCAGTACAAATTTTTTTTTCCTATTTAGAACAATTTGTATTATATAGAAATACCATTAGTCTTTTACCTATTCCAACATGTAAAAAAAAATGTATCCAAAAAGGCCAAAAAAGTATTTTTTTCAATATTCTAAATAAAACATAACAATATTTTTTGTTTCTTTTAAACTAGATAACCTATCATGCTCAATGAGATCCAAATGTTGTTATTTGACACAGATTGCAGAGATATGGGCTTTAGAAGCTCTCCAGCTCTGACAAATATAACATTTTGTGCATCATTAAAGTGGACACACAGGTTGAAAGAGGAGACTTGGGTCAATATGTGGGTGATAAGGTACATGGGAGATAACCAGGAATAGATACTAGTAGGCAACACTATTTGAAAGTGTGTCTCCCAGCTTTCAAATCTGAGTTTGCACAAAGTTACAGATGTCATTATGGGAGTGATAGAACACATAGGCCCTTCCTCAATATATGAAAAAATTAAATTTCCTGTAATGTGGGGTAATATTACCTGGTGATCATCAAATTAAGATTTTTATAAAAGCTGCTCACCTACCCCTTTATAAATCATACCTGTTATTACTCCTGTTCCTGGAAATCCTCCTATTTGAAACAATAATAAAAACTTCAATTAGTTCATTTCAGTATCTATTGCTCATTAAAAAAACAATAAAATATACTTCAAAGAAAATTGAATTCAGCCACTAAACATATTTTACCTTAACCCTATAGCAGGAGACGATTTTTTTAGCCTAGTGCAAATGCATTTTGTGTGTGCATGCATCACAGTACAACATCAATTTAACTAATTTTTTTATGCAGTACAAAAATGTTTTTTCCATACTAGAACAATTTGTATTATATAGAAATACCATTAGTCTTTTTGCCTATTCCAACATGTAAAATAAAATGTATCCAAAAAGGCCAAAAAATAATTTTTTTTTCCATATTTTAAATAAAACATAACAATATTTTTTGTTTCTAATTTTAATAATAATTTACATTTCCAAAATAGCAAAAAGCAGGTTTATATGTGTAGGGTTTGACAAATAAATCTTCACTTGAAAAAAAAAAAATGTTTATAGAATTTTCTCTGTATTAATTGAAATGCTTACTATGTGTAAGTAAAATATAGTCTTCCAACAAGGCTTACTGTTTTTAAACTAGATAACCTGTCAAACTAAATTAGGACAAAGTGTTGTTATTTGACACAAATTGGGGAGATATGGGCTGTAGATGCTCTCCAGCTGACAAAAATATAATTTTTTGTGTACTATTTTAATCAATATCTTGTTATCACTAGATATTACCGGTGCACACACTTTGAAAGTGGAGACTTGAGTCAATATGTTGAAGAAAAGGAAATTGGTGATAACCAGGTAATAGATACTAGTAGTCAACATTATTTGAAAGTGGGTCTCCCAGCTTTCAAATTTGAGTTTGCACAAAGTTACAGATGTCATTATGGGAGTGATAGAACACATAGGCCTTTCCTCAATATATGAAAAAATTACATTTCCTGTAATGTGGGGTAAAATTACCTAGTGATCATCAAATTAAGATTTTTATAAGAGCTGCTCACCTACGCCTTTATAAATCATACCTGTTATTACTCCTGTTCCTGGAAATCCTCCTATTTGAAACAATAATAAAATCTTCAATTAGTTCATTTTAGTATCTATTGCTCATTAAAAAAATCAACAAAATATACTTCAATGAAAATTTCATTCAGCCACTAAACATATTTTACCTTAACCCTATAGCATGTGATGATTTTTTAAGCCCTGTGCAAATGGATATTGTGTGTGCATGCATCACATTACAACTTCAATATTACTGATTTTTTATGCAGTACAAATATTTTTATTTCCTATTTAGAACAATTTGCATTATATAGAAATACCATTAGTCTTTTTGCCTATTCCAACATGTCAAATAAAATGTATCCAAAAAGGCCAAAAAATATTTTTTTTTCCATATTTTAAATAAAACATAACATTTTTTGTGTCTTATTTTACTAATAATTTACATTTCCAAAATAACAAAAAGCAGGTCTATATGTGTAGGGTTTGACAAATAAATCTTCACTTGAAAAAAAATAAAAAATTTTTATAGAATTTTCTCTGTCTTAATTGAAATGCTTACTATGTGTAGGCAAAATATAGTATTCCAACAAGGCTTACTGTTTTTAAACTAGATAAACTGTCAAACTAAATTTTGACAAAGTGTTGTTATTTGACTCAAATTGGGGAGATATGGGCTTTAGATGCTCTCCAGCTGTGAAAATATATTTTTTTGTGTACTATTATAATCAATAACTTGTTATCACTAGATATTAATGGTGCACACACTTTGAAAGTGGAGACTTGAGTCAATATGTTGAAGAAAAGGAAATTGGTGATAACCAGGTAATAGATACTAGTAGGCAACATTATTTGAAAGTGGGTCTCCCAGCTTTCAAATTTGAGTTTGCACAAAGTTACACATGTCATTATGGGAGTGATAGAACACATAGGCCTTTCCTTAATATATGAAAAAATTACATTTCCTGTAATGTGGGGTAATATTACCTAGTGATCATCAAATTAAGATTTTTATAAGAGCTGCTCACCTACGCCTTTATAAATCATACCTGTTATTACTCCTGTTCCTGGAAATCCTCCTATTTGAAACAATAATAAAATCTTCAATTAGTTCATTTTAGTATCTATTGCTCATTAAAAAAATCAACAAAATATACTTCAATGAAAATTTCATTCAGCCACGAAACATATTTTACCTTAACCCTATAGCATGTGATGATTTTTTTAGCCCTGTGCAAATGGATATTGTGTGTGCATGCATCACATTACAACATCAATATTACTGATTTTTTATGCAGTACAAACATTTTTATTTCCTATTTAGAACAATTTGTATTATATAGAAATACCATTAGTCTTTTTGCCTATTCCAACATGTCAAATAAAATGTATCCAAAAAGGCCAAAAAAGATTTTTTTTTCCATATTTTAAATAAAACATAACAATATTTTTTGTTTCTAATTTTACTAATAATTTACATTTCCAAAATAACAAAAAGCAGGTCTATATGTGTAGGGTTTGACAAATAAATCTTCACTTGAAAAAAAAAATGCATTTTTTATAGATTTTTCTCTGTCTTAATTGAAATGCTTACTATGTGTAAGTAAAATATAGTCTTCCAACAAGGCTTACTGTTTTTAAACTAGATAACCTGTCAAACTAAATTAGGACAAAGTGTTGTTATTTGACACAAATTGGGGAGATATGGGCTTTAGATGCTCTCCAGCTGACAAAAATATATATTTTTTGTGTACTATTATAATCAATATCTTGTTATCACTAGACATTAATGGTGCACACACTTTGAAAACAGACTTTTTCATAATGTTGAAGTTAAAGAAATTGGTGATAACCAGGTAACAGATACAGTACTTGTAGGCAACATTATTTGAAAGTGTGTCTCTCAGCTTTCAAATCTGAGTTTGCACAAAGTTACATATGTCATTATGGGAGTGATAGAACACATAGGCCCTTCCTCAATATATGAAAAAATTACATTTCCTGTAATGTGGGGTAATATTACATGGTGATCATCAAATTAAGATTTTTATAAAAGCTGCTCACCTACCCCTTTATATATCGTACCTGTTATTACTCCTGTTCCTGGAAATTCTCCTATTTGAAACAATAATAAAAACTTCAATTAATTAATTTCAGTATCTATTGCTCATTAAAAAAACAATAAAATATACTTCAAAGAAAATTGAGTTCAGCCACTAAACATATTTTACCTTAACCCTATAGCAGGAGATGATTTTTTTTAGCCTAGTGCAAATGCATTTTGTGTGTGCATGCATCACATTACAACATCAATATTACTGATTTTTTTAGGCAGTACAAAAATGTTTTTTCCTAATTAGAACAATTTGTATTATACAGAAATACCATTAGTCTTTTTGCCTATTGCAACATGTCAAATAAAATGTATCCAAAAAGGCCAAAAAATATTTTTTTTTTCCATATTTTAAATAAAACATAACAATATTTTTTGTTTCTAATTTTACTAATAATTTACATTTCCAAAATAGCAAAAAGCAGGTTTATATGTGTAGGGTTTTACAAATAAATCTTCACTTGAAAAAAAACAAACATTTTATAGAATTTTCTCTGTCTTAATTGAAATGCTTACTATGTGCAGACAAAAAATAGTATTCCAACAAGGCTTACTGTTTTTAAACTAGATAACCTGTCAAACTAAATCAGGACAAAGTGTTGTTATTTGACTCAAATTGGGGAGATATGGGCTTTAGACGCTCTCCAGCTGTGAAAATATAATTTTTTGTGTACTATTATAATCAATATCTTGTTATCACTAGATATTAATTGTGCACACACTTTGAAAGTGGAGACTTGAGACAATATGTTGAAGAAAAGGAAATTGGTGATAACCAGGTAATAGTTACTAGTATGCAACATTATTTCAAAGTGGGTTTCCCAGCTTTCAAATTTGAGTTTGCACAAAGTCGCAGATGTCATTATGGGAGTGATAGAAGACATAGGCCCTTCCTTAATATATGGAAAAATTAAATTTCCTGTAATGTGGGGTAATATTACCTTGTGATCATCAAATTAAGATTTTTATAAGAGCTGCTTACCTACCCCTTTATAAATCATACCTGTTATTACCCCTGTTCCTGGAAATCCTCCTATTTGAAACAATAATAAAAACTTCAATTAGTTCATTTTATTATCTATTGCTCATTAAAAAAACGATAAAATATACTTCAAAGAAAATTGAATTCAGCCACTAAACATATTTTACCTTAACCCTATAGCAGGTGACGATTTTTTTAGCCTAGTACAAATGCATTTTGTGTGTGCATGCATCACATTACAACATCAATATTACTGATTTTTTTAAGCAGTACAAATTTTTTTTTCCTATTTAGAACAATTTGTATTATATAGAAATACCATTAGTCTTTTACCTATTCCAACATGTAAAAAAAAATGTATCCAAAAAGGCCAAAAAAGTATTTTTTTCCATATTCTAAATAAAACATAACAATATTTTTTGTTTCTTTTAAACTAGATAACCTATCATGCTCAATGAGATCCAAATGTTGTTATTTGACACAGATTGCAGAGATATGGGCTTTAGAAGCTCTCCAGCTCTGACAAATATAACATTTTGTGCATCATTAAAGTGGACACACAGTTTGAAAGAGGAGACTTGGGTCAATATGTGGGTGATAAGGTACATGGGAGATAACCAGGAATAGATACTAGTAGGCAACACTATTTGAAAGTGGGTTTCCCAGCTTTCAAATTTGAGTGTGCACATGGCTACAGATATCATTATGGGAGTGATAGAACAAATAGGCCTTTCTTCAATATATGGAAAAATTATCTTTTCTGTAATGTGGAGTAATGCCTGGTGATCATTTGCAATAAGTACAAAGTGTCCCCTCAAAATTTCAAGAGGGTACACATTATATAAGTAATTAATGCCTCCTAATTATTTGTAACCAGGTTGAGGGAGATCTTTCCTCATCAGAAAATGAAGTTTTTTTTATAATGCATGGTTGTTACTGTCTGGTGATCAGTGCGATTACCATAAAAAAACTTTGATGTAGGCACAGAAATTAAAGTGGGGACAACCCTCATTTACTTGAAGGTAACCCAACATATTTACATTGTAGATTGGAAGAGATATAGGGAGATGTAAAGTCCACTATCTCACCATTGTTCATCTTTTTTTAAACAATACAGTTGGTGCGCATGCATGCATGGAGGCAATTCCAATATTAATGCTGGTGAAAGGAGGGCAGACAAAATTATTGTTTGGCAGAGGTGTTGGACAGGGTTACATTTTGTTTTGGGTGTGCTATATCCACCACTATGGAAGACAAGTTGAAGTCATTCTCCTGATTGTGAATGCATATGTGGGTATGAGTCTCTCTGGTCCTCCACAGTGAGGGAGATATTATACGACATTTAATTTCTCTTTTAGCAGAAATTTGTGAAACAGTTTAGTATTGCAATGTGCAATTTTATAATGTTGATTAAAACATACCTTTTATTGAATCCACTATTAGATCATATTCTTTATTTATATGATTCACCAAACATTTATCTTTAATACAATTATTTATTATAAATTGTATATTTACTTAACAGCAAATCTATTCCTGTCCTATATAAACTATTGAAGAAACATGTACAGTACTTTATTATTAACAGTTATTTATATAGTTCACACATTTTCTGCAGCACTTTACAGATATTATTTGTCCATTCACAATGCTCCCTGCCCTGGTGGGGCTTACAAGCTTTATTTCCTACCACATGTTAAATGAATGCTGTAGTTAATGTTTTCATTGAGAGTATGTTTTTAAATGTGGGAAGAAACCAGAATACCCAGAAGACACCCACGCAAGCACAGGGAGAATATACAAACTCCACACAGGGCCATAGTGGGAATCAAACCCATTATCTCATGTTGTGAGTCAGTAATGCTAACCACTACACCATCTGTGCTGTCAATATACATTAACCTTCAATATCTTAAAAAAATATATAAGAATCATATATTTTAATTACATTTTCCAATGTAGAAATCATACTTTTAAGTGATAATTAAAAATGACAAATATTTTTTTTATTTTTAAAGGAGATGCTCACCTACCCCTTAATAAATCATACCTGCTATTGCTCCTGTTCCTGGCAATTCTCCTAATTTACACAAAAATAAAAACTTCAATTAGTTTATTTTATTATGTTTAATCTTAAAAGACAACAGTAAAATATACTTCAAAGAGAAATTAAGATTTTTATAACAGCTGCACTCCTACCCCTTTATAAATAATACCTGTTATTACTCCCATTCCTGGAAATCCTCCTATTTGAAACAATAATAAAAACTTCAATTAGATAATTTTAGTATATATTACTCATTAAAGAAAACAGTAAAAAAAACTTTATAGAAAATTTAATTCAGCCACTAAAAAATTTTTGCCTCACAATATAGCAGGTGATGATTTTTTTAGCCCTGTTCAAATTCCTTTCTGTTTGTGCATGCATCACATTTCAACATCAATATTATTGAATTTTTTATGCAATACAAACACAAATTATTGTTTGCTTATTTAGAACAGTTTGTATTATCTAGAATTACCATTAGTCTTTTTGCCTATTCTAATACGTCAAATAAAATATATCCAAAATGGCCAAAGAGTATTATTTTTTCATCTTCTAAATAACACAGAAAATTATTTTTGTTTCTTGTTTTGCTAATTATTCACCTTTCCAAAACAGCCAATTTCTATATGAAGGGTTTAACAAAGAAAGTGATGAAAAATGCTTTTTTAAAATGTTTTCTATATTAATTGAAATTCTTACTATGTGTAGAAAAATATAGTATTCCAACAAGGCATACTATTTTTTAAACTAGATAACCTATCATACTCAATGAATGCCAAGTGTTGTTATTTGACTCAAATTTGGGAAATACTGTATGGGCTTTAGAAGCTCTCCAGCTATGAAAAGTACTACATTTTGTGTACTATAATAATCATAATCTGGTTATCAAAATACAGTAAGGGGGCACACACTTTGAAAGTGTAGACTTGGTCAATATGTGGGTGATACGGCACATGGGTGATAACCAGGAATAGATGTTAGTAAGCAACATTATTTGAAAGTGAGTCTCCCAGCTTTCATATTTGAGTGTGCACATAGTTACAGATGTCATTATGGGAGTGATAGAACACATAGGCCATTCCTCAATAAATGGAAAAATTATATTTTCTGTAATGTGGGGTAATATTGCCTGGTGATTATTTGCAATAAGTACTAAGTGTCCCCTCAAAATTTGAAATAGGGTACACCCTATTTAAATTATTAATGCCTCATTATTTGTAACCAGGTTGAGGGAGATCTTTCCTCATCCATGAACGAAGTTAATTTTATATAGCTCATGGTGGTTAATGTCTGGTGATCAGTGTGATTACCATAAAAATACTATGATGTAGGCACAGAAATTAAAGTGGGGACAACCCTTATTCACATGAAGGTAACCCCACATATTTACATTGTAGATTGAAAGAGATATAGGGAGATGTAAATTCATCCATCTCACCATTTTTAATCTTTTAGTAAACAATGCAGTTGGCTCGCATGCATGCATGGAGGCAATACCAATATTTATGCTGGTGAAAGGAGGGCAGACAAAATTATTGTTTTGACTAGTTGGTGGACAGGGTTAAATTTTGTTTTGGGTGTGCTATATCCACCACTGTGGAAGAACAGATAAGCTCATTCTCCTGATATTGAATGTACAGTATATGTGAATATGAGTCTCACTGATCCTCCACAGTGGAGGGGTTATTTTACAACATTTGAATTTCTCTTTTAGCAGAATTTTGTGAAACAGTTTTTAGTATTGCAATGTGCAAATTTATAATATTGATTAAAACATACCTTTATTGAAAACACTATTAGATCATATGTTTTATTTTCATGAGTCACAATACATTTATCTTTAATACATTTAATCTTTTTAAATTGAATATTAACTTTACAGCAAAACATTTACTGTCCTATATAAACTACTGAAGAAAAGTTATGTACAATGCTTTATTATTAAGTTATTTATATAGCACACAGATATTTTGAAGTGCTTTACAGAGATTATTTGTCCATTCACATCACTCCCTGCCCTGGTGGGGCCTACAATCTATATAACCTACCACATGTTACATGCACACTGTGGTTAATTTTTTTTGTTAAGAGTATGTTTTTAAATGTGCAAAGAAAGTAGAATACCCAGAAGACACCCACACAAGCACAGGGAGAATATACAAACTCCACACAGGGCCATAGAGGGAATCAAACCCATTATCTCAATGTTGTGAGTCAGTAATGCTAACCATTACACCATCTGTGCTATATTAACTGTAGTCAATAAATATTAACTTTCAATATCTTTAAAAAATATATTAGAATCATATATTTTCATTCAATTTACCAATGTAGAATTCATACTTTTTAGTGATAATTAAAAATTACAAATATTTTATGATTTTAAAAGAGATGCTCATCTACTCCTTTATAAATCATGCATGCTATTGCTCCTGTTCCTGGAAATTCTCCTAATTTACACAATAATAAAAACATTAATTAGTTTATTTTATTGTTTTACTCTTTAAATACAACAGTAAAATATACTGCAATGATAAATTAAGATTTGTATAACAGCTGTTCACGTACCCCTTTATAAATCATACCTGTTATAACTCCTGTTCCTGTAAATCCTCCTATTTGAAACAAAAATATACTTCAATTAGTTCATTTTAGTATCTAATACTCATTAAAGAAAACAGTAAGATAATGTTCAAAGCAAATTTAATTCAACCAATAAACATATTTTGCATTAACAATATAGCAGGTGAAATTTTTTTTAGCCCTATGCAAATGCCTTTTTGTGTGTGCATGCATCATATTTCAACAACAATATTACTGATTTTTTTATGCAGTACAAACACAAATTTGTGTTTGCCTATTTGGAACAATTTGTATTATCTAGAAATACTTTTATTCATGTGCCTATTCAAACATGTCAAAAAAAAATTCCAAAATGCCAAAAAAAAATTTTTTTACATCTTGTAAATAACATATACAAATATTTTTTGTTTCTGTTTTTGCCAATAATTCACCTTTCCAAAATAGCAAAAAGCAGTTTTCTATGTGTAGGGTTTGACAAAGAAATCTTCACTTGAAAAAAAAAAAGAATTTGTTTTTGCTGTCTCAATTTAAATACTTACTACTGTATGTGTAGGAAGATTATATAAGTCTAACAAAGCTTACTGTTTTTTTACATTAGATAACCATCATACTAAATAATGGCCACTTGTTATTAGACACGAGATGGGTAGATATAGGCTTTAGATGCTCTCCAGCTGTGGAAAATATAATATTTTGTGTACTGTTATAATAATTATCATGATATTACCAGACCTTATGGGGGCACACAATTTTAAAGTGAAGACTTGGGTCGATATGTGGGAGATAAAGCACATTGGTTATAACCAAGTAATCAATATGAGTAGGCAACATTATTTGAAAATGGATCTTCACACTAAAAACACAGTCACCACAAGGACTCAATATTGATGATAAAGTAAGATTGATTATCAATCAATAACACATGTGCCTAATAATCAATAGAAGGTATGAGGACCATTAGGTCAGTGACTGGAATATAGCTAGATATAGTTGGGAAACATACCAATGTAAACTGACCAGACTCCCCCATACTATTTCATAATATTTCCTATTATTTCCCTATATTAAGCAATAACTTTTGTGTGACAATACATACAATTCAACACACTGACATTCACAGCCTAGTGGGGAATATGTAGATACAATATGCACCCAACTTCTGTGATGACTTTTCATCCCTGTCAGGTCACTGTGATAGCCTTACCACCAACCACTGGGAGGGGACAAAAGGGATTCCCCCTGCTTAAATTGCATAGACCTCTCACTATCATATGACATGTCCCAGAGGAAGGCCACAGAGGCAGCTATGCATTTGACCACTTGTATCCAATATATCTATTACAAACACTCCATTGCTTCAAATATACCTTTACTTCAGTTGCTTTATTCAATGCAGCAACAATACACCAGTGTCTCCGCTAATCTTGCGGTACACACACCCGGAAGTGACCAGCGTCACTACACCTCCGTCATCCACAACATCAAGTGTGTAAACATTTGACCGGTAAGTAAACCTACACTCACCAGCAGGCTGAAACAAGTGACCGGCGGCAGTGATTGACGGCCGTGGACCACGTGATCACTGAGAGCAGGGGACCCGGTCAGTCTCACAGGCACTGGGGAATAACTATAGGGATACCTAGAAGTGTGTAACATGGCACACAGCATGCAGAGAGAGGCTACACCAACAAACAATGCACACAAAATAACCAATGTTACACTGGGGAAAGTACCTGAAGACACAAGAGGGTAAGTAAACGGACCGGAGGGCATGGGATGTCATCACTCCAGAGCGTTACACCTGCAATTCTATATATATTTTATCTGGACTGCTTTAAATACATCTTTTTTTCTTGTTAAAGACTACTTTTTTATTGACTCTCTATTCACACTTATGTTGGAAAAGAGATTAACATATAGACATTGGCTACAATTAGTAGCAGAGTGTTCCTTTTTCCCAAAGGAGCACTACCATAACAGCATACCTGTATAGTAAAATAAATACATACTTCTTTCATCATACTTCTCTGTTAGACTTACATATATATAACTGAGTGCAGATACAATTTCACATAATTATTTGAAAGTGGGTCTCCCAGCTTTCAAATTTGAGTGTGCACATGGTTACAAATGTTATTATGGGGGTGATAGAACACATAGACCCTTTATCAATATATGGCAAAATGTAATTTTCTGTAATGTGGGGTAATATTTCTTGGTGTACATTTTAAATAAGTACTAATTGGTCTCTTAAAATTTGCAAGAGGTTACACCCTCTTTAAGTAATTAATACCTCACCTACTCCTTTATAAATCATACCTGTTATTGCTCCAGTTCCTGGCAATTCTCCTAATTTACACAAAAATAAAAACTTCAATTAGTTTATTTTATTGTTTTACTCTTTAACTACAACAGTAAAATATACTTCAAAGATAATTTAAATTTGTATAACAGCTGCTCACCTACCCCTTTATAACTCATACCTGTTATTACTCCTGTTCCTGGAAATCCTCCTATTTGAAACAATCAAAAAAATTATATTAGTTAATTTTAGTATCTTTTACTCATTAAATGAATAGTAAAATATACTTCAAAGAAAATTTAATTCAGCCACTAAACATATTTTGCATTACCAATATAGCAGGTGAGGAATTTTTAGCCCTGTGCTAATGCCTTTTTGTGTATGCATGCATCACATTTTAATATCAATATAACTGATTATTTATGCAGTACAAAAACAAATTTGTATTTGCCTATTTAGAACAATTTGTATTATCTAGAAATACCATTAGTCTTTTTGCGTATTCTAACATGTCAAAAAATGTATCCAAAATGGCAAAAATGTTTTTTTTCCATCTTTTAATTAATACATAAATCCTTTTTGTTTCTTATTTTGCCAATAATTCACCTTTCCAAAACATAAAAAATGCAGGTTTCTCTGTGCAGGGTTTGACAAAGAAATCTTCACTTGAAAAAAAAATGCATTTTTTTATTTATTTTTGCTATCTCAATTTAAATGCTTATTATGTGTAGGAAGAATATAGCAGTCTAACAAGGCTTAATATTTTTTAAACTAGATAACCTATCATACTAATTGATGGCTACTTGTTGTTATTAGACACAAGATGTAGAGATATGGGCTTTAGATATTAAAAATATTATATTTTTTGTACTTTTAAATTCATTATCACACACTATGAAAGTGGAGATTTGGGTTAGTATGTGGGAGATAAGACACATTGGTGATAACCAAGTGATAAAAATTAGTATGCAACACTATTTGAAAGTGGGTCTTCCAGCTTTCAAATTTGAGTGTGCACATGGTTGCAGATGTCATTATAGGGGTGATAGAACACATAGAACCTTTCTCAATATATGGAAAAATTTAATTTTCTATAATGTGGGGTAAAATTGTCTGGTAATTATTTTAAATAAGTACTAATTGCCCTCTTAACATTTGCAAGAAGGTACACCGTCTTTAAGAAATTAATACTCCTAATTATTTGTAACCAGGTTGGGAGAGATCTCTACTTATCCAAGAATGAAATTATTTTTCAATAGCGTATGGTTATTAATGTCTGTTGATCAGTGTGATTACCATAAAAATGCTTTTATGTAGGCACAGAATTTATAGTGGGGACAACCCTCATTCACATGAAGGTAGACCCACATATTTACATTGAAGTTTGGAAAAGATATTGGGAGATGTAAAGTCACCCATCACACAATTTTTTTATTTTTTTTAAACAATGCAGTTGGCTCGCATGCATGCATGGAGGAAATACTGATATTAATGCTGCTGAAAAAAGGGCAGACAAAATTGTTGCTTAAACCATTTGGTGGACAGGGTAATTATTGTTTTTGGAGTGCTATACCCATCACTGTGATTCTGAATGCATATATCATCATGAGTCTCACTGGTCCTTCAGTGAAGGGGTTGTTTTATAACATTTAAATTTCTTTTTCAGCTGAATTTTGTGGAACAATTTTAGTATTGAAATGTGCAATTTTATAATATTGACTAAAACAAAATTTTTTATTGAATCCACAATTTGATCATATGCTTTATTTACATGAGTCACCAAATATTTATCTTTTACACATTTAATCATTTTAAAATGTATATTTACTTAACAGTAAACTTCCTCCTGTCCTATATAAATTATTAAAGAAAACTTATGTACAGTACTTTATTATTAACAGTTATTTATATAGCGCACTCATATTCTGCAGTGTTTTCAGAGAATATTTGTCCATTCACATAATTTCCTGCCCTGGTGAAGCTTACAATCCATATTAACTACCACATGTTACATGCATTCCTATACATACTCGGATTAATTTTTTGTTGGGAGTATATATATGGAATGAGGGAGGAAACTAAAATACCTGGATGAAACCCACGCAAGCACTGGGAGAATATAAAAATGGCAAACAGTTAGGGCCATCATGGAAATCAAACCCATTGATGCAGTATGTTAACCATTTTTGGTGCTATATTACTTTTATTCAATATACATTAACCTTAAATATCTTTAAGCAATATATTAGAATCATATATTTTAATTACATCTACCAATGTAGAACTCATACATTTTATAAAAATGCAAAAAAATATATTTTTATAAGAGATTCTCACCTATTCCTTTGTAAAACATACGTGTTAATTTACCTGTTTCTGGCAATACTACTATTTGACACAATAATAAATACTTCAATTAGTTATTTTATTATATTTTACTCTTTAAATACAACAGTAATATCTATTTCAAAATTAGATTTTTATAGGAGCTGCTCACCTACCCCTTTTTAAATCATACATGATATTACTCCTGTTACTGAAAATCCTTCATTTTAGTATCTATTACTCTCTAAAGATAACATTAAAATAAGCTTTAAAGAGAATTTAATTCAGCCATTAAACAATTTTTGCCTCAACCCTATAGCAGGAGAAAATTTTATTAACCCTGTACTAAGTTCTTTTTTTGTGTCCATGCATCACATTTAAACATCATAATTACTTATTTTTATATGCAGTACAAACACAAATAATTGTTTGCTCTTTTAGAACAATTTGTATTTTCAAGAAATACCATGTCTTTTTGCCTATTCTAAAATGTAAAATAAAATGTATCCAAAATGGACAAAAAAGTTTTTTTTCTCATCTTCTAAATAACACATAGAAATATTTTTTGTTGCCTGTTTTTCCAATAATTCACCTTTCCAAAATAGCAAAAAGCAGGTTTCTATGTGTAGGGATTGACAAAAAAATCTTCACTTAAAAAAAATGCATATTTATTTTTTTGGGGAATTTTTGCTATCTCGATTTAAATGCTTACTATGTGTAGGAAGAATATTGTAATCTAACAAGGCTTACAACTTTTTAAACTAGATATCCTATCATACTAAACAAGAGCCTTTTTTGTTATTTGACACAGGTTGGGGAGATGTGGGTTTCAGATCCTCTCAAGCTGTATAAAATGTAATATTGCCTTTTTAAATATGTGTGTAACTACACATTTACAGGTAAACTAATGGGCATGATAGGATACATAGTGCCCTCCAACAATACATGGAATACATCTATTATCTATTCTGCACAGTAAAATTGTCTGTTGATCACATATGATTACTAGGTAGTAGCTAATAGTAGGCCACACAATTTGAAATTGATGTTTCTCTGCTTTCAAATATTGGTGCCCACATGATTATAGCTGTCATTATGGTGGTGACAGACACAATAGGCAATTCCTCAATATATGGAAAAATAAATTTCTATAGTGTATAGGGGTTAATGTCTGGTGATCAGTGAGATTACCAGAAAACAGCTTTTATAAGGGCCTAGCATTTTAGAGGGGACTACCCTCATTTATATGACAGTACACTTAGGGGTAAATTTACTAAAGTTAGAGTTTTTAGAAGAGAGTTTAGAAAAGGGTGTTGCCCATAGCAACCAATCAGATTCTAGCTATTATCTTCTAGAAGGTGCTAGTTAAATGTTAAGTAGAATCTGACTGGTTGCTATGGGCAACATCAATTTTAAAACTCTCTTCTAAAAACTCTCACTTTAGTAAATGTATCCCTTACTGTATATACAGTATTTACATTAAAGGGTTCCAGAGATTTAAAGAAACTTAAAGTCATCCCTTACATTTTTTTTTTTTTCTAAACCATGCTGTTGGCTGATATACATGATTGGAGGTGTTACAAATATTAATGCTGGTAAAAGCAGTGCAGCCAAAATGGTTGTTTAGACTGGTAGCGGACAAGTTAAGTTCTCTTTTAGGGGTGCTATACTCAATTCTTTGGAGGACAATTTGAGTTGATCCTCCACACTGTGAGTGCAAATGTGGGGATGAGTCCCACTGGTCCTCCATAGTGAAGGGATTAATTACAGTACAACATTTAATTTACTCTTTTAGCAGAATGTTGTGGAACAGTTTTTACTATAGCAGTGTGCAGTTGCAGGATATTGCTTAATAGATAGCTTCTATTGAATCCTCTACTTGATCACATGCTTTATTTACATAAGTCTCCAAACATTCTAACTTTATTAAATTTAATAGATTTAAAATTAAATTGAAATTTAAAATTACAAGTATTTGATGGAAATTCACCTGTCATATTTTTAAAATATTGCTTACAATTTTAACTTTAATCTTTAATAATTCATAATTTTAAAAAAACAACATATGCTAAATATCAAAACCTGGCCAAGTTAATAGATCATTTTATAATATAGACAATAAAATGTAGGTACAACAGCAACTCAGCCACGAAGCAGAAGACCACGTAAAATCACAGAGCAGGGTCAATGACTGCTAAGGTGCATGGTGCATAAATTTGCCAATGCTATGCTGATTCCATAGCTAATGAATTCCAAACTTCCACTGGCATTAATGTAAGCACAAAATCTGTGCAGCAGGAGCTTAGTGTAATGAGTTTCCATGGCCGAGCAGCTCAATTCAAGTCTCACATCACCAAGTCCAATGCAATGCGTCGGATGGAGTGGTGTAAAGCACACTGACATTGTGACTGTGGAGCAGTGGAAATCTATTTTGTGGAGTGATGAATCACATTTCTCTGTTTGGCAGTCAGATAGGTGAGTCTGGGTTTGGCAGATGCCGGGAGAATGTTACCTGGCTGATTTCATTGTGCCACCTGTGAATTTTGGTGGAATAGGGATAATGGTATGGGGCTGTTTTTTGGGTTATATGCCATACCAAAAAAGAAGGCTATTCAAGGGTGTATATACACTAATTTATTAAAATATACTGTTTTTTTAATACAGTAGATTAAAAGGAAAAGTAAATAACCTTTAATGTCAATAAAATCCACATCAATATTAATAACCATAATGATATCACACAGGATAGGTATTATTTAATCCTACAAGCAAAGCAAAATATAAATTATAAATATGAAAGTGGAAAGAGAAGAATATTGTTCAAATATATTAAAATAAATGCTCCTTGTCGTCAAAAATGGTTTATGATGTACAAATAATTAAATCTGTGTGTGAATACTTTTATGTCTCAGTTATGTATCTTGATGCTTCACTGTATCAATACACTGTTGCATAACTTTAGATATTATGTATTATATAAATAGTAGTTGTTTACATAAAAAAATATTTATTTATTTTTGTATTTTTTTGTCATCATAAGATTGTGTGTGACAATCATTATATAATGTGCATTAATGAACCTGTGGGAGTCTGGTTCATAAACCTCCCTTATACAATATGGTTACAAATGAAAATTGTTCCACAGCTCCCAAATCCACTTGGTTCACCTATGTTCGTTATTCATATACATGTAGGGCAATGTTTGAACTGGTTCATTAATAATTTTGTCTGAGCATCCACATAAATATATTATGAGCACTGTGTCAGAGCTACTTTTAGTGTGATTATATAGCCATCAGTATCAGATCTATTATAATAGCATTCTATTTAGAAGCATAAATATAAACAGTATAATGCAGCACTCTGTGTTAGAGATATATTTGTGTGTTAATGCTCTGTAATAAAGCTAAATATACTCTGATCATGCCATCAGAGCTGTCTTCTAATAATATGTTCTATGTTCAAATTTGATAATCCATACTGTCATACAATGTTCTGTAGCAGAGTATGTTCGTATGATAGTGCTCTTCTGTATATAAGAGCTACATTTATGATCATACAGTCATACAGCTCTCTGTATCAGAGCTGTGTTCTTATAATAATTTTCTGTATCAGGCTTAAATTATAGATGGTCCTGCGATCAACTGGCATCTTGAATGTATGCACCTGATAACACACTTATATTTAAGCATAAGTAGGGAAATGTTCTACATCTGAGCTTCACTGCTGTCGCCCCATAGAGTTCTGTAGCAGAGATATCCTTATATATTAGTGCTATGTGTCAAAGCTTGGTAACATAGTTCAATGATCATTCTATGGAAATTGCATTTATACTCATAATATACACAAGAAATGTAATTGGATATATAGAAGACAGTGGTTAGTCTCTGATTTTAACTTATATGGTCCCACAGCATTCTGTATCAGAGCCCTGTTTTAACAATTACATTCTTTATTATTGATTCCTAACATGTGGACCATCATTGGCTTAACTATAAAGTTTGCTCCCCCCTGCCAATAAAGTTTCTGGTGCCCCAGCCAAAAAAAAAGAAGTTTTTCTGCACACACTGCTGAGAAAGGTGTGTGATTTTGTGATACAGTAATGTATATACACATTATTCCACACTAAGTAATGCCCCTTATAAAATATTATGCCACACCATAATGCACCTATAATGCATTTTGCCACACAGTAATGCCCCTATAACACAGTATGCCAGAACGTAATGCCCCTTGCAACACATTATGGTACACCATAATGCCCCTTACCACACAGTAATGCCCCGTATAGCACATTATTCCACACAGTAATGCCCTGCATAACACATTATGCCACACAGTAATGCCCCTTACACATTATGCCATATAATAATGCCCCTTATAACACATTATTCCACACAGTAATGCCCTTTCTAACAGATTATTCCACACTAAGTAATACCCCTTATAACACATTGTGCCCCTCAGTAATGGCCCTTACACATTATGCCACACATTAATGCCCAATACATCTTACCCTGACAGGTCTACCACACCAACCCTCCTGCCAGTCTGTCACCTCAACTAAAGACAGGTTGCACAGTTTCTATGTCAGTATAGAACCAGATTATTGGGAACATGGGTTATAACCTGTAAACTCTGTGTGTATCAGGTTAGTGTCCATTATGCAGAGCCCCCTGAAGTAGTGCCCCTTATGCATTTGCTCCTTTAGTAATACCCCTTATGCAGTGCCCCCTGTAGTGTGCCCCTTATGCAGTTCTTCCTATAGCAGTGCCCATTATGCAGTGCCCCCTGTAGCTGTGCCCCTTCTGCTGTGCTTCCTATAGTAGTGCCCATTTTGCAGTGTCCACTGTAGTTGTGCCCCATATGCAGTGTTTTCTGTAGTAGTGCCCATTATTCAGTGCCTGCCTGTAGTAGTGCCCCTGTAGTTGTGCCCATTTTGCAGTGCTACCAGGACTTGTGCCCCATCCCAGTGCAGAACAGCCCCAGTGGGCCCCACACCACCCCTAAGCAGTACTTACCTTACCAAGCTGGGCACCACTGGCTCCATGGTATCAGGGCTCCTACTGTTGCTGCCTTTCTCACTTTCTAGATCTAATGAGGGATGGACATCAGAAGATTATGGTTAAACTATCAATGTTTCTGATTCGATGGAAGTACCTTTTCCATCAAATACTGGAAATTTGATGGTTGCCAACCATCAGATGCAGCTTTCTGATGCCCATCCAATGGCTGTCTGTAGCAATGGGTGTGCAGCAGGAAAAAAGATGCTGTGCACATGCCTTGATTACAGTTCTCGCTGTTGCAGGCAGCTGGAACTCTGTCTTTGTCTGTATGCAGCTCATTGCTGCATTCCTGCCTGACAGTTTGTGTGCAAAGCTCAGCTGCATACTATCCTGTGATTATGGAGGTTTTCTGCAGGGATTGCACTGATTGGTTCCTGTGTCTAATAAATTACAGCCAGCCCTACATTTCCTGCCAGTGATATTGTCTAACTTCCAGAGTATGTGTTTGTCCCTGTGCTCAAAAGCTTGAGTTTTAGCTGGTCCCACCTTCTTCTGCAGTTACTGCATTATGTTCCTGAATGTGTTGTCCAGATTTAGAAGTTGCTGCTGTTGTTTAACCTACTCATGTCCTTGCTGTTGGTACCTCTTGGAGCAGCGACTTCTGCAGCCATGGCTTACCTCTCCACAGCCCGTTGCATGTCCATACCACAGCCTAGTCTAAGCCACATCAAACAGTGTTTAGCCACTTCAAGCCAGCAGTGTTTTCACCCATGCTGCCTCCAGCCTGTGTTCTGAGCTGTTCCTGTGAACATCTTTTGGCCATACCTCAGTTGGAGGTTTGTTGCACATCGGCTCTCAAGGCCACACTTTAGCTCTCAAGGCCACACTGTGGTGTTCTTGTCACCTCGGCACTCAAGGTTGCATCATGTTGTTCTTGTCACACATCAACCCTCAAGGCAACACTGTGTTGTTCTTGTCACACTTTGGCTCTTAAGGCCTGACCTAGAACCTAAGTCTGTTATTGCAGCCAAAGATCCTGCTACATTATAGTGCATTCCTGTTGTACCTCAGTCCACAGCATAGGTCGCATCATCATCCTAGGACCAGTTGCTGCAGCCTGCAGATAAAGCTGCATCATCATGTGTCTGCCAGTTATCATTATCATCAGTCCTAGTTGCATTATTGTCTTCAGTCCAGTCATTCTGCAAGCTGCAGTCTAGTCATTCCAGACCAATGATCAAGCCACTCCACAGCCTTTGGCTTAGCTGCATTGGATATCTTGTCTGCCTTATCATAGTCTGTAAACCCTGAAGTACCACAGTCCAGGTCACTCCTGCTCCACAGCTTGAATTATCTAGCTGCTTCATCCATGGTGACTCAGCTGCACCTTAGTTCCAATATGTACCTGATACATACATAATTTGCCACTGCTTGTGTACCTTGTCCACTACTCATGTGCAAGTACCATCTGCCTGCAGCCTCACTTCAGCTAGTCCTAGTAGTGGGAGGACTGCCACTTCTCAGATCTGCTTTGTTCCCAGTCAGCAGTCCTGTGGTCTCTTGTCTGTTGTGTAAGTCTCTACTGCTGGAGTGTCAAATTTGATCTCCCACTAATGGATTAGAAGTCGAGGTCTTAGGTTGGGGAAAGAAACAGAGGCATGGGGCCCTGGATATATGTCTTCCTCATCCACAAATACCGAATGTTTGCTTGACCTGACCAAAGGTGCAGAGTCTAACCTGCTGAAAGGTGTTCACCAGTGACCTCTCCAATTGGGATTTGGGTTTAAGCTGCACCCAGCAAGCAGATTTGCGGCCCTTTGGTCAGGTATCTGGTACATGTGGGAAACGGAAGAACACAAACACAAGGAAAGTTCAGGAAGAGAATAGGAGACTGGCTCTAGGAATCAGTACTCAAATGCCATACCAAGTACATCCAGGGGCAGGACTGGTACAGGAGAATGGCACTAGGAGTCAGTACTCAGATGTCATACTGAGTACACATGCTAGTGATCCAGACATAGGACTGGTACAGGAGAATGGTACTAGGAGTCAATACATGGATGCCACACTGAGTACACATGCTGGCGATTCACACACTGGACTGGTATAGGGTAATGACACTAGGTGAAAGTACTTGAATGATGTACTGAATACACACACTGGTGAATGACACTAGAAATATTGCACTAGTAAAAAAGAATGTGGAACCTGGAATGCAGCAATAGCAAGTAATCTCTGGAAGTAGCAAAGTTGTTCAGACAGCTTTCTGTTGCCCAGAGCCAAAGCTAAATAATCTTAGGTAGAAATCCGTTGGCTGATAGTGTCAGCTGACAGCAAACCATGCTAGCAGGTGATGTATACTGTAATAGCTACATCCATGATGGTAACCACAGGAACCAAATCATGGAGCAACACATGGATGTCCTAGCAGACCCCAGGAATAATCCTCAGCATGGAACTTGCCACTACACATGACTTCTGACCACTTGGGAGGTCAGGGGAAGCCAGAACTTAGGTAAGTAATGGACTGTCCTAGGTCACAACCTTACATGGAGGCTTAAATCCAGATGGCCACCTAAGTACTGGTGTGAATATCAATAACTAAGGTAAAAATGGGTGGCTGTTTGTGGTAAAAGATCCTCTCATTTGCTCTAGAGGTCTTACATAACCATGCAAGAACCATAACATTGCCATCACATCACATGATTTGATATCAGTAGCCCAGCAACTATTTATTTGCCAGTCTTCTGAGGTCCATCTCTAGATCCAACTGGATCCAGCAGGCATGCAGGCTTCTCACATCGCAGTGATGTCATGACATCACCCACATACTGCATCACTGGGAACGTTGGACTCTGTAGCAATCAGAGCCTTCTTTAGCTTCTAATATTTACAGAGGTTAGTGTTTACAGTTGCTGGATTGCAATCATTGTTTTGTGATGTAGCAATGCCCCCCGCTAGGTAACAGAGATGGCTTTCATGCCAGAACTTTGTATCAGAACTTCATTTATTTTAAAACTTGTTTTCTGTATCAAGGTTTGATTACAAATGGTCATGCAATCATTCAACACACCATGTCAGAGCTATGTTAGCTCCCTATATAGGAGCTACATTTAGTATTGCCATGCAGTCATTGAGCACTCTGGGGTTTAGGTGTGGAATTGTTGCCCATAGCAACCAATCAGATTCTAGCTATTATGTTCTAGAAGGTGCTAGATAAATGATAAGTAGAATCTGATTGGTTGCTATTGGCAACAACTGTATTTCTAAAAACCTGCACTTTAGTAAACATATCTTTCAGTATCAGAACTATGCTAGTGCTCAATAAAATATCTACATATAGTATGGGGGGGATGTATGAAGGAGGTGGCTGAGGGGTGGTAAAGTCTATACCTGCTTCAGCCATTATCTCCATTCTCCCCTCACCCCATTCACCCTCCACTCCCTGATGCCCCCCCCCTCACTGCTCAATCCTGACCTCCAACTGCCCCCAGTCCCATACTAATCCTGTTCAAGCCAAAAGGTGCTCCTACTCTCTGGCAGTTGGCTAGTTTCTGTCCCATCTCCCTCATACTGGAGTCACCAGGGTAGGTTTGGGTGCCAAATTACTGTATTGCCCCAGGTGACAAAAATCCTATTTTCAGCCCTGATGTACTGTGACATGCAAGCAATGTACTCTCTGAGCTGTATGAATGCTTCAAAATGTAGGCTTATTTTAAGAGTTTAAAATGCCCAGTGAAATAACAAAAAACTTACTGTAATGTTAACTAAAGCAAACCAGCAACTTCACCTCAAATTTCTTTAAAATATGCAAAATAAAAGTGATATATTTGCTGTCAGTTACCAACTTAGACAACATATTTTGAAATGATGCCAAACATTTCAAACTATTGATTGATTTTATAATATAGATGCTCACCTATTCCTTCCTGAAGTGTAACTGTTATCATCCCATTCCTGGCCAATCCTCCTATTTTATACAATAATTTAAACATCAATTAGTTTTAGAAAACTTTCTCTTTTTAATAAAAACAGTTTGAAGTGCTACAAGGAAAAATCTATTCCATATATATATATATATATATATATATATATATATATATATATATATGATCTCTGAAGTTGTTTGCCAGTCATTCAAGTTTATGCAATAATAAAGAACAGCAATTTACTGTAATTTGTTTTAGAAATTGTCATTTCTTAATGAAACCAGTTAAAAGTACTTCAAAGAGAACCTTATGCAGCCACTATACATCTAGCAATTTCATTTCTATTTCTTTTTTCTCTATAATTCAGTTATTTTTAATCATATTGATGATACATAAAACTGAAACATTGTGGCAGTGTTCAACTTTGTGGTTTTGATCAAATGAGAATCAAACTTGTACATTTCTGATCTGTGTTAGTCACACCACAATATTATTTTGAATATATAAATTATATAATTATTTAAACTAGAATTTTATACCATTGGTATGTTTATATGCTTTAACTGAAATTTGAATTCTCCTTAATGTTACATGCAATGACATGTGCATTTGGAAAGAGAGTATTTTTGTAATGGTAAATTTAATGGAATAGTTAGATGAAATCAAATAAATTTTTTACCATAGATTTAAAACTCCTAGAAAATAAATATTATTATCATGTACAGTATATTAATCATAGTTAAGCCACAGATCCACCCCTGAACTAAACTAACTACATTGTGTTTGAATTAAAACAGCAAAATTAATTTTATTTACCTTTAATACAGGGTGCAATGGATCCGTAGGCCATGTTCATTGAGTATCCAATGCTGAGTAGTCCAAAAGGTTGTGTAAAGTGTTGTACCATATGAGAGCTGATGCCACTGCCATAGTTATATTCTGCCCAGGAGTATTCAGATCCAGGAAATTTTTTCCATTCAAGGTCTTTTGGAGTGTTCTCATCAAAAGTAATACCATAAATACTTGATGTATTTGTTATAAAAACAGCCAAATTAGTATCAAACTTCTCCTGTCCAATGAGGTTATATGCAAGGCCAAATGAAAAAGTGCTGGGTATGTTACTTAGGAATGAACCAAAATGTGTCCCACCAGTACCATAGACCATAACTTGAATTACACTCCTGCTTTGTATGGACAGTGGTGAAGACTGAGAAACATTAATCTGTATCAATTCTCCAGCTTCTACCTGTTTCACCACTTTTTTTTCACCAGACTGGTACTCAATGGATGTTTTTTGAAAAGCCATAACAAGCACAATATCATACTTAGTCTGGAAAGACAATCCTGGGATAAAGAATGAAGTTCCCCAACTTCCAACAGGTCTAAGCTGCTCATAGACATGGGAACACCCAAGGTTATTTGCAGCACATGTGTGTCCAGCTATGACAGCAATAGGTTGACTAGAATTCACTTTAGTGCCTGAGAGATCATCTTTACTCTGAATTTGGATAGCTTGGAATGGCTTAAGCTTAATTGTCATCTTGTCACCCTTTAAGTACTTCTTCCCATTAAAATTTACAGAGCCCTTTAGATAGATGTCAACATTTGTTCGATTTTCAAATGAAACCACAAGGAATTCTTTGTATTGATTTTCTGGTCCCTTCTGAGGGGTAATTATATAATATTCATATCCAATCTGATGTAAAGGGTAAATTAAACTCACATCACCACTATTGTTTCTATAATTACGAGACATCACAGTGACATCGGCATCAGCGGTAATCACCATAGGATGAGGACATGTTACTGTTCCTTTCAGTTCTTTAGATATTATAATTGGAATTCTTACAGTTTCCCCTTTCCCAATCTTCACAACTTTACTAAAATTATATTTGTTAATAATAATAGAGACAGTTGTATTAGGTGAGGTGCCAGTCACTAGAACTTCTCGTTGTGGAAGCTCAGTAGAGATCTGATTCTGTAGAAATGCTGTGATAAACTTTCTTCCAAGAGAAGTAACTTGGTCTTTAAAGCCTGCAAATGAAAATCATATTTACATTTTACATATAAATATTCACCTCGCTAACATATGCCATGGTTCAAATTGACCCAAAAAAGGACAATTATAATTTGGTATGTGTAATAAAAAAACTTTAGATTTTTATCAGTTCATATATATTAACTGACAAAATATTTTCACTTAAAAGAAAAATCATCATTAAGCGTATGAACCACAATTAGTGGTTGAAAATTTTCATTCTTTAGAGTTAAAACATTTCTGGGAATTAATCATCAAACATTATTTAACATTGACACATTTTACACAATTAAATCATCTCCTATGATTGTAGCATTATTGTATTTGCTAAGTTTCACAGGTGAACATAAATCTTCTAATATGGTAAAATGTTGTAAAATGTTGTAGTAACATGTGGTAAAAATCTCCATCATTACTAAAAATGTCAATACAATTCTGTCTCCAAACTTATTGCCAGCTTTGTTAAACATTGTAGTATTTTCCTGATATGGGGCACATTTTACTGCATTTATTTTACTTCTACTCTTGTATATGTTCACCAATGAGTCAAAATATATTTTAGTCATTAGTATGTTATTGTTATGTTATTAGCCACTAATAAGACAAGACTGAGTAGTAACAACTGTACAAAGAGTTAAGAGTACCCTGCTTTAAGCATACAATCTATAGGGAAATAGAAATTTGATCCATGAGGATAAGACACACATATAGCAATGATTCAGACAGAATGCAGAGGTTCTTAGTGAGCTGTATGATTCAGTTACACAGCAAGGTTAGCCTTGGGTAAGTGGGTTGTGTGAGTGTAGGAAGAGAACATATTTAAAGTTATGTGTGGACTTTTATAAAGAGAAGTTAATTGGATAGAATAGTCTGTTGAGGTTATGTGAGTGGTTCTGAAATATGATAAGCTAATTGAAAAAAAATGTTACAGGGAATGCATAAAGGTTTGGAAACTAGAAAAAAGTTATATTGTGTGAGGTAGGAAATTCCACAGAGTGGGTGCAGCTCAAAAGAAATGCTGTAACCATGAATGGGAGCAAGTAATGGGTGTGTGGGTGAGAGTTTCAGATCTTGAGTGAAGGGGTCAAGCTGAGAGATATTCTGAGATAAGAGAAGAGATGTACATTGGTGTAGTATTAGCAAATGTATTATATGTTGCAATAGATAAGATACTGTACTGGCAGCCAATGTAAGGAATGACAAAGTGGTGCAGTATCATCAGAACAATTTGCAAGGAAAATCATTCTAGCTGATGCATTCAATATATATTGTTGGGTTGAAAGTTTGTTTAGGTGGATTACCAGTAAGGAGACTATTGCAATAGTCAATGCAGTAGATAATGAATGCATAAAAAAATGTTTTGCAGTGTCTTCTATGAGATATGTGTGTATTCTGAAAATAGTTTTTAGAAGTATGTAACAGGATTTGCAATCAGATTGAATGTGGAAAGCAAAGGACAGTTCAGAATCAAGGATGACATCTAGGCAGCAAGCTTGAGGAGTAAGGCTAAATTTAACAGAGATTTAGATATCAGAAAAGTAACATTTGTTGACTATTGGGAATTTTATTAGATTATTAGCTCTGTTTCTGAGACATTAAGTTTGGGGTGGTGAGAAGACATCCAAGATGAAATAGCAGAAAGACAGTGAGTGACACAAGCCAACACAAATGATGAAAGAGTTGAAGAGGGTAAGTAAAGTTGGGTATTATCTGTATATATGTAATTTGATTGATTTTGCAGTGTTTAAATCATTTACCACATTGACAAGTTCAGTCTCAGTGAAGTATTTTAGGACAAAAGCCTGACTGAAAATGATAGTGTAAGTTTTGTGAAGAAAGAAAGCATGTGAGATGAGGGTAGGCCAGTTAAGGTTAGGAAAAGTTGAGGAGACAGGAATTGACAGATTTGCGAGGGTATAAGATCAAGAGTAGAGGTACTAAAATAGGGAAATAAGAAGGGAGAAAACATTTCATCTTCAATTGTGGGATTAAATAAAGAGAAGGTGCTATGGTGTTACAGGAAGGAATTGAAAGGAATTGAGCATCTCACTGTGGTAGAAGATTATATTTATTTTCTTAAATTAGGAAGCAAGATTTTGGGTGCAGGTGAAAGTAAGTGGGTATGGTGTGGGAGGGATGAAAAAGGATTTCAATGTCTTAAATTCTATTTTTTACAATTCTATAGTGATAAAGAACATTATATGTGAGGAAGCAATGCGAAGTATGGGATTTACACAAATGATATTCTGCTTTTTGTGAGAGTTTCTGCAGATCTCACATTTCTTTAGTGTGCCAGGGCTGATCTCAAGGTAGATGTTTAGTATAAAGTTCAATTGTTGCCATTTAATCAAGGGCTGTTGGTAGCATTTTGATAAAATGTGTTAATACTATTTCAGGACAGTAGATGTAAAAATTAGGGAGAGTTGGAGAGTTGTTAATAATTATTAAATCTGATATTTTTGCAAGTATGAGGCAGCATGAAATAATTTTTCAGCAGTTAGTTTAAAGTAATAGAAGAGAGATTGCACATGATAAAGTGATGATCAGAGGGAAGAAATTGACTGTCACAGAGATTAAAAACTGAGCATAGTTTAGAAAATACTAAATCAAGGAAGTGGTCACCCTAATGAGTAGTGGGGTAAATTTATTGGGAGAGGCCAAGAGAGACTGTTAGAGTAGTTTGTAGGCACAGGAGGAATATGGATTGTCAATGGAAATTGTTAAATTACCCATGACTACATTGGAGAAGTCACAGGAGAGGAAAGGAATGGACCAGGCAGATAAATGCTCAAGGAAATATTTATTTGTTCCATGGACACAATAGATCATTGCAATATGCAGAGAAAAATGGTTGCAAATCCTGATTGCATGTACCTCAATATAAGTGAATGTGATTGATGGGACATTAGGCAGGATTCCGAAAGTGCTATGTGGAGAGAGGAGCAATCCAATCCCTCCACCTTGTCTACCTCCAGATCTCAGGGTGTGGGCAGAGTGGAGACCACTGTGAGAAAAGGCTGCAGGAAAGACAGTGTCTTTTTGTGTGAGCCATGTTTCTGCTATTATTAGAAGATTGAGGTTGTAATAGATGAAGAGGTCATGGATGCAGGTTAGTTTATTGCAAGAGAGCATGTATTCCAATTAACACATTTAAAGGATTTAGAGACTGATGTTACACAGTTGATATGTTTGAGGTTTGCTGGATTTCTTTAACCACTTAACTGACAATTTGTTTCCAAAAACTGCTCCAAAATTGTCGGTCTATTTTAAGATTGAATTAGGTCAAGAACATCTGTTTAAAACTATTCCAATGCAATTTCTCATTCAATGGTTTCTGGTATATATATATATATATATATATATATATATATATATATATACAGTACCAGTCAAAAGTTTGGGACACACCTTCTCATTCAATGGTTTTTGTTTTTTTAAATTACTTTCAACATAGTAGATTAATACTGAAGACATCAAAACTATAAAATAACACATATGGAATTATGTTGTAAACAAAAAAGTGTTAAATAAATCAAAATAAGTTGTATATTTTAGATTCCTCAAAGTAGCCCACTTTTGCTTGGATGACAGTTTTGCACACTCTTGGCATTCTGTCATTCAGCTTAATGAGGTAGTCTCCTGGAATGGTTTTCCAACAGTCTTGAAGGATTTCCCAGAGGTGCTGAGCATTTTTTGGCTGCTTTTCCTTCACTCTGCAGTCCAACTCATCCCAAACTTGCTGAATTGGATTTAGGTCAGGTGATTGTGGAGGCAAGGTCATGAAGAAATGTGTACATATGTACAATGTACTAATATATTTTGATTTTTATAAGAGATGCTCACCTATTCCTTTATAAATCATACCTGTTATTACTCCTGTTCCTGGAAATCCTCCTATTTTATAAAATAATAAAAATTTTAATTAGTTTATTTTAGTATTTATTAATCTTTAAAGACAGCAGTATAATATATTTCCAAGACAAACTTATTCAGCCACTAAACAATATTTGCCTTAAACCAATTAGCCCTTTGCTAAGGCCACTTTGTTGTTTGCATGCATCACATTTAAACATCAATATTACTGATTTTTTTAATGCAGTACCAACAGAAAATATTCCTTACTTGTTCAGAACAACTTATGTATTTTCAATAAATGATACTAGTATGTTTTCCTATTCTACCATGTCAAATAAAATGTATCCAAAATGGCCAAAATAGTGATTTTTTTTCCATCTTATAAGATATACTTATAGAAATACTTTGTGGTTCCAGTTTTGTAAATAATTCACCTTTCCAAAACAGCAAAAACAAAAGGTTTCTAGGTCTAGGGTTTGACAAAGAAATCTGCACTTGAAAAAAAGCATACTTTGTGTAGGAAGAATATATTAGTTCAACAAGACTTAATATATGTCTTTAATATTTAATATATAATATTTAATATATAATATTTTTCCTCATCCATGAAATACATTATTTTTCTATGGTTAATGTCTGGTGATCAGTGTGAATACCAGAAATTGACTTTTATGTGGGCACAACATTTAAAGAGGGCACTACCCTTATTCAAATGAAAGTATTTCCACATTTCTACATTACAGATTGGATGAGATATAGGGGGCCCTAAAGTCATTTCTCTCACCACTTTCATTCTTTTTTTTAAACAATGCTCTTGGTATGCCTGAATGCTTGGCAGCACTTACAAATTGTAATGCTTTTGAATGAAGGGCATACAGAAATTATCAATTGGACCATTTGGTGAACCAAGTAATTCTCTTTTGGGGGTTGCTATACTGTACCAACCACTCTGAAAGATGAGTTAAGCTTGACCTCTGTACTGTGAATGCATACATTATGTGAGGATGAGTCCCACTGGTCATCCACAGCAAAGGGGTTAATTTACTTAATTTAAATTTTTATTTTAATATAATGTTGTGGAACAGTTTTAGAAATGCAATGTGCATTTATAATATTGATTAAAACTTATCTTTTATTGAATTCACTATTTGATCACATGTTAAATTTAAATCAGTCACCAAACATTTATCTTTAATAGATTTAATAGATTTAAATTATATATTTCCTTAAGAGTAAACTTTTTCATTTACTATGTAACCCAAGGGTCTTCAACCCATGGCCCATGGAGCTGTTCCCCGTGGCCCACTAATGGTGTGCACAGAAACATCCTAATGTCACCCTCTCTCCAGTGGCACAGTCCAGGTCCATTTCAGTTAGTGTAGATAGGACCACAGTGAGTGCGGTCTACAAACACACTGCTGCCGGCACTGGATAGTACACTCTTACTACCTGGCAGTGGTGTGTTTGTTTTAGCAGCCAATGAGAGTCAGACAGACTCTCATTGGCTGCTGCACACATGGCCAGAGCTCACTCATGAACTCTGCCTTCCAGCTCCCAAAGTGGGTGAAGGGAAGATACATCATGATGTCTTTCCCATAGTGCCGATCAAGCCTGGAGGACAGAGGAGCAAACAATTGTGGGTACAGGAGAGGGGAGAGGGAATTCAGGTAAGTATTGTTTTTTTTGTTATTGTCTGTGTATATGTAAGGGGCACTACATAATGGGAAATACTACTGGGCACACTACATAATGGGGATCACTACTGGGGCACTGCATAATGGGGAGCACTACTGTGGCCGATGCATAGGGGGGAACACTACTGGGGGCACTGTATAAGGGGCAATACTGGGGGCAATGCAGAGAGGGGCAATTATAGGACATAATTGTTTGAAACTGGGGGCAACTATCTGACATAATAAATGGAGGGGGAGAGGCAATTATGGGGCATAATTATAATTGTGGGAGGAGGGGGGATGTTCTGGGACCTAATTAAAATTGTAGGAGGGGGCAGTTATGGAACTTAATTGTGTGAAGAGGGGAAGAGTCTAAATACCACAGTATAGCTAGTGGCTCTCAGACATTGTTTAATTTTTTAATGTGACCCACACTGACTTAAAGGTTGGAGACCCCTGATGTAAACTATTAAAGAAAAATAAGTACAGTACTTGTAATAAATATAATGTATATAAACCTTAAATATGTTTAACAAATATAACATTAGAATCATATATCTTAATTCAGTTTACCACCTTAGAAATCATACTTTTAAGTGATAATGAAAATGTACTAATATATTTAGATTTTTATAAGAAATGCTCACCTACTTCTTTATAAATCATACCTGTTATTACTCCTGTTCCTGGAAATCCTCCTATTTTACACAATAATAAAAATTTTAATTAGTTTATTTTAGTATTTGTTACTATTTAAAGACAGCAGTATTATATATTTCAAAGAGAAACTCATTCAGCCACGAAACAATTTTTGCCTTAAACCAATTAGCCCTCTGCTAAGGCCACATTTTTGTTTGCATGCGTCACATTCCAACATCATTATTACCTATTTTATTTATGCAGTACCAACAGAAAATATTCCTTACTTGTTCAGAACAATTTGTATTTTCAATCTATAATATTAGTATGTTTGCCTATTCTACCATGTCAAATAAAATGTATCCAAAATGGCCAAAAAAGTGATTTTTTTTTTCCATCTTATAAGATATACTTATAGAAATACTTTGTGGTTTTTGTTTTGCTAATAATTTACCTTTCATGTGAACCAATATGTGGGAGATAGGGCACACTGTGTCCTTCACAACTTATGGAAACATTTTTTATTATTCAGTGCTCTGGTTTTGTCTGGTGATCAAAGTCAAACCTTATACTAAATCTGCTAAGCTGCTGCATTATTATAAAGAGGGAACTTACTTCGTTGACATGTGTATACCCCCACCTTTAGAAGTAAAATAATGGGCATGATAGGACACAAAGTACCTTCCCACAAATATATTAAAATTACCTATTTTTCATGCTGCACAGTAATATTGTCTTATGGTCATATATGAAGATTAAGGTATAGCTACTAATAGGCCATATTATTTGAAAGTAGGGACTCCCTGCTTTCAAATATGGGAGCAAACATAGTTAAAGCTGTAATTATGGGGTGAAAGAACACATAGGCCTTTCCCCAAATTCATGGAAAAATATATTTTCTGTAGAGTGGGGTAATATTGCCTGGTGATCACAAATTATCACCAGGCAATATGTCTTAAGTGGTAAAGCAAAATGTACAAGAAAAGAAAAAATCTCTTATAATGGATGGCTCTGAATTTTTGTAGCCAGGTTGGGAGAGAGCTTTCCTCATCCATGAACTAAATTATTTTTCTATAGTCCATGAGCATTAATGTCTGGTAATCAGTGTGATTACCAGAAATTAACTAAGATGTAAGCACTGCATTTAAAGTGGGGACTACCCCTGTTAAAATGAAGGCAACCTTACCTGTCTACATTGTATATTGGAAGAGATCTTGCTGGACCTAAAGTCACTACTCCTACCATTTTCATTCTTTCTTTAAACAATGCTATCGGCATACCTGCAGCACTTTCACAATTAATGCTGGTGAAAGTAGGGCAGAGAAAAATGGTCGATTGGAAATGTCGGTGGACAGGGTAATTTCTGTTTTGGGGGTGCTATACTCAATACTGTGGAGGACAAGTTGAGTTTGTTATCCGCACTGTGAATGCATATGTGAGGATGAGTCCCAATGGTCCTCCACAGTGAAGGGGATAATTTGCTACATTTTAATATATCTTTTAGCAGAAAGTTGTAGAACAGGTATTATTTTTGCAATGTGCAATTTTATAACATTTATTAAAACAAACCTTTTCTTGAATCCATTATTTGATCACATGCTTTGTTTATATCAGTCACAAAACATTTAACTTTAATAAATGTATTTTTTTTAAATTGTATATTTACTTAACAGAAATCTTTTTCCTTTCCTCTATGAACTATTGAAACAAAAATTATGTACAGTATTTTATTATTAACAGTTATTTTATTAGTGCACACATATTCTGCAGCGCACAGGGAGAAAATACAAACTCCACACAGGGCCATAGAGGGAATCAAACCCATTATCTCTGTGTTGTGTGGTAGTAATGCTAACCATTACACCATCTGTGCTATACTACTTGTAGTCATTATACATTAACCTTGAATATTTTTTAAAAATATATTAGAATCATATATTTTAATTCAATTTACCAATGTAGAAATCATACTTTTAAGTGATAATGAAAAATGTCAAAAAAAATTGGATTTTTAAAAGTAATGCTCACCTACTTCTTTATAAATCATACCTGTTATTGCTCCTATTCCTGGAAATTCTCCTAATTTACACAAAAATAAAAATTTCATTTAATTTAATTTATTATGTTTTACTCTTTAAAGACAACAGTAAAATATAGTTCAAAGATAAATTTAGATTTGTATAAGAGCTGTACACCAACCCCTTTATAAATCATACCTGTTATTACTCCTGTTCCTGTATTTTAGTATGTGCATGCATAACATTTCAACATCAATATTACTGATTTTTTTAAACAGTACAAACATAAATTATTGTTTACTATTTTAGAATAATTTGTATTTTCTAGAAATACCATTAGCCTTTGCCGATTCTAAAACGTCACATAAAATATAACTGAAATGGCCCAAAAAGTATTAATTTCCATATTATAAATAAAACATAGAAATATTTTTTGATCTTGTTTTACCAAGTATTCATCTTTTTAAAATAGCAAAAAGCAGGTTTCTATGTGAAGGGTTTGACAAAGAATTCTTCACTTGAAAAAAAATGCATTTATTATTTTTTAAAATTTTTGCTATCTTAATTGAAATGTTTACTATGTGTAGGCAAAATATAAAATTCCAACAAGACTTACTATTTTTAAACTGGATATCCTATACTAAATGAGGGCCAAGTGTTGTTATTTTTCACAAAATGGGGAGATATGGGCTTTAGAAAGTAGCTCTGAACAATATACAATTTTGCATACTGTTAAACATGATCTGGTTATCACCAGACATAAAGGAGGCACACACTTTGAAAGTTGAGACTTGGGTCAATAGGGATAAGTATGAATGACTGCCGGACATATGTCCAGCAGTTCATATCCTGATGCCAAAAGAGCAACAGCAATGAAGATCCCAATAGGTAACTAAACTAACTATATCTAACCCTCTCCCACATAACCTTAACCCTCCCTTAGGGGTGCCTAACCCAAACCTTCCCTCTAGTGCCTAACGGTAAACCCTGTAAGTGCCTAAATTGAACCCCACAATCATCACAGCCAAAACCTAATCATCCTTCTCCTAGCGTAACTCTAAACCACATGTGGGGATGCCTAACCCTCAGAATCCCCTTGGAGCACCAAAACACACCCTCACCCCCGCGGTTGTCCATGCCAGCTGCCTTTGGTTACCCTTGATTGGTATGCCGGGTATCGGGGTCCCGGCATAGGGATAATAATAGGCATCAGGATTTCAATGCTTATCATTAGTTTTCTGTCGGGATTGCACAGTTGGAAAGCTGGCAGTCAGCATTTCGACCTTCGGCTTCCTAACTGCATACCGGTCAATAAGTGGGTGATAAGTCACATTGTTGAAAACCAGGAAATATACTTTAGTAGGCATTATTATTTGAAAGTGGGTCTACCAGCTTTCAAATATGAGTGTGTACATATTTACAGTAGTCATTATGGGAGTAATAGAACACATAGGCCATTCCTCAATATATGGAAAAGTTAAATTTTCTGTAACGTGGGGTAATATTACCTGTGATCATCAAATTAAGATTTTTATAAGAGCTGCTCAACAACCCCTTTATAAATCATACCTGTTATTACTCCTGTACCTGGAAATCCTCCTATGTGAAACAATAATAAAAACTAAAATTAGTTATTTTAGTATATCTTATTCCTTAAAGAAAACTGTAAACTATGCTTTAAAGAAAATTTCATTCAGCCACTAAATATATTTTGCCTTAACCCTATAGCAGGTGAGGATTTTTTTAGCCTTGTGCAAATGTCTTTTTGAGTATGCATGCATCATATTTCAACATCAATATTACTGATTTTTTTATGCAGTACAAACACAAATTATTGTTTGCCTATTTAGAGCTATTTGTATTTTCTAGAAATACCATTAGCCTATTTGCCTATTTTAACATGTCAAATAAAATGTATCCAAAATAGCCCAAAATATATTATTTTCCATCTTCTAAATAAAACATAGAAATATTGTTTTGTTCTTCTTTTACCAATTATTCATCTTTTTAAAATAGCAAGAAGCAGGTTTCTATGTATGTCTGAAAACTTTTTTGTGAGAGGAGATGGAACAAGTGTGTACTTCTTTACACAAGATGAGCTTGGAAATTTGTTTACTTCTTCACTTGAAAAAAAATGCATTTTTTATTTTTTCAAATTTTTGCTATCTTAATTGAAATTCTTACTAAGTGTAGGCAAAATATTGTATTCCAACAAGATTCACTATTTTTAAACTGGATAGCCTATACTAAATGAGGACCAAGTTTTGTTATTCTACACAAAATGGGGAGATATGGGCTTTAGAAGCTATCTAGCTGTGAACAATATACAATTTTGCATACTGTTAAATATAATCTGGTTATCACAAGACATAAAGGAGGCACACACTTTGAAAGTTTAGACTTGGGTCAATAGGGATCGGTTTGAGTGACTTCCAGACCTATGTCTGGCAGTTCAAATCCTGATGCTAGAAGAGCGGCAACAGTGAAGATCACAATAAGTAAGTAAACTAGCTATACCTAAACCTCTCCACCATAACCTTAACCCTCCATTAGGGGTGCCTAACCCTAACCTCCCCCCTAGTGCCTAACCCTAAACCCAGCAAGCGCCTAAACTGAACCCCACAATCCCCTAGCCTAACCATAACCCTCCTGTGGGGGTGCCTAACTCTCAGAATATTCTTGGAGCACCTAAACACACCCTCACCCATGCGGCTGTCCCTGCCTGCTGCCTGGCTTACCTTCAGCATAGGGATAATAATAGGCGTTGGTATTTCAATGCTTATCATTAGTTCTCTGTCAGGATTGCACAGTTGGAAAGCCAGCAATCGGCATTACGAACATTGGCTTCCTGACTGCATGCCGGTCAATAAGTGGGTGATAAGGCACATTGGTGAAAACCAGGAAATATACTTTAGTAGGCAATATTACTTGAAAGTGGGTCTACCAGCTTTCAAATATGAGAGTGAACATATTTACAGATATCATTATGGGAGTGATAGTAAACAAATGCCTTTCCTCAATATATGGAAAAGTTACATTTTCTGTAATATGGAGTAATATTACCTGGTGACCATCAAATTAAGATTTTTATAAGAGCTGCTCACCTACCCCTTTATAAATCATACCTGTTATTACTCCTGTTCCTGGAAATCCTCCTATGTGAAACAATAATAAAATCTTAAATTAGTTAATTTTAGTATATATTATTCATTAAAGAAAACAGTAAAATATACTTCAAAGAAAATTTCATTCAGCCACTAAACATGTTTTGTCTTAACCCTATAGCAGGTGAGGATTTTTTTTAGCCTTGTTCAAATGTCTTTTTGTGTGTGCATGCATCTTATTTCAACATCAATATTACTGATTTTTTTATGCAGTACAAACACAAACTATTGTTTGCCTATTTAGAACAATTTGTGTTTTCTAGAAATACCATTAGTCTTTTTGCCTATTCTAACACGTCAAATAAAATGTATCTCAAATGGCAAAAAAGTATTTTTTTTCCATCTTCTAAATAACACATAGAAATATTTTTTATTTCTTGTTTTGGCAATAAATCACCTTTCCAAACTAGAAAAAAGTAGGTTTCTATGTGTAGAGTTTGATAAATAAATCTTCAATTGAAAAAAGCATAAATTTTTTAACAAATTTTTGCTATCTTAATTGAAATGCTTACTATGTGTAGGAAAAATATAGTATTCCAACAAGGCTAACTGTTTTTTAAACTAGATAACCTACTGTAGCATACTAAATGAGGGCCAAGTGTTTTTATTTGACACAAATTGCTCTCCAGCTGTGACAAATATAATATTGTATGTACTTTTATTATCATAATCTGGTTATCACTATACATTAAGTGGGTACACACTTTGAATGTGTACACTTTGGTCAATATGTGGGTGATAAATCACATGAGTAATAACCAGGAAAAGATACTTGTAGGCAACATTATTTGAAAGTGGATCTCCCAGCTTTCAAACTTGAGTGTGCAAATGGCTAAAGATGTCATTATGGGAGTGATAGAACACATAGGCCCTTCCTCAATATATGTAAAAATTTCCTTTTCAGTAATGTGGTGTAATATTGCCTGGTGATCATTTGCAATAAGTACAAAGTGTTCCCTCAAAATTTGCAAGAGGTTACACCGTCTATATGTAATTAATGCTTCCAAATTATTTGTTACTAGGTTGAGGGAGATCTTTCCTCATCAATAAATGAAGATATTTTTTTATAACACATGGTGGTTAATGCCTGGTTTTCAGTGTGATTACCATAAAAATACTTTGATGTAGGCACAAAATTTAAAGTGGGGACAACCCTCGTTTACATACAGGTAACCCAACATATTTAGATTATAGATTGGAAGAGATAATGAGAGATGTAAAGTCACCCAATTCACTGTTTTTCATCTTTTATTTAAACAATGCAGTTGGCTCACATGCATGCATGGATGCAATACCAATTTTAATGCTTGTGAAAGGTGGGTAGGAAGGCAGAAAAAAATATTGTTTGCACAATGTGGTGGACAGTGGTCAATTTTGTTTTAGGTGTGCTATATCCACCACTGTGGAAGATGAGTTGAGGTCATTCTCCTGATTAGGAATACACATGTCAGTATGAGTCTCATTGGTCCTCCACAGTGAGTGGGTTATTTTACAACATTTAATTTTCTCTTTTAGCAGAAATTTGTAAAATGGTTTAGTATTGCAATGTGCAATTTTATAATATTGATTAAAACATAACTTTTATAGAATCCACTATTTGATCAAATGCTTTATTTATATGATTTACCAAACAGTAATCATTAATACATTTAATTATTATAAATTGTATATTTACTTAAAAGACAATTTTTTTCCTGTCCTATATTTACTATTGAGGAAAAATTATGTACAGTACTTTTTAATTAACAGATATTTATATAGCGCAGACATATTCTGCAGAACCTTACAGATATTATTTGTCCATTCACAATTCTCCTTGCCCTGGTGGGGCTTACAATCTATATTACCTACCACATGTTACATGCACGTCGTGTTTAATTTTTTTTGTTGAGAGTATGTTTTTAAATGTGGGAAGAAACCAGAATACCCAGAAGACACCCATGCAAGCACAGGGAGAATATACAAACTCCACACAGAGCCATAGTGGGAATTGAACCCAATATCTCCGTGTTGTGAGTCAGTAATACTAACCATTACACCATCTGTGCTATCTTACTTGTAATCAATATAAATTAACCTTCAAAATCTTTAAAAAATATATTAGAATCACATATTTTCATTCAATATACCAATGTAGAAATCATACTTTTAAGTGATCCTTAAAAATTACAAATCTTTTTTTATTTTTAAAAGTGATGCTCACCTACTCCTTCATTAATCATACCTATTATTTGTCCATGCACATTGCTCCTTGCCCTGGTGGGGCTTACAATCTATTTTACCTACCACATGTTACATTCACATTGTGGTTACTTTTTTGTTGAGGGTATGTTTCTAATTGTGGGAAGAAACCAGAATACCCAGAAGACACCCACGCAAGTACAGGGAGAATATAAAAACTCCAACACAGGGCCATAGTGGGAATCGAACCCATTATCTCCGTGTTGTGAGTCAGTAATGCTAACCATTACACTATCTGTGCTATATTACTTGTAATCAATATAAATTAACCATCAAAATCTTAAAAAAAATATATTACAATTTTTTTTTTATTTTTTAAAACATACCAGTTATTACTCCTGTTCCTGGAAATCCTCCTATTTGAAACAATAATAAAAACTTCAATTAGTTAATTTTAGTATATATTATTCATTAAAGAAAACATTAAGATATACTTCAAAGAAATTTAATTCAGCCACTAAATTTATTTTGCCTTAACACTATAGCAGGTGAGGATTTTCTTATCCCTGTGGAAATGTCTTTTTGTGTGTGCATGCATAACATTTCATTATCAATATTACTGATTTTTTTTATGCAGTACAAATACAAATTATTGTTTGCTTTTTTAGAATGATTTGTATTTTCTAGAAATACCGTTAGCCTTTGCCAATTCTAAAATGTCAAATTAAATGTATCCAAAATGGCCCAAAAAGTATTATTTTCCATCTTCTAAATAAAACATGAAAATTTTTTTTGTTCTTGTTTTACCAATTATTCATCTTTTTAAAATAGCAAAGAGCAGGTTTCTATGTTTGTCTGAAAACTTTTATGTGAGAGGAGATGGAACAAAGGTGTACTTCTATACAAAAGATGAGCTAGGAGATTTGTTTACTTCTTTACTTGAAAAAAAAAAGCATTTTTTATTTTTTCAAATGTTTGCTATCTTAAATGAAATGCTTACTATGTTTCGGCAAAATATAGTATTCGAAAATAATTACTATTTTTAAACTGGATATCCTATACAACATGATGGCCAAGTGTTGTTATTTTACACAAAATGGGGATATACTGTATGGGCTTTAGATGCTATCTAGCTGTGAACAATATACAATTTTGCATACTGTTAATCATAATCTGGTTATCACCAAATATAAAGGAGGCACACACTTTGAAAGTTGAGACTTTCAATAGGGATCAGTTTGAATGACTGCCAGACCTATGTCCAGCATTTCAAATCCCAATGCCAGAATAGCAACAGCAGTGAAGATCCCAATAGGTAAGTGAACTAACTATACCTAACCCTATCCCCCATAACCTTAACCTTCCCTTAGGGGTGCCTAATTCTAACCTCTCCCTAGTGTCTAACCCTAAACCCCAAAAGGGCCTAAACTGAACCCCACAATCTCCGCAGCTTAAACCTAACCCTCCTTTCCCTATCCTAACCCTAACCCTCCTGTGGGGGTGACTAACCCTCAGAATCCTTTTGGAGCAACAAAACTAACCCTCACCCCCATGGCTGTCCATGCCTGCTGACTGGATTTCCTTTGTTTGGTATGCTAGGTGTGGGGCATAGGGATAATAATAGGCATCGGGATTTCAATGCTTATCATTAGTTCTCTGTCGGGATTGCACAGTTGGAATGCCGGCGGTTGGCATTTTGACCATCGGCTTTCTAACTGCATAACGGTAAATAAGTGGGTGATGAGGCACATTGTTGAAAACCAGGAAAAATACTTTATTAGGTAACATTTTTTGAAAGTGAGTCTACCAGCTTTCAAGTATGAGAGTGCACATATTTACAGATATCATTATGGGAGTGATTGAAAACATTGGCCCTTCCTAAATATATGGAAAATTTACATTTTCTGTAATGTGGGGTAATATTACCGGTTGATCATCAAATTAAGATTTTTATAAGAGCTGCTCACTTACCCCTTTATAAATCATACCTGTTATTACTCCTGTTCCTGGAAATCCTCCTATGTGAAACAATAAATAAAACTTAAATTAGTTAATTTTAGTATATATTATTCATTAAAGAAAACAGTAAAATATACTTCAAAGAAAATTTCATTCAGCCACTAAACATGTTTTGCCTTAACCCTATAGCAGGTGAGGATTTTTTTTAGCCTTGTGCAAATGTCTTTTTGTGTGTGCATGTATCATATTTCAACATCAATATTACTGATTTTTTTATGCAGCACAAACACAAATTATTGTTTGCCTATTTTGAACAATTTGTCTTTTCTGGAAATACCATTAGTCTTTTTTGCCTATTCTAACACGTCAAATAAAATGTATCAGAAATAGCAAAAAATATTTTTTTTTCTATCTCCTAAATAACACATAGAAATATTTTTTATTTCTTGTTTTGGCAAAAAAAACATCTTTCCAAAATAGAAAAATGAAGGCTTCTCGGTATAGGGTTTGACAAAGAAATCTTCACTTGAAAAAAGCATGCATTTATTTTTCAAATTTTTGCTACCTTAATTGAAATGCTTACTATGTGTAGGAAAAATATAGTATTCCAACAAGGTTTACTATTTTTTAAACTAGATAACCTACTGTAGCATACTAAATGAGGGCCAAGTGTTTTTATTTGACACAAATTGCTCTCCAGCTGTGAGAAATATAATATTTTATGTACTATTATTATCATAATCTGGTTAACACCAGACATTAAGTGGGCACACTCTTTGAATGTGTGGACTTGGATCAATATGTGGGTGATAAGGCACTTGAGTGATAACCAGGAATAGATATTAGTAGGCAACATTATTTGAAAGTGGGTCTCCCAGCTTTCAAATTTGTGTGTGCACTTGGTTAAAGTTGTCTTTATTGGAATGATAGAACACATAGGCCCTTCCTCAATATATGGAAAAATTTCCTTTTCAGTAATGTGGTGTAATATTGCCTGGTGATCGTTCGCAATAAGTACAAAATGTTCCGTCAAAATTTGCAAAAGGGTACACCCTCTTTATGTAATTAATGCCTCCTAATTATTTGTAACCAGGTTGAGGGAGATATTTCCTCATCAATAAATGAAGTTATTTTTCTATAACTCATGGTGGTTAATGCCTGGTGTTCAGTGTGATTACCATAAAAAAAATTTGATGTAGACACAGAATTTAAAGTGGGGACAACCCTCATTTACATGAAGGTAACCCAACATATTTACATTGTAGATTGGAAGAGATATAAGGAGCTCCAATGTCAGCCATCTCACTGTTTTTCATCTTTTATTTAAATAATGCAGTTGGTTCTTTTTAATACCAATTTTAATGTTGGTAAAAGGAGAGCAGCAGGGCAGAAAAAAATATTGTTTGGACAAGGTGGAGTACAGGGTTCAGTTTTGTTTTGAGTGTGCTATGTTCACCACTGTGGAAGATGAGTTGAAGTCATTCTCCTGATTGGGAATACACATGTCAGTATGAGTCTCACTGGTCCTCCTCAGTTAGGGGGTTATTTAACAACATTTAATTTTCTCTTTTAGCAGAAATTTGTGAAAAGGTTTAATATTGCAATTTGTAATTTTATAATATTGATAAAAAAATAATTTTTATTGAATCCACTATTTGATCATATGCTTTATTTATATGATTCACCAAACATTAATCCTTAATGCATTTAATTATTAAAAATTGTATATTTACTTTCCAGCAAATGTTTTCCTGTCCTAAATAAACTTTTGAAGAAAAATTATGTATTGTACTTTGTTATTAACAGTTCTTTATATAGCGCAGACATATTCTGCATCACTTTACAGATATTATTTGTCCATTCACATTGCTCCTTGCCCTGGTGGGGCTTACAATCTATATTACCTACCACATGTTACATGCACGTTGTGGTTAATTTTTTTGTTGACAGTATGTTTTTAATAATGGGAAGATACCAGAATACCCAGAAGACACCCACGCAAGCACAGGGACAATATACAAACTCCATACAGGGCCATAGTGGGAATCAAAGCCATTATCTCTGTGTTGTGAGTTAGTAATGCTAACCATTACACCAACTGTGCTATATTACTTGTAATCAATATAATTAACCTTCAAAATCTTTAGAAAATTTTTTAGAATCATATATTTTCATTCAATTTACCAGTGTAGAAATCATACTTTTAAGTGATACTGAAAAATTACAAATCTTTTTTTATTTTTAAAAGTGATGCTCACCTACTCCTTTATAAATCATACCAATTATTGCTCCTGTTCCTGGCATTTCTCCTAATTTACACAATCATGAAAACTTCAATTAGCTTATTTTATTGTTTTCCTCTTTAAAGACAACAATAAAATAAACTTCAAATCTAAATTAAGAATTAAGTGCTGCTCACCTACCCCTTTACAAAACATACCTGTTATTACTCCTGTTCCTGGAAATCCTCCTATTTGAAACAATAATAAAAACTTCAATTAGTTAATTTTAGTAAATATTACTCATTAAAGAAAACATTAAGATATACTTCAAAGAAATTTAATTCAGCCACTAAATTTATTTTTCCTTAACACTATAGCAGGTGAGGATGTTCTTAGCCCTGTGCAAATGTCTTTTTGTGTGTGCATGCATAACATTTCATTATCAATATTACTGATTTTTTTTTTATGCAGTACAAATACAAATTATTGTTTGCTTTTTTAGAATGATTTGTATTTTCTAGAAATACCGTTAGCCTTTGCCAATTCTAAAATGTCAAATTAAATGTATCCAAAATGGCCCAAAAAGTATTATTTTCCATCTTCTAAATAAAACATGAAAATTTTTTTTGTTCTTGTTTTACCAATTATTCATCTTTTTAAAATAGCAAAGAGCAGGTTTCTATGTTTGTCTGAAAACTTTTATGTGAGAGGAGATGGAACAAAGGTGTACTTCTATACAAAAGATGAGCTAGGAGATTTGTTTACTTCTTTACTTGAAAAAAAAAAGCATTTTTTATTTTTTCAAATGTTTGCTATCTTAAATGAAATGCTTACTATGTTTCGGCAAAATATAGTATTCGAAAAGAATTACTATTTTTAAACTGGATATCCTATACAACATGATGGCCAAGTGTTGTTATTTTACACAAAATGGGGATATACTGTATGGGCTTTAGATGCTATCTAGCTGTGAACAATATACAATTTTGCATACTGTTAATCATAATCTGGTTATCACCAAATATAAAGGAGGCACACACTTTGAAAGTTGAGACTTTCAATAGGGATCAGTTTGAATGACTGCCAGACCTATGTCCAGCATTTCAAATCCCAATGCCAGAATAGCAACAGCAGTGAAGATCCCAATAGGTAAGTGAACTAACTATACCTAACCCTATCCCCCATAACCTTAACCTTCCCTTAGGGGTGCCTAATTCTAACCTCTCCCTAGTGTCTAACCCTAAACCCCAAAAGGGCCTAAACTGAACCCCACAATCTCCGCAGCTTAAACCTAACCCTCCTTTCCCTATCCTAACCCTAACCCTCCTGTGGGGGTGACTAACCCTCAGAATCCTTTTGGAGCACCAAAACTAACCCTCACCCCCATGGCTGTCCATGCCTGCTGACTGGATTTCCTTTGTTTGGTATGCCAGGTGTGGGGCATAGGGATAATAATAGGCATCGGGATTTCAATGCTTATCATTAGTTCTCTGTCGGGATTGCACAGTTGGAATGCCGGCGGTTGGCATTTTGACCATCGGCTTTCTAACTGCATAACGGTAAATAAGTGGGTGATGAGGCACATTGTTGAAAACCAGGAAAAATACTTTATTAGGTAACATTTTTTGAAAGTGAGTCTACCAGCTTTCAAGTATGAGAGTGCACATATTTACAGATATCATTATGGGAGTGATTGAAAACATTGGCCCTTCCTAAATATATGGAAAATTTAAATTTTCTGTAATGTGGGGTAATATTACCGGTTGATCATCAAATTAAGATTTTTATAAGAGCTGCTCACTTACCCCTTTATAAATCATACCTGTTATTACTCCTGTTCCTGGAAATCCTCCTATGTGAAACAATAAATAAAACTTAAATTAGTTAATTTTAGTATATATTATTCATTAAAGAAAACAGTAAAATATACTTCAAAGAAAATTTCATTCAGCCACTAAACATGTTTTGCCTTAACCCTATAGCAGGTGAGGATTTTTTTTAGCCTTGTGCAAATGTCTTTTTGTGTGTGCATGTATCATATTTCAACATCAATATTACTGATTTTTTTATGCAGCACAAACACAAATTATTGTTTGCCTATTTTGAACAATTTGTCTTTTCTGGAAATACCATTAGTCTTTTTTGCCTATTCTAACACGTCAAATAAAATGTATCAGAAATAGCAAAAAATATTTTTTTTTCTATCTCCTAAATAACACATAGAAATATTTTTTATTTCTTGTTTTGGCAAAAAAAACATCTTTCCAAAATAGAAAAAAGAAGGCTTCTCGGTATAGGGTTTGACAAAGAAATCTTCACTTGAAAAAAGCATGCATTTATTTTTCAAATTTTTGCTACCTTAATTGAAATGCTTACTATGTGTAGGAAAAATATAGTATTCCAACAAGGTTTACTATTTTTTAAACTAGATAACCTACTGTAGCATACTAAATGAGGGCCAAGTGTTTTTATTTGACACAAATTGCTCTCCAGCTGTGAGAAATATAATATTTTATGTACTATTATTATCATAATCTGGTTAACACCAGACATTAAGTGGGCACACTCTTTGAATGTGTGGACTTGGATCAATATGTGGGTGATAAGGCACTTGAGTGATAACCAGGAATAGATATTAGTAGGCAACATTATTTGAAAGTGGGTCTCCCAGCTTTCAAATTTGAGTGTGCACTTGGTTAAAGTTGTCTTTATTGGAATGATAGAACACATAGGCCCTTCCTCAATATATGGAAAAATTTCCTTTTCAGTAATGTGGTGTAATATTGCCTGGTGATCGTTTGCAATAAGTACAAAATGTTCCGTCAAAATTTGCAAAAGGGTACACCCTCTTTATGTAATTAATGCCTCCTAATTATTTGTAACCAGGTTGAGGGAGATATTTCCTCATCAATAAATGAAGTTATTTTTCTATAACTCATGGTGGTTAATGCCTGGTGTTCAGTGTGATTACCATAAAAAAAATTTGATGTAGACACAGAATTTAAAGTGGGGACAACCCTCATTTACATGAAGGTAACCCAACATATTTACATTGTAGATTGGAAGAGATATAAGGAGCTCCAATGTCAGCCATCTCACTGTTTTTCATCTTTTATTTAAATAATGCAGTTGGTTCTTTTTAATACCAATTTTAATGTTGGTAAAAGGAGAGCAGCAGGGCAGAAAAAAATATTGTTTGGACAAGGTGGAGTACAGGGTTCAGTTTTGTTTTGGGTGTGCTATGTTCACCACTGTGGAAGATGAGTTGAAGTCATTCTCCTGATTGGGAATACACATGTCAGTATGAGTCTCACTGGTCCTCCTCAGTGAGGGGGTTATTTAACAACATTTAATTTTCTCTTTTAGCAGAAATTTGTGAAAAGGTTTAATATTGCAATTTGTAATTTTATAATATTGATAAAAAAATAATTTTTATTGAATCCACTATTTGATCATATGCTTTATTTATATGATTCACCAAACATTAATCCTTAATGCATTTAATTATTAAAAATTGTATATTTACTTTCCAGCAAATGTTTTCCTGTCCTAAATAAACTTTTGAAGAAAAATTATGTATTGTACTTTGTTATTAACAGTTCTTTATATAGCGCAGACATATTCTGCATCACTTTACAGATATTATTTGTCCATTCACATTGCTCCTTGCCCTGGTGGGGCTTACAATCTATATTACCTACCACATGTTACATGCACGTTGTGGTTAATTTTTTTGTTGACAGTATGTTTTTAATAATGGGAAGATACCAGAATACCCAGAAGACACCCACGCAAGCACAGGGACAATATACAAACTCCATACAGGGCCATAGTGGGAATCAAAGCCATTATCTCTGTGTTGTGAGTTAGTAATGCTAACCATTACACCAACTGTGCTATATTACTTGTAATCAATATAATTAACCTTCAAAATCTTTAGAAAATTTTTTAGAATCATATATTTTCATTCAATTTACCAGTGTAGAAATCATACTTTTAAGTGATACTGAAAAATTACAAATCTTTTTTTATTTTTAAAAGTGATGCTCACCTACTCCTTTATAAATCATACCAATTATTGCTCCTGTTCCTGGCATTTCTCCTAATTTACACAATCATGAAAACTTCAATTAGCTTATTTTATTGTTTTCCTCTTTAAAGACAACAATAAAATAAACTTCAAATCTAAATTAAGAATTAAGTGCTGCTCACCTACCCCTTTACAAAACATACCTGTTATTACTCCTGTTCCTGGAAATCCTCCTATTTGAAACAATAATAAAAACTTCAATTAGTTAATTTTAGTAAATATTACTCATTAAAGAAAACATTAAGATATACTTCAAAGAAATTTAATTCAGCCACTAAATTTATTTTTCCTTAACACTATAGCAGGTGAGGATGTTCTTAGCCCTGTGCAAATGTCTTTTTGTGTGTGCATGCATAACATTTCATTATCAATATTACTGATTTTTTTTTTATGCAGTACAAATACAAATATTGTTTGCTTTTTTAGAATGATTTGTATTTTCTAGAAATACCGTTAGCCTTTGCCAATTCTAAAATGTCAAATTAAATGTATCCAAAATGGCCCAAAAAGTATTATTTTCCATCTTCTAAATAAAACATGAAAATTTTTTTTGTTCTTGTTTTACCAATTATTCATCTTTTTAAAATAGCAAAGAGCAGGTTTCTATGTTTGTCTGAAAACTTTTATGTGAGAGGAGATGGAACAAAGGTGTACTTCTATACAAAAGATGAGCTAGGAGATTTGTTTACTTCTTTACTTGAAAAAAAAAAGCATTTTTTATTTTTTCAAATGTTTGCTATCTTAAATGAAATGCTTACTATGTTTCGGCAAAATATAGTATTCGAAAAGAATTACTATTTTTAAACTGGATATCCTATACAACATGATGGCCAAGTGTTGTTATTTTACACAAAATGGGGATATACTGTATGGGCTTTAGATGCTATCTAGCTGTGAACAATATACAATTTTGCATACTGTTAATCATAATCTGGTTATCACCAAATATAAAGGAGGCACACACTTTGAAAGTTGAGACTTTCAATAGGGATCAGTTTGAATGACTGCCAGACCTATGTCCAGCATTTCAAATCCTAATGCCAGAATAGCAACAGCAGTGAAGATCCCAATAGGTAAGTGAACTAACTATACCTAACCCTATCCCCCATAACCTTAACCTTCCCTTAGGGGTGCCTAATTCTAACCTCTCCCTAGTGTCTAACCCTAAACCCCAAAAGGGCCTAAACTGAACCCCACAATCTCCGCAGCTTAAACCTAACCCTCCTTTCCCTATCCTAACCCTAACCCTCCTGTGGGGGTGACTAACCCTCAGAATCCTTTTGGAGCACCAAAACTAACCCTCACCCCCATGGCTGTCCATGCCTGCTGACTGGATTTCCTTTGTTTGGTATGCCAGGTGTGGGGCATAGGGATAATAATAGGCATCGGGATTTCAATGCTTATCATTAGTTCTCTGTCGGGATTGCACAGTTGGAATGCCGGCGGTTGGCATTTTGACCATCGGCTTTCTAACTGCATAACGGTAAATAAGTGGGTGATGAGGCACATTGTTGAAAACCAGGAAAAATACTTTATTAGGTAACATTTTTTGAAAGTGAGTCTACCAGCTTTCAAGTATGAGAGTGCACATATTTACAGATATCATTATGGGAGTGATTGAAAACATTGGCCCTTCCTAAATATATGGAAAATTTACATTTTCTGTAATGTGGGGTAATATTACCGGTTGATCATCAAATTAAGATTTTTATAAGAGCTGCTCACTTACCCCTTTATAAATCATACCTGTTATTACTCCTGTTCCTGGAAATCCTCCTATGTGAAACAATAAATAAAACTTAAATTAGTTAATTTTAGTATATATTATTCATTAAAGAAAACAGTAAAATATACTTCAAAGAAAATTTCATTCAGCCACTAAACATGTTTTGCCTTAACCCTATAGCAGGTGAGGATTTTTTTTAGCCTTGTGCAAATGTCTTTTTGTGTGTGCATGTATCATATTTCAACATCAATATTACTGATTTTTTTATGCAGCACAAACACAAATTATTGTTTGCCTATTTTGAACAATTTGTCTTTTCTGGAAATACCATTAGTCTTTTTTGCCTATTCTAACACGTCAAATAAAATGTATCAGAAATAGCAAAAAATATTTTTTTTTCTATCTCCTAAATAACACATAGAAATATTTTTTATTTCTTGTTTTGGCAAAAAAAACATCTTTCCAAAATAGAAAAAAGAAGGCTTCTCGGTATAGGGTTTGACAAAGAAATCTTCACTTGAAAAAAGCATGCATTTATTTTTCAAATTTTTGCTACCTTAATTGAAATGCTTACTATGTGTAGGAAAAATATAGTATTCCAACAAGGTTTACTATTTTTTAAACTAGATAACCTACTGTAGCATACTAAATGAGGGCCAAGTGTTTTTATTTGACACAAATTGCTCTCCAGCTGTGAGAAATATAATATTTTATGTACTATTATTATCATAATCTGGTTAACACCAGACATTAAGTGGGCACACTCTTTGAATGTGTGGACTTGGATCAATATGTGGGTGATAAGGCACTTGAGTGATAACCAGGAATAGATATTAGTAGGCAACATTATTTGAAAGTGGGTCTCCCAGCTTTCAAATTTGAGTGTGCACTTGGTTAAAGTTGTCTTTATTGGAATGATAGAACACATAGGCCCTTCCTCAATATATGGAAAAATTTCCTTTTCAGTAATGTGGTGTAATATTGCCTGGTGATCGTTTGCAATAAGTACAAAATGTTCCGTCAAAATTTGCAAAAGGGTACACCCTCTTTATGTAATTAATGCCTCCTAATTATTTGTAACCAGGTTGAGGGAGATATTTCCTCATCAATAAATGAAGTTATTTTTCTATAACTCATGGTGGTTAATGCCTGGTGTTCAGTGTGATTACCATAAAAAAAATTTGATGTAGACACAGAATTTAAAGTGGGGACAACCCTCATTTACATGAAGGTAACCCAACATATTTACATTGTAGATTGGAAGAGATATAAGGAGCTCCAATGTCAGCCATCTCACTGTTTTTCATCTTTTATTTAAATAATGCAGTTGGTTCTTTTTAATACCAATTTTAATGTTGGTAAAAGGAGAGCAGCAGGGCAGAAAAAAATTTTGTTTGGACAAGGTGGAGTACAGGGTTCAGTTTTGTTTTGGGTGTGCTATGTTCACCACTGTGGAAGATGAGTTGAAGTCATTCTCCTGATTGGGAATACACATGTCAGTATGAGTCTCACTGGTCCTCCTCAGTGAGGGGGTTATTTAACAACATTTAATTTTCTCTTTTAGCAGAAATTTGTGAAAAGGTTTAATATTGCAATTTGTAATTTTATAATATTGATAAAAAAATAATTTTTATTGAATCCACTATTTGATCATATGCTTTATTTATATGATTCACCAAACATTAATCCTTAATGCATTTAATTATTAAAAATTGTATATTTACTTTCCAGCAAATGTTTTCCTGTCCTAAATAAACTTTTGAAGAAAATTTATGTATTGTACTTTGTTATTAACAGTTCTTTATATAGCGCAGACATATTCTGCATCACTTTACAGATATTATTTGTCCATTCACATTGCTCCTTGCCCTGGTGGGGCTTACAATCTATATTACCTACCACATGTTACATGCACGTTGTGGTTAATTTTTTTGTTGACAGTATGTTTTTAATAATGGGAAGATACCAGAATACCCAGAAGACACCCACGCAAGCACAGGGACAATATACAAACTCCATACAGGGCCATAGTGGGAATCAAAGCCATTATCTCTGTGTTGTGAGTTAGTAATGCTAACCATTACACCAACTGTGCTATATTACTTGTAATCAATATAATTAACCTTCAAAATCTTTAGAAAATTTTTTAGAATCATATATTTTCATTCAATTTACCAGTGTAGAAATCATACTTTTAAGTGATACTGAAAAATTACAAATCTTTTTTTATTTTTAAAAGTGATGCTCACCTACTCCTTTATAAATCATACCAATTATTGCTCCTGTTCCTGGCATTTCTCCTAATTTACACAATCATGAAAACTTCAATTAGCTTATTTTATTGTTTTCCTCTTTAAAGACAACAATAAAATAAACTTCAAATCTAAATTAAGAATTAAGTGCTGCTCACCTACCCCTTTACAAAACATACCTGTTATTACTCCTGTTCCTGGAAATCCTCCTATTTGAAACAATAATAAAAACTTCAATTAGTTAATTTTAGTAAATATTACTCATTAAAGAAAACATTAAGATATACTTCAAAGAAATTTAATTCAGCCACTAAATTTATTTTTCCTTAACACTATAGCAGGTGAGGATGTTCTTAGCCCTGTGCAAATGTCTTTTTGTGTGTGCATGCATAACATTTCATTATCAATATTACTGATTTTTTTTTTATGCAGTACAAATACAAATTATTGTTTGCTTTTTTAGAATAATTTGAATTTTCTAGAAATACCGTTAGCCTTTGATAATTCTAAAATATTAAATAAAATGTATCCAAAATGGCCCAAAAAGTATTAGTTTCCATCTTCTAAATAAAAAAGAAATATATTTTTGTTCTTGTTTTACCAACTATTAATCTTTTTAAAATAGCAAAAAGCAGGTTTCTATGTTTGTCTGAAAACTTTTATGTGAGAGGAGATGGGACAAGGGTCTACTTCTATACAAAAGATGAGCTAGGAGATTTGTTTACTTCTTCTTTTGAAAAAAAAATGCATTTTTTAATTTTTCAAATTTTTGCTATCTTAATTGAAATGCTTACTATGTTTCAGCAAAATATAGTATTCCAACAAGAATTACTATTTTTATACTGGATAGCCTATACAGCATGATGGCCTAGTGTTGTTATATTACAAAAAATGGGGATATACTGTATGGGCTTTAGAAGCTATCTAGCTGTGAACAATATACAATATTGCAAACTGTTAATCATAATCTGGTTATCACCAAATATAAAGGAGGCACACACTTTGAAAGTTGAGACTTGGGTCAATAGGGATCAGTTTGAATGACTGCCAGACCTATGTCCGGCATTTCAAATCCCAATGCCAGAATAGCGACAGCAGTGAAGATCCCAATAGGTAAGTGAACTAACTATACCTAACCCTATCCCCCATAACCTTAACCTTCCCTTAGGGGTGCCTAATACTAACCTCCCCCTAGTGCCTATCCCTAAAACCCAAAAGTGCCTAAACTGAACCCCATAATCCCCGCAGCCTAAACCTAACCCTCCTTTCCCTATCCTAACCCTAACTCTTCTGTGGGGGTGACTAACCCTCAGAATCCTTTTGGAGCACCTAAAATAACCCTCAACCCCATGGCTGTCCATGCCTGCTGCCTGGATTTCCTTTGTTTGGTATGCCAGGTGTCGAGCATAGGGATAATAATAGGCATCGGGATTTCAATGCTTATCTTTAGTTCTCTGTCAGAATGGCACATTTCGAAAGCCAGCCATCGGCATTTCAACCATCACATTCCTGACTGCATACTGGTTAATAAGTGGGTGATAAGACACATTGGTGAAAACCAGGAAAAATACTTAAGTAGGCAACATTATTTGAAAGTGGGTCTACCAGCTTTCAAGTATGAGATTGCACATATTTACAGATATCATTATGGGAGTGATAAAAAACATAGGCCCTTCCTCAATATATTTAATAGTTATATTTTCTGTTATGTGGGGTAATATTACCGGGTGATCATCAAATTAAGACTTTTATAAGATCTGCTCACCTAGCCCTTTATAAATCATACCTGTTATTACTCCTGTTCCTGGAAATCCTCCTATGTGAAACAATAATAAAATCTTAAATTAGTTAATTTTAGTATATATTATTCATTAAAGAAAACAGTAAAATATACTTCAAAGAAAATTTCATTCAGCCACTAAACATGTTTTGCCTTAACCCTATAGCAGGTGAGGATTTTTTTAGCCTTGTTCAAATGTCTTTTTGTGTGTGCATGCATCATATTTCAACATCAATATTACTGATTTTTTTATGCAGTACAAACACAAATTATTGTTTGCCTATTTAGAACAATTTGTGTTTTCTAGAAATACCATTAGTCTTTTTGCCTATTCTAACACGTCAAATAAAATGTATCTCAAATGGCAAAAAAGTTTTTTTTTCCATCTTCTAAATAACACATAGAAATATTTTTTATTTCTTGTTTTGGCAATAAATCACCTTTCCAAACTAGAAAAAAGTAGGTTTCTATGTGTAGAGTTTGACAAAGAAATCTTCAATTAAAAAAAGCATAAATTTTTTAACAAATTTTTGCTATCTTAATTGAAATGCTTACTATGTGTAGGAAAAATATAGTATTCCAACAAGGCTAACTGTTTTTTAAACTAGATAACCTACTGTAGCATACTAAATGAGGGCCAAGTGTTTTTATTTGACACAAATTGCTCTCCAGCTGTGACAAATATAATATTGTATGTACTTTTATTATCATAATCTGGTTATCACTATACATTAAGTGGGTACACACTTTGAATGTGTATACTTTGGTCAATATGTGGGTGATAAATCACATGAGTAATAACCAGGAAAATATACTTGTAGGCAACATTATTTGAAAGTGGGTCTCCCAGCTTTCAAACTTGAGTGTGCAAATGGCTAAAGATGTCATTATGGGAGTGATAGAACACATAGGCCCTTCCTCAATATATGTAAAAATTTCCTTTTCAGTAATGTGGTGTAATATTGCCTGGTGATCATTTGCAATAAGTACAAAGTGTTCCCTCAAAATTTGCAAGAGGTTACACCCTCTATATGTAATTAATGCTTCCTAATTATTTGTTACTAGGTTGAGGAAGATCTTTCCTCATCAATAAATGAAGATATTTTTTTATAACACATGGTGGTTAATGCCTGGTTTTCAGTGTGATTACCATAAAAATACTTTGATGTAGGCACAGAATTTAAAGTGGGGACAACCCTCGTTTACATACAGGTCACCCAACATATTTAGATTATAGATTGGAAGAGATAAAGAGAGATGTAAAGTCACCCAATTCACTGTTTTTCATCTTTTATTTAAACAATGCAGTTGGCTCACATGCATGCATGGATGCAATACCAATTTTAATGCTTGTGAAAGGTGGGAAGGAAGGCAGAAAAAATTATTGTTTGCACAAAGTGGTGGACAGTGTTCAATTTTGTTTTAGGTGTGCTATATCCACCACTGTGGAAGATGAGTTGAGGTCATTCTCCTGATTAGGAATACACATGTCAGTATGAGTCTCATTGGTCCTCCACAGTGAGGGGGTTATTTTACAACATTTAATTTTCTCTTTTAGCAGAAATTTGTGAAATGGTTTAGTATTGCAATGTGCAATTTTATAATTTTGATTAAAACATAACTTTTATAGAATCCACTATTTGATCAAATGCTTTATTTATATGATTTACCAAACATTAATCTTTAATACATTTAATTATTATAAATTGTATATTTACTTAAAAGCCAATTTTTTTCCTGTCCTATATTTACTATTGAGGAAAAATTATGTACAGTACTTTTTAATTAACAGATATTTATATAGCGCAGACATATTCTGCAGAACCTTACAGATGTTATTTGTCCATTCACAATGCTCCTTGACCTGGTGGGGCTTACAATCTATATTACCAACCACATGTTACATGCACGTCGTGTTTATTTTTTTTTGTTGAGAGTATGTTTTTAAATGTGGGAAGAAACCAGAATACCCAGAAGACACCCATGCAAGCACAGGGAGAATATACAAACTCCACACAGAGCCATAGTGGGAATCGAACCCAATATCTCCGTGTTGTGAGTCAGTAATACTAACCATTATACCATCTGTGCTATCTTACTTGTAATCAATATAAATTAACCTTCAAAATCTTTAAAAAATATATTAGAATCACATATTTTCATTCAATTTACCAATGTAGAAATCATACTTTTAAGTGATCCTTAAAAATTACAAATCTTTTTTTATTTTTAAAAGTGATGCTCACCTACTCCTTCATTAATCATACCTATTATTTGTCCATGCACATTGCTCCTTGCCCTGGTGGGGCTTACAATCTATTTTACCTACCACATGTTACATTCACGTTGTGGTTACTTTTTTGTTGAGGGTATGTTTCTAATTGTGGGAAGAAACCAGAATACCCAGAAGACACCCATGCAAGTACAGGGAGAATATAAAAACTCCACACAGGGCCATATCGGGAATTAAACCCATTATCTCCGTGTTGTGAGTCAGTAATGCTAACCATTACACTATCTGTGCTATATTACTTGTAATCAATATAAAATAACCGTCAAAATCTTAAAAAAAATATATTACAATTTTTATTTTATTTTTTAAAACATACCAGTTATTACTCCTGTTCCTGGAAATCCTCCTATTTGAAACAATAATAAAAACTTCAATTAGTTAATTTTAGTATATATTAATCATTAAAGAAAACATTAAGATATACTTCAAAGAAATTTAATTGAGCCACTAAATTTATTTTGCCTTAACACTATAGCAGGTGAGGATTTTCTTATCCCTGTGCAAATGTCTTTTTGTGTGTGCATGCATAACATTTCATTATCAATATTACTGATTTTTTTTATGCAGTACAAATACAAATTATTGTTTGCTTTTTTAGAATGATTTGTATTTTCTAGAAATACCGTTAGCCTTTGCCAATTCTAAAATGTCAAATTAAATGTATCCAAAATGGCCCAAAAAGTATTATTTTCCATCTTCTAAATAAAACATGAAAATTTTTTTTGTTCTTGTTTTACCAATTATTCATCTTTTTAAAATAGCAAAGAGCAGGTTTCTATGTTTGTCTGAAAACTTTTATGTGAGAGGAGATGGAACAAAGGTGTACTTCTATACAAAAGATGAGCTAGGAGATTTGTTTACTTCTTTACTTGAAAAAAAAAAGCATTTTTTATTTTTTCAAATGTTTGCTATCTTAAATGAAATGCTTACTATGTTTCGGCAAAATATAGTATTCGAAAAGAATTACTATTTTTAAACTGGATATCCTATACAACATGATGGCCAAGTGTTGTTATTTTACACAAAATGGGGATATACTGTATGGGCTTTAGATGCTATCTAGCTGTGAACAATATACAATTTTGCATACTGTTAATCATAATCTGGTTATCACCAAATATAAAGGAGGCACACACTTTGAAAGTTGAGACTTTCAATAGGGATCAGTTTGAATGACTGCCAGACCTATGTCCAGCATTTCAAATCCCAATGCCAGAATAGCAACAGCAGTGAAGATCCCAATAGGTAAGTGAACTAACTATACCTAACCCTATCCCCCATAACCTTAACCTTCCCTTAGGGGTGCCTAATTCTAACCTCTCCCTAGTGTCTAACCCTAAACCCCAAAAGGGCCTAAACTGAACCCCACAATCTCCGCAGCTTAAACCTAACCCTCCTTTCCCTATCCTAACCCTAACCCTCCTGTGGGGGTGACTAACCCTCAGAATCCTTTTGGAGCACCAAAACTAACCCTCACCCCCATGGCTGTCCATGCCTGCTGACTGGATTTCCTTTGTTTGGTATGCCAGGTGTGGGGCATAGGGATAATAATAGGCATCGGGATTTCAATGCTTATCATTAGTTCTCTGTCGGGATTGCACAGTTGGAATGCCGGCGGTTGGCATTTTGACCATCGGCTTTCTAACTGCATAACGGTAAATAAGTGGGTGATGAGGCACATTGTTGAAAACCAGGAAAAATACTTTATTAGGTAACATTTTTTGAAAGTGAGTCTACCAGCTTTCAAGTATGAGAGTGCACATATTTACAGATATCATTATGGGAGTGATTGAAAACATTGGCCCTTCCTAAATATATGGAAAATTTAAATTTTCTGTAATGTGGGGTAATATTACCGGTTGATCATCAAATTAAGATTTTTATAAGAGCTGCTCACTTACCCCTTTATAAATCATACCTGTTATTACTCCTGTTCCTGGAAATCCTCCTATGTGAAACAATAAATAAAACTTAAATTAGTTAATTTTAGTATATATTATTCATTAAAGAAAACAGTAAAATATACTTCAAAGAAAATTTCATTCAGCCACTAAACATGTTTTGCCTTAACCCTATAGCAGGTGAGGATTTTTTTTAGCCTTGTGCAAATGTCTTTTTGTGTGTGCATGTATCATATTTCAACATCAATATTACTGATTTTTTTATGCAGCACAAACACAAATTATTGTTTGCCTATTTTGAACAATTTGTCTTTTCTGGAAATACCATTAGTCTTTTTTGCCTATTCTAACACGTCAAATAAAATGTATCAGAAATAGCAAAAAATATTTTTTTTTCTATCTCCTAAATAACACATAGAAATATTTTTTATTTCTTGTTTTGGCAAAAAAAACATCTTTCCAAAATAGAAAAAAGAAGGCTTCTCGGTATAGGGTTTGACAAAGAAATCTTCACTTGAAAAAAGCATGCATTTATTTTTCAAATTTTTGCTACCTTAATTGAAATGCTTACTATGTGTAGGAAAAATATAGTATTCCAACAAGGTTTACTATTTTTTAAACTAGATAACCTACTGTAGCATACTAAATGAGGGCCAAGTGTTTTTATTTGACACAAATTGCTCTCCAGCTGTGAGAAATATAATATTTTATGTACTATTATTATCATAATCTGGTTAACACCAGACATTAAGTGGGCACACTCTTTGAATGTGTGGACTTGGATCAATATGTGGGTGATAAGGCACTTGAGTGATAACCAGGAATAGATATTAGTAGGCAACATTATTTGAAAGTGGGTCTCCCAGCTTTCAAATTTGAGTGTGCACTTGGTTAAAGTTGTCTTTATTGGAATGATAGAACACATAGGCCCTTCCTCAATATATGGAAAAATTTCCTTTTCAGTAATGTGGTGTAATATTGCCTGGTGATCGTTTGCAATAAGTACAAAATGTTCCGTCAAAATTTGCAAAAGGGTACACCCTCTTTATGTAATTAATGCCTCCTAATTATTTGTAACCAGGTTGAGGGAGATATTTCCTCATCAATAAATGAAGTTATTTTTCTATAACTCATGGTGGTTAATGCCTGGTGTTCAGTGTGATTACCATAAAAAAAATTTGATGTAGACACAGAATTTAAAGTGGGGACAACCCTCATTTACATGAAGGTAACCCAACATATTTACATTGTAGATTGGAAGAGATATAAGGAGCTCCAATGTCAGCCATCTCACTGTTTTTCATCTTTTATTTAAATAATGCAGTTGGTTCTTTTTAATACCAATTTTAATGTTGGTAAAAGGAGAGCAGCAGGGCAGAAAAAAATATTGTTTGGACAAGGTGGAGTACAGGGTTCAGTTTTGTTTTGGGTGTGCTATGTTCACCACTGTGGAAGATGAGTTGAAGTCATTCTCCTGATTGGGAATACACATGTCAGTATGAGTCTCACTGGTCCTCCTCAGTGAGGGGGTTATTTAACAACATTTAATTTTCTCTTTTAGCAGAAATTTGTGAAAAGGTTTAATATTGCAATTTGTAATTTTATAATATTGATAAAAAAATAATTTTTATTGAATCCACTATTTGATCATATGCTTTATTTATATGATTCACCAAACATTAATCCTTAATGCATTTAATTATTAAAAATTGTATATTTACTTTCCAGCAAATGTTTTCCTGTCCTAAATAAACTTTTGAAGAAAAATTATGTATTGTACTTTGTTATTAACAGTTCTTTATATAGCGCAGACATATTCTGCATCACTTTACAGATATTATTTGTCCATTCACATTGCTCCTTGCCCTGGTGGGGCTTACAATCTATATTACCTACCACATGTTACATGCACGTTGTGGTTAATTTTTTTGTTGACAGTATGTTTTTAATAATGGGAAGATACCAGAATACCCAGAAGACACCCACGCAAGCACAGGGACAATATACAAACTCCATACAGGGCCATAGTGGGAATCAAAGCCATTATCTCTGTGTTGTGAGTTAGTAATGCTAACCATTACACCAACTGTGCTATATTACTTGTAATCAATATAATTAACCTTCAAAATCTTTAGAAAATTTTTTAGAATCATATATTTTCATTCAATTTACCAGTGTAGAAATCATACTTTTAAGTGATACTGAAAAATTACAAATCTTTTTTTATTTTTAAAAGTGATGCTCACCTACTCCTTTATAAATCATACCAATTATTGCTCCTGTTCCTGGCATTTCTCCTAATTTACACAATCATGAAAACTTCAATTAGCTTATTTTATTGTTTTCCTCTTTAAAGACAACAATAAAATAAACTTCAAATCTAAATTAAGAATTAAGTGCTGCTCACCTACCCCTTTACAAAACATACCTGTTATTACTCCTGTTCCTGGAAATCCTCCTATTTGAAACAATAATAAAAACTTCAATTAGTTAATTTTAGTAAATATTACTCATTAAAGAAAACATTAAGATATACTTCAAAGAAATTTAATTCAGCCACTAAATTTATTTTTCCTTAACACTATAGCAGGTGAGGATGTTCTTAGCCCTGTGCAAATGTCTTTTTGTGTGTGCATGCATAACATTTCATTATCAATATTACTGATTTTTTTTTTATGCAGTACAAATACAAATTATTGTTTGCTTTTTTAGAATAATTTGAATTTTCTAGAAATACCGTTAGCCTTTGATAATTCTAAAATATTAAATAAAATGTATCCAAAATGGCCCAAAAAGTATTAGTTTCCATCTTCTAAATAAAAAAGAAATATATTTTTGTTCTTGTTTTACCAACTATTAATCTTTTTAAAATAGCAAAAAGCAGGTTTCTATGTTTGTCTGAAAACTTTTATGTGAGAGGAGATGGGACAAGGGTCTACTTCTATACAAAAGATGAGCTAGGAGATTTGTTTACTTCTTCTTTTGAAAA